>BSUD01000001.1:33973274-34035935 GCA_033239045.1 Fagopyrum esculentum | reverse complement strand
CGAGATGTTCATCGACTGAACGAGATGTTCTAAGGTTAAGGATAAAGACTCGAGCTTTCAGGGTCCTACTGGATTTAAGATTATTCTATCATTGTTTTTCCCACAACCTTCAGCCAATCACCCTAGAATCACACAAAGAAATTAGCCACTCATCATCATGAAAGCAATAATCAAATATATGGGAAGAAGGTGAATAATTGAACACAAAAACCTTAAGAACAAGGCTTCAATAACTGAATCAATTATCAAACAAACAAGCGTTCCTTGGATCATAATCCAACAAGACAAATCAACAAGAAGGGAATCTAAGAGAATCTTACAAAACCCTTCACAAAAGCTATAAAAGCTATCAACTTTCTTCCTTCAATCTTCCTTCAACCTTCAAAAAGGTTCTTCAAATCTCCCAGCTGTAGCGGATGTTTTCCAGCCGTAAGCACCCCCCACCCCGATTTGTGGAAAATTCAGCCCTTTATATAGGAAAACTACCCTCCTAAGATAAAATATCTTGAAAAGATATTTTCCTATAAAATAGGTAAAATATATCAACTGAATTATCTTCTTCCTTCCAAAAATCCAGCCTAAAAATATGAGATCTCTCCTTCCAAAAATAAAAGATCTCGGCCAAGAATAAAATATATCTCGCCGCGTCCAAGGTGTTCGCCTCGGTCGGGACGCTCCTCTAGATCACCTCGGTCGAGATGGTACTGTAGCTGACCGAGGTGGCTCTAAACTGAATGTGAAATCTCTCAAATCTGGTCTAAAGTAAATCTTTAATCCAATTCCATGCTTCCTGGATTCTTCCTTAAGCTCCTGAATGTAGCTCCAATGACTCCTTAGCTCCTTTAGCTCCATTTTGATGCAAAACGTGCCATTTTACCTACGATTACAACGAAACTTGGTGTAGACCTCGATTCCCGCAAAGGTAGATGAAACGACAATATAATCACATAATATACATCCAAACATGCAGATTATTGAAGATAAAACGTCTAAACAGGTCCCAAAATATAGACTATAATTCATGCTATCAAAATACCCCATACTTAGCCCTTGCTAGTCCCCAAGCAATTTCCAAATCTTAGATACAAGATAGAATGGATTATAAGTCATAAAGATCAATGAAAAAGTCTTTCAAAACATTTTAATGGTGTGCTACAATCATAGATCACTCTAAGAGAATGCTTCATGGAATTTAAAATCAAAATATGATCAAAACATTTTATAAATATAAGAAAGTTGTTCATATTTGCATAAAATCATAGAATGCATAATAAATCATAATCATCGAAATTAATTATTCATAATCCAGTTTAAACCACTAAGTCAATCAACAAGCTCGAGGTCTCAAGGCTTCCAAAAGAAGGTCAAGAAACGTGTGAGGGTGGGATGTATATAGGGAATGTGGTGCTAGAATCCGGGAAAAGGATCTTTACTTCACTTGCTTTGAACTTCAACATCTTACACCAATAAGCTTTTCTTATTTTACTTTTTTTACTTTTTGGGATGCATGGACAGAGGTGCACAATAACCGAAGCCTAGAAGATCAGCAATCATCAATTTCTCGAGATGCATCAAACTCTTGATGCACATACCATGACCCGTTAGGAATATCGCTCAATCCGACTTTGGCAAGACACAAACACCCGGCTATGTGAATGGTGCCGAGTTACTCATCATCATGATTGACTTCCCCAAATCTATTTGTTTCTTTCTAACTTCCAGCCAACATCTCAACTTTTCTTTCACTTGCTTTTCACTTGCTTGCTTCCAAATTCCCGGATAGGTAAAGGGAGGCAAATATGTATATGAGGGGCTAAGCATGATCAAGAAGAAGAAGAGAAGAGAATGAATTGCCTTGGTCTTTCCAGGAAGAGAGTGAGAGAACTCATCATGTGGTGTCAACCTTCAAATTCAACATAATTTGGATAAAAACAAAGTATTAAACATGCCACAAATTTCAAACAAAGCATTTAGCAACTTAAACATATTATAAAACCTTTCAAACATATAAAGATTTCAAAACCAGTCAACAAACAGAGTCATCACTGAGGTCATATCCAGATAAGAAGCACAAAAATCGTTTCGAAAACTTTCTCAATTAAACCACCTCGGTCGAGATGTTCTAAGTCAACCGAGGTGTTGCACCTCGATTGGTCAGAATCACTTCGGTCGAGGTCAAAAAAATTTTTTCAAACCAGTTTTTGACGTTTTTCTCAATCAAATAACTTGTATGCATGCATGTAGTCTCAGATAAACACATAGAGCAAGATAAAACGATAAATATCCATCAAGAGTCATACAAGCGTACACATAAGTCATATAAATACATACCCACATACCCCATACTTGGGACACATTGTCCCAATGGGTCAAATAAGTCTAAGAAAACATAGTACTCACCGGATAAAGCTGAGCTGCATAATAAATAAAGGAAACAACTCCCAGATAAGACCACCTCGGTCGTTGAAGAACATCTCGGTCGAGGTCCTGTGACTGAACCCGAGATGTGTCTCAGTCAAGCTCTGTCCTCTCAATTTCTCGAACTTTTGTCCTTCCAGTGTAGCTCCTGAGTTGTAATCCTTCCTTAGAGAGTACCTGGTTTCTGTCTAGAGGACGCCAAAAACAAAGCAAAGCAAACTATCTAAAAATAAGCTAGAAAAGAGAAAAGAAAGCAATACCTTGGGTTGCCTCCCAAGAAGCGCTTGGTTTAAGGTCGCTAGCTGGACCTTTCTCCATAGAATTACTCAATGTACCTCGAACACCTTGGATTGCTCATCACATCCATCATAAAATTCTTCCAAAAAGGTTCCGGTTCGTAATTTCACCGGCAAATGGTAAGATCTCCCACGTACAAGCTTGTACGGTTTGATTCTCACCGGAATCCTTCTAGCTTTCCTGCACTTCAATGGGACATAATCTAGCCTTCCGTCCCATCCTTTCCTGGATTGAGAAAATAGTTTCTAGAGAATCCTAGTAGCTTCCCCATCTCCAGTTTGGGGATAGTACAAGGTCTTTGTTATGTGAATGACCCCATACTTGAACAAATAACACTTTCTTGTCTTAGCGGTGAAGCACTTGTTAACTTCACTCCTTATAATCCAAGGAGAATCTTCTTCCAACAATTTCAAGGGAGGTTTCATCTTAATCTTAGGAGGTTCTTTCGGAAGAGACCTCCAACTCTTCGGTGCATCCCTGAAGAAATCTAGAACTTTAGTAGGAATTTCAAAGGGAGTAAGAGAAGGTACCTTATAAAGTTCTCCAAAGCTTGGAAAAAGTTTCATGTTAGGTTGATAATCCACACATGAAATCTCTCCCAACTCAGCTGATCTTTCTTTCACCTTGGGCACAGTCTCAGTAATTTGGTCAAGGTTCTCTGCATCTTCCACTTCCAGTTCTACAGATTCCTCTTCCACCTCGGCCGATCTCTCTTTCACCTCGGCCGAAGTCTCAACAGTTGGATCGAGATCTTCCACATCTTCCTCTTCCTCAAAAGCTTCAGGAGAAACTTCCGGTTCGATTGGAGGAGTGCTTGAAACTTGCAGTACTTCCTTATGCTCCTCTTTCGGCTTAGCATAGGATAAGGTGCTTTCCTTGAGCTCCTCCAACTTCTTCATAGCCTTCTCCAAATTTGATTCAAGTGAATCTTCAAGAGCTTGCTCATAAATCTTTCTAGGGACATTCAGCTCATCCCATATCGCAAGTTCCTCCTTAATGGCCTCTTCTCTTTCCCTTTCATTGTTGAACCAATAGAAGGAGTATCTCTCCTCCAAGTATTCATAATGGTCCGCCCTAGCACTTTGTCTTGCTATCCAGGCTGGATCAAATGTAGTCATCGGATATCCTGAAAACTACAAAACTCATAGGACAAATGGTTAATAGCAACAAGGGCAATAGCCCCGAAAGACAATCGCAACCGGCTCGGTCTAGACCAAGTCCCCGGCAACGGCGCCAAAAACTTGTTCGCTCCAAATGGTGTGTGCAAGCTTTAAATTTATAACCCAAGATGTATGCTAAAAACAAGGATACGAACCCGCAGTGTACGGGTCAATCGTAGTAAAAGCAAGAACTCCGGGGTGTCGATCTCAAGGACTTAGGTGAAACAAAGCAAGTATAGGTCGTCTATGTAACTAATAACCACAAAAGCGATTAAAGCAATCAAAGATGATAATATAGTCAACTAAGGAAATATGCAAATTCTAGGGATTAAAGCATCTAGTTGTGGTTCCAACTCAAGATCTCAAGATAAGCGGACAAAGCTGAGGTTTTGCAAAGGGAAGGTGTTTCTAAAGCGGAGTAGATCACCGGGTAAGTCTCACTACTCACTAATCCCAAACCGTAACTCCTATTACCTGGTAAGTCTCAAGGAATTAAGGAAAAGAACTATAACCTCAAACCAACATACCAACTAAGGGAATAGAATCAACCTTTACCGGGTAAGTCTCAGGCTAACTCACATAGATGGAATGAAGGCACACTCAAACCCCAATAAAGGATAAACCCTTATTACCTATACTTATGATCATGGGTAAACAAACAAAGGAATTACCGGGTAACTCTCATCCTAGGCTTGCATTGAACCAGGAAAGGTGTAATAAGAATAGGATTTGGCAAACTCTAACACTTAACTCTCAGTTTCGGATCAGAAAGGTCACCTCTGTCAGTCAAGTTCCACCCCGTCCGAGATGTTCATCGACTGAACGAGATGTTCTAAGGTTAAGGATAAAGACTCGAGCTTTCAGGGTCCTACTGGATTTAAGATTATTCTATCATTGTTTTTCCCACAACCTTCAGCCAATCACCCTAGAATCACACAAAGAAATTAGCCACTCATCATCATGAAAGCAATAATCAAATATATGGGAAGAAGGTGAATAATTGAACACAAAAACCTTAAGAACAAGGCTTCAATAACTGAATTAATTATCAAACAAACAAGCATTCCTTGGATCATAATCCAACAAGACAAATCAACAAGAAGGGAATCTAAGAGAATCTTACAAAACCCTTCACAAAAGCTATAAAAGCTATCAACTTTCTTCATTCAATCTTCTTTCCTTCAACCACTATAATGATAGCGGGATTTCCAGTGATGCGCCGGTGCTGATTTGTGGAAAATCCAGCCCTTTATATAGGAAAACTACCCTCCTAAGATAAAATATCTTGAAAAGATATTTTCCTAATAAAATATATCTATCTCTCAAAAATAAATCCCTAAAATATATGATCTTCCTTCCAAAAATCCAGCCTAAAAATATGAGATCTCTCCTTCCAAAAACAAAAGATCTCGGCCAAGAATAAAATATATCTCGCCGCGTCCAAGGTGTTCGCCTCGGTCGGGACGCTCCTCTAGATCACCTCGGTCGAGATGGTACTGTAGCTGACAGAGGTGACTCTAAACTGAATGTGAAATCTCTCAAATCTGGTCCAAAGTAAATCTTTAATCCAATTCCATGCTTCCTGGATTCTTTCTTAAGCTCCTGAATGTAGCTCCAATGACTCCTTAGCTCCTTTAGCTCCATTTTGATGCAAAACGTGCCATTTTACCTACGATTACAACGAAACTTGGTGTAGACCTCGATTCCCGCAAAGGTAGATGAAACGACAATATAATCACATAATATACATCCAAACATGCAGATTATTGAATATAAAACGTCTAAACAGGTCCCAAAATATAGACTATAATTCATGCTATCATTGAACATATGGTTTTCTAAAGATTTTTGAGCATTATCAACCTTAGTTATGTAACTCTCTAGTCCTTGAAGCTTTCCCAAGATCGTTTCCAACATGGGATCGGGCTTCTCCTTCTCCGAATTGTTTGAACCATTTGATGTTTGCCCCTGGCTTTTCAAAGGGGTAGAAGAAGAGGGAGATGTTAGTGAATTTCCAGAATTTGGATAGGAATTACCGGAATTTTGTTGTTGGTTGGAACGCCAATTGTTGTTGGAATTTCGGTTGTTGTTGTTATTCCAATTGTTGTTCCTATTCCCTTGGTGGTTTTTTTTGTTGTTGTTGTTGTTGCCTAAGTAGCCAACATCTTGCTCCTTTGGCTTTTGAAGGTCAGCTCTAATGATTTCCTTCAACTCCTTGATTTCGGTGTTGAGGGAGAATATTTGAGTTTGTGCAGCTTGTGTTAGCTTGACCCCCGGCTCTACCTTCCGGTGGGAATACTTCTCAATCACTTGGGCTTGCTTCTCAATGAAGTCCCAAGCGTCATCCTCTCTCATGTCCATGAATGTACTACAAGAGAGAGATTAGAGGTTGAATTGTGTGTCCACATCCAACCCCTTGTAGTAAATATCTAATAACTCCAGCTTTGAAATGTCATGGTGTGGGCAATCCAATAAAAGGTCCTGAAATCTTTCCCATGATTGAAACAAGCTTTCGTGAGCTTTCATAGAAAATGCATTAATTTTACCTCTCAATTCCGCCGTCTTGGATGACGGAAAGAACTTGGTGAGGAACTCCGAAGATAGATCCTCTCACGTGTTAAGCCTTCCAGCTGGAAGAGCTTGATACCAAGCCAAAGCTTTGTCTTTCAAAGAGAAGAAAAACGGTTTGATCTTGTAGTTGTTATTGGTAGCCCTTTTCGGCTTTAATGTCTCCATGAGAATCTCAAAATTCTGTAAATGTTGGTGTGGAGATTTAGCACTAGTTCCACCAAATTGACTTTGGCGAACCATGGTGATAACTTGCGGGCTAAAACTGAATTCCTGGATGTCCTCAGCTCCGAAGTTCACACCTAAACGGTGTGGTTGCTGAATTGGATCCATCATTTGCCCAAGAGTTCGTGGTTCATCCCCTCCATTAGCAACTCTCACATCTCCAGCGGGAATGCGAGGAACAACCGGTGGTCTTGGGTTGTTACGAACGGGGTGAATCACCGGATCAATATCCTCAAGTGGTGGCATATCTTCATCCTCATCATCAAATGATTCAACTCTAATGGACTTAGTTGGTTTCTTGACCTTCTTCTTCTTAGCATCATTCAACTCCAACTTCATGTCCAACATCATAGCTTTGAGTTCATCAATTTGGAATTGATGACTCGTTAACTCGTCCAAACGAGCTTTTTCACTCAACTTAAGTTGAAGTTGAACTTCATCCAACTCAGCTTGGATGTTTCTTTCATTGTTTTCAACCATCTTTTTCTCCTTCAACTTTCTTCTTAAAGTTTTATCAAGTTCTGGATCGAAAGGAACTAGATCTTTGGTGGATCTAGTCTTTCGCACCTAAAGAATCTGCAAAAATCACTCACAAAGAGATATCAAACAACAAGAGCAAAAGCTTCCAAGCTCGACAACCGAAAATCGGAATTGGTCTAGTCTAACTCCCCGGCAACGGCGCCAAAAACTTGTTCGCCTCAAAGCGTGCGTGCAAATAAGTTTTAATGTATAAAATTGAAACAAAAGCAAGCGAACCCGCAGTGTACGGATCTACATAGATAAGCAAGTATTCTAGAGTATCGAACTCAGGGAATTGGTGAAACAAAATCAGTTTCAAGTAATCGAGCAATCAAAAGTGTAGAAGCTTTGCAAATATTGGGGAAAACAACAACCCTAAAGATCCAGACATCTAATTGTGGCAATCGATTCAAGATATACTATATATATAAGGACAGAGTTGAGGTTGCAAAGGTATAACTAAAGTAAGGTAATGTACGGTAAAGTTCCAAAACCTTATAAATCTAACCCAAAGATTCTCTCTATAAAGGTTGTTGAGGTTGCAGTATAGAAAGGATCTAAATGTAAGAATTAATCTCAATACCCTTGCCCAAACCCAAAGAATCAAAGATAGGCTAAAACGGTTAAGGTTGTGACACTCGAAACCGAAATATAGGATGTTGAGTCTCACTACTACCTAGGAAAGGTAAGCCAAGGCTAGGTTAAAGCAAATCTTTAACTTTGGATTAAAGAAAAAGCAAAGTTCGTAAAACAGGGGAAATTACGGCTAAATCTTGAGAATCACGGCCGTGGAAACCAAGAACAGCCCGTGATTTAGGGTGGCGACGATGTTTCTCAAACTCTCAGGGTCCAATCAAGTTACGATCGATCTATCAT
Organism: Fagopyrum esculentum; assembly: GCA_033239045.1. Lineage (NCBI taxonomy): Eukaryota > Viridiplantae > Streptophyta > Magnoliopsida > Caryophyllales > Polygonaceae > Fagopyrum > Fagopyrum esculentum. The sequence continues at coordinate 34,027,872 of BSUD01000001.1, read as the reverse complement.
CATCTAAGCCACAACTATCAACCCTTCACCTTAGAATTGCTAAAGGGTTTTAGCCAATAATCATCATTATGATATCAATAATCAAATTAAAAAGAATGAAAGATGAAAACCCTCGAAAACTCAATAACAACACAAAGTCAATTTCAAAATCCAAACAACAAAGTATGTTTATGAATTCAGAAAAGTAGGAATAGAAATCCTCACAATGATCTAGAGAAACCACAAAGAACGGGATGTCAATCCGTCCTTCAATGAAAACCCTAGAATATCTTGAAAAGTACACACTCTCCGAAAATACGTCCTTCACGAATCTTCAATCCTTAAGGTCGAAATGAAACCCTCAGGCCGTCTCCAAATTCTAAGTGGAACTCTAAGCGGCACTAAGCAGCGATAAGCGAGGATCCCGAAAACTCCTTTCTCAAGCCTTTTTATAGGGCGAGATAGGGTAACGAGAGAGCCCAATGACGTGGCTGACGTGGCAATAATGATACGTCACAAAATCACCAAAGTCACGGTCATGAACAACTTTCCACGACCGTAATTTAGAGTGTGGAACTAGATTACAACACAATATGATTTCCACGGCCGTGGTTTAGGCCGTGTAACTCTCTGTTGTGTTCCAAACTCACTTCCACGATCATTTTGCTAGATCCACGGCCGTAATTTAGAGCGTGGACTTCAAAATCCTCTTCCACGACCGTAATTCAGGGTGTGGTTCTTCAAACTCCTTGTTTTTGCCTTTGTTTCGTGACATCTTTCATCCATGCTTCTTCCTTAGCCTCTCCAATGCATCTCCTCGCCATCAAGCATGATCAAATACTTATTTCCTTCCACATTTTGCTACCTAAAAACAAAACGAAGCTAGTGTAGATCTCTATATCGACAAAGTGGGTGAACTAGCTCATAATTGCTTCAAACTCATATCTAAGAACACACTAATGAGGGAAAAACAACTAAAACAAGTGCCTAAAATATATTCATATTTCATGCTAACAATACGCTTCATGAATAACTATTCAATATGTTTCTAATACACTCAATTAATAGAAAGGTATAAATGCTATAAGTAAATTCATCTCTCATATACATTTCATGAATAACTATTTAACATGTTAACACTAAATTCACAAACTTTATAATCAACAAAACAGGAATTATTGTCATGGCAAAATATAAGTTTAATCATCAAGAGCATTTCATCATTGAAAGTAGCATACAATATTTTTAAACTTTTTTAAAAAAAAATTCAAATATTTTTGAATTTTTGAAAAATATATGACTAACACAAATATGAAAAACATGAAAATGGAAATATAAAATGACAAACATGAAACACACATAAATACATGAATGAATGTAAGCATTCTCGTAGGGAAATCGACTTTCCGCTCCTGGATCTGTCCCGTCGGGAAAGACGGAGAAGCTAAAGTGGGACGTACTCATGATGTTGAATCTCTGTTTCTTTTGTTTTATACCCATAACAGGAAAAATACCCTACAATAAACTTGCTCTTATCCTCACAAGATTTCCATAATCGGTATCTTCGTCTCTTTACAACTCACAAGCCTTAATGAACTCCATTATACCCCCTTAATGAGTTATTAGATAAAGCAAGAGATCCATCTAAGGAGAGTGAGAGACAAAGATCGCCATTGTTGAATCATCTTCTTCCAAGGTACAATCAGTTGCAATTGCGTATCAAGCTTACTTTTGGGTAACAAAAATAATAGCTTTTATATATATTTGAAAAGATGATTTGTAACTTGTACCAGTGAAGATAGTTTTTGCCTTTACACAACAGGTTGAAGACAATGGAAGATTTTTCATGAGTTTGAACACCAACTAATGCGTCTCATCCTCCTTAAAAAATCTAAGAAGTGTGCCTTGGATCCAAATGTTCCTAGTTTCTTCAAAATTATCATCTCTCCCTTCAATAATCTTCACACGGTAGTACATCCTTCTTTCTTTCTCATCAATTATCTTAGTTTTAATTTTCTTTTACTATAACATGTAAATTTAAGTTTAGCATGTATGTGACTCGGACCGAGTTCCAGAACGTTCAAAAGGCACGGAGAACACCTTGACATTGTCTTGACAAGGCCGAAATATTCTAGATCTCTCGGGAATTCTCTAAGCTTGCCAAGGCTTGTAGAGAATGTTCCGGATTTGTATAGAAAGGTAGAGTCTTTTCCAGCAAGAAGGATCCAAATCCCTCTAGGATTGTGTAATTTCAGATCCTTCGGAGCTAAGGAGGTGGATAAGGCTATAAATAGGGGGTCACCCCTCAATTGCAAACCATCTAAGCAAAGCTTTCTTATAAAGTTCTCTCAAAGTAATTCAAGTTCCTTTCTTCACAAAAGCTATAAGTTTCTTAGTCATCACTAGCAAAGCGCTTCCGCCACAAGTCCCTCGAGTTAAGGCTTTACTTAGTCATTTGACAATGTCAACGACTAAGAGCCGCATGGTTGTGAGTTCGAGAATACTCAGCCCGTGTCATAAGTACGTAGATGACTTTAAATTAAAGTTTAACATATAAACCTTAAACCATTCTCAATCTCTCACTCTAAGAACATAAACCCTAAAATTTCTAGACCAAGAATGTGTGTGCATGTTCCGTTCTTTGTTTTTAAAAAAGAATTATAAATAATGTCAATTTCTTACATGTCATATGCTACGTCAATATACTGATGGATATCATATGCCACGTCAATATACTAACTGATATTTGAAGTGATGGATGTCATATGCCATGAACGCAAAACAATCAACAATTTAGGGAGTTAGTAGAAGTTTAAAATTTTAAAACTAGTAAGAAAAACGTTTCAAAGTTTGGTTCTGATGTGAGACCATCTTCAACATTACCTCAATGACTAGTTACTAGATCAAGAGCAAAAACATTAAAGGATAATCAAGATACACCTTCTTCGGATTCCATCATGGAAGGTGCAATCACAAGGTCAAGAGCAAAGACTATTCAAGGTGAAGTTATGAGCATACTCACAACATGTACATGAAAGGAGACCCTACTCACTCTTAGGAATCTTTTGGTGATCACATTACCGACTGTTATAGAAGAGTCAAGCCATAACCAAGAAGAGCCATCAAGCATAGAAGTTGGCTAAGACGAAGAAAGAGTCTCAGAGAAGAAAGGTCGAGCCTTCTACAGGAATCTCAACCGAGATTTCATCCGAGATTTGCTCTCTGACGCGCACTTGAAGATCCGGCCGAAGATCTTATAAATTTGACAATTATCTTTATATTTTCTTACCTTAAAGCTCTCAAACATTGTTAAGGTAATTATTAGTTTTGATTCTATTTTTGAGATTATTATTTTTATATCTTTAAATATATCTTTTCTAGATTATCTTTAAAAAGATATCACTCTTAGTTTACATATAAGATCTCCATTATAAATAGCCTTAAAGTGGGAGATTAATAGATAGATTTGATTTGATATTATTCCACATACTGTGTGAACTTGCAACTTTGCTTATGAAGTTTGTATATTTATTCATTCCTATTCAATCAAAGAGAGAACCTTGATTGAATCATTGTGAAGTTCTTGCTAGATTGTGTTTGTGTGTGTTAATCTTTTCGAAAGTTGGTGCTCTTGGTCAATACTAGTCTTTCATTATGCTTGTCTTACTTAAAAGACTTGTGTAATATAAAAGAAAGGGTTAAAATAAGCTCTTCGTGAAGGGATTTTGACACATCATTGGTCAATGTTCTTTGCGGGAACATCTTGGTTCATATCTTCTTATATTTACAATTTATCATTCCATATTCATCTTCTTATCTTTCCATATCATCCATTAATATGTTTCCTAAGTTTCTGAAAATCTCAGCTTGTTTTTCACGAAATCTCGCCCAAAATTTCTATTATTTTACCCGAGATTTGCTTCTGTCGAGCACTTTCAATCAAGATCGGGAACTGCGGCTTCAACCCCGCATCAGGTTCAATTTCAACTGAGTAGTAAGAAAAACGTTTCAAAGTTTAAGAACCAATGACATAATTTACCATAGAAAGCAAGTAGGTGTAAGTGTGCAACCGATCAACAAGACGACTTATAAAAAGGTGGCATAAGTCATCGATGAAGTATGTGAAAAAGACTATTAAGAGCTGTTGTGTTATATCGGTTCTTAGCAATTACTAGGTTTTGACTTGGGCGCTGCAGACGTGGGGGATCGAAGCCCAGGTCTGGAGATTAATAGATAGATTCAGCCCATCAAATAGCCTAACATCCCAGTTAGTTCGTTCACTCAATTCCTAAAGACAACAACATAAGCTACACCATAATCTGTAGTTTCTCTCAGCATTCCCTGCTCTATCTACAGCTAACAAAGCATCAAACTCACCTGACAAAATAGCCTACAAAGATAGACAAGTATTCAGATTGCAGAGCTCCCAGATCTAGCCTATACACATGAACCTCAATATCAGAGGTATCACATATCATTTCTTTCTATTCTTCCTCAGACAAGAATCAGCATCAAGGGAGATAGACCTAGTTATACTATTCCAACTTGACCCCTCAAAGCCATAGACACATTATCATACTACACTACAGCTCATTGATAAAAAACATATAACCAAACACTTAACAAGCCTACCTCTGCTGATGAGACCAGATGAATGTTTCACTATCATCTGGGTTCCTCCCTTATGCAGGAAGCCTTAGGTTTAATCTGCAGAAAAAATACATGCAAAAAATATGATAAAAGTGAAGCCGAATATTAATTTCAACCAATGTGTATTAGACCCATCACGTCCATTTTAGAAATCACTTGATGAATCTCAAGTCTGAAAATACTGAAACAAAACCCTAATCCAAAGGGGGCTAGTTATTAGAACACCATTTCAACATCCTATCTTTCTTATTTCTGCTTAAGAGGCTTCTTCTTTGAATTGAGGGGTTCAGCGACGGGCTTAGGGTGGCGATCGGCCTCGGAGGGGTCCAACCATTTGAGAGGTTTGCCGTTGAAGAAAGGCCAGTTTGGAATGATGACGAGAGAGGTCAATACGACGCCGCCAAAGTAGACGAAGAGCATCATCTGGAAGGATCCCATGACGTAGCCTGTAATGAACGCCACGACGGCGAACGCAATCAGCAGGATCTGCATCAGATTCTCGGCCAGCTTCTGCCCTTCCCAATCCATCCCCGATTTCTCTTTCTAGATCTCGGAAGAACCCTAGAAGAAAAAACAGAAACTTTAAGAACAAGAAGAGAAATTAAACTCAAATAGATGTTTTGACGCCGAATCCAAAGACTACTGAGGAACTTCACCGGAAAACAGCAGAATTGGAAGCGTTTATGGAGTAAATGGACCTTCTGGCTGTGAATGCGGAATCTGCAAAAATCTCGAAATTCAAATGACATGTACATCTGGTTGCAAGAACAAACACGCACTAAACCTCCCAAAGTCAAATCTTATTGGGTCGGCCCATATTGATAGGAGACAAATATAAAATTAGGGCCTGCTCCAAAAATGTATAAAACCCAAACAAAACAACATAGAAAAAACATCTGTGTCCACGCAGGCACTGTTGAAATGGCTGAATAAGGGGGAAGAAGAAAAACCTGTCATTTCGGTTCATGCCTGCGTGCAATTCTCCCATGCATCTTAGGTCTTCCAGGGAATGTCTCTGTCTAAATGTATGCATCTTTTCCTTTTCGGTTATTCTTTGAGATGAATGTTTGTTGTTGATTCAAATTGTTCGTTGAGCCCCTATCAAAATGATGTATCCAGACAAAGAGGATTATTCATGGCGAGGTGCTTTGTTTTATCTGATTTTTTGAATTATTTAGCTTATGGAAGGGGGTTTGTTGGTTATTCCGGTAAGGACCCTTCTTCTTAATGTTTTCTGCTTTGTTGCGATCTCACATTTTCCCTTGTATCAAAGTTCAGGCTGTGGACATAGATCTACATAGTGCTATTGGGGTAAACATCGAAACATGGACATAGTGGAGGTTGAGGAAATTGTGTTTGTACTCAGCGGTGCCAAGGTACAATTTCTTCCATAGATTCGAAATTCTTATGTGTTATGTGATCATAATTGAATTTTGTGCAGCTGCATGGAGGAATGTGCGACACCCTATCTGATGCATACAGCAAAATAATGAACATATTTCCTGCTATAGAGGAAGAGCGCACCAAGAGCAGATCGGGAATTCAAGCATTGTGTTCTCTTCACATAGCGCTTGAAAACGCCAAGAGTATCATACAACATTGCTCACATTGTAGTAAACTTTACTTGGTATGACTTTTCCATGGCTGGATTGGATGGCTTAATTTTTATCAAGTATTATGTTTCTGAATGTATGATCTTGCAGGCTATTACAGGGGAGTCTCTCCTTTTAAAGTTTGAGAGGGCAAAATGTTTGCTCATAGACAGTCTTAAGCATGTCGAAGACATTGTTCCACAAAGTATTGGCTGTCAGGTACTTTAAATTTAATTTTCCATTGACCTATTTGTATTGTCTTCTCTGATTCTTGTTTGCCTTTTCCGATTCTCCAACTGAATTTCGTTGACATATTTTGCGTATTGATTATATAATCTCCACCATGGATTTGAATTTAAGTGATGTACATCACGGATTCCTTAACTTCACTACACGTACAAACCATATTCTAATGCAAGTTTCTCAAAATTTATCTCTTCTGACCATACTTAGCCTTGCTGTGGAAAATTGAATGCAAATTGGCTTGTTAATGAAGCAGTTCAAAATTTCAGCTTTGCATCTGTCCATTGTAGATCTTGGACATCGTTAGTGAGCTTGAAGGGACCGTGTTCGCTCTTAATCCAACAGAGAAACAAGTTGGTGATGACATAATTGCCCTCCTCTATCATGGAAGAAGATTTGATGATAGCTGCAGTAATAACAAAGAAATGGAATGTTTCCACCAGGCAGCTTTAAAACTTGGCATTAATTCCTCAAAAGATACTCTTATGGAAAGAAAAACCCTCATAAGACTCTTAGAAAGAGCACGTATGGAAGAAGATAAGCAAAAAGAATCGGTTGTAGCTTATCTCCTAAACCTTGTGAAGAAGTACTATTTCAAGTCATTTGGTGATTTAACAGATGATATTGATTCCCTGAATTCATCACCTCATTCACCTACTGTACAAGGTGGTTCTGGGTATCAGCTTTCCAAGATTAGCTCTTTTAACTTTGGGCCTTCTTTAAATTTTAGGCTAGGTGAAAACAAATCAGGACTCGCACCGAATCCACCTGAAGAGCTGAGATGTCCAATTTCATTGCAGCTCATGTATGATCCAGTCATTATATCTTCAGGACATACATACGAAAAGAAATGCATTGAAAAGTGGTTCCATGATGGCCACAATACATGCCCAAAGACCCAACAAGAGTTATCTCAGCTTTTCTTCACTCCAAACTATTGTGTTAAAAGTCTGATTGCTAGTTGGTGTGATAAGCATGGTGTACATGTACCAGATGGCCCACCCGAGTCTGTTGATCTTAACTACTATAGACTTGCATTATCTGATAATGAATCTGCAGAGTCTATGTCAACGGGCGTAAAGGTGGTACCCTTAGAGGATGAGACTCAAAGTATTGAAGATTTGGGTGATAATGAAGCTGAAAGTGCTGTTACACATGAGGAAAGTGAAAGCTATGAGTCTAAAACACATGGGAAATTTCTGAGCGTGTTGAATGGAGAAGGCAGCCTGAAAGATAAATGTGTAGTGGTTGAGCAGATTAGGCATTTACTGAAGGATGATGAGGAAACCCGAAGTAACATGGGTTCGTGTGGGTTTGTGGAAGCTCTGGTGCAGTTTCTAAAGGCAGCCATATCTGAAAGGGATGAATCAGGTCAGGAAGTTGGAGCTATGGCACTCTTCAACATAGCCGTCAATAACAATAGGTGACTCACTTTTCCGTCTTCTTGGATTTTTTTTGTCCCTGATATAGATCTAATTTGCTTTACTGTTCGCTTAGTAGGTGATGTGATTTGCTTACCTGTTATTTTCAGTTTGGCTTGTTTTTGTTCCATTAGATTGATCTAATTGCCAGGATAACAAAAGAATTTAGAGCTATTAAACAAGCTATGCTTTCTAACAATAGAGAATCTGCAATGAGGATATGACCCTATACTGTACTTCAAACTTAAATTATAAAAAAAGGAAGGGATAAGGTTGGTTCACAACTTCTGCACTGGTAAAAAAAGATAATAACATCATGCTATTGTTGCAGAGACCTTAGAGGCCGATATAAGGTGAAAAATGCAAGTTCATCTAGCTTATTGGTCACTGTATTAGTATCTCTGAAAAAGTGATTTACATGGATCTGTTCGATGTAGTTTTTCCCTATTATTTTTTGCAAACTTGTATGACACAAAAATTTGTTGGTGGCAGAAACAAGGAGTTGATGCTATCAGCTGGGATAGTTCAATTAGTAGAGCAAATGGTTCCACAACCTAACTCAAACTCGCTAGTAGCTGCACTATCCTTGAATCTATCATGTCTAGAACAAGCCAAACCAATTTTAGGATCATCAGACAAGGATATCATTCCATTCTTGATCAACCTCCTCCTCCAACAAACAGCCGACCAGCAATCCAAAGTTGACGCTCTCCACGCGATCTTTAATCTCTCCACGTGTCAATCCAACATCCCAAACCTCCTCCGTTCAGGGATTGTCTCTGGTCTCCACACACACCTAAAACAACCCCACGATCACGAGTGGATAGAGAAGTCCATAGCCATTCTAATTAACTTAGCATCAAGCATCTCGGGGAAAGAGGCGATCATATCAAATGAGAGCCTAATTGACGAGCTGGCTATAGTACTGGATGAAGGGGAGCCAGTTGAGCAAGAGCAAGCGGCAGCCTGTCTTTTGATTTTATGCATTGGGAATGAGAACTGCACGGAGATGGTGGTTCAAAAGGGGGTGATCCCATCATTGGTGTGCATATCAGTGAATGGAACTCCAAGAGGACGGAACAAGGCACATAAACTTCTGATGCTGTTCAGGGAGCAGAGGAAACAAGAGCCAGCTCCTCCTCCGGCTCCTCAGGTGAGTCCTCTGGTGGTGCACAATCCTCCGGTTGAGCCTGAAAAGCCACCGGAAGTAGAGCTGGAGCATAAGCCTCTGGGGAAATCGGCTTCTACAAGAATGCTGGGGAGGACAATCACATTCTTTAGAAGAAACAGGCTTAACTCGGCTCGCAAGTGACGGAGATTTTGTTCCTTGTTTGTAGTTGATGCAATGGAGAAACAAGCCGGTAGAGGGAGATATCTGGCTTCAAGTCAGCAGCCTCGAGAAAGCAGCTCGCTGGCCTTCTTCTAATGTTGTACGAGTGTACAGAATGATGTAAATAGCTTTTTGTTATGTTGTCCATTCTATCATGTAAGTAACAACGTGGCTCTAAAGGAATACAATCTATAGAGGAAAATTCCAAGTTTAATCAATGAATACAGAGAGAAGTCAAAATAGACAATGTGTCAACTTCTTGACTTTGTTGTGTGCACTACCATGCCAAGAGCATCGAATTTGATTCTGTATCACTTTCATCTCTTTCTCCTCTCCTGAAAGGAAAGGAGAGAAAAGAAACCAAATGGTGAGATTCTGGTGCCGGATCAGAAATGAGCAAACACCAAATGCATGAGTTGAAAACAATTGGTATGTTCTTCCCTTGTTAATAAACTGTTGTTTGTCTGACAGTAACTTGCCTCTTGTTATAGAGATTCCAGGGGATGGAAGATGCTTGTTCAGATCAGTGGCTTATGGTGCTTGCCTCAGGATGGGGAAGCCTTCTCCAACGGAAACCCGCCAAAAGCAGCTTGCCGATGAGCTGAGATCCAAGGTATTGATTATTTCTGTGCGACTTTTGATTCTCATCAAGATTCATATGCTGTTCAAATACTTGAATGGGCACAGGTTGTAGATGAGTTGATCAAGAGACGCGAAGACAGTGAGTGGTAAGGAATCCCAGCCGATACCGAGCCATACAGTTAACTTGGTTTAACTCTGGAGAGTTTGATCAGGTTTGTTGATGGAGAGTTGGAGAAATACGCTAGAGAAATGAGGCAGTCTCACAGCTGGGGTGGGGAACCAGAGCTTCTCATGGCCTCCCATGTACTAAAGTCAGCAATCTGCTTATAAGCTGCATTATATGCAAACAAGTCTCTGTGTACTCTTATCATATTTTGTTTGTGGGTTTCAGGATGCCAATTACAGTTCACATGGTGGACAAGGAGTCGGCTACTCTCAGAGTCATAGCTGAATATGGGCAAGACTACGGAAAGGAGAATCCCATCTGTGTACTGTATCATAGCTACGGTCATTATGATGCGCTCAGGCCTCCTCTTAGATGAATTTCTATCATTCAAATTTGTTATTATGCTCACTGAACCTCATCATCTTCAAGTCTCTTGATCCTTCAATAAGAAAAATCTAAATGATCATTTTCCCGAATTGTGTATTGATCTGTCAAAATTGTGTTTTGCATATTCTTCCATTTCCTATATTCTTTTTTATTGTTCAATCTCAATTTACTGTTACTCTTAGTGGCAGTAGTTCCTTCCGTCGATCGTACTAAAACGGTTTAAACTGTTACTATTAAAATTGGTACGCAAACTTGATAGTAATTTGTTAGTTTCATGTCTCTAGATCTTGGTTCTCCAAACAATTTTGAATTTCATTATCAACCATATTGTTAATAGTAAACAAACATCTGTAGAAGAACCCAAAAAGTATCCAGACTAAACCCCAAAAGCAAACTCTGTTAATGGATCGGATCGGTTTAAGGGCATAAAGCAGAAAAATAAAAACCGTAAGGATGTATCATTTGGAATATGAATAGTCCAAAAGATCTAATTTTTGGCTTGCACAGTGTGACACATGTCAAATGGAAGCTTTGCTGGACCAAACTAAACTGACACACCTGGTCCGACCCGGACCAATATCCGAAGATGTGTAGGGATGACCTGCAAATTTATTTCCAAGTTCCAAGCAACAGCTTTTGTGATCCACTGTCAGCTACCTCACTTTTATAATTATTAAATATCAAGAAAGTATCACTTACTTTGCACCCTACAATTATGGTGTGTTCCTCACAGATCTCGCCGTCAACGGAGATCATCGTAGATAGTCCACAACAACCAGTCAACACAGCTTCTCTAATCTTCAATCCACCTCTTTCATATCCTCCATATCCCCATTAGAAATCTCTTTTCCGTTTACAGATCTTCAAATTACAAGCTCCCATCCCGCAATCAATGAATTGATCACCAAACCAGTTTTATGGAAAGAGAGGATACACCCACCAGCATTACTGTACAAATTCAGTCCCCATTTTTACAGTCAAACCTAAACTCACAAACCCAACAGCAAATTGATGGTGTTGATGATGATGATAAGTATACCCATCTTGATAAGACCCTCCAAGGGCTTGATTTCTTCCTTAGTTTGCTGGGTTTTCATCAAACTTCAGTTTTAAGCTTTGGGCTCTCATGGCTCGCTTTTCTGATTCTGGGTATTGCGATTCCAGTGGTCATACTTGAGCTCAACAATTGTTCAGGGTGTGAGGATTATCAGGTGAAGGATTTTGAGTTTGATTGCTTGGCTTCACAGGCTTGTTTGGGGGCTGTTTCTTTGATATGCTTGTCACATAATCTAAGGATATATGGGATTCGCAAGTTTTTGTTTGTTGATCGCTATAGTGGTCATGTCTCCAGGTTAATGGACCTCTATGTTCAGAAGATCAAGGTCAGCGATTTCAATTTTTTTAGCTGTTCATTTAATTTTGGATAATGGTTCTTCGCAAGTTCTTGTTTCACATTATGGATATTAAATATTCCAATCCAAAGCTAGTTTTTTTGGTATAATGTGCTTATTGTTATAAATGATTACTTTCGATATTTGATTCCTTAAACTTTTTGTAGAATGCGTTCAAGAACGCTTAGCCCCCGTTCGGTTATAACTCCGGAAACGGAATGAAAATGATTCTACTCCATATGTTTACCTAATTCATTAGTATTTTTGGAATCATTCCTTGCGATTGTATTTAAAATGTATTTGTTTCCCTCATTTCCCAAGAGGGTATCAAAAGTTTAGGTATCAAAAGTAATTAAACGTATATAAAATGTATTTGATTTCATAAAATTTCATGAATAATTGTACATATACGGACTAGATTCGTTTCCGTTTCCATTTTTGTTTTCAGAGTGGAACCAAACGCGCCCTTAGAATGAAGCTAAGAAGTTACATTTGTTACTCCGAGAATGACTTATATTTATAGGTCAAGATTTGAAGGATTTACCAATAAAATAAATTAGATATAACACATTTCCTAATAAATAATTCACCTCGTTACTTCACTTCTTAACCGAACCATATGCTAGATGGCATGCATGTCTTATACATGTTTTCCATAACACTTACGAAATTGCTTTTGTTTACAGAACTGCTACCGAGTGTTGATGCTGTGGCTTTTACCATGTTTGATCCTCAAGACTGCACGCGAGGTCATCCGAATTCTAGACGCAGAAAACGAGTCACGGTGGAAGTCTGCTGCTATCGTGTTCGCGCTAGTTATCTCCTGGACGTACTTGAATACAATCTCCTTAGCAGCCTGCATTTTATTCCATCTGATATGCAATCTTCAAGTCATTCACTTTGAGGATTATTGTATGCTCCTTCAAAGGGAATCGAACATCTTAATTCTCATAGAAGAGCACATCCGATTGAGACACCATCTCACGAAAATCAGCCATAGATTCCGAATTTACCTCCTGCTGGTGTTCTTGGTAGTAACAGCTAGCCAATTTGTCACTCTACTTCAAACCACCAGTTATAATGGCGCCATCACCTTCTTAAACGGTGGTGATTTCGCGGTAAGTATCATCCTTTGCTCATCTCGACTCGTTTAAGCTAGCTATGACCATATCCTAATTTGCTCATCTCAATTCATTTCAGGTGACTTCGGTCGTGCAAGTTGTGGGGATAACTCTGTGCCTGCACGCAGCAACCAAAATCTCCCACAGGGCCCAAGTCGTTTCTTCGGTTGCTAGCAAATGGCATGCTGTAATGACAAACAGTTCATCTGAGTTACCCCAATCCCGAAGGTGGAATGGTTTTGGGAATGTCAATCATCTTGCCAATGGCGAATCACTGTCGTTTAGTCACTCAGAAAGTGATTTAGGCTCGTTGGATTGTTTATCGGGAGCGAACAACTCGCAACTAGCATCCCTTGTTTCCTCGTATCACAAGAGAGAGTCCTTTGGTAACCTTAAAACCATCTCTATATAGACAATGAATGGTGTTCACTCTTCTTACATGGTTGTTTGATTGGAAAATGCAGTGATGTATTTACAAACGAATCCAGGAGGGATAACGATCTTCGGATGGACAGTGGATCGAGGGCTCATATCTACAATTTTCTTTATCGAGCTGTCGTTGGTACTCTTTGTTCTCGGCAAGACAATAGTATTCTCCATAGACCCGGCATCTTCAGAGCCTCTATGATTTGTGACAAAAATGGAAATGCAGCAGCTAGTTTGTATATTCTTAAATTTGATTGTGTACATATATGATATATATATACCATTGCTTCCCACTGAAGAGAAGTCTCCAAAGGGATGATTGCTAGCTCTTCAAATTATCCTCTCCACTAGATCATGAAAATTGCTTGTTTTGCCTGGTCATTATCAATATTCATAGCTATTTGACTTTGCCCCTCGCCTTCATGATTTGGGGATGTAAGCCATTATCATGCTTCGCCCACTTGCTCTTCAAATTAATCATTTGGGTCCAATTGGGGAAAATGACCGGAGTCCAGGACGAATATTGCTAGCTTCTTCCATCTATGAATTTCATCAAAACAAAGAGTTTGCACTAAAATTTCTTCCAAGTAGATTATGCAAGTAGGATGCAAGAGCCACTACAATGCAAATATGTTTTGCTGCTCCTCGTTAGTCTTAATATAAAATTTGTTGATTACGTGAGATATTTTAATTCTATATATAGTTAATGCAGATTCTGTCAAATTAATGTTTTGGTGCTAACGAAAAGACATACCTTTTTCTACTATCACGTTGATGGCCATCTACGAAATCACAAATGTTGCAGCAAGAAAAATCTATTTATTTATTTGTTTGTAATTTTCTTGTTTAACACTGCAACATGCTAGCATCGACTATTATAATACAGGATCTGCCTACTTTCAATTTTATTGCATCTTATCTCCTACTCACATGTCCTGACATTGCCAACTACCTACAATGCGTTGAGGACTCAAAATTTTCAATTTCATGATAAAAACTTGAAGCTTGAATACAATATACTGGATCCCCTACTACCATCTCCATTAAATGTTTTGTCACCCTTCGTCCAACCTCTTCCATTTGGTGAACCCTACAACTCCTTAGCAAGGAACTCCATATAAAGTGTCATCCTTCATGAAGGACTGATCCAACAGCACTTCAACTTCCTTCAATAATCCAACACGGCCTAAGAGATCAATCATGCACGAATAAATAAAATAGTTTTCAATATAAAAGGCAAATTCACGTTCAAAGATAGAGATCACAAAACAACAACTGATTTAAAATCAACAAATTTGGGGTAGGAAGGCAAATTAGTAAATAAGCAATTCTATAGAACAAGCAACATAACACATGATGGAAAACAATCAACAAGACACAAACAAGCAAGAAAACAATCAACATGACGGAAAGAACTAACATCCGACGATGCATCGATCTCAAGCACTCGAAAACGCTCGAAGAAGTTGATTTGGCCGTTAGGGTTCTTCAGTGCTAAAGTTTGACGTGGAAATCTTATGTGTTGGGAGAAGACATCTATAGAGTATAAGTAATAAAAAAATCCTACAAAATCAATGAAATAATAGATTCTTTTAAAATCAAGAAACTTTTAAATACCATAGGAATTTTATGGAAAATGTAAAATCCTAATTGAATACCAAAAGATTTATATGAACTTTTAAAAATCTATATTGAATAACCAAAGACAATTAAATTCCAAAAAATGCCCGTAAAATCTTAATTGAATACAACCCCTTAATCTTTACCATCTAGACAAATTATGATGATTCATCAAAGAAAACGAAAACTAGAACCATCAAACTACTCGGTTTCTTTAAAAACCATACAAATGAACTATATTCCTAGCTTAACATTTATCCAATGACTTGGAACAAGTATATTTATCCTAAAAAAACAACAGTTCATTGTCAATCTGCCAACTTATAAACAAGTCCAAGCCAAATCATCTCATTACTCATCCCCGAGATTTATAATCACATAATATAAAAAAGTAAAGAATGATCACCTATGTTTGTGCGTCTCAAGCACAATAGCCTTGTTGCTTTTGTACTGCAATGATAGTTTGTAGAAAAGGAATTAATATCCCACAATCAACTTTGACATGTCAACATCCAAACAAACAAATAAAAGTATAACCTCAAACTTATCTAACTTGTCAATTTGCCACAGGAACAACTAATGGAGACTTATGTTAACTCAATTCCCCATCGACACCTAGAGAACCACCATTAGCACAATCATACTATATCTATTAGGAATACGTGTCTCCCACAAAATATCATGCTATATGATGTGGGACCATCTTCAACACCAGAACCAGTTACAAGTTCAAAGGCTAAGGCATTGAAGGATAAACCAACAACACCTTCACCTTCTTCGGATTCAATGGATGGAGCAATCACTAGGTCAAGAGCGAAGGCGATTCAAAATGAAGTTACGAACATACTCATGACTTGTACACTCGAGGAAACTCTCTTCGCTCTCAAAGGCTCCTTGGTAACATTATTGACTGTTATAGAAGAGTCAAGCCTCGACCCAGAAGATCCACCAAGCAAGGAAGAAGGATAAAAGCAAGGAAGAGTTCCAGAGGGAGAAAATCGATTGATTTATCATTAAATCGACCGATTTTCCTGTAGTAAATACCGATCGATTTTCTGTTGTCGATTGGAACAAATTCTACGAAAGATCCGGCCATGATCTTCTATATTTTGGCGATTCTATCTTGTTTTAATTCCTTACAGCTCTCAGAATATCTTAAGGGATTATTAGTTTCTATCTTTTTAGATTTTATATCTTATATATTTTAAAGATATATTTGCAAGATCATCTTTAAATATATTTTCCTAGTTTTAGTAGGATTAATCTCCCTTATAAATAGCCTTATTGGAGGAGTTATTTAGTAGATTAGATTTGATATATTTCCATAGAAATTTTGAGGCTCGCATCTTCACTTACGTAGTTTGTGTTTTATTCATTAATCATTCAATCAACAAGGAGAGTTTTTGGTTGAATTGTTTGTGAAGTCCTTGCTAGATTGTGTTTGTGTGTTAATCTTGTTGAAGGTTGATGCTCCTGGTCAATAATAGTCCCTCCTTGTGCTTGTCTTAATTAGAAGACTTGTGTAAGGTTAAAGAAGTGTGGGTTAAGTCAATCTTCTCGTTTAAGGGTTTTGAATTGACACATCATTGGTCAAGGTTCTTTTGCGGAACTATCTTGGTTCATATCTTCCTATATCCCTTTCATTCCATAACCATCTTCTTTTCTTTCCATATCATTCACTAATCCGTGTTCTGAGTTTCACGAAAAATTGCCTTGTTCTTGGAGGAAATTGGTCGATTTATTCCTTTGAACATCCTTATTTTTATTCCAATTAAGGACTTTCGATCTAGATCGGGAACTGTGGCTTATCCCCGCATCAAAGTGGTATCAGAGCTCAACGATTGAAGTTGGAGCGTTCATAAAAAGGTATGATTTTCTTTTGAGTCTTCTTTGAGTCTTTAAAAGTTGAGTATTTTCTTGTTCGCCATCTTTGCGAGATTATTTGAGTTTAATGTGCGTTGATTTGTGTAAGTTTGGAGAGAGAGAAACGCCATCAGCCAAACACAAGCAAACCGTTGACCTTAAAACCTCGCAAATACAAAAAAGAGTAAAGGAAAGAAAGTTCTTGACCGACGAATCCCAGAGTCGATTTTTACCAAAGAAAATCGGCTTGTTCATCCAGAAAATTGTCCGATTTTTCACTCGAATTTTGCTATTGTTGCCAATTTTCGAGAAAAATTTGAGGCACACTTTGCAAATCCAAGTGCACCATATGCAAGAGTATTATAAAAGAATAATCATAGTATATACCTCTATCCAGTTAAAGAGTTCTAGCCATATCTAAATCCAAACCCGGCTAACTCTCTCTCTTAAGCTTCGCAACTCAAGGTACGTTCTCCTCTCTTCTTAATCTCTTGTGTGCTTTTCTTTTAGCCTCTTTTCTATTCTAAACACTAAGTCTTTCCTTGAGTGTGTTATTTAGCATCTAAACTTCTTAACACACTAGTTGTCTATCCGCAATATTTCTTTCTATCTTGTTGTGTGTGGAGTAAACTTCTTACAGTAATTTCCTTAACCATCGCACCCCACAAGAACCTTTAACCGAAGCAAGTTGATTATTTGATTCAGTCAAGAAGTTCTAGTTAGACCAAGATGTTGATTTGTAAAGAAGCATTAATCCACACAAGTCAATTCTGTCAAACAGGTTCCGACAACACAACAGGAGCGTGAGAGCGAGATAAAACAAGTAAGATCTTTATGATTTCTCTAGCGTTACGAGTTTGTTGTTACTTTGCGTGTTGGTATAGATTTCAGGAGGAGGTAGCCCACGCGGATCTCACAAGGACAACACGCCGGATATAGCGGACATGTTCAAGCAAATCATGACCAAGATAACCAACATGGATAAACGGCTTGAACAAGTGGAAGCAAGGCCTAATGCAGATTACCGATCCGAATCTCGCTTACGATTCAATCCAAAGGCTGTTTATGAAGTAGGCGGAAGCTCCGCTAATCCACCACCACCCCCTCAAGTTTCAGCTATAAATCATCCACCGATACCCGGTAATACTCATCCTAATCAATTCTTTAATGCTAACCATAATCCACTTTTTGGTGACGAATTTCAAGATATAAGTGATGAAGAGGATGAGGGAATGTGTAGAGATCACCCACGACATGATCAACGTAGGGGACGCTATAATGAACATCCTAGACGCCAACATGATAATGACGGACTTGGGAAGGTCAAAGTCAAAATCCCGAGTTTTGAAGGTAGATGCGATCCAGATGCATACATGGGTGGGACACCAAGATTGAACAACTTTGGTCTTGCCATAACTTTAGTGAACAACAGAAAATCCAACTTACTGCATTGGAATTTCAAGGCTACGCTCTCATTTGGTGGGATCACCTCATCAAATAATGGAGAAGAGCGGGAGAACCGGACATTAATACTTGGGAACGTATGAAAGCATTGATGAAGGCTAGATTTGTGCAACCACACTATGGTCGGGAGTTGAGACAGAGTTTAGAGAACCTCAAACAAGGTTCTATGTCCGTTGAAGAAGTCTATACCGCCATGCAAACGGAAATGGTGAAAGCCAACATACAAGAGGATGAGGAGTCTATTATGGCTCGATTTTTACGAATTTTACATCCCTCTTTAGCTAATGAAATTGATCTTTATACCTATGCTTCTATGACTAATTTTGCTGCACTTGGCTATTAGGGTGGAGAAAAAGATCAAAGGACGGAATCAAGGAACAACTTCTTGGACTCTAGAGAAGAAAAATCGACCCACTAACAGGAAAATCGACCGATTTTTCGACTAATTTTCCTCTCTGAACAACGACAGAAAATGTTCTTTGCCCGATCCAGCAGCTCCAAAACCTTCTACGCATTCTCGTCCTTTGAATGAGCCTTCAAAGGAACATAAAGAGAGTACTTCTAACTCTACCTCACAATCTAGAGATATAGTTTGCTTTAAATGTCAAGGTAGAGGTCATTATATGTGCGATTGTCCTAATAAACGAGTTTTATTTATTAATCAATAAGGACAATATGAAAGTGAGGAAGAAATTGAGCATGATCATACCTACATCAATGCATTACATGAGCATGAGCATGATAATCAAAGTGATAGTGATTGTGAATATGGGCATGGCGATTCTTTGATTGCTTGACGCACTTTGCATGGTAAAATTGAATTATGTGAGGATAATCAACGTGAAAACCTTTTTCATACTTGATGTCTTGTTCAAGGAAAGGTTTGTAACATGATTATTGATGGAGGCAGCTGTTGCAACATTGCTAGTGAGGAATTGATCACTAAGTTGTAAATTCCTACCTTTTATCATCCTCGGCCTTATAAATTGCATTGGATGAATGATTGTGGGGAATAAAAGTTAATAAACAGGCTCGTATTGCGTTTACTTTAGGTAAATACGAAGATATTATTGTTTGTGATGTTATGCGTATGCAAGCATGTCATATTTTGTTAGGCCGCCCTTGGTAATTCGATAGAAAGGTTACGTATGATGGATTCTCTAACAAACACTCGTTTGAGTTTAAAGGGAAAACCATTACGCTCAAACCCATGAATCCTTTACAAGTTGTTGAGCATTAAGACGGTAAGAAGGAGAAACAAAAGGACAAAGAATCAACTCTCAAAGAAGAAAAATTGGGCAGTTCTTCGAAAAATCGATCGATTTTTGAAGAAAATCGGTCTGTTCAAGGGAAAATCGACCGATTTCCTGTAGCTCATTCAAATTTTCCTCTCTGGGACAACAACGAGTCCTTATTTCTTCTAAAAGGGAGTTTCTCGATGATTATATCCCTTTAGATCTTTCTTTACCGAGTCTATATAAAAGCCTACGGACTTTGAATGATGATGTGAAGGCCGCCTTACCTTCAAACATTTTACAGGCTTTGAATGAATACAACGACAAATTTCCGGATGAGATTCCTACTGGACTTCTACCATTCCGAGGCATTGAGCATCGGATTGACTTCATTCCAGGTTCGACACTCCTTAACCGTCCTGCTTATAGAATGAGTCCACAGGAAAGCCAAGAAATACAAGATCAAGTACAAGACCTTTTGAACAAAGGTTATGTATGTGAGAGTTTGAGTCCTTGTGCGGTTCCAGTTCTATTGGTGCCCAAAAAGGACAACACTTGGAGGATGTGTGTGGATTGTCGAGCAATCAACAACATCACTATCAAGTACAAACATCTCATTCCTCGATTAGATGATATGCTAGATGAGTTGAGCGGTTCCCATTTTGTTTTCAAAGATTGATCTTAAGAGTGAATATCATCAAATCTGAATGAGGGAGGGAGACAAATGGAAGACAACATTCAAAACCAAGTTTGGACTGTATGAGTGGTAGGTAATGCCTTTCGGTTTAACTAACGCTCCTAGTACTTTTATGAGGTTAATGAATCATGTCTTACGCCATTTTATTGGAAAGTTTGTGGTTGTTTACTTTGATGACATCCTCATTTATAGCAAATCCATTGAGGAATCAAGTCAAACATATTTCTTTGCTTTAAAAAATCTTGGATTTTTGGTGTGATCGAACTCAATGAGCGTCTTGCTTTCTACCGAGCTTCCTACGTATCCGTTTGAGATGGAATCAAGTCACCGTAGTTCATCATCTCCACTTTTCCACTTCATCTTGGAATTTTAAGTCAACACTTGTGATTGAACTCAATGATCATTTGATTGAGTTTCCTACGCACCCTTTTATGGGGATCAAGTCATACGTAGTTCTACCTAGTCTTTCTTTCATTCTCAGCAGCTTCGTTCTTTGATCTATCTCTCGTTTGATCATTTGTTTCGATTGAATTTCTCTTGAGTCCAGGGATCACTTTTTGGATTTTGGTTGAAGTCATTGTTGATCGTCCTCATTAAATCATCTCAACTTTTATTTTAATGAACTATCTTATGAAATTTAACACATTTTCTTACAACCTCACTTCTTCTTAATAAGTAGTGGATTTGTTTTGTGAACTTAAGAAAACTATTCTTGCACTTGCATGGATATTATGTAAGTAGTATATCTCTTTACAAAAAACCATACATATCTTGCAACTATGTATATAAGCGGTTGTATCGTCAACTCGGGGCTTGCTCCAAAAACATGAACAAGAGCATTTTCAATCGGTACAAGCAAGTAGACATTGCTTCCATTAACGGCATTGGACCATCTTCCTTTGAATTCGATCGATTAAAGTAATCTCATGGGGTTAACTTAAAAAACATCACTAGACTTTCTTCCAATTTGACTTCACCCAAAGTTGTTCCACTTTTCTCATAGTTTTGAATCCTCCGGCCATAATTTGTTTCGGATCACATTTGCTGACTTGGTGTTTCCATGTACTCGAGAATTCTCCCGACTTGAGGCGATTTGTTCAAGAACCAATCGTCTCAATGTTGAATAATTGGGTCTTCTTCGATTGGCGCTTATGCGTCGCTTCCTCCATATTTGCTTTATTTTTAGTTCATAGCTTATGAAAGTGAAAGACCCCTATGATATTTGTTTACTTCTTCTATATTCTCTTTGATCGCCCTTTTTATAGACCAAATGAATGTTTTCCCATGTGGTGTCTTTTTATGAATCACTTTGAGCTTCTTGGCTTTGCATCCATCTACACAATCTTTTAAAATCCAAATAATTTGAATTGCAAAGATAAAATGGCACAAATGTTGGAAAAAACTTGAACGGATATGGCAACTTTTAGATCATCCGTCGGTTGAATCCTTTTTATTTTATTCATTTCTTCATATTGTGTTTTGGCCTTATTCTTTGCTCAAGCACCGATAATCTCTTGTCCTTCTTCCTTTTATTCTCACTTGGCTTCTAGTCGCTTTTTGCTTATCGACGATGCTTGAATTCGTGTGATCCGAGAAAAAGCTCGGCATTATACTTGACTTTTCCATGGCCCATATATATGGTCATGTAGTCTCGATTTTACCTACAAGTGAACATATTTTGAATTCTCTCAACATCAAGTCCCACCATTTCTATCTTTTTTGGCCCTTTCAACCCATCATTGGAGTTGATTGTAGCGATAAAAACATTAAACCAAAGTTGCTTTTAATCCTCACTTCATGTTAGAAATTTGGAGCTTGTCTTGGCATAACACCACCAGACACTTTTGTCATTCATTGTGGTCTTCAAGATGATTAGGTCCTTTGAAAGGTATACATTTATCTCTCCTACTCATTCTTATATGTTGTTGATTATGTTCATTTGATAGGCACATCCCTCACAATGCACATTGGTCTTAAACAAAATCGATGTCACCACAACCTCTTTGGACTTCTTTTGTTCCGTCTTCTTGTTATCATCAACCGGTGATGTTTTCCGGTGGTTACTCGTCATGGTGGTGTTTTCTGGTGGTTTCTCATCATACTTTTTAGCACCATATTTGTCCTTGTTCGTAGTTTGTGGTTGAGGAGAGACCAAGCCCACCTACTTCTTATGGTTTGTCTTTTCTACTACGATTAAAGTTTTGGTCGCAAAGTTTGCCTTTATGCTCCCAATGCCATCTTAATGTTTGATCGTCCATGCACAATGTAAATCCTCCTTCAACACCGCTCCACGATGCCATCGGTACTACCGCCATAGTCGTCCTTCTTCTTTGGTCCTTATGTATTAACATCCTTTTAGCCAACGCGCACGATGTGTTAACAAAAGCAAGAGAGGTACTTGCGGCTTGTCATCTTGGTGGCGAATGAACACCTACTTCATATATATATATATATATATATATATATATATATATATATATATATATATATATATATATATATATATATATATATATATATTGCATAACCTTTCATTATTGTGCTTTCCGGCAAAAAATGTTGCCGACTCCTTTTGCGCTTGATCCGTATAAGCTTGAATTGTCTTGATATTGGACACATGAACTTATCCCGACCTTTCATAGGATTTATTTGCCGTCTACTTTTACTACAAAAGTCATTTGCAAGGATGGATTTATACTTCTAGCACTTTTTTTTTGTTCTTCTCAATGTATTCGATTGTATCCCCGTAAGCTTATGAAAATAGAGCAAAATATCCGATTAATCTTTTGCCCTCCAGAAGTTGATTCGTTGGTGGTAGTCCTTGCGACCGAATCTACCTATGTTGGTGTAGCGATGAAGGATACATATTTTCGATCCACCGACTACAAGCTTTGATCTCTCGATGTTGAATAAATGGTTCTCATTTATTGTAGGATCTCACATCATTCGAGCCACTGTTGCTAGAAGGAAACATTCGTGACTTTGTTTTGAATTGTTTAGAGTTGGCGCCGAAACCGATCCGCCTTCGATTATAAGGGTGAAAACCATCCATCTTACTCCGACTATGATATAGGTTAGTGGATTGTTTTCTGAAATATTCCCCACTTTGTCTCATTCATTTCTAACAACATACATAGTAATATATAGAGGTGTATTACATATGATTGGGCTACTTATGGTGGGCCTTTTTCCTTGGGCTTAATGCCTATTCTAGTATCCCCCATCAATCCCAAATCCGTGAGGCGGAGGTGGGAGCGTAGAGTAGCCAAGCGTTTTGACGACACAATTTTGGTGAGGAGGTCTGCTACTTGATCCTTGGAGGAGACGAAAGCCACAGTCAGGGACTTGTTTTGAACCCGTTGACGAACAAAGTGGTAGTCAAGGGCTAGGTGCTTAATTCTGTTGTGCATGACAGGTTTGACAGATAAGTATGTGGCACCTAAGTTATCACACCATAGGGTTGGAGGTTGTTGTAAGTGAACTCCAAGCTCCTTAAGAAGTGATTGGATTCATAACACTTTAGATGTTGCATTGGTCATGGCTCTATACTCTGCTTCAATGGAAGATCTTGCAACTGTGCTTAGTTTTTTGAAGTCCACGATATTAAATTTGTGTCCCAGGTAAACATATTAGGCCCTGGTGGATCTTCTGTCTATTGTATCACTGCCCTAGTCAGCATCTAAGTAGGCAGAGAGTAGTGATCCAAGGGATGAGGAGATGTGAAACCTGAGTGTTGCAGTGCAGTTGAGGTAGGGAAGCACTCTTTTGACAAATTGCCAATCAGCATGTGTAGGGGAGTGCGTAAATTGAGCAAGCTTGTAGACTGCAAAGGAAATGTCTAGTCTAGTAAAGGTCAGATACTGAAGGCTTCCCAAGATATTGGGATAGAGAGATGCGTCTTCAAAGGGTTTGGAAGAAATGAAATTCTCGTGGAACGTAGTAGCTAAAGGGGTGGAAACAGGCTTGGAGTTTGCATATTTGCCTTTGTAACAAGATCAAGGATGTATCGTGTTTGGGACAAGTAGAATCCAGTGGAGTTTTGGAGGGCCTCAATACCTAGAAAGTAGGTCACTGGTCCTAAACCCTTAACATGGAAGACAGAGTACAAACTCTTGGTGAATTTGGAGGCAAGAGTGTCTGGTGAAGCAATGACCAGGAGGTCATCAACATAAACAAGAATGTAGGCAAACTCTTTGTTGGGTGAAACAGGAATATTGAAGTGTTAGATTGAAAAGGTGAGAAACTCATTGAAATTAGAGTATCATCCTGATGGACAAACCAGGCTCTTGTGATTGCTTTAGACCGTATAATGATTTCTCCAACCTACAAACATGGTTTGGAAAATTAGGGTGAAGGAAACCTGGAGGTTGAGAAATATATACCTCTTTTGTCAAATCCCCGTGCAATAATGCGTTTTGTATGTCGAGTTGTTGCACTACCCGCTAGTTCATTGCTGCCAGGGAGAGAAGGAGACGGATGGTGGAGGGTTTGACAACGGGTCTAATGTGTCATGGTAATCGATGCCATACAATTGGTGGTATCCCTTTGCAACTAAGCGCGCTTTCTGACGTTCAATGGTTCCGTCTGAAAGCCGCTTTGTTTTAAATACCCATTTGACGCCAAGTACATTCTGGCTAGGCAATTGAAGAACCAAGGTCCAGGTTTGAGTTTCGGTTTCCATTGCTCGGCGCCATTCTAGAAATTTTGAGACTATGGTGAAACTTTGGGGTTAATTTGGTATGGTGACACTATTTGAGCACGAGGGAGGCCAAGGTATGGTTCCATCTTGACGGATTAGGGGTTTAAAATTTTGGTTAGAGGCTCTTGTATGTACTAGGCTTGGAGATGCTGGTTGGGAATAGGGGATGATGAGTCCGTATTCGACTCTCCCGTAGAGCTTTGTTGTGGTGATGGGCTTTGCGGATTTGGGCTTTGTGGAGGAGTATGTGAAGAGGAGGCGAGTGGGCTGGAAGGTGATTGGGTTGTGGCAGATTGTCTTTGGGCCTACGTTGGTAAGTGAAAGGGAATGTTGGCAACATGCTGAGTAGACTCTTTTGTGGGCTGATTTGTGGGCTGTTTTGAAAAGGGAAATGTTTGTTCATGAAATAAAATATCTCTTGAAACGTAAATTTTATTTTGTATCCAATCATAGCATATGTATCCAAGATGGTTTGGGGAATAACTAAGGAAGATGGTTGGTTGTGATCGAAAACTGAACTTGATTTTGTTATGGTCGAAGGTTGGGAAAGGCAAGACACCCAAACACTTTAAGAAATTTGTAGTTTGGCACTTCTTTAAAAACGAGTTCAAAAGGTGTTTTGTTGCGGAGAATTGGGGTAGGGATACGGTATATGATGTTGGTTGCCGTTTCAAAAGCAAAATCCCAAAATCGAAGAGGGAGGAAAGAGTATTTTAGAAGGGTGAGACTCATATCCACAATTCTACAATGTCGAGTCTCTACGGAGCCATTTTGTTGATGTGAGTATAGGCATGTTAGGCGACGTGAAATGCCTAATTTTTGAAAAAGAGGGATTAGTGTTAGCATGAAATATTGTGATATTTTAGGCACGTTTTCTAAACGTATTTGATTCATATTGATAGTCTTTGATTGATCTTTGTGCATATGTGAGCTAGTATTACCTATATTGTCAATATGGATGTCTACACTAGTTCTATGTTGATTATAGGTGATTTGGAGCTATTTCCGAACGGAATCGAGCAAAGGAAAGTTGAGTTGATATATCCATAGATCGAGGACACTCTTTGGAAGCAATTTGGAGTCTTAGATTGAGGAATGCACGAGTTTAGGGAAGAATCACGTTCTTGCCCTAAATTACGCCCTAAAATACGGCCGTATCACAAACCACGTTCAGAATTACGGCCGTGGAATTGAAGTCAGAAAACCATGTTCATTCCAGGGGATTACACGGCCGTGGAACATATGTTGCAAACCGTATTTGTTTCCACGCTCTAAATTACGGTCGTGGAACACTTCCACGACCGTGATTTTGGCGAATCTTTTCGCCACACTTCGAAGCCACGATCTTTTGAAGATTGGGTCGGGCCGACACTTTGCCCTGCATTATAAAAAGACGGAAGAAAGGAGATTCCGTCATGATCGCTTACATTTCCGCTATAGGTTTACACTTGCGACATCACCATCTAGACGAGCACGTTTTGCCTAGCTTGCTTGGAAGCAATTGAGATCTCTTTGAAGAGATCGAAGTTCGTGTTTGGAATTCCTGGAATCTCGTGCTTTTGGTGGAGATTGCCGTAGAGATTCCCAGGAATTGCGGAAGATCGAAGTTCTTGGAAGATTTTGCAAGAAGATCTCTCTTCTTGATTAGGTTTGATTTGAAAAACGGATTGACATCCCGTTTTCTTTTCTTTCCTAGAATTACGATTATTTGTTGTATTGTGAATCTTTTGACATTGCTTGTTCTCTTTGTGATTTTGAGATTAAGTTGAAGATTATTGAAAGTTCTTGAAAGTTTTCATCTTTTCATCTTTTAATTCTTGAATTGAAATCAATATGACTGTTATTGGCTAAAAACCCTTAACAATTCTAAGGTGAAGGGTTGATAGTTGTGGCATAGATGATGATAGATTGATCGCAAACAGATTAGACCTTGAGAGTTAGAGAAACATCGTCGACAACCTCAAATTACGGGCTGTTCTTGAGTTCCACGACCGTGGAATCTCAAGATCCAACCGTAATTTCTCTCAAGTTTACGAACCTGCTTTTACTTTAATCCAAAATTAAAGATTTGCTTTAGCTTAGTTTAGACTTGTCTTTTCTAGGTGGTAGTGAGCCTCAACAACCTCTATCTCGATTGTGAGCCTCAACAACCTCAATCGGTTAAGTTAGTCTTGATCTTTAGGTTATAAGTTTGGGTATTTGATACTAATTCTCGCCTTTAGAATCTTTCTATATTGAGCCTCAACAACCTGTATAGAGAGTGCCTTGTAGGTGAGTCACAAAGGGTTTTTGGAACTTCACCGTACGATTACCTTACATTAGTATACCTTTGCATATCTCAACTCTGTCTTTACATCATTAAGTACATCTTGAATCAATTGCCGCAGCTGAATACCTGGATCTTTAGGATTGTTGTTTTCCCAATATTTGCAAACTCTCATATATACTTGCTTGATAACCTGAAATCGAGTTCGTTCCCACCCAAATCCCTGTGTTCGATACTCTGGAATTCTTGCTTAACTACGTCGATCCGTACACTACGGGTCCGCTTGCTTGATTCTAGTTTTATAAATTTAAAACTTATTTGCACACACCTCTAGGGGCGAACAAGTTTTTGGCGCCGTTGCCGGGGATTTGGTTTTGGCCGAATCCGGTAGCCGGTTGTCAAGCTTGGGAGCTTGCTCTCGTTATTTGATTTTTCTTTGAGTGCATGCGCAGGTCTAGGAACACCGAAGATCTCTTGCCTCTTGATCAAGAGCTAGAGAAAACCTTAAGGCAAAAGCGCAAGGAAAAGAAGATGGCCGAAGAAAACGAACGTGATTTTCAAACGGAGTTGGCGGAAAAGGAAGCTCAACTCCGTTGGAATGAGACTCTCCGCCAGGATGAGATGGATCGTCATCAATCTCAAGTTAACGGTCTACAAGACATGCTCTTCCAAATGAGGATAAAGATGAGCGACCTTGAAGATAAGGTAGGCAAGAAGTCCTCAAGAAGGAGATCAAGGTCTAAAAGAAAAAGCCACTCATCCGCTGATGATAGTGACTCTTCCATGCCACCGTTAGAAGAGATTGATCCCACGATCAATATGAATCCCTTCCATCCACAAGGAGCTACTAATCGCCGCATCCCACCAAGGAATGCGAGAGTCGAACGTGTGGATAATGAGCCAAGAACTCTTGGCCAACGGATGGATCCAACACAACAACCACGCCGCTTAGGTGTGAATTTTGATGCTGAAGATGTTCAAGGGTTTAGCTTTAACCCTCAAGTTATCACTCTTGTCCGCCAAAACCAATTTGGCGGTACAAGTACTGAATCTCCACACCAACACTTGCAAAACTTTGAGTGTATGATGGAGACGATGAGACCGAAGAACGCTACTACCAACAGCTATAAGCTCAAACCTTTCTTTTTCTCCTTGAAAGGGAAAGCGTTATCTTGGTACCAAGCTCTTCCTAATGGGAAACTAGACACATGGGAAGACCTTTCCGCAGAGTTTCTCACCAAATTCTTTCCGCCTTCCAAAACGGTGGAACTTAGAGGTAAGATTAATGCTTTTTCTATGAGACCTAACGAAAGTTTGTTTCAATCATGGGAAAGGTTTCAGGATTTGCTCTTGGATTGCCCTCATCATGGCATATCCAAGCTTGCCTTGCTGGAAATTTACTACAAAGGGCTGGATGCGGGAACGCAATTCAACCTCCAATCCCTCTCATGTGGAACGTTCATGGACATGAGAGAAAATGACGCTTGGGACTTCATTGAGAAGCAAGCAAGAGTCATAGAGAAGTATTCCCACCGGAAAGTGGAGGGAAATCGTGTGGAGCAAGGAGCGAAGCTCACACATGAAGCTCAAAATCAGATTTTCTCCCTCAACAATGAGATCAAAGAGTTGAAGGAGGCTATCAAGACCAACTTCCCAAAGCAGCAAGGGAAGAATGTTGGTTATTTGGGCAACAATAATGGCGGCAACAACAATAACCGGGGTAACAACCGGAATAACAACTGGAATGGAAACAACAACAACCGGAACAATGATTGGAACAACAATCGGGGTTCAAACAATAACAATTGGCGCTCCAATCAACAAAATTCCGGTAACTCTTATCCTTCCAATTCTAACTCACTAACTCCACCTTCCTCTTCCTCTACTCCTTTGAAAAGCCAGGAGCAATCATCTAATGGAGGAAACAATACGGGAAAGGAGAAGCCCGATCCCATGTTGGAAACGATCTTGGGAAAGCTTCAAGGGATGGAGAACCGCCTCATTAAGGTTGATGATCGAGTTTCTAAGATTGACAAAGCTCAAAAAGTTTTAGAAAACCAAATGTTCGACCATGCGGAGGAAGTTCCTAGAAATCAAGGGAAACTTCCAGGAAAGACGGAGGACAACCCTAAGGGAAGGGTAATGGCGATTACAACTAGGAGCGGAGTGACTACCACCGATCCGCAGCCTACGTTCGTCGAAGTCCCCGTAGAGAAAGAAAAAGGAAAGGGAAAGGAGAAGGAAGATGTCTATGTTCCTCCTCCAGCTTTCAAACCTCCCCTACCGTTCCCTCAATCTAGAGCGCGAGCGCGCCTAGACAAACAATTCGGTAAGTTCATAGAACTCATGAGTAAGCTGCATATTAATATACCTTTCATTGATGCTATTGTAGGTATGCCGGCTTACGGCAAGTTCTTGAAAGAGCTCCTTTCCAACAAGAGGAAGCTAGAAGACTTCGGAGAGGTCAAGATGAGTTCGGATTCTTCGGATCTCATCAAGACCATGAAAGAGAAAATGCCCCCAAAGTTGAAGGATCCAGGGTCATTTTGCATTCCCATTGGAGTGGGAGACGTCACATACGACGCATTATGTGACTTGGGAGCAAGTGTGAGCATCATACCCCTTGCATTATGTAGGAAGATCGGTTTAGGCGACCCTAAACCAGTAAAGATGACGTTATACATGGCGGATCGATCCATCACCCGTCCCGTCGGCATTGTAGAAGACGTCCCGGTCAAGCTAGGTAAATTCTTTGTTCCCATTGATTTTGTCGTGCTTGACATTCCTGCAGATAGTCCGGTCCCGATTATACTCGGAAGACCGTTTCTTGCAACTTCCGGCTGCATGGTCGATTGCAAGAATGGAAGACTCGCTTTTGATATTGGAGAAGAGAAAGTAGAGTTTGTCCTTTCCACTCTAGTGAAGGAGCCAATCTTTGACGAGGATATCTACGATATCCAAGACGAAGAAGGTTTGTCTAGGGAGGAGGTAAGTGCGATTCTCTTTAACGATCCTTTACAAAAGGTTATCACTATGAGTCTAACCAATGAAGGAGAAGAAGAAGAGTGCAAAGAGGAAATTGAAGCCTTAGAAGCACAAGAGGAGATCCATGAAGAGGAGTTTGAGAAACTCCACGATGAGGCTGAGAATGTAAGAATCCACGGTCATACCCTGTATTCCACGACCGTGGATTTCACAACCAAAATCGACCTCCATTCCAGGGGATTACACGGCCGTGGAACACATGAGGAGGCCGTAATTCTGACCGTGGAAGAGGGTAACCGGCAAACTTCTTCAACTTCTTCTAATTCTTCTCCAAACCACTCAACACCCTTAGAAACTTCTAAGGAAACGTCGGACGCTCCTCAAGGATCATTGGAGGCTCCGAAAGTGATGGAACTCAAACCACTTCCTACTCATCTAAGGTACGCTTTTCTTGGATCTAATTCTACCCTTCCAATTATCGTTAGCTCCGAATTAAGCATAGATGAACATGAACAGCTCATGATTGTCCTTAAGAAACATAGAAAAGCCATAGGCTATACTATTGAGGACTTAGTAGGAATTAAACCCTCCTTATGCATGCACAAGATACTAATAGAGGAGGACTTTAGAACTTCAAGACAACCTCAAAGGCGGTTGAATCCGACCATGAAGGAGGTTGTCAAGAAGGAAATTCTTAAACTTCTTGATGCAGGTATCATCTATCCTATCTCCGATAGCAAATGGGTGAGTCCAGTTCAAGTAGTTCCAAAGAAGGGAGGAATGACGGTCATCACCAACAAGAACAACGAACTCATTCCTACCCGAACCGTGAGTGGATGGCGAATGTGCATAGACTACCGCAAGCTCAACAACGCAACGCGGAAGGATCACTTTCCATTGCCATTCATCGATCAAATGCTTGAAAGGTTAGCACAACATTCACATTTTTGCTACCTTGACGGTTATAGTGGTTTCTTTCAGATTCCGATACATCCGGACGATCAGGAGAAAACCACGTTCACGTGCCCTTGGGGTACGTTCGCTTATAGGAGAATGCCGTTCGGGCTTTGCAACGCCCCAGCCACCTTTCAACGGTGCATGATGGCCATATTCTCCGAGTACGTAGAGGAAATCATGGAAGTTTTCATGGACAACTTCTCCGTATACGGTTCCTCTTTTAACGATTGCCTTTCTAACCTCTCTCTTGTTTTACAACGTTGTGAAGACACTAACCTAGTTCTTAATTGGGAAAAGTGTCAATTCATGGTTAAATAAGGAATCGTATTAGGTCACTTAGTCTCTAGTAGAGGGATAGAGGTAGACAAGGCTAAAATAGAGACCATAGAGAAACTTCCTCCCCCAATTTCGGTGAAAGGGATAAGAAGTTTCCTAGGACATGCTGGATTTTATAGACGTTTCATTAAGGACTTTTCTAAGATATCAAAACCTCTCACTAATCTATTGATGAAGGATGCGGTTTTTGAGTTTTCGCAGGAATGTTTGGACGCGTTTAACACCATTTGGCAAGCTCTAATTTCAGCACCTATTATCCAACCTCCGGATTGGACTCTCCCCTTCAAGATTATGTGCGATGCTAGTGACGTAGCCATTGGAGCTGTTCTTGGACAACGAAAAGAAGGACGAACCCACGCCATATACTACGCTAGCAAGACGCTAGACGAAGCTCAGCTCAACTACGCCACTACGGAAAAAGAATTTCTAGCCATTGTCTACGCTATTGACAAGTTTCGCTCTTATCTTGTAGGTGCAAAGGTGATTGTCTACACGGATCATGCTGCGATCCGGTACCTCCTTGCAAAGAAAGATGCGAAGCCGAGGCTAATTAGATGGATTCTTCTCCTACAAGAATTCGATCTTGAGATCCGCGACAAGAAAGGCTCGGAAAATTCTGTTGCGGATCATTTGAGTCGCCTCACACATCTAGAGAACGACCATCTACCCATTGATGACTCCTTTCCAGACGAGCACCTACACATCATAGAGGAGTGCATCAACGAGATCTCTAAAGGTAACGAACCATGGTTTGCTGATTTTGTTAACTATTTGGTTTGCCAGGAGATACCGCCCGGACTATCCTACGCACAAAGGAAGAAGTTCTTTAAAGACGTCCGGGAATACTATTGGAACGAGCCTCTCCTCTTCAAGAGAGGTCCGGATGGCATCATTCGGCGATGTGTGCCGGAAGATGAGATGCAAAGTGTCGTCCGCCATTGTCATTCACTACCCTGTGGAGGACACGCTAGTTCGAACAAGACTAGCGCAAAGTTGAAGTATGGGGTGAAGCTAGCGGAAGTTTTAAGGTGAACGGCCAACGACTCAAGAAGTATACGCCGGAACTCCAAGCTGAGGAGTTTGCGCCAACCGCACTCGAATAAGTGCGAGATTGGTCTAGCTACGGACCTTAAACAAAGCGCTTCTTGGGAGGCAACCCAAGGTATTGCATTCTCGTTTTTGTTTTCGATTCATAGATTAGTTTAGAATAAACGTTTTTGCTTTGTTTTGCCTCGATTTTCCTCCGGTATGTTCGTGTTTTTGGTTGTAGGATCGATGGAAAAGGAGAAAAGGAGGATAATGTCGAAGAAAAGTGACGAAATGTGGACTTTGAAGCTTTACAGAAGGTTCCACGGTCTAAATTACGGTCGTCATAGCTACAGTGGCCGTAATTCTCAAAAGCCTGTGAAAAATCATCAAAACCACGGTTCCGTACACTTCCACGGCCGTGGAATGCCCCGATAGACCGTGATTTTTGGAAATTTTGCCGGCCACTATATAAGCCACATTCTTCACAAACTTAACCAAATTTCCCCCATTCCACGACCTAGATACCGAAAACCCGCAGCCTCTCCCAATTCTTCATTCTCTAATCGTTTCCAACGATTCTTCGCCCTAAACTGCAGCAAATCCAACCACGAACAGGATCCAAGCAACAAATCGAGTGGAAATCGATCAACAAACACACATTTTGGATTTTTCAATCCGAAAAAGAGGTTATTTCTTTCTTCTCGATTTTAGCGGATTTAGTTCGTTCTTGCTATAGATATTTAGGAAGAACTGACAAAGACTGGAAGGAATTAGATTAGGACTGCTTGTTGTGGTGATTGCTGGTGAATTTGCTGAGATTCACGAATTTCTGAGACGAATCACGGTCTCTGGGTAAACCACGGCCGTAATTTCCCAAGAACAGACCGTGATTTTTGCTGAAAAATGGATTTCGTAAGGAGAGTGTCAGGAAGGATAAAAGAGAAGAAAGGGGAACAAAATAAGAAAAGAAAGGGCAACCCCTCCACCTCTAGGGCACCACCACCCTCATCTCCCTCACTACCATCCTCACCTTCACCTCCATCTTCACCTCCTCACCCTAGCATCCCCACCATACATGAGAACCATCTTGTTGCACTAGAACGGATTAAGGAGAGGACAGTGATAGGTCCTAGGTATTTGTTGTTGGAGGATCTACATCCTCTCAACATAGTTGAGGATCTTACATGGCTCTTGGATAGAGCCGGATTGATTGTCTTCACGAACATTCGTGAAGATGCCTATGAGGAGATTACCCGGGAGGTTGTGACATCTTTCGAGCACAGCCACATTGATAGGACTGTCTCCTTCCGTCTCATGGAACGAGACTATCATTTGAGTATTGTTGAGTTTGGGACCATTTTCGGGTTCCATGAGACCTACAATGGTCGATTCCCTAGCGGTGTCTACCCTAAGGATTTTTGAGAGGAAGTTGCGATGATATACGCCGACGAGGACCGTTGGAAACCCGCTGATACCAAGGCTAGATTGATGTACCATCTAGCCTTGAAGATAGCTCACCGTGTTCTTTCGGAGTGTCTCTTTCCTAGGACGGAGACGCCCCAAAAGATCAAGACGGATGAGCTATTCTTGCTCTATTGTATGCTATATGGTCGCCGCGCAGATTGTGCCACTCTTTTGGCGGCTACGATGAGTAAACTCAAGAACAAGAAGAAGAGGAACATTGGATATGGTGGGATAGTGACCCACATTGCTAGGACGCTTGGTGTAGACTTTTCCGCTTGTACCCGTATACCGGCGGTTCCCTTAGGGCTACATGCTTTTATGGTTAGGGGACTCATCTTCCCCACACATAGAGGTCCGCCTTATGCGGGCATGCCTTGGGAGACCAGGACAGGCAGGGGTATTGAGTGGCTGCCAGAGTATTCCATTGTGGCGGGACGCCACAATTGGAAGGAGACGTTCGCTGCGATGCATGCGAACAGGCTAGTAGCTCCCCCTTACGTTCCACCACCAGTTGTGGATGAGGAGGACATGGGAGACCAGTACGAGAGTGGTGGAGGAGCGGAGCAGGATTTCGGCACGTTTCCAGACCAGCCGGAGGCGGCCCGGGATGTACCTATGCGCTCTCCACGCCCAGCTAGAGCTTCAGGCTCGTCATCTCGCCGCGCTAGCGTGAGTGAGAGGCCCATGTGGATGACTACACCTCCCACTTGGTACGACACACCTCCTCCTTGGTCCACGACGCAGCCCGCAGCACCACCACCACCACCGCCAGCACCAACCGATGCCCCCGCATGGTATGATCACGCCCCGGGATGGTATGAGAAGATGCCGGATTGGGCTACCGGACTTTCAGAGAGAGTAGGAGCACTAGAGATCCGGGCGGATGCTAGAGACGGACGCCTAGACGACCTTGACCACATGATGAGGGACGTCTACCGCCAGCAGTTTGGGCGGATCTATGACCCGAGTTTCTCTCCATTCCCACCTCCGCCGGCGCCGCAGTGATCGATGCATGACCGTTGTTTTAGACATTCCCGCCATCACTTGTGAGTTTCTTTTCTTTCTTTTGTTCTTTCTTTTGAACATTAGGGACAATGTTCGTCCTAAGTATGGGGTGGGATGTACTAAAAATTTGTAATAACTCTACTCTCTATGTTGCTTTCATTTCAAGACTATCATTGCATGTTTATTTTGTGTTACACGTTTCATTCTCGCATTGCATGAAAAAGAACTTTAAAAACCCATAAAAATTGACAAATTTTGAAAATTTTGTGCTTCTACTGAATTGAGATGATTTCCATGATAATCACTACTTGCGAATTGAGTTTGATGACAATTGCATACTTAAAAAGATTGTGAATTGAAAAGGATTTGAATGAATAAATTTTACCTCTTTTGCAAGTTTTATAATGTGAAAATGTTACCTAAATCATGTTAGGGAATTGAAGTTGAAATCACATTATAAGTTCCTATACTTCTTGTTGAAATGATTAAGGCAATTCGATACTTTCTTTCTTCTTTTCTTTGATCATCTAACTCCTCATTGAAATATTAGCCTCCTTTACCTATCCGGGAACTTGGAAGAAGTGAATGAGAAAAAGGCATGTTTGATGTGGGAGGGCCATGAGAGCAATTATTTGCAAACAATCGAATAGAAAGAAATTGTAGGTTTGGGGAAGTCAATCATGACGATGAGTAACTCGGCACCATTCACATAGCCGGGTGTTTGTGTCTTGCCAAAGTCGAATTGAGCGATATTCCTAGCGGATTATGGTATGTGCGCTAAGGGTTTGAGGCATCTCTTGCAAATTTGAGAAACGCCGATCTCCTAGGCTTCGGTTTTTGTGCACCTCTATCCATAACTCCAAAAGTAAAGTCGAAAAATGAAAAGAAGAGTGCGAAGCTCTAAGTTGAAGTGTTGCGGGAACCGCATAAGAAGAAGAAGGTAGTTGTCCACTTTCCCGGATTTATGCACCACTTTCCCTTAAAGTTTTCCCTTCCCTTCCATATTCTAGACCTTTTCTTTGAAAGTCCTTAAGATCAAAAGAATGATATATGACTTGGTGATCTAAATTAAAGTTTCTTGTGATTGATTTTGATAATGTTTGAAGGTTATAATGCTTGTTGAGAAGTTAAATCGGTTCATGAATCTTCCTTACCTTTTACTCTTCGATTAAGTGTGTGAAAGTTTGATAAACGATTGAAGCAAGGTTTGAGAATGATCTATTTCTTAGAAGTCACATTCATCCAAAAGAAGGTACACATATTTCATCCTAACTCTTGTTTAAAGCTTTTTGAAAGACCTTGCTTAGGGACAAGCAAGTGTTAAGTATGGGGTTATTTGTTAGCATGAAATATTGTGATATTTTAGGCACATTTTCTAAACGTATTTGATTCATATTGATAGTCTTTGATTGATCTTTGTGCATATGTGAGCTAGTATTACCTATATTGTCAATATGGATGTCTACACTAGTTCTATGTTGATTATAGGTGATTTGGAGCTATTTCCGAACGGAATCGAGCAAAGGAAAGTTGAGTTGATATATCCATAGATCGAGGACACTCTTTGGAAGCAATTTGGAGTCTTAGATTGAGGAATGCACGAGTTTAGGGAAGAATCACGTTCTTGCCCTAAATTACGCCCTAAAATACGGCCGTATCACAAACCACGTTCAGAATTACGGCCGTGGAATTGAAGTCAGAAAACCATGTTCATTCCAGGGGATTACACGGCCGTGGAACATATGTTGCAAACCGTATTTGTTTCCACGCTCTAAATTACGGTCGTGGAACACTTCCACGACCGTGATTTTGGCGAATCTTTTCGCCACACTTCGAAGCCACGATCTTTTGAAGATTGGGCCGGGCCGACACTTTGCCCTGCATTATAAAAAGACGGAAGAAAGGAGATTCCGTCATGATCGCTTACATTTCCGCTCTAGGTTTACACTTGCGACATCACCATCTAGACGAGCACGTTTTGCCTAGCTTGCTTGGAAGCAATTGAGATCTCTTTGAAGAGATCGAAGTTCGTGTTTGGAATTCCTGGAATCTCGTGCTTTTGGTGGAGATTGCCGTAGAGATTCCCAGGAATTGCGGAAGATCGAAGTTCTTGGAAGATTTTGCAAGAAGATCTCTCTTCTTGATTAGGTTTGATTTGAAAAACGGATTGACATCCCGTTTTCTTTTCTTTCCTAGAATTACGATTATTTGTTGTATTGTGAATCTTTTGACATTGCTTGTTCTCTTTGTGATTTTGAGATTAAGTTGAAGATTATTGAAAGTTCTTGAAAGTTTTCATCTTTTCATCTTTTAATTCTTGAATTGAAATCAATATGACTGTTATTGGCTAAAAACCCTTAACAATTCTAAGGTGAAGGGTTGATAGTTGTGGCATAGATGATGATAGATTGATCGCAAACAGATTAGACCCTGAGAGTTAGAGAAACATCGTCGACAACCTCAAATTACGGGCTGTTCTTGAGTTCCACGACCGTGGAATCTCAAGATCCAACCGTAATTTCTCTCAAGTTTACGAACCTGCTTTTACTTTAAATCAAAGTTAAAGATTTGCTTTAGCTTAGTTTAGACTTGTCTTTTCTAGGTGGTAGCGAGCCTCAACAACCTCTATCTCGATTGTGAGCCTCAACAACCTCAATTGGTTAAGTTAGTCTTGATCTTTAGGTTATAAGTTTGGGTATTTGATACTAATTCTCGCCTTTAGAATCTTTCTATATTGAGCCTCAACAACCTGTATAGAGAGTGCCTTGTAGGTGAGTCACAAAGGGTTTTTGGAACTTCACCGTACGATTACCTTACATTAGTATACCTTTGCATATCTCAACTCTGTCTTTACATCATTAAGTACATCTTGAATCAATTGCCGCAGCTGAATACCTGGATCTTTAGGGTTGTTGTTTTCCCAATATTTGCAAACTCTCATATTTACTTGCTTGATAACCTGAAATCGAGTTCGTTCCCACCCAAATCCCTGTGTTCGATACTCTGGAATTCTTGCTTAACTACGTCGATCCGTACACTGCGGGTTCGCTTGCTTGATTCTAGTTTTATAAATTTACAACTTATTTGCACACACCTCTAGGGGCGAACAGAGCCACCATCCGTTTTGATAGACACAATCGTTGTGGATAAAAGATTTGTAACAAGTGTAACAAATTGTGTAATAATGGGTGTGACCAAAGATTTTGTTGGTAGAGGAAATAGCCAAATGAATATGAAAAAATCATCTACAATTAAGACATAATATTTGTGTCCTTTGAAAGATAATATGTTATTGGGTCCCCACACATCTATGAGCAAGAGTTGCAATAGGGAGGTACTTTTTGATGAACTTGGTGGGTGAGGGAGGGCATGGGCCTTGGCCCATGAACAAGATGTGCATCCATCTTGGGTGAAAATTGAACCATGAAATGGGCCTATTTCTTGGGTAAGGATTTTGGTGGTGATGGGCTTGACTACGGGCCGTAGCCTTTTGGTGCCAAAGGACGGCTTGTTGATTGACGGTAAGGTGGAGTTGAGGTGACGACGATGAATCAGCAGGAGTTGGAAGCACATGCAATCCGTCCTTAATGGTTCCCTGAAGAAGAAGCATGTGAGTCGTGGTATCCTTCACAAGAAAACAAGTGGAGTGAAATTCAAAACAAACCGAGTTGTCAATGCAGAAACGATTTACGGAGAGCAAATTTTTTTTAAGCAAAGGAGTATGCAAAAGATTCAGGAGAAGAAGATCTCGAAAAAATGATGTAAGAAGGGAAGAACCCTGGTGCTGAATGGGAATGATGGACCCGTCACCAAGCGAAAATTGTGTCTGTCCCTTGATATGGATAAGGATCAATCCTTAGATTGGAGAGATCGGGAGTGTAGTGATGGGTAGTTGCAGTATCTAGGTACCAATTTTTTGAAGTGGTGTTGGCTTGAAACGATGGTGAAGGTGGAGCAGTGTAGTTGTGGTCGAACCTATGCCAACAGGAGAGGGCCATGTGGCCAGGTTTGAAGCAAACCTGGTAGATTAGCCTAAAATCAGGGGCTCCAGCAAAATTCTGTGGGGAGTGGATAAAGGGCTTCTTCCTTATCCTGTGCTACGGCCTCTATTAGCTCGACCTCCATTGTTACTGGATCGGTTAGAGTTACCACGTCCATGGTTTTGAGTATTGTTGGCTTCCAGGGGGAATTGGTGGTGTTAACAGAGGGTGGAGTGGGAAGTAAGCCTACTTGTTGGCGAGAAAGGCAAGACTCATGAATCAAAAGATGTGAAAGGATTTGAGCAGGAGAAGGTAGGGAGACCTGAGTGGACAAACTAGTGACAATGGAGTCATAGTTTGGTCCTAGTCCAACTAGTAAGAAGCTTGTGAACTTTGTGTCTGAAATTGCTTGGCCTGTTGTTGTAAGACAAGTCACAAGGTTTTTGGCCTTGTTATAGAAATTGGTGATGGAGAGATCACCCTTGCGAAGAGAAGCAAGTTGGAGTCTAGTCTGGACGATTTTAGCACTTGATGCAGAGGCAAAAAGTGAATGAACTTGGCCCCAAACCTCAACTGAAGTTTTACAATCTAAGACTTGGACAAGGATTGGTTCTGTGAGGGAGCAAGTGAGAATGGCAAGCACAAATTATTCTTTGGAGATCCTATTTGAGTATTCCTTGGATTGTGGAGGTTGAGGGTTTTTCTGGGTATGGCTTGGAGCCATCAACAAACTCAAAAAGATTTTGTGCACGCATAATAGGGGTGATTTGGGCCTTCCATAGAAGAAAATTTTCAGAAGAAAGTTTTGAGGTGATGAAGGATGAAATAGAAGAAACGAAAAAGGTTTGGTTTCTGTTTTCAGCCATTGATGGCAAGGGGAGGTTGCGATTTGTTTTTAGGAGGCGAGGTGGTGTTTGCCGTTGGCCTCTAATACCATAGTGGATTGTTTTCCGAAATGTTTTTCATTTTGTCTCATTCATTTCTAACAGCATACATAGTAATATATAGAGGTGTATTACATATGATTGGGCTACTTATGATGGATCTTTTGCCTTGGGCTTAATGCCTATTCTAGTAAGGTTTTCACTTCTGCTTAATATAAAAAGATCAAATGCATATAAGATGGGTTAAATAAAGAAGAAGATTTATACCCGTGTGAGAGTTATCATGTTGGCGATGAACGATTAAAGGCTCAGTATTGATCAACTTTTTGAAGGCTTCTGCTTAAAATTTGGTGTGGTCGCCAAATTTATTTGAGAATGATCGACTTGTGGCTTATACTGCCTACTGTCTTTTTTGCTTTCTCTAGTTTGTTGATGTTTTTTTTGTTTTGAGCCTTCAAAAACACTCCACCTCCAACTCCTATGTTTTT
Source organism: Fagopyrum esculentum (assembly GCA_033239045.1). Classification (NCBI taxonomy): domain Eukaryota; kingdom Viridiplantae; phylum Streptophyta; class Magnoliopsida; order Caryophyllales; family Polygonaceae; genus Fagopyrum; species Fagopyrum esculentum. The sequence goes on along the minus strand of BSUD01000001.1, from coordinate 33,987,612 downwards.
GTTGTTGAGTATGGCTTTCTCAACTACAACTTTTCTGGATAACTTTGTTGAGCTTGGGGAGAGCCATGAAGCCAAGCCCCCTCCCCTTTTTTTTTATCATCATTTGTGGGTGTATATATAGCGGGTATGAGGGATGATGTTTTGAAACCGAGGGTGTATGAAGAAATTATGCATTTGTCCATTCATTACAATTTAAGCATGAATGCAATTGGTGTACGTTATACTTTTTTTCAGTTTTTATCTGCTATCCCAATTTGAATTTAATAAGGTTTAATGTCCATTTAGTATATTTTGACTTTTTTTTTTGTTTCTTTGCTGAATTCCTGAGATAGATAAGAATATAAATGTATTTAACTCCTTCATCAATGCACTCATATAAACCCGTTAATTTCATAACCCCATTTTCTTCATTCCTTTTGTTGCACGTTTGGTGCTGCATGTATGAAACTTCAACTGCCTAATTTAAAATTGAAATGGAATATTAAAAGGCAATCATCTTACTAACCTATAATTTTAGCTTTTTGAGAGCACTAAATGCTTCATAATAATATCATATTTTGCTTCATATTAAGTTCATATTTTGGCCTATATCACCCAATTAAATCTCCAAATTAAGCCTTCATTTTTATAACTCCTAACATTGACTACCCAATTAACTTCTAATATTCACTTCATATTTAACACCATATTTTGCTTCACATTAAGTTCATATTTAATCTTATACCACCCAATTAAATCTCAAAATTAAATATTTATGTTTGTAACTCCTATGGTTGTAACTCCTAACATTGACTAACCAATTGACTACCCAATTAACTCCTAATATTGATTTCATATTTAAAATAATTTATCTACTTGTTCATACCTATAAAAACTCCTCTAGAGAAAGGACGAGTGGGGTTATAGTGTTTGCAAGAGTTTTGAACATTCACTTTTTAAGGATTCTCTCAAACGTATTTTCTAGGCTGGAGAACATAACCACCGTTTGTATTCAAGGTAAAACTTGGTTGTTCTTGCATACCTTCATCATAGAATATTGAGTTGTTAATTACTTTACCTTACATACGTTCATAAACAATTATCTTAACTTGTTCTTTGGATGTGAATGCGTTTTTTTTTTCTGCGGTTCATTTGGTTGGAGTACAAATACTGGTGTGCACATTGTTGCTTCTTCGAACCCTTTGGCTTGAAGTTGTTTCGGGATAGAGAAAGTAGTCTCGGTCATCCTTTTAATATCCATCTTTCTTGTCAAGTCAGTTATTGAAGTTTTTGTTACATTTATGAGACCCGACATAATGGACACCTTTTGCACTTTGCGTAGCATGAGTTGTACCCAAAAAAATTTGTACTTCAAGAAACAATACAACAATAGTGAATTTGAATAAGTTAATTGATGCGTCCTTGGACACGTCAATGAAGTATTCTGGATCTAGATCAAGCTGAAGCTCAACTACTCCTTAGTTGAAATGCGAATGCAATTGAAGATGGGTTGCGGAAGCTTAGAGATGGAGGCGGAAGTTGTATGATTGAGTCGATCTAGATCGATCGATCAAACCTTGAAGTGGGTCGGTTGAGTTGGTTCTTGAAGAACCCTCGAATATGGTTGAGTTTGGATAGAAGATCCAAAAGAAGAACTTTGAGAGGATTGGAAGAGGGATTGATGCTCAAGTAAGTAGGAGGAAAATACTTCTCATTACTTAATCAAATTGAACATGCTTTACAAATGAGCCAAGCATCCCCTTATATAGTGGATGAAGGCCATACAAAGAGTCGGAAATTAAATGACGGAAATAAAGTCGGAATTTAAGTTCCGGAAATGAAACACCTAAAAATATGAAAGGTTGAGAATTTAAGTTCGGAATTATGTTTTCGAATTAAATTTCGAAACCAAAAGTCTAATCTTAAATTCGGAAAATTAATACCCGGAAATAAAGTCCGGGAAATTAATATTCCGAAAATAAAAAGACTTATTATTACAAAACACTAAATTACGGAAAATGCGGAAAATGCGCCGGAACGGTGCCGGCTTGACAAGCTTCAAGTCATAGTGGCGTAGAGACACGGTTTGCAACCAATGGGTCCGTGACAAGCAATGGTGCGGCTAATGATGGAGCCGGTAGCTTGAGCAATTGCTTTAGCACGGGAACGGGTGAGCGGTCCATCGGAGCGAACCCGAAGTGCCTCGTCTTCCTCGTCTTGGGACATAGGGGTCAAGGGCGCATCATTAATTTCTTCTCACTTTAATTTTTATATCTCTTTAAACGTCCAATTATCATAACTAACTTTGTTGGCACCATAACAAGAAAATTGATATCGTCACAATAATACACTTTAACAATACTATTTACAAGTCTAGCCTTTTAACTAAGAACAATCCGGGATAAAATTTATTATTTGAACAATCACAATTTGATTTTGTTAACAATTATATTGTGAATTTAGATTAATTTTGCTCTCGGTCTCTTATACATGGTATGTTGTTCTTAACATCTTTGATAAATACTATTTCATCTTTCAATTGGTCAAAATAAATTTAAGACAAATTTTTACACTAATTGTCTCATTTAATTAGATATGATTTAATAACCAAATAAACTCATTTGAGACATTTTTTTTTTACAAATTAAAATATGAGCTTAATAACCTAATAAACTTTTTTCACATAACTTTTTTACACATTAAATATGGACAAGAGAATGAACTTAATAACCTAATAAACTATTTTGAGACAAGGCAACGAGATCGTAAATGTTGACAACAATGTATGATCCATGACACCTTGTTAATATTGGATCCATTTTTATCCTTATCTAATGTGAGGTTGGATATATATTCGATGGAAGTCATACATGGGCACTAAAGTATCTCTCTTTTATGACCCGATTTTATGCTTAAGTTTTGCTCTTAACTTAAACAAAACAATCAAGCCCAAATCTTAACCATGTGGTAATCAAAAACACAAACAAATTCTAAAAACTTGTGAATTTTTTTACGTCAAACAAAGACAACACTCAATATGGTTCGGCATAAACAATGTGTTGCTAAGATTTGGTCTCACTGAATTTTCTGAGATAATTGGACTCGAGTGTTCCGATGAGTCAACAACTGCTGGTGGAGATATGGAGGACATTGATATGAGGTCCGTAGTTGGTATTGACGGATGTACAAATGCTCACCTGAAGCAAGTTTTCAATGAAGAGCCCAATGACTCCCCATATAGTCCCTTGTGTTAAGATCATATGGTTTGAGACCCGGATTGAAAGGATTCTTATAAGACAAACTTTATATCAAACTCTAATAGACAAATTAAAAAGAGTCTAACAATTTTATCTAGGGTTGTGCATACGGTCCAGACCGGTGGACCGTAAATTGATAACACCCTGGACCGTAGACTGGACCGGGACCGTACCGTTACGGTCCGGTCCACACCGGTCCGGTTATGGGTTGGACCAGTTTGTACCTAACGTGCAATTTTCAGTATTTTGGACAGGACCTAAATATATGGCTTCTAACCTGAAAATTGAAACTTTCACCAATGAAAAAATACAATTTAAACAATTTTGGTGAGGTTTTTTGGTCGAAAACCGGACCCGGACCGGATATTCGCAGTTTACGGTCCAACTCGGGTTACGGTTTAATACGGTCCAAAAGCGAACCAAGACCGTAACCCGGGTTATCAAAAAAACATGGATTGTAAACCGGACCGAATCGTAACGTAAATTTCGATCCGGTCCGATTTTTCATAGTCCTAATTTTATCTTTCAGAACATCAAAGGATCATGTCACTTCTAGCACTAATGGCTAACTTGACATAACTCCATTTTAGTTCCATGCATCATTTATTAATTCTCATTTCCCCCATAGTATATGGTGAAGAACACACATGCCATATCTAATACACAAACAACAAACACCAACTAAATATGTAGTTAATTTCACGAATTTACCATTACATAATTGTTTTTTTTTCATACAGAATCAACAAACACCAACTAAAACATAATGATATAACGCTTTTGTATACACACAAACATATATATTATAGAGTATTTTAAAAGATTTTCGTTTATATGTAAATACACAAAGTCAATCAGACATTATTTGGACAAGTGAAAAACGTAATGCTTTAACGTTTATGTACACAGAATGACAAACAAGATTATGTTCATTGCTACAATATGAGATGAGTAATACACAATATATTCTTAAAAGTATCCAAATCGTTTCTTGTGTTAACATCATATGGTTTGAGACACGAATTGAAAGGATTTTTGTAAGACAAACTTATGTCAAACTCTAATAGACAAATTCCAAAGAGTCTTGCAATTTTATCTTTCTGAACATCAAAGGAACATGCAAATTCTAGCATTAATGGCTTACTTGACACAACTTTATTGTAGTTTCGTGCATCGTTTTCCAATTCTCATTTTTCCCCATAATATATGGTGACGAATACACATGTTATATCTGATACACAAACAACAAACACCAACTAAATACATAATGATATGACGCTTATGTATACATACAAACATATATATTAAAGAGTAATTCAAAAGATTTTTGTTTATATGTGAATACATAAAGTCAATTAGATATTATTTGAACAAGTGAAAAACGTAATACTTTAACTTTTATATATACAAAATTACAAACAAGATTATGTTCATTGTTAAAATATGGGATGAAGAATAAACAATATATTCTTGTACATTTAATTTCAAATAAAATATTATACGGTGTTTATAAGTGTATCAAACACATATCTTATACATTGAAAAAATACATATAACTTTTTGTTTACGACAAAGTTGTTATAGTACAAAGTCCTCAAACATACAGTTTCATTCAAAATGTTTAGGAACACAAGGATCACGAATAGAAGAAAATAAAATTGAAAATTTGATGATCCCTAATCGTATTACATAATTTTGTATCAATTGATATTGTACAAACATTTTAAACATATGATTACAAACAGGACATTCAGGAACATAAGAATTGTACGAAATATGTTTAACAATAACCAGGAACACAATAGTTTCTTCAAACATCCAGTATGTATACAAATCTAGAAGCCGAATTCCTAGAAGACAAAGATGTAATGTTCTTTGATGATTAAAGCGCCGATTTTGAAAACAAACGTTCAATATGCAGATATAGAAGCGGCGGAAGTTGGAAGCAGACCGCCGGAAGTTAATAACGACTTCAAAAGTCGATTATCAACAACGAAAATAGTTTTATGGTAAATAGAGAATTCAAAAACGGCGAAAACTAAAATCAGACCATAAAATCAAACAAGAAGAAAGTGGATGATTGACGCTGTCGAAATAATGTTAAAACAATCGTTCAAAAACTTTCAGAAACAATTTTAGTGGAATCAACGTTGAACACAATAGTGAAGATATTCAGCAGGTAATGGTTTCCATGAATATCGTTAATGAATTGCAATTTTCCTTAATTATATTAAATACAGTTTGATTCTTTTGGAGAGAAATTAGAGTTAAATTAGGAAGGATCTTTTTTGCATATATTATAGGAGCCTAGTTTGTCTTCATAGATACATGATTGTCTAGATTATCTTCATTGATTCAATAAAGAATTATTGAACCATGCATTTTTTAGCCCAATATTTTATTTCCATATTTACAAATACTTGTATACTTTCCTTACCATATTCACGCGTATGTTAAATACTAATTGAAAACTACCTTAATCGAACCACAAATCTTAGTCATTCGTAAATTTTGGAGTCCAAAATGTATGTATGTGTGTGTATGTGTGTATGTGTGTATGTATGTATGTATGTATGTATGTATGTATGTATGTATGTATGTATGTATGTATGTATGTATGTATGCGTGCGTGCGTGCGTATGTATGTATGTATGTATGTATGTATGTATGTATGTATGTATGTATGTATGTATGTATGTATGTATGTATGTATGCATGTATGCATGTATGTATGCATGCATGCAGTGGCGGCCTTAGGGTGGGGCAGGGTGGGGCAGCTGCCCCACCCTCCAAAAAAAAAATTAAAAAAATTAATGCTCAAAACGACGTCGTTTTGTCACAGTTAAAAAAATTTTCAGATTAGGGCAAAGATAGCCTGGACACTCGTAAACTCCCTCCCGTCCCCAATTTCCTTCTTGCGCTGCACAACCTTCACACTCGCAATCCCGTCCCGACTCGCCAGCACAGAAGCTCCGGCCACCGGTATTAGTAAAGACGCTCCGACCGCCGCCTTTCCACTACCCATCCCGTCCGACTCGCACCGTCGTCTGTCGCAGAGTGCTCCCGTCGTTCCCACTTCCCGACTCCACTGGTGCTAGTGCACAGACCACAGGCAGCCGTCCTGGTTTCTTGGCTTCCCGGCTGCTCCACCATCGGCCTCACCGGATTGATTTGCAGACTCGCAGTGGTGGTCTTGGACCCTTGGTGGCTCACGCAACATTCACGCAAACATTCCTCTGTAAGTTTGTAAAATTCACTGTAAAGTTTGAGTTTTTATTTTTTTTTAATTTGTTTTTTTTTGCTTAAAATTGCTTAGTAATCTAATTAGACATGAATTAGATTTAATTTGTATGTTCAGAGTATGATTGATTGTGGAATTTGTTGAATTTGAATGATGATTTAGTGATTGATTTTTTTTCGTTTGGGTTTGAGTTTTGAATTGTGTTTAATTGTAATTGATTTGTTTAGGAATGGATAAGTTTGTTATTCGGACGAAAAAACGACATTTGTCGAGTATTGATTCAACCTCCGAACCTCGAAATGTTGATAATGTGAATGATGTCGATGATGTTGCTAGAGATAATGTTGTTAAAGATGGTGTTGCTAGTGAGAGTGTTCATATAAATGAAGTTGATGATGATGATTTTGCTAGTGTTGATATGAGAGAAAAACGACCCCGAATGAGAAATATGAGTAATGAAGTAATTAGTGATCCGGGATTGCGCAAAGCTATGGATGAATATGATCCCTCGTTTAGAGATGATGTGAGAAGAGAATATGTGGTTAGAGGTCCTTGTCAACCTCTCTCACATGATTTTCCGAGGAAGAGTTTTGGAAAGACGTCGAGGAGTTTCGTGTCGAACCGGTTTAAGGATTATGAATGGTTAGAATATAGTGTTTCTAAAGATACTGCATTCTATTTTTGGTGTTTTCTCTTTAGAGGGGAGACAAAGTACAGAAATTTGAATGATGCATTTGTGAAAGTAGGATTTTGTAATTGGAATAAAGCTGCTCAAGCGTTTAGAGAACATGTGAGATCAGTTGGAAATCCTCACAATGAAGCTCGAATCTTATTTAGCAATTTCAAAGATCAAAGACAAAGTTTGACAAGATGTGTATCTGCTGTAAATGCAACTTTGGGTGCTCAATATCGTACTCGTTTGACCTTTACTTTGGATATTGTTAGATTTCTACTTGCACAGGGTTTGCCATTTCGAGGTCATAGAGAGTCGACAAGCTCCAACAGTAGAGGAAAATTTATGGAGATGCATAGTTGGTGCAGTAAACGCATTGTTGAAGTTGGAAAGGTGGTGAATGAGAATGCACCAAAGAATGCTCAACTCACTAGTCACCGCATTCAAGATGATCTTAAAACTGCATGTGGAGCAATGACAAGAAAAACAATAGTCGGTGATCTTGGAGATAGAGTGTTTTCTCTTTTGATTGACGAGGCTCGAGATAGTTCGATCAAAGAACAAATGGATATTGTTATTCGATATGTAAATGCTAAGGGCGTTGTCATAGAGAGATTTTTCGGAGTTGTTCATGTTACTGACACTAGAGCTTGTTCTTTGAAAAAAGGAGTTGATGAATTTTTTGCTGAGCATGGATTATCTATCTCTAAATTAAGAGGTCAGGGATATGACGGGGCTTCTAACATGCGAGGAGAGATTAATGGATTGAAGGCTCTAATATTAGAAGAAAATTCATCCGCAAGGTACATTCATTGTTTTGCTCATCAACTCCAATTAGTGATTGTAGCAATTTGTAAAGATATTCGGCCTGTGGAAGAGTTCTTTGATTACTTGTCCCAAATCACGAACATGGTTGGAGCTTCTTGCAAAAAAAAAAGATGAGTTTCGACAACTTCAACATGACAAGATGGTGGAGATGCTAGAAAAGGGATAAATTTCAACCGGGAGAGGCTTGAATCAAGAATATTCTTTGGCTAAGCCGGGCATTACTCGTTGGAGCTCACACTATTCAACCATTATTTGTGTTCTGTCATTATGGTCTTCAACTATCCAAGTGCTTGAAAATATATACGAAGATGGAGGTGCAGACTCAAATCGCGGGTTGGCTTGTGGTTTAGTTGAAAAGATGGAGAGTTATCAGTTTGTTTTTATTGCTCACTTGATGAAGGAAGTGTTGAGCATGACAAATATTTTATCACAGTTTTTGCAGAGAAAAGACCAAGATATTCTAGAAGCTGTGAGATTGGTTCGTAGTTGCAAGAAGCAATTTCAAGACATGAGGAATGATGGATGGGATGAACTATTGGAAGATGTCAATGCATTTTGTGATAACAATAAAATTGACATTCTCAACATGGATGATAATGTTCAAGGTCACTTTGGTGCAAGACGTGTTGGAAATGTTTCCACAAATTACCACCACTTTCGAGTTGACATATTCTGTCGGGTAATTAATTATTACTTTGTGATATTTTAACAATTTTGATGTATATGAAATTATCACTAGTCTATAATGATATTGACGTTAAGTTAAATTCACAGGTTATTGATCAAATTGACCAAGAGATGAAGAACCGTTTTGGTGAATCAAACACTGAATTGCTCGCATGTATGGGATGTCTTGATCCAAGAGATTTTTTCTCCAAATTCAGTAAGCCCCGACTTCTTCGACTTGCACAATTTTATCCTCAAGACTTTTCTGCTTGTGATCTACTTCTGCTTAAAGATCAACTGAGGACATGGATTTATGACATGAAAGAAGGAGATAAATATTCTAAACTACAAAGTATTGGAGAAGTTGCTATGAAGATGGTTGAGGAAGGTATTGACACTGTTTTTCCTCTAGTATTTTGTCTTTTGGAGTTGATTTTAGTCTTACCAGTTGCGACAGCTACTGTTGAAAGAGCCTTCTCTGCGATGAAAATTGTCAAGTCTGAACTGCGTAACAAGATGACAGATGATAATCTCACAGATTCTCTAGTTTGCTACATTGAGAAAGATGTCTTCATGAATGTTGATAATGAAGATATTCTTCAGTATTATCAGAATATGTCAACTCGCAAGATGGGTTTACAACCTTTGTTGTCAGATTGACAGTTTATTTGTAACATTAACTATTTGTTTTTGGTAAACTTGTAGTCAAAACTGCGTAATGGGATGACAGATTGACTTTGTTTTTATCGCTATTTTGTTTTCATAGATATGTTTATCGGTAATTTATTTTCTCCCCCCCCCCTTTAGAAATCCTGCGGCCGCCACTGCATGCATGCATGTATACGTACGTATGTACGTGTGATGTAATTTGTGTTTTTAATTCTTCCTTAAAAGTTTTCAAATACTTTTATCAATCAATTTAGTTTGAAAGATTTTGGCCTACTAGGCCTTTTTTTAGTTTTGTGTTTAGTAAATATATCCCATAATTTTTTATCACTTTCATTTAATGGTCAGTAAAAATAATTATCCCCTCTATTTAAAAAAAATTAATTGATGTTTGTTATTTGTTATATATGTGTAAGTTTTAATTTTTAATTACTAAATTTGTTTTTTATCTTTTATTTATTTTTTGCCTTTTTTATTTTCTTTATTATTTTCTTTTTTATTTCTCATACCAGAAAGTTTCATACCAGAAGTTCATACCAGAATTTCTCATACCAGAAGTTCATAGCAGAAGTTCATACTAGAAGTTCATACCAGAAATTTTTCATACCATAATTTTTTTTTTCTTTTTGTCCTTTTTTATTTTTTTATAATTTACATACCGGAATTTACATATCGGAATTTTACATACCGGAATTTGGGTAGGTGTTTGACCCTAAATTTGCAATATCAATTAGAATGTATTTTATTCACGCAAGAAAACATCAAGCAAGAAAGTAAAGGTTTTTTCAGCACCATTGATCAAGTTTAAAATTGCAGCAGCACTCATATTGAGAGTAGGTTGAAGCAAAGGGTCAATCACCATTGCAGAATTAATGGTAACCATGTCAATCCCTTTCTCCTTTGCAAACTTCCAAGCAACTTCTTCTGCCAAGGTCTTTGAAAGCACATACCACAACTACACAATTCCAACAATGATATAGGTAACAGGTGAATGCAATGACAGTGTTCTCAAGTTTAGAAGAGGCGTATCTATATCCAAATAAGTACGAAGCGGGTGTCCTAATTGCGCACCTTCGACTCCCTGCATAAATCTGGATTCGAGAACCAAGTTTCATCAATTATAGTGTAACGCCCCAAATTCTGAGAACTCGGGGAGCTACTGGTTAGGACCTCACAATGGGTCCCGACCTTAGTTTGACAATAATTTAACTTGGATCTTACAATAAGGCACAAAAGTATTTAAAACATTTGAAAACTTTAAACAATATATACATGAAGAATATGTACCAGCCTTACAAAGCAAAGGTACTAAAATGACACATAAGAAGAACAGAAGACATCCCGTCCCCAACTAAATATGTACGTGGACCCGGCTGACCATTCCCTCCGGATCTCTCTACAACTGTCTTAACCTGCAAGGCATCTACAAGCGGTATAAAACCGTTAGCTAACATTCTATGCATAAGTATAAAGGTAAAAGCACAAACACACAACATACACAATCAACATGCAACACTCAATCCTTTTATTATCTTTAATTAGATGATAGGTTATTACTAATGATACTTATTTTGTGACACGAGGGATTCCCAAACCTCGCCCCTGTCCCCGTTTACCAACGCGGAATGGTACTAATGCATTTGACCGTCTACCGGACTGGGCTAGTCGCAGGGAACCTCCTAGACTCTCGCAAGAGCTAGGCAGATGATGTCACGACCCGTTATCATACACTTGGGTCAATTACGTAAATAATAAAGTCGGCCTAATCCGGTTTCGTTGTCTATCATAACTAGCAAACACCACTCATACACATTACACTCATACAAGAAAGCCAGCTAAGTAAGTCCGTGGACTTACCTGAATCAGATCTCGACTTTCTAATTCGCAAATCGATCTGTACAGTAGGGATTCGGTGGCCTGTCAAAGGAGGCAAGTGTGTCAGCACACTTTCTAGGTGATTAGAAGTCTAAGACTTCTAAGATAGTAGGTCTTAATAGAACGGAATTGATTACAATATTAATTTATGGTAAAATGACTCTTTTACCCTTGGTCCCGAACTTCTAAAAAACTCGGAATATGTACTTAAATTATAATTTGAGGCTAACTAACCATATTCTACTCCCTAGGATGATTTTAGGTAACAACTAGAAAAACTACCCAATTTCTATTTCTCGAAAAGTCACTAAAGTCCAACTACAGCTTCAAATATAAAATTCGAATAATCTTATAAAAATTCCGAAATAATTCCCTAGGTTATCTATGATATCCTATCTACTCATAGGAGAAAGAATTTCTTAAAACTGTTAAAACATCGCTTCTACAAAAAATTTTAAAGTTGGGTACAACACTTAACAAACAACACACTGTCTTAACTTTGAAAAATCATAACTCCTAAACTACTAGCTGGGTTTATCCCAAATTTTGATATGTTCTACTATAAAATCTTATCTATAATATATCCAAAATTCAGCCGCAAAGGAGATCAAAATCCTATTTAAAAGTATCTCACAAAACCGAATTTCAGCACAACAGAAATACTGCTTACGACTACATCTTTGAAAAATCATAAATCCCAAACCACTCGCTGGATTCCTCTCAAATTTTAATATGTTCTAAAACAATATGTCGACCATATCATATCCAAAATTCAAGCCCAACGGAGATCAATAGCATATTCAAAACCATCTCACAAAACAGCATCACTTGCTGTTTTCCCCAACACTCAGCACATATATAAAAACGTCAACTTTGAAACACAATAACTCTCAAACCGTAACTCCGATTCTTCCCAAATTTTAGTATGTTATACTATGTACTACTGTCTATGACATATCCGAAAACCAGCCAAAAAGAGGTAGTTTAGCTTACCCAAAATTGGACCCGAAGTTGACTGCTCATCACTGTTGGAAAACTGAGCCACTGCAACAGCTCACTGTAGTTGTTCCTGGTTGGTGTGTTGGCTGTTGTTAGGCTCTCTATTGCACTGGTTCTATGGCTCGTCGACAGGGCAATCGTTGTATAAATGTGTTGTACAGAAGTATCTCGTTACTCAGGAGTTACAGGTTCAGAAGTTAGCAAGGTGAAGGCAAGGACTCACCTATTTTCCACAGGTTGGCTAAGCTTCTGCAGTGGGTAGCCCAACGTCCCTCCGAGGCCTCCGATGGCTTGTTCCGACGTAGGAGTGTTGTCGCTAGCTTTTGTTGCAGCCGTCACCAACCCTCTGTTACAGATGCAAATGAGCCTGTTGCGTAGGAATGGCCGACTTCAAGGGTTCTCTCTGTACAGCAGCGTGGGAGGAGATTGCGTGGATTTGTTGGAGGCGTGAGAGGCTGAACCTGGACGTATTAGAGGATAGTAATGGCTGAAAAGGGAGGGCTGTGATCTCTACGTAATCTCAGGAACCTTACGAAGATATGGGGTGAGAGGGAACGGCTGTTTTCTTCAACTTCAGCTGTTACGTTTTTCCTGGGCAGCAAGGGTTGAGAAGTGGATTGGGCTACTTCTGGGCTGCGAAGGATTGGATGCACAGGCCCGCTCTCTTCTTGGCTGCGAGGTATGGGTTGTGTCGGCAAGGAGGCTGCTGCAATCCGGGTTGGGGCAAGGCTGGAGAGTTGGGCTCGAAGTGCTACTGGGGCTGCTATGGGCTGCGAAGACAAGTTGGGGCTATTGTGGGCTGCGAAGACAAGCTGGGCTGAAGCAGTGGCAAGGAAACTGGGCTGACACTAAGTAGGAAGAGTGGGCTGAAAGAGTTCTCCTGGCTTTGTCACAGCTTGTCAAAACATGTCATGGCCTTGTCATGGTCTCGTCTCAACCTTGTCATGATCTCGTCTCAGCCTTGTCATGATCTCGTCTAAAGTCATCGATAAGAATGAATTATAATAACTAGGGTTTGATATAAATCTATCATTTTATGTGAATTAAATTCTACATAAAATAATAGATAATTATAAGGATTAGAGTTTGATATAATTTTATCATTTTATGTGAATTAAATTCTACATAAAATAATGGATATTTCTAAGGATTAGAGTTTGATATAATTTTATCATTTTATGTGAATTAAATTCTACATAAAATAATGGATATTTCTAAGGATTAGAGTTTGATATAATTTCATCATTTTATGTGAATTAACTTCTACATAAAATAATGAAATTTGTGAAGGAAGAGATACTAGATAGAATGGGAAACCGTTAACGGCGGAATTAGACGGAATAAAAATTCCGGATATTACATCAGTACCCCCTTAAAATAAGTTTCGTCCCGAAACTTAGGACAAGGTACTTAATTAAACGACTTCCATAAATAAACTGGTATGTCCTAGTCTCACTAAAATGTAATTTCCTTTTCTAAACTTCTCTAACCCTGTTAAAGCGTAACGAAAAAAAATCCGGTCGTTACATCAGATCCTCCTCAAAATAAGTTTCGTCCCGAAACTTAGGGTAAGACAATCCTGATCGGCCTTTAAGGCACCAACTGCGTGTGTTTGATCACTATGCAAAAGTCTCGTCGTTTCCACATCTAATTATCCCGCACATCAAGGTTACCAAAAGAACACATCACTGACTAACACTCAATCATGAAATAAACAAGCAGTCAAACAATATCACACATACAAGGTCAAGCCCTAACTCGTCACTCCCGAGGTTACAACTATCGCTACATGGGTCTTTGAAAGGTTACGTCTCTTACTATCTCCAATCTTAGGTAGCCTTATCGGATTTTCATAAAACTACTAAATCTTAAATCTTTTCAGGTACTTAGATCACAAGCGTATGTTACCACGTTCTACAGTGGTTACGGAATATCTCACCGGTATCATCCGGCTCAACTGTTTGATCCTCTAATATGATAACCTAACACGTGTCTGGTAGGTATCTCCCTCCTGAAATTCATAAACTCAGTTCCCAAACTTAGTCTCCGTGGAAAACTGAAGCTACCCTCTCCAATAGGGCGAGGAAAACTAGTCCATCAGTCACTTTTAAACCGCTTTAAAACTTCCAATGGTTTTCCTTACACAAATCACTT
>BSUD01000001.1:33950957-33973264 GCA_033239045.1 Fagopyrum esculentum | reverse complement strand
GTCGCAGGGAACCTCCTAGACTCTCGCAAGAGCTAGGCAGATGATGTCACGACCCGTTATCATACACTTGGGTCAATTACGTAAATAATAAAGTCGGCCTAATCCGGTTTCGTTGTCTATCATAACTAGCAAACACCACTCATACACATTACACTCATACAAGAAAGCCAGCTAAGTAAGTCCGTGGACTTACCTGAATCAGATCTCGACTTTCTAATTCGCAAATCGATCTGTACAGTAGGGATTCAGTGGCCTGTCAAAGGAGGCAAGTGTGTCAGCACACTTTCTAGGTGATTAGAAGTCTAAGACTTCTAAGATAGTAGGTCTTAATAGAACGAAATTGATTACAGTATTAATTTATGGTAAAATGACTCTTTTACCCTTGGTCCCGAACTTCTAAAAAAAACTCGGAATATGTACTTAAATTATAATTTGAGGCTAACTAACCATATTCTACTCCCTAGGATGATTTTAGGTAACAACTAGAAAAACTACCCATTTTCTATTTCTCGAAAAGTCACTAAAGTCCAACTACAGCTTCAAATATAAAATTCGAATAATCTTATAAAAATTCCGAAATAATTCCCTAGGTCATCTATGATATCCTATCTACTCATAGGAGAAAGAATTTCTTAAAACTGTTAAAGCATCGCTTCTACAAAAAATTTTAAAGTTGGGTACAACACTTAACAAACAACACACTGTCTTAGCTTTGAAAAATCATAACTCCTAAACTACTCGCTGGGTTTATCCCAAATTTTGATATGTTCTACTATAAAATATTATCTATAATATATCCAAAATTCAGCCGCAAAGGAGATCAAAATCCTATTTAAAACTATCTCACAAAACCGAATTTCAGCACAACAGAAATACTGCTTACGACTACATCTTTGAAAAATCATAAATCCCAAACCACTCGCTGGATTCCTCTCAAATTTTAATATGTTCTAAACCAATATGTCGACCATATCATATCCAAAATTCAAGTCCAACGGAGATCAAGAGCATATTCAAAACCATCTCACAAAACAGCATCACTTGCTGTTTGCTCCAACACTCAGCACATATATAAAAACGTCAACTTTGAAACACGATAACTCTCAAACCGTAACTCCGATTCTTCCCAAATTTTAGTATGTTATACTATGTACTACTGTCTATGACATATCCGAAAACCAGCCAAAAAGAGGTAGTTTAGCTTACCCAAAATTGGACTCAAAGTTGGCTGTTCATCACTTCCTAAAATTCCGGAAACATAACCAGTCCTCTTCCATGGCTGTTGAATGGTTTTAGCTACAATTGAGGGTCCTTACCACACAGCTTGCACTGTCTGTCCCTTGCTGGTGCGTTGGCTGCAGACAGACCCTCTTTCTCCTAATAAGGACGCTGCAAAAGGGAAGAGGGTTGAGATGATGGAACAAGGGAAGCAAGGGTCCAAGGGTTAGATGGCTTACATGACTGCACTGGTTATGTGGCTTGTCGACAGGGGCTACATCTTCAGCCTTGGGCCAACTGCATCAAGCGAAGGTGCCAATTTAGTTCCTGTGGAATCGACCTCTGCAAACTGAGCACAAAGGCAACGATGCACGAGTCTTCAAGGACCGTATATTACGAAGATGAAGAGAGGAGGTAAATGAATCCCTACCCGGATGGACAAAGGGAGAGCAACAAACCAATCAGCTACTGTTGTAGGAGTAAAGGAGTGTCAATGCTGCGTTAAAGCCGGCTGTTACAGAAGGCTCTTCAGCAGCCGTTAAATGAAGGAGAGAAGGAAGGAGAAGGGCCGGTTGTTCACACGTAGATCACTGGCTGGAGAGGGCTGAACGCTGGGCTGGAGGGAGCTGAACGTGTTGGGCTGGAGGGGCTGTTAATGGGCTCGTAACCAGCCTCTCCTGGACTGCTGCAGGCTGGGATCGAAGTCACACTGCTGGGCTGTTGTGGGTAAGCAAACTGGCTGAGCTTAAGGTAGGAGCAGTGGGCTGAAACATGCAAGAAAGGTGGGCTGAATTACTTGTCAAAAATCTGTCAAAACTCGTCATGGCCTTGTCAGGCCCATGAATGAGTTTGTCACAGATTTGTCGGGCTTTGTCATGGCCTCGTCTCAGCTTAGTCCTGAACTCGTCACAGCTTGTCATGATCTCGTCTCAGCCTTGTCATGATCTCGTCTAAAGTCATCGATAAGAATGAATTATAATAACTAGGGTTTGATATAAATCTATCATTTTATGTGAATTAAATTCTACATAAAATAATAGATAATTATAAGGATTAGAGTTTGATATAATTTTATCATTTTATGTGAATTAAATTCTACATAAAATAATGGATATTTCTAAGGATTAGAGTTTGATATAATTTCATCATTTTATGTGAATTAACTTCTACATAAAATAATGAAATTTGTGAAGGAAGAGATACTAGATAGAATGGGAAACCGTTAACGGCGGAATTAGACGGAATAAAAATTCCGGATATTACATCAGTACCCCCTTAAAATAAGTTTCGTCCCGAAACTTAGGACAAGGTACTTAATTAAACGACTTCCATAAATAAACTGGTATGTCCTAGTCTCACTAAAATGTAATTTCCTTTTCTAAACTTCTCTAACCCTGTTAAAGCGTAACGAAAAAAAATCCGGTCGTTACATCAGATCCTCCTCAAAATAAGTTTCGTCCCGAAACTTAGGGTAAGACAATCCTGATCGGCCTTTAAGGCACCAACTGCGTGTGTTTGATCACTATGCAAAAGTCTCGTCGTTTCCACATCTAATTATCCCGCACATCAAGGTTACCAAAAGAACACATCACTGACTAACACTCAATCATGAAATAAACAAGCAGTCAAACAATATCACACATACAAGGTCAAGCCCTAACTCGTCACTCCCGAGGTTACAACTATCGCTACATGGGTCTTTGAAAGGTTACGTCTCTTACTATCTCCAATCTTAGGTAGCCTTATCGGATTTTCATAAAACTACTAAATCTTAAATCTTTTCAGGTACTTAGATCACAAGCGTATGTTACCACGTTCTACAGTGGTTACGGAATATCTCACCGGTATCATCCGGCTCAACTGTTTGATCCTCTAATATGATAACCTAACACGTGTCTGGTAGGTATCTCCCTCCTGAAATTCATAAACTCAGTTCCCAAACTTAGTCTCCGTGGAAAACTGAAGCTACCCTCTCCAATAGGGCGAGGAAAACTAGTCCATCAGTCACTTTTAAACCGCTTTAAAACTTCCAATGGTTTTCCTTACACAAATCACTTTTAGACCCTTTGATGACCCTACGGAAAAAATGATCTATTCAACTTTCTTCCCTCTGTTATGACCACTTGCTTCCGGCCTTCTGAAAAGGTTCTGACTACTCAATAATTGTTAACATACCATCAGCAGTGCACTCTTTTCTCCACCATGGTTATCAGACCGATAATATCCCTCTGACTCAAAACGCAACTATGCTCTGTTCCGATATAATATTACACATAAAATCTCCTCCGAGATCATGCTTTCTTTCAGCACGGTTACTAGGTTGCAAGTATACTCCTGTCGTTTCTCTTTCTTATGTATCTTTGACTCAAAATGGTAATTACTCACTTTGAGCTTTCTAGTGCAGACCATGCACAATAGTTTTATTACATCGTCAATTCTTTTCTCAATTCATCAAGAAACTAACTCTAATGTACTTCGTTAGGTATAAAATTCCAAAACTACTTGTCTGGCAACATGTAACAAAGCCATCACTCTTCACTCGGATCCATACTAGGGTACCAGCCTCCTTCTTTTACCTCTACATGCACATAAGTTTCCATACAATATTTTCAGTAACTCCACATAGGCTATCTCACGTTCCTTCCAACTAGAATACATTTCACCAACTATCACCATCTTAAACTCGACACGACATCCATCAGTACCTTTGAGCTTCTTGTTTGTGGGTTAGGACCCACCACACTTCCGCTGCGCTACTCTGATTCTCCTGTTGTCACTTATTAATCCTAAGGACCTTTTCTGTAAGTACAAAATGATTGACCTCAAAACTCTTTCTTCCAATTACACCATGAGTCGTATACGGATGAAGTACCAAGTACCTTCTTTACTTGCCTTAAGAAAATAAAACAACAATTGAAAAACAACTGCTTCCGCTTACTTTCTTAATTCTTCTACCACGGATCCAAACTCTCTGAATTGACCGGAGTTTGATCTTAACTGGCCAAGAGGTAACCTCTAGCACGATCCTCTATACCCTTAGTTGTCTAAGAAGATTGTTGTTGCATACTTGAAGAAATCATTCCAGGCGTCGGTAAAACTACCCCATAACTCCACAGTCGCAATTATCTTTTCTTAACGGTATATAACTCGTCCATACCAAACAACACTTACACATCCTCAGCTGACATCGGTCAGTCTATAGTTGACTCATCTCAGTATCCCGAACTTACTCTTCTCATACCCCTTCTGGTATTAAAATTCTTTGGTAAGCATCACTTACTCAATTAATTCTTTTATACTTCTTTAGTTCGTCTTAACTTTCCCTTTTCTGCTTCCTTTGGGACAACTCTCTTTCTCAACTCTCACTGTGCCATTCGACTGACGTTAAAAGTTGTTCCTAACACTCCACGATAGATGGTAAGCGTCTTGTAGTTCCGATGACTTTTAATTACCTCCCAATTGTAGCCCCTTTACAGGGACCGTCTATGTTGATGACCTATGTTCTATTATAAATGGGGTTACCTTGGCCTCTTTACTTCACCACACAATTCTCACAAGCACAGGTTCCTTAATCGGCGTTGTTTGTAATATTTCCTTCCAAATCTCTATTGACTATGTTACTGGGCTTCGATCCTTTCGATACTGGCGTTGTGATTCTTCTTAGAATTCTTATCTTGAAAGAAGACAAAACGTCTCCCGGCTTGTGAAGTCTATCTTTCGCTCTTACATTAAGTTGTAAGTCTCCAGTCCCTGTTAATTGTGATCTGTCAAAATTTCCTTAGCTAGTAGGTAAACAGTTGCTCACAATAACCTTTTTATACTTCTTTAGTTCGTTCTACCTTCCACCCTTCGGCTTCTTATAGCTAACTCCATTTCTCTAGTCCGATTGTGTCATTCATCTGGCATAAATAGCCGTTTCAAGTTTCCACGATAGCTTGCAACCGTCTTTGAAATTATTATGGCCAAAATGATCATCCACTTGCAGACCTTTTGCATGGACCATCTATGTTGGTGGTTTAGGTCCCGTGATAATTCGGGTTACCCTGGACTCTCGAGTCTAGCAAGGTCGTTCTCCCATACAGATTTCTTCACTGGTGTTGGTGGTAATATCGCCTTCCTGAACCTCCGTTGACCCTGCTACAGGCTTCCATTCTTTGGATAGTTAACAAGGGTTACTAGGATGCTCATCCGAGTATAATATTTGATACAAGGTCCGAGTCTTTTGTCTCGTGTTGAAAACTCTTCAATTCTGCTATCGATTTATCATGAGGCGATAATCGTTTCAAGATATCACAACTAAAGGATATAATATATCCTTTAGGATACTAACATATTACACATACACATATATATATAACATACATTAATACTCATCATAATAAATCCATATGCTAACTCATATCGATCCAAGTTGTAGAGATCCACGGAGAGCGATGGTAGTCCAACGTACTACTAACCCACAACCCGACTATGCTCGTGTAAAAACATAAATCCGTTTTGAAAATTTTAGACCCCTTTCGGGTTCTAGTTATTTTATACAATCGGTCTTTCAGAAGATTTCAAGTGCCATTGTTGCCAACCCAGAGCTCTGATACCATATTGTAACGCCCCAAATTTTGAGAACTCGGGGAGCTACTGGTTAGGACCTCACAATGGGTCCCGACCTTAGTTTGACAACAATTTAACTTGGATCTTACAACAAGGCACAAAAGTATTTAAAACATTTGAAAACTTTAAACAATATATACATGAAGAATATGTATCAGCCTTACAAAGCAAAGGTACTAAAATGACACATAAGAAGAACAGAAGACATCCCGTCCCCAACTAAATATGTACGTGGACCCGGCTGACCATTCCCTCCGGATCTCTCTACAACTGTCTTAACCTGCAAGGCATCTACAAGCGGTATAAAACCGTTAGCTAACATTCTATGCATAAGTATAAAGGTAAAAGCACAAACACACAACATACACAATCAACATGCAACACTCAATCCTTTTATTATCTTTAATTAGGTGATAGGTTATTACTAATGATACTTATTTTGTGACACGAGGGATTCCCAAACCTCGCCCCTGTCCCCGTTTACCAACGAGGAATGGTACTAATGCATTTGACCGTCTACCGGACTGGGCTGGTCGCAGGGAACCTCCTAGACTCTCGCAAGAGCTAGGCAGATGATGTCACGACCCGTTATCATACACTTGGGTCAATTACGTAAATAATAAAGTCGGCCTAATCCGGTTTCGTTGTCTATCATAACTAGCAAACACCACTCATACACATTACACTCATACAAGAAAGCCAGCTAAGTAAGTCCGTGGACTTACCTGAATCAGATCTCGACTTTCTAATTCGCAAATCGATCTGTACAGTAGGGATTCAGTGGCCTGTCAAAGGAGGCAAGTGTGTCAGCACACTTTCTAGGTGATTAGAAGTCTAAGACTTCTAAGATAGTAGGTCTTAATAGAACGGAATTGATTACAGTATTAATTTATGGTAAAATGACTCTTTTACCCTTGGTCCCGAACTTCTAAAAAAACTCGGAATATGTACTTAAATTATAATTTGAGGCTAACTAACCATATTCTACTCCCTAGGATGATTTTAGGTAACAACTAGAAAAACTACCCATTTTCTATTTCTCGAAAAGTCACTAAAGTCCAACTACAGCTTCAAATATAAAATTCGAATAATCTTATAAAAATTCCGAAATAATTCCCTAGGTCATCTATGATATCTTATCTACTCATAGGAGAAAGAATTTCTTAAAACTGTTAAAGCATCGCTTCTACAAAAAATTTTAAAGTTGGGTACAACACTTAACAAACAACACACTGTCTTAACTTTGAAAAATCATAACTCCTAAACTACTCGCTGGGTTTATCCCAAATTTTGATATGTTCTACTATAAAATCTTATCTATAATATATCCAAAATTCAGCCGCAAAGGAGATCAAAATCCTATTTAAAACTATCTCACAAAACCGAATTTCAGCACAACAGAAATACTGCTTACGACTACATCTTTGAAAAATCATAAATCCCAAACCACTCGCTGGATTCCTCTCAAATTTTAATATGTTCTAAAACAATATGTCGAACATATCATATCCAAAATTCAAGCCCAACGGAGATCAATAGCATATTCAAAACCATCTCACAAAACAACATCACTTGTTGTTTTCCCCAACACTCAGCACATATATAAAAACGTCAACTTTGAAACACAATAACTCTCAAACCGTAACTTCGATTCTTCCCAAATTTTAGTATGTTATACTATGTACTACTGTCTATGACATATCCGAAAACCAGCCAAAAAGAGGTAGTTTAGCTTACCCAAAATTGGACCCGAAGTTGACTGCTCATCACTGTTGGAAAACTGAGCCACTGCAACAGCTCACTGTAGTTGTTCCTGGTTGGTGTGTTGGCTGCTGTTAGGCTCTCTATTGCACTGGTTCTATGGCTCGTCGATAGGGCAATCGTTGTATAAATGTGTTGTACAGAAGTATCTCGTTACTCAGGAGTTACAGGTTCAGAAGTTAGCAAGGTGATGGCAAGGACTCACCTATTTTCCACAGGTTGGCTAAGCTTCTGCAGTGGGTAGCCCAACGTCCCTCCGAGGCCTCCGATGGCTTGTTCCAACGTAGGAGTGTTGTCGCCAACTTTTGTTGCAGCCGTCACCAACCCTCTGTTACAGATGCAGATGAGCTTGTTGCGTAGGAATGGCCGACTTCAAGGGTTCTCTCTGTACAGCAGCGTGGGAGGAGATTGCGTGGATTTGTTGGAGGTGTGAGAGGCTGAACTTGGACGTATTAGAGGATAGTAATGGCTGAAAAGGGAGGGCTGTGATCTCTACGTAATCTCAGGAACCTTACGAAGATATGGGGTGAGAGGGAACGGCTGTTTTCTTCAACTTCAGCTGTTACGTTTTTCCTGGGCAGCAAGGGTTGAGAAGTGGATTGGGCTGCTTCTGGGCTGCGAAGGATTGGATGCACAGGCCCGCTCTCTTCCTGGCTGCGAGGTATGGGTTGTGTCGGCAAAGAGGCTGCTGCAATCCGGGTTGGGGCAAGGCTGGAGAGTTGGGCTCGAAGTGCTACTAGGGCTGCTATGGGCTGCGAAGACAAGTTGGGGCTATTGTGGGTTGCGAAGACAAGCTGGGCTGAAGCAGTGGCAAGGAAACTGGGCTGACACTAAGTAGGAAGAGTGGGCTGAAAGAGTTCTCCTGGCTTTGTCACAGCCTTGTCAAAACGTGTCATGGCCTTGTCATGGTCTCGTCTCAACCTTGTCATGATCTCGTCTCAGCCTTGTCATGATCTCGTCTAAAGTCATCGATAAGAATGAATTATAATAACTAGGTTTGATATAAATCTATCATTTTATGTGAATTAAATTCTACATAAAATAATAGATAATTATAAGGATTAGAGTTTGATATAATTTTATGTGAATTAAATTCTACATAAAATAATGGATATTTCTAAGGATTAGAGTTTGATATAATTTTATCATTTTATGTGAATTAAATTCTACATAATATAATGGATATTTCTAAGGATTAGAGTTTGATATAATTTCATCATTTTATGTGAATTAACTTCTACATAAAATAATGAAATTTGTGAAGGAAGAGATACTAGATAGAATGGGAAACCGTTAACGGCGGAATTAGACGGAATAAAAATTCCGGATATTACATCAGTACCCCTTAAAATAAGTTTCGTCCCGAAACTTAGGACAAGGTACTTAATTAAACGACTTCCATAAATAAACTGGTATGTCCTAGTCTCACTAAAATGTAATTTCCTTTTCTAAACTTCTCTAACCCTGTTAAAGCGTAACGAAAAAAAATCCGGTCGTTACATATAGTCTCGGGAGTTCGAGGTTTACCATTGAATGTCACTGCAACTATTGAAGATGTCACAATAACCCTTTTGACAAAAGTAGCACTGTCTACAATTTTGGTCTACTCTCTGGTTCATCTTGAACACACAACATGAATGTTAAATCACAATCTTGTATCCCCTTTCTTCATGATATACAAGAAATATACAACACCATAAAGTTGTAACAACAGTGGTGCAGGTATGGCTCAGAAGAAAGAGAAGTGTTACCTCACACAATTAAGAAGTCGGATTTTATGGCTCAACAATGAATTTTCTCTGGTGAAAATTTTTTCACATGTATGTGCATCTGAAAATGGTAACCTAACGCAGTGTCTTGGGTGATTATGTGATTGAGTATGGTGATGAAGATACTACAAATGAGTTTGAAGACTTCCTTGCTAACAATGGAGTCCAGATTTAGATCTAGATCTGGATCTGGATCTAGAACCCTATAGTCGGTTCACCGATGCCACAACTACAAGCGGAACCTTCTCGTCGATGTGCAACCCCAGAGTCTTGGCTTTCCTTGTAGTCACGCACCAGAGTAGCACATGAAACTTCGATTCCATGTCTTTCCATTTGATCTCAGTAAACATACTTCTCGCCATTAATATAAGATGAAGAGCTTCTTATACTTCTTCATCTTGCTGCGACGAGAAGAGGCGGCACACGAAGAGAGCTCTTTCTCAAACTTGACGGCGTGTATTGAAATCAAACCAGAGGAGAGAAATGAGAGAGTTAAGTGAAAAACCGTAGAGTTAAACGGTAAAAGAGAAGTGGGGTATATTTACCTAATTATAAAACCAAAAAGCCTATTTACTAAAGGGAAAACCCAAAAAAACCAAATTGATCCATTTTGTTTATGAAAAATTTACAACATATTAAGTCAATCAACTTTTAATTATTTGAAAAGATTTCACCAACTTCTTTCGATCAACTTTAATTTTTTGAAAAGCTTTCATCTACTTATATCAATTGATATATTTTTTAAAAATATTTCACCAACTTCTTTCAATCAACTTTAATTTTCTGAAAACTTCTACCTACATCTATCAATCGATTTATTTTTTTGAAAATATTTTACCAACTTCTTTCAATCAACTTTAATTTTCTAAAAAGCTTCCACCTACTTATATCGATCAATTTTTTTTTAAGATTCCAACAACTTTCTTCAGTCAACTTTAATTTTTTGAAAAGCTTTCGGCTACTTCTATCAATAAATTTATTTTTTTAAAAACGATTCCACCAAATTTCAAGATTTCAAAATTCATGATTTTTAAATTTCACGGAGTAATATATATACACAATCACAAAATAAATTTTCATATTCTTCAACCTTCTTTTTCATCTTCTCTTTTGTAGGATTCAATTTTTTTCACACAAAAAATGTCAAAGTATCCAATTTCTTTTTCATCTTTTAGTTTTTCTCCTTCTCCCTCAAGTCCACACACTATTCAACAACGTAATGAAACCAATGATATGCTTGATCAATATCTTATAGATAATATCCTCCAATCTCAATCAAGTGTTTATAAACTCTAAACCACGTCGACAACGACGCTACATATAGAGAGATCATGAAGGAGGTAATGACCGGCTATACAAAGATTATTTCTCCGAGATGTCCACCTACACCAACGAATAATTTCGGAGCCGATTTAGAATGACACGTCCTTTATTTTTACGCATCGTTGAAGCCTTGTCATGCTCGGATAGGTACTTTCAACAACACTCACATGCTAATGGAAGGTTGGGCCTATCAACATTACAAAGTGCATTGTTGTTATACGCATGCTTGCATATGGAGTTGGTGCTAGTCTTGTCGATGACTATGTTCACATTGGTGAAACAACAACAAGAAAATGCTTGTCCCACTTTTTTGATGAGATCATTTTGTTATTCGAAAATGAGTACTTAAGAAGGCCTAATGCAATCGATTTGCAACAACTATTGCGCGCTGGAAAGGATAGAGGTTTTTTGGGCATGATAGGAAGCACAACAATTGCATGCATTGGGAGTGGAAAAAATTGTCAAGTTGAATGGCAGGGTCAATATGCACGTAAGAGCGGAAAACAAACAATTGTGTTAGAAGTGATTGCATCATATGATCTATGGATTTGACATGCCTTTTTTGGGACACCAGCAGTGGCGGATTTAGGGGTGGGCTCGGTTGGGCCGTCTCCCACCCCAGCCCAATATTTTTTTATTAGTAGTACTCATAAAAAAAATTATTTATTCTTATAAATAGAGGTTTCCGGAAGATTAAAACCTAGTACACTGCTTTCCCTATACCCTATCTCTCTCATACAGTCTGAATAGTCGTGCGGCTCGTGCTTTGCGCCTCTGCAATTCCTGCAAAATATTGGAATAGGTTGAATAGCCTTAAGTTAGGCCCTACAATTACTGTATTACAAAAGAAAGTATAGTAATAATCTATAATTTTGCAATTCATGCAAAATTATTTATTTGAATAGGTTGAACGCCTCTGCAATTCCCGCGCCTCTGCAGTGCAACCCTACAATTACAAAAGAAAGTGCTTCCTGTAAATTTTTGCAGCCTTAGGCCCTTAGTGTTGTCCTTTCAAATTATTTCAATTTGGTATGTTTTATATATTTATGTTGTATTTATCCTTACTTTATTTAATAAAATATCTACTTAGTTTATTTAATTACTGTTTAGTATAGTAATAATCTATAAATTATATATATATATATATATATATATATATATATATATATATATAGAGAGAGAGAGAGAGAGAGAGGGGTTGGCTCCCATGCAAACAACTATTATCATGTAAAATAAGAATAAATTGTATCCGTTATATCGTTTAATTGATATATTTTTTTTATCGTATTCAATAATCAAGTTAGTGTTTTATATTTTTTGTCTTTAATATATGATAAAATTTTATAGTGTCTACTAATTGTTTAACAAATTGTAGTTTTATAAATTAACAATTAAAATTTTAATTATTAAATTAATGTCGATGAACTTATTATATTAATTTATTGGAGAATGACCGCAATTGTTTTATATTTTTACAGATTAGTTATGTCTTCACAACCACTAAAGAAAAAAGTGAAGTCCACATTGTATTCTTTCTTCAAACCCAAAGAATCAACTCCGGTACATGAAAATCAACAGTCTCCTCCTGCTGATAAAAGGTGGGTTTAACAAATGAAAGAGAGTACATGAAAATCAACTCCGGTACATCAAAGATTCAGCATACACAACATATGTGTTATTGTTTTCCATGCTTTCTTTTTGCGGACAATACAAATTCTTCTTCTTCTTCTTTAGTAAACGGTGGGTTTAACAAATGGAAGAGAGTTCATCAAGGAGCCGAATGTGTATTTTTGAAACATGTTGGAAAATCAAATCTCCTCATTACAAATGTGTTGTATATGCTGAATCTTTGATGAAGTCAGCTGGTCATATCAATACGGTAATGCAGAGGGTGAGTAGAGTAGAAGTGATAAAAAACCGATTGAGACTTAAAACTACAATCATGGTTGTGCAACGATTGGCATTGCAGGGTTGTGCTTTTAGGGGTCATAATGAGTCGGAACTTTCTACGAATCGTGGAAATGTAATCTAATGGGTGGATTTTTTAGCAAAATGGGTACCAGAAGTCCATGATGTTGTGCTGAATAATGCACCTGGAAATGCCACATATATTTCTCTTGAAATTCAAAAAGAGGTGTTGGCAATCATGACAAACAAAGTGCGTTATATGATCCGTGAGGAAGTTGGAGATGCATATTTTTCTATACTCGTCGATAAAGCACAAGATGAATCGGGACGGGAGCAAATGGCTATCATCTTGAGGTTTGTAAACCTCGCTGGTATTTTAACAGAACGTTTTTTTGCTATCAGACGGGTTCTAGAGACTTCTTCAGAAACACTTTATAAAGAGATCTGTAATGTCCTCTCTACTTACAATCTTCAAGTTGATAAATTGAGAGGCCAAGGGTATGATGGTGCTAGTAACATGTCAGGACAATTTAATGGATTGAAGACAATATTTCTCAATGATTGTGAATATGCATACTTTGTCCATTGTTTCGCTCATAGATTGCAATTGACGTTAGTGACTGCTGCAAAGAAGTGTGATCCAATTTGGAGGTTCTTTTCTTTCTTGGATAATGTTATTAATATTATCAAGTCGTCTCCTAAACGCAACACAGAGTTACAAGCATTTCATAGAAGTGAAATTGATGATATGTTAGAAAGTGGAGATTTAGTATCTGGACAAGGAGCTAATCAATCAACATCCTTACAATGTGCAGGTTTTACTCGTAAAAACTCTTATCTTATATATATATAACAATATTAATATGTTTCTATCAAGATTTAGCTAAACATTTGATATTTTTATAATGTGTGGGATCTACCCGATGGAGTTCTCATTTTCGGTCTATTGCGAGTGTACTTAAAATGTTTTCTTCAACTTGTAAAGTGCTTGAGAATATAAGTGAGAATGGTCCAAACTCCAAGGCTCGAGTAGAAGCTAGTGGTGCTCTAGATCAGTTGATGACTTTTGAGTTTGCATTTAGTTTGCACTTAATGATGGAAGTTATGGAAATTACCAACTTTCTTTGTCAGGTATTTCAACAAAAATTTGTTGACATACTAAGTGCTCTTCAACATCTTTCCACTGCAAAAACACTACTTCAAGATCTACGTGATGAAGGATGGGAGAAATTACTTCAAAAAGTGAAAGAGTTTTACTTAAAACACGAAGTACAAGTACCTGACATGAGTAGTAAAGTTGGACGTGGTGCGAAACAAATAACTCTTGAGTATCATTATCATGTTGAGCATTTTAATCAATCTATAGACTTTCAGTTGTCCGAGTTAAACTCGAGGTTTAATGAGACCACTATCAGACTACTTCAGTTGAGTGTAGCCCTGGATCCAAAAGATTGTTTTCATTCGTTCAAGGCAAATGATGTCTACAAACTTGCAGTAGAGTTCTATCCTAGAGATTTTGAAGAACATGAAAGAAATCTTTTGAAGAGTGAGTTGCCCTACTATCGTGCTTTTGTTGTCTCCAATTCAGAGTTTCAAGTACCCACACTTGCAAAATTAATGGAGAAGTTGGTGGAAAGAATAAAAGATGAACAATTCAAAATGATAAGCAAATTGATTCGTCTTGTAACACCCCAAATCCGCGGGACTCGGGATGCTACGGGTTGGGACCTCACAATGGATCCCGACCCTTAGCTTGACAACAATTTCACCGGATCTTGCAACAAGGCACAAATAAAGGCCAAAACCGAAATACATTTTTATGCAATGAAAAGAAAAACCCGAAAGAATACAACAAAGGACTTCAGCCGAAAATACATCCCCAAAGGCTAACGCCATAAAACATACAATAATTACAATACTCAAACTCGACTCCACCCAAAACTCAATCCTAAAATGTACGGAACCCCGGCTGCCCACTCTTTCGGATCTCTCGGCCGCAATCCTAACCTGCAATGCAATCTACAACAGTCGGTATTAAACCGTTAGCTCATATTCGAAGCATTAGAATCAATGGGAAAGGCACAAACACAAGTAAATCATCATAAACACACAACATTCTCAAAGCACACAATTCTGGTTTATTATCTTTTTATTATTAAGTCATATCCCGTTCTAATTCAACTTAGTTTTGTGTCACGAGACCACCGTGGTCCCGCCTCGGTCCCTACTTACCGGCATGGAACGGTGCGGATGCCTCCGACCGTCTAATCAGCACGGGCTAGTCGCCAAGAACCTCCTAGACTCTCGCAAGAGCTAGGCAGATGATGTCACCGCCCGTTATCATACACTTGGGCTAAAATAATATATAAAGGTCGGTAATCCTATTTCCGGTTTAGTTGTTATAACATAAACAATAAACACACACCACCAAACACACATCAACGCTAATACAAGGAATACGAGCTAAGTAAGTCCGGAGACTTACCTCGTCACCACACTCAACTCACAACACTCTCGCTTCCTTAGGGAGGAAGCCCATAACCTGCTCACAAGAAGATAACTATATCAACAACAACCCACTCACAATAGAAGTCTTAGACTTCTATACAAATGATCTTCGCAAGACCATTTGACTCTCAATTCTAGGACCGCATCCTAGAATCCCTCATGCTCACAACACACTCAACACAAGCTAGAAGTCCTTGTAGCGCCCCAAATTTTTAGGCGCGTTTTCGATATTTATTTCTCCGTATAATTATCGATATTTTTATAGCCTAAATATTGTTTTTGCGAGTTTTTGCACAAAGTAAATTAAATATTTAGAGTTTATATATCTTATATTTATATACATTCGGTATTTTATTTTACGGAATAGTTTGAAAATTATTCCGTTTCAAAAATCCCGTTCCGAGCCTTCCGATCGAATTTATTTTAACATTATTTAATTTTTATTATACTTTTGTTTCCTCCCCTTCTTTATTTCTTTCCCTTTTCCCTGGTGCCAAGTGGCACCATCACTATGCCTTGCTGAATGCTGAATTGTGCCGCGTACCTAGTCGTGCTTTCCTAGCTCCTCCCAGCCTAGCGCCTGCATCTACGTCCGACCCCTCAGCCCACCTGCAGGATGCAGTGCTACTCGACCTCGACTATCCATCCTCCTCTGTTCTTCCCCTTCTACACCTCCTCAACTCTCTCCCTTACTCCTTCAACCTTGCAGTCACCTCCCTCTAACCTTCCTCGTCTACCCGAGCCCTCTGCAGAGACAAGCAACCCTCTCCACCCTCTGCTCCCGAGTTCCCTGCCCTTCGACCTTAATCGCTCAAAGCCCCCTGCAAGACGACGGAGCCGTCGCCGGACAAACCATCACCTTTGTAACACCCTGTTTATTGGGTGCGTTTTCTTTCATTACTTTCCGACCGTTATCGATATTTTAATATCTTAGGTATGTCTCACGAGTATATCGGTATATTTTATTAACCGTATTTAAGTTTTTATATAATGTCGTAAATAATTTATTGAGAAGGGTTTGGTACGGAAAAATATATTTTCTGAGTATATATTCCACATATACTTCCCGTATCTTAATTTTTCTGAAAAGTCGAAATAGTAAATTTAATTTTAGATAGAATCCGAGTCAAACAGTAATTTGACTTGGTTGACCATTTAGGCGATACTAGTATCGTAAATTCCGTAATTATGATAGATTTGCAGGCCCATCAAGACAGGCCCACTCTGGGCCCATCAGGATAGGTCCGCTGGGTAATCAAGAAGAGGCTGTTGGGTTACAACTTTTAATTGTAACCCTAGTCACACTACCTTACCTCCTCGTTCATACTAATTCCATCGCCTCCCTCCCCTGTTTCTTTCTTCTCCCAAGTGGCCAGGAAGGCTCCTCCGCCAGCCTACACCGCAACACCATCCCTCTCCCCTTCGAACCACCACTAAACCGCCACCTCTTTGCGGGTTCTCCAGGTTTGTCGCCAACCTCTCTTGCCGCCTCGCCAAGGCCGTCGCAGCCGAGCCTGAACCCCCCCTCGCCATCAGAACTCAGAGCCAGCAACAAAGGTTATCAGTCGCCGAATCGAGCTCCAATTGAGAAGGAACCGGAGCCGTTGGCTCGAGATCTGTCGTTGCTACCAGCTCTGACGCTGCTGAATCGACCAGCTCTGCCGCCTCGCCTTGCCTATCGCCGGAGAGGCCCTCAACGTGCCCTGTCTGCACGAGCTTGGCCGGAGAACGAAGAAGCCGCCACCTCCTTTACTTCTTGCCGCCAGCTGCTTCCTTCCCCGGCGCCACCGCCTGCCCTGGCTCCGCCTTCGCCTTCGCCTCACCAGATCTTCCCTCCGCTGCAGAAGGCCGCTGCTTCATCCCCTATCTTCATTCTCCCCAACCTGCGCGTATGACACAGTAGAAGGAAACCCTTTTTGGGTTAATTTCGATCGGGCCCCCTTTTTAAGAGTAATTACAAAATGCACCCATAACTTGCTTTTACAGTTTATAGCCCAACTTTTGTGTAATTGCAAAGCTACCCACTGCATGTGAAATTACAGATTTGGCCCAAAGGTTTTGTTTACGGAAAATGACCCAATTTTCTAGAGTTGTATTATTTGTCCCAGAAAATGTGTTAGCGGTTTTTAACCTTGGATTTTAATTACGGGGATATTGTTATATTTATATACACTATATATAATGACCTTTGTTGGATCATTTTCGGAATATGGCCCAAGGATTTAATTTGTGGTTTATGACCCAAATTTCTAAAATTGTATAAATTTATGAAAAATGTTTTTACGACTTTTAACCTTGGTTTTGAGAGTGAGTTTCATTTGAATATTTTATGCGCTAAATATTCCTTTCAAATTTAGCGTTTAGCTAAATTTACTTAGCTTTGGTTTTAGGTCCGGAAGCGCCCCGATAAAGGCCTATCGAGTCCAAGTTCGATATCCGTCTTTTGACATCGTGTGAGTACCTCCTTCCTCGATCTTTTATGTTTAGTATTAGTATCATGCTAGGTTGAATAATCTAGCATAACCTAGTGAGAATGTCAAGTAGTGACTTTGGACCTTAAGTGAGTGTTTGAGGATTGTAAAATGTTTTATAACTTAGGGCGTTGATCTCATCTTGTGAGGCTTGTGAGGTTTGAGAATTGGAGTATATGGTTTTTGAGTTATGAGCTAGGATATGCTTATCCTAGCATGGTGTTGTTACCATTGAGTTTGTTTGGACTAGGCATGTAATCCTAGTGGTGTGTGAGTTATGATCTTGCGAGATCCAAGGGTTTAGAAGTCTTAGGACTTCTAGCTTGTGTTGAGTGTGATGTGTGCATGAGGGATTTTAGGATGCGGTCCTAGAATTGAGAGTCAAATGGTCTTGCGTAGATCATTTGTATAGAAGCCTAAGACTTCTATTGTGAGTGAGTTGTTGTTGATATAGTTATCTTCTTGTGAGCAGGTTATGGGCTTCCTCCCTATGAAAACGAGAGTGTTGTGAGTTGAGCGGGGTAACGAGGTAAGTTTCCGGACTTACTTAGCTCGTATTCTCTGTATTAGTTTCAATGCGTGTTTGGTGGTGTGTGTTTATTGTTTATGTGCGTGTTTATTGCTTATGTTATAACATCTAAACCGGTAATAGGACCACCGACTTTATATGTTTATATTTGGCCCAAGTGTATGATAACGGGCGGTGACCGCTATGTCCGGTCCAAAATGGGGATGACTGGGAGGTGCCTTGCGACCAGTCCATCGGGCGATGCTGATCCGCATCAAGTACAAACCCGTATGGTGAAAGGGGACAAGGGCGAGATCTTTAAGATTCTCGTGTCACAAAAGAAGTGAATTAGAACGGGATATGACCTAATAATAAAAAGATAATAAACCGGATTGTGTATTTTGGAACATGTTGTGTGTTTATGATGCCTTATGTGTGTGTGTGTGCCAATACCATGATTCTAATGCCTTGAATGCTAGCTAACGGTTTTATACCGATATTGTTGTAGATTGCATTGCAGGTTAGGAATGCGGCCGAGAGATCCGGAAGAGTGGGCAGCCGGGGTTCCGTACATTTTAGGAGTGAGTTTGGGTTAGAGTCGGGTTGTATTTTATTCTTTGTTTATTATGTTGGTATGCCGCGTGTATGGCGTTTTGGTCTTTAATGTTGTTTATCGGCTGAAGTCCGTTGTTTGTTTTCTTTTGGGTTTTCTTACATTGCATAAAATGTATTTCGGTTTTGCCTTTATTTGTGCCATGTTGAAAGATCCGGTGAAATTGTTGTCAGGCTAAGGGTCGGGACCCATTGTGAGGTCCCAACCCGTAGCATCCCGAGTCTCGCGGATTCGGGGTGTTACAAAAGTGGTATCAGAGCCCTAGGTTGATAACAATGGCACTTGCAATCTTCTAAAGGCCGAATAAGGAATAAACAGAACCCCGCGGGTTCTGAGTTTTCGTTTTCAAAATCACATGCATGAGTCGGGGTAGAATGTACGGACCACCACTCCTTCCATGGATCTCGGCAGCATAGTTTATTGGATTTTTAGTATATATATATATATATATATATATATATATATATATATATATATATATTTATATATATATATATATACATATGTGTGTGTAGTTATGTAGATATTTATCGTGGGCCTAGGATGTTGTTGGAATATTATTATATGTGGATATTAGTTATGCATGATGGACTTGTTATGTGAAAATGAAGGCATGATTTTTTTTTATTGATATTTGTACATGTGACATGATGATATCATATAAGTGTTGGGACCTTGTTTTGTTGTAATAGTTTTGCTTGGATGTGATATGTTGGTTATATCAATGTGGACATAGGACTTATATAGTCATATACATGTACTAGGATATATAATAGCATATGGTTTTTGGACCTTATAGTTAGGATGATAGAAAGCTATCATCGCACCTTGAACAATGCCTTTTGGCTTAGGATAATGTCACCACGAAGACGAAAATGCTCAAGTATCGAGTTGAACATCACGTTTTAGTGAGCACCCCGATGATTCCTCAGACTCCTTAGAGAGCATCTAAGCAGCCATATGAAGACTAGAGATGATGTTAATCACAAGGACAAACAAAGAGAAGAGGACCTCGAGTCAACATAAGCAAAACTGAGATGGAAGATATACAAATAGGGAAGCAATCTGAAGTTGTGGGAGTGGTTCCGAGAAAGCGATGACGAGTAACAATGAAATGAAGTCGAGACAACGAAATTATGATTCTTCAAGACGACGCATGGATAACTAAAGACGCAGAGCGGGAAGGAAAGGAGTGCATACTAGCAAGGGTAGAAGTGGCATTTCCTTGAGACGTGAAGTTTTTCCTAGATGATCCTAAGCATGGGAGTCAGAGTGTGAAGTGTAGTCGAAATAATACGAAGATTCATGAGATGCGTAAGTTAAGCTTACAGAAGAACTAGAAAGTGAAGTGACGGTTTTTGTGAGAGCTTAAGCGGGAGACTTCTTCAGAAATACGAGAGTTATGAGGAGGATTACATGGCAAAAGTTCACATAGTAGAATTACCTTGCGGACTCAATCGTTTTCCGTCGTGGTGATGAGACTGAGCAATGTTAAGAAGGAGAAAGTGTGTGTGGATTGATGATCCTCAAAAGATGAAAGATGAAACAAGGGGCGAGGATCGAAAGACTTAAGTTACCAACCAAGAGAAGAGAATGGTTATAAACGATAGAGATGTGGGGAAATTACACTTACAACACATTATGAAGGACGGTTGAGCCTATGAAGTTGGGTCATTTGACACAAAAGAGCCGAGAAGGTGTAGTTATCTTACAGAAGTGGAAGGAAGAGGGGAGCGTAATAGGAGCTAACGGAGTTGAAAGTAGAGTTAAATGAGCTAGTGAAGTTAAGGCGGAATACCCTGAGAAGGTATCCTTCAGGAGTATGGTAACTTGGAAGTGTGGTAAGAGGGTAAGTCGTTGATCTTGGAGAGGGTCATCAATGAGTGAACCGGTGACCACCAAAATTGCACAAGTGCGGGTTGTATACTGGTGAATGTAAGTGGGGAGAATAATCCAGGTGTGGGATCATGAAGAAGAGTAACAAGAACTTGAAGTATTTGTGGTGATTGAATGTCGGCAATAAAGAGGTATATCAAGGGAAGTGCAAGTATCTTAATCAAGTAGCAAATTATCGATTCCAGCAAGTGTTAGTAACATACTGTGGGAAGAATGACATAAATTAGGGTAAAGGGAAATGGAAGGACAAAGAGGAAGGTGAGCCTTATATGGTTATTGTGCGTGAAGGGGGAATATATATAAGGGGAGGTATGATATGTTTGTTCTAAAGTGATGATGTCATGTTTCCGCGAGCAAAAGCTGAGTCAAAGTTTTGTGACTCACATGGCGAAGCCATAGTGGCTATGATGTGAAACGAGGAATCTAGAATAATGCAACGTGACAATCTCGGAATTACGATGGGAGTGCTTGGTGAAGTAATGAGTGGATCTTTCAGGGTTGTGGTTGGGAAATTTCGCCTAAGGGCATACTAGTACGGTTGTGAAGATTGTTCATGGAATACCAAGAGATGCTTAAGGTGACCAACAAGAGTAAGAGAAGAACGAAGTTTTGAAGTTGTTGTCGATATGAGATGTACAAGAAGTACATGAAAGATTGAGGTTAAAGTCCTTACGGTTGGTTGACAACCACATAAGAAAATGAAGTAAGTTCTACACCTACTTGAAGAAAGGATATCTATAGTGAAAGCTGACGTGGGATACGAAGAGCTCCTTCCATAGGTTGAGATGTCCGAAGAAGCGAAGGAGATTGTATCGATTTGTTATAAGGCATGAACGAGTCCTGTAGTTAAGACCTTTGTGACTGAACACATGCGCGAGATCAAGAGTTACTATTATCGCCATCCCTTTGAAGTGAGAAGAGGGATTAAGCTAAATTATTGCTTAACCAAGGTTGTCAAGAGTCGGAAGACTCGAGAAAGTTCCTTGATTCTGGAGATGAAGAATCTTTGCAAGAGGACGGTGAACATAGTAGATACAGAAGGAACAATACACGTGTTGAAGGACATCATCCCAACCGGTCGGAGTGGACCACTTGTCAAGCGTTAGGACTAGGTGATGTCGGTTATTACGATATGTGGTGGGTAGAGAAAAGATTGAACCCGAGACAGAACTGATTCCAATGCATCAAATTGTGAATTTTATCGCTAAGATTGATTTGGGTTCAACTCTCATTTCTAAAGTGCGGTACAAAAGACATCAGTAAATGATACCCGTAAGGATACTGGAATTGAGGATGCAATCAAAGGAGCAATTGCAAGGACTAGTTGATAAAGGTTCATTAGAACCAATGCACTGTCATAGAGTACACCAG
This sequence comes from Fagopyrum esculentum, assembly GCA_033239045.1. Taxonomy (NCBI): domain Eukaryota; kingdom Viridiplantae; phylum Streptophyta; class Magnoliopsida; order Caryophyllales; family Polygonaceae; genus Fagopyrum; species Fagopyrum esculentum. The sequence continues at coordinate 33,951,310 of BSUD01000001.1, read as the reverse complement.
AAGTCATCTTGAACTCTTGACTTGAAGTTTATATACCTTAAACGCTTGAATTTATTATGAGAACACCAAAATTGTTGTGAAAAAGACAAACAACTCTCTCCAATTGAACATCGATTACTGTGAGTCGAAGGACGAGTATTTCTTACAAAGAATGGATGATCTACTCGATCGGTTACAAGGGTCGGTAGTCTCTTCTGAGAATGATTTAAGGTCTGATTGTCACCAATTGAAAATTTGAGTCTGAGATATTGCAAGTACGGCGTTTTGGGCCAATTAGAGTCACTACGAGTTGTAGTTACTCCATATGGGCTTATTGATGCCCGGATGAGATATATTGGGTCTACTCTTGAAAA
>BSUD01000001.1:33803387-33950528 GCA_033239045.1 Fagopyrum esculentum | reverse complement strand
AAAAAAAAAAAAAAAAAAAACTAAATAAATAATTAAAAAAATAATAATAAAAAAGGGAAGTTGTATAACACCAATTATGGTAACCTACTCCGGATAACAATGAAGTGTTGAATGAGACGAAGAATTGACAAAAAAGTTGTTGAGAGTTAAGAGGAGATTCATTGGTGCAATTGTTTTGGTTTATCTTGAGGTAGTATGAGTTTGAAGTGTACAAGTGATTCTTCAACACAAGGTCTTGATCGGGTATTGCAGAGCGACGTAAAAGTAATAACATACGTGTCTAGTTAGTGGAAGCAGGGTGCCTCGCAACATTTATTTATTCTTTTCATTCTCAGAACAATCTCCAGAAAGATTGAAGGCCAACCAAAGTACTTCCTTCATTTCTTGGAACTTGTAACATGAGTTCGGCGAAATGTAACCTCAAAGTTTGGTTTGACAAGAGCTAGAGCCAATGATGTATATTGGAAGTTCAATCTTTCTTGTTAGAGGCAATCAAGGAGAAACATGATGGATATGCCGCATTGAGGAGGACCTGAGAAGGAACTTGAATTTCCGATATATCGGACCTTTTTGAGGTCTTAGTGCGAGTTGGGAAAGTGGTTTACCGGTTGACGTGACCGCCGAGAGTAGAGGGTGTTCACCCAGTGTTTCATGAGTATCAGTCAAGGGAGTACATACGTGACTCGAGGCATGTGGTACGTCGTGATGATCTAGTGGAGACAAGGAGCCGATGAGGCTACTTAGGAGACAAATGATAGCATCTTTGGTTGAGTTTTACGCTGAGCTAGTAGCATCGATGGAATCGACGGGCGAGACCTAGTTCTTCCCTTAGTTGAGTTATGTGCTTGTGTGATATTATAGGTAGTTTGTGCCCCGTGCCAGAATGTATTTTATTTCCGGTTATATATATTACGATGGTGGTGGGAGCAGTTAGTGTATATAGATTAGACGGTCTAAACCTTCCTACTTGTGAGTTCATACCTCGACCTTAGGGGCCGAGAAATTCGACGTGTGGCAAGTTTCGGGACGAAACTTGTTTTTAGGGGGATCTGATGTAACACCCTGTTTATTGGGTGCGTTTTCTTTCATTACTTTCCGACCGTTATCGATATTTTAATATCTTAGGTATGTCTCACGAGTATATCGGTATATTTTATTAACCGTATTTAAGTTTTTATATAATGTCGTAAATAATTTATTGAGAAGGGTTTGGTACGGAAAAATATATTTTCTGAGTATATATTCCACATATACTTCCCGTATCTTAATTTTTCTGAAAAGTCGAAATAGTAAATTTAATTTTAGATAGAATCCGAGTCAAACAGTAATTTGACTTGGTTGACCATTTAGGCGATACTAGTATCGTAAATTCCGTAATTATGATAGACTTGCAGGCCCATCAAGACAGGCCCACTCTGGGCCCATCAGGATAGGTCCGCTGGGTAATCAAGAAGAGGCTGTTGGGTTACAACTTTTAATTGTAACCCTAGTCACACTACCTTCCCTCCTCGTTCATACTAATTCCATCGCCTCCCTCCCCTGTTTCTTTCTTCTCCCAGGTGGCCAGGAAGGCTCCTCCGCCAGCCTACACCGCAACACCATCCCTCTCCCCTTCGAACCACCACTAAACCGCCACCTCTTTGCGGGTTCTCCAGGTTTGTCGCCAACCTCTCTTGCCGCCTCGCCAAGGCCGTCGCAGCCGAGCCTGAACCCCCCCTCGCCATCAGAACTCAGAGCCAGCAACAAAGGTTATCAGTCGCCGAATCGAGCTCCAATTGAGAAGGAACCGGAGCCGTTGGCTCGAGATCTATCGATGCTACCAGCTCTGACGCTGCTGAATCGACCAGCTCTGCCGCCTCGCCTTGCCTATCGCCGGAGAGGCCCTCAACGTGCCCTGTCTGCACGAGCTTGGCCGGAGAACGAAGAAGCCGCCACCTCCTTTACTTCTTGCCGCCAGCTGCTTCCTTCCCCGGCGCCACCGCCTGCCCTGGCTCCGCCTTCGCCTTCGCCTCACCAGATCTTCCCTCCGCTGCAGAAGGCCGCTGCTTCATCCCCTATCTTCATTCTCCCCAACCTGCGCGTATGACACAGTAGAAGGAAACCCTTTTTGGGTTAATTTCGATCGGGCCCCCTTTTTAAGAGTAATTACAAAATGCACCCATAACTTGCTTTTACAGTTTATAGCCCAACTTTTGTGTAATTGCAAAGCTACCCACTGCATGTGAAATTACAGATTTGGCCCAAAGGTTTTGTTTACGGAAAATGACCCAATTTTCTAGAGTTGTATTATTTGTCCCGGAAAATGTGTTAGCGGTTTTTAACCTTGGATTTTAATTACGGGGATATTGTTATATTTATATACACTATATATAATGACCTTTGTTGGATCATTTTCGGAATATGGCCCAAGGATTTAATTTGTGGTTTATGACCCAAATTTCTAAAATTGTATAAATTTATAAAAAATGTTTTTACGACTTTTAACCTTGGTTTTGAGAGTGAGTTTCATTTGAATATTTTATGCGCTAAATATTCCTTTCAAATTTAGCGTTTAGCTAAATTTACTTAGCTTTGGTTTTAGGTCCGGAAGCGCCCCGATAAAGGCCTATCGAGTCCAAGTTCGATATCCGTCTTTTGACATCGTGTGAGTACCTCCTTCCTCGATCTTTTATGTTTAGTATTAGTATCATGCTAGGTTGAATAATCTAGCATAACCTAGTGAGAATATCAAGTAGTGACTTTGGACCTTAAGTGAGTGTTTGAGGATTGTAAAATGTTTTATAACTTAGGGCGTTGATCTCATCTTGTGAGGCTTGTGAGGTTTGAGAATTGGAGTATATGGTTTTTGAGTTATGAGCTAGGATATGCTTATCCTAGCATGGTGTTGTTACCATTGAGTTTGTTTGGACTAGGCATGTAATCCTAGTGGTGTGTGAGTTATGATCTTGCGAGATCCAAGGGTTTAGAAGTCTTAGGACTTCTAGCTTGTGTTGAGTGTGATGTGTGCATGAGGGATTTTAGGATGCGGTCCTAGAATTGAGAGTCAAATGGTCTTGCGTAGATCATTTGTATAGAAGCCTAAGACTTCTATTGTGAGTGAGTTGTTGTTGATATAGTTATCTTCTTGTGAGCAGGTTATGGGCTTCCTCCCTATGAAAACGAGAGTGTTGTGAGTTGAGCGGGGTAACGAGGTAAGTTTCCGGACTTACTTAGCTCGTATTCTCTGTATTAGTTTCAATGCGTGTTTGGTGGTGTGTGTTTATTGTTTATGTGCGTGTTTATTGCTTATGTTATAACATCTAAACCGGTAATAGGACCACCGACTTTATATGTTTATATTTGGCCCAAGTGTATGATAACGGGCGGTGACCGCTATGTCCGGTCCAAAATGGGGATGACTGGGAGGTGCCTTGCGACCAGTCCATCGGGCGATGCTGATCCGCATCAAGTACAAACCCGTATGGTGAAAGGGGACAAGGGCGAGATCTTTAAGATTCTCGTGTCACAAAAGAAGTGAATTAGAACGGGATATGACCTAATAATAAAAAGATAATAAACCGGATTGTGTATTTTGGAACATGTTGTGTGTTTATGATGCCTTATGTGTGTGTGTGTGTGCCAATACCATGATTCTAATGCCTTGAATGCTAGCTAACGGTTTTATACCGATATTGTTGTAGATTGCATTGCAGGTTAGGAATGCGGCCGAGAGATCCGGAAGAGTGGGCAGCCGGGGTTCCGTACATTTTAGGAGTGAGTTTGGGTTAGAGTCGGGTTATATTTTATTCTTTGTTTATTATGTTGGTATGCCGCGTGTATGGCGTTTTGGTCTTTAATGTTGTTTATCGGCTGAAGTCCGTTGTTTGTTTTCTTTTGGGTTTTCTTACATTGCATAAAATGTATTTCGGTTTTGCCTTTATTTGTGCCATGTTGAAAGATCCGGTGAAATTGTTGTCAGGCTAAGGGTCGGGACCCATTGTGAGGTCCCAACCCGTAGCATCCCGAGTCTCGCGGATTCGGGGTGTTACAACCTTCTCCATGACAAAGCTGTAGCAGCCAACAACGCCTCCCTCACCTGGATCTTCAACCACCGGGAATCCAAACCGCCGTGTTCCTTGCCGCACGGAGCCATGCGAACCACCTGTACCGCCGCTTGTGTTCCACCTCAGCCGCCTTCTCCTTCCCCTTTTCTTCTCTGCGCAGCCTCCTTTGCTCCAGTGAGCTTCGCCGGGTTGAGAGACCCGCCACCTCCACACTGTGCCACCAGGAGTGACGCCGGGAAAGGGAGCTCCGGCTTGCCCTGCCTTTGTATTGCCGCCAACTCTCCTTCTGCCATGCCCAGCCGAAGAAGACGGTTGCTCCTTCGGGTTGTGAAACCTTTTTGGTTATTTTAATCGGGACCCACCTATTTTCTGTGTAATTACAATATTGTACCCTTACTTTTGTATTTGCATTCATGGCCCACAGTTTGGATTTTTGAAAAAATGCCCCTGCTTATATAATTAAAGATTTTGGCCAAAAGTTTTGTTTACGGAATATGGCCCAAGTTTCTAGAGTTGTATATTGTGCCCGGAAAATGTATTTACGGGTTTTAAACTTGGGTTTTACTTTGAGTTATATTCTTATTTATATATACTATAAATATTATACACTTTGTTGAATTAAAATTGGTTTATGGCTCAAAGTTTCAATCACGGTTTTATGACCAAGTTTCTTGTATTGTACTTTTGCCCCGGAAGGGTAATTACGGGATTTTAACATTGGATTTTGAAAACGAGTTTTGCCTTAGGATTTTATATATTATATTTTACGATCAAATTTAGCGTATAAGGTAAATTTTCCTAGATTTGGTGTTAGGTTCGGAAGCGTCCCGATAAAGGCGTAACGAGTCCAAAGTCGACATCCATTGATTGACTTCCGTCTTTTGACGTCATGTGAGTTTCCTTTCCCGCGATCTAGTAATGTTTAGTATTAGTATCATGCTAGGTTGGTTATAGCATAACTTAGAGTGAATGCCAAGTAGTGGTTGGACCTTAGGTGAGTTTTGAGGATTTATGATTATCGTAAGGCGTTGAGTGTTTGGTTGATCTTGTGATCTTATGAAGATTGAGATTATGGTGATATGATCTTGTTGTGATTGTGGAGACTAGGACGAGAGTATTCTAGCACGTGTTGTGATGGTTATGACCTTGTGAGATCGTGAGGATTAGGAGTTTGTTATCCTAGCATGGTTATGGTTTATGATCTTGCGAGATCATTGGGACTAAAAGTCTAAGGACATATAGCATGTGAGAGAGATGTTGATTGCGTGCCTTGTTTTCACCAGGCGTTGAGTGCCTTCCTACGGGAAGTTGAGAGCGGTGGTTAGCGGGATTATCTTTGGGACGAGGTAAGTCTCCGGACTTACTTAGCTCGTATTCCTTGTATTAGCATTGATGTGTATTTGGTGGTGTGTGAGTATTCTTTATTGTTTATAACAACTAAACCGGTAATAGGATCACCGACTTTATATTATTTTGGCCCAAGTGTAAGATAACGGGCGGTGACATCATCTGCCTAGCTCTTGCGAGAGTCTAGGAGGTTCTTGGCGACTAGCCCGTGCTGGTTAGACGGTCGGAGGCATCCGTACCGTTCCATGCCGGTAAGTAGGGACCGAGGCGGGACCACAGTGGTCTTGTGTCACAAACCTAATTTGAATTAGAACGGGATATGACTTAATAATAAAAAGATAATAAACCGGAATTGTGTGCTTTGAGAATGTTGTGTGTTTATGATTATTTACTTGTGTTTCTGCCTTTCCCATTGATTCTAATGCTTCGAATATTAGCTAACGGTTTTATACCGATTGTTGTAGATTGCCTTGCACGTTAGGAACGCATCCGAGAAATCTGGAAGAGTGGGCAACCGGGGTCCGTACATTTTAGGATGGGTTGGTTGGAGTCGAGTTTGAGTATTGTATTTATTTTATGTTGTATGGCGTTAGCCTTTGGGGTTGTATTTTCGGTTGAAGTCCTATGTTGTATTCTTTTGGGTTTTTCTTTTCATTGCATAAAAATGTATTTCGGTTTTTGGCCTTTATTTGTGCCTTGTTGCAAGATCCGGTGAAATTGTTGTCAAGCTAAGGGTCGGGACCCATTGTGAGGTCCTAACCCGTAGCATCCCGAGTGCCGCGGATTTGGGGTGTTACAGTCCTTAGACTTCTAGACCCTATGATCTCGCGGGATCATAACCCATAACACATACTAGGATGAACATGCCTAGTGTCAACAATCTCAACGGTATCAACACTATGCTAGGATACACATATCCTAACCCCTAATCTCAACAACCATATATCCACAACCTCAAGCCTCAGATACTCACAAGATCAACCAAACACTCAATGTCTTAGAACAATCGATAATCCTCAAAACTCACCTAAGGTCCAACCACTACTTGGTATTCACTCTAAGTTATGCTAGATCAAATCCTAGCATGATACTAAAACTTAACATAACTAGGTCGAGGGGAAATAATACTCACACGATGTCAAAAGACGGAAGTCGTTCAACGGATGTCGACTTGGACTCGTTAGGCCTTTATCGGGGCGCTTCCGAACCAAGCACCAAACTAATCAAATTTAGCTTATACGCTAAATTTGAACGGAATAAAGAACATATATAATCTAAGGAAAACCCTACTTTTAAAACTCAAGTTAAAACCGTAAATATATATTCCGGGCAAATTGTATAACATCATAAACCCAAGGTAAAACTCGTTTTCAAAGCCGACGTTAAAATCCCGTAATTTAATCTTTGAGTCACAACCCGGAATTAATTCAACATGGGCATACATATATGGTATATATAAATATAAGATCAAACTCGTCTATCAAATCCAAGGTTAAAACTCGTAAAACATTTTCTGCGCAAATAATACAACTTCAGAAATATGGGTCATAAGTTGTAAATATATAATCAAGGGGGCACTTTTGTTAAATTCACAAAAGTTGGGTCAATTCTGCAATTATAAAACATATGGGTACATTCTGCAATAAACCATAAAAAGAGGGGGCCGAAATGCAATTATACCAAATAAAAGGGGCCCGAAATGAATAAAGCAAAAAGGGTTTTCTTCATCTCTGCTTTCGAATGTGGCACGAAAGAAGCAGAGGAGATGGCGGCTGCAAGGGCTTTTCCGGCGCTAAGGTTTCCGGTTCCCGGACTCGACAGTGGAGACACAGAGAAGGAGGGTGGCGGTGAGGGTTCTGGTTCCAGGCTAAGGAGATCGAAGGCGGCTGCAGAGCTCTCCGGCGTCTGGTGGCACCAGCAGCGAGGGTAGAGCTTCGGTGAGATTCGCACCTGAACGACGAACAGGGAGAGAAATAGGGGTGCAAGGGTGCTTCGCTGTTCAGGCTCCGTCGGGTCCAGCGGCTACCTCCGGTGTCGAGCAGTGTAGGAAGGCTCGAGCAGGCTTCCGATCAGAGGGAGAGGTGAAGAGAAGGCGGCTAGGGCTGGGCAGAGCGACGGCGTTCAAATCCGGAGCATAGACGGGGAAAAGATGACGGTTCTGGGTGGAGACAAGGCTCGGACTAACAACAAGGGTGAAGGTTCGGTCCTGACTAAGGCTCGCGAGGTGGCTGTTGAGTGACGGGAGGTTTCAGCGTGGGAAATGAAGGGAAGGAGAGGTGAGGGGCTGTGAGAGAGAGAATTGCACAGGTGATGTGAGAACGAGGGGTCGAGTAGGCTAGTTGGTAGGCTGCATATGGCGTGCAGCTGTAGCAGAGGGGAACGAGGAGGCATATCCTTCTGGGTAGTCCATTCCAGCACGCAAGAGACAAAAAGAGAAAGGAGGGGAAAAAATAAAGAAAAAGGGAATAGGGCAAAACCCGATTAAACGATCGGAACGGGATTTTCTGGATCGGTAAATCCCGACTTTCCGACAAAAATCAAATTAATACTAAAAATACGGAGGTACATACATGTGTTCCAAATAATAAAATACCCGGAAAAGATAATTTTAAATATAAAATACTTTAGAAAATAACTTGAGCTACTAACGAATCGATAGAAGGGAGAAATACAAACTCGTAATGCACCCCAATAAACGGGGCGTTACATCAGGTCCTCCTAAAGAAAAGTTTCGTCCCGAAACTTGCTAAACGCAAAACTCTCAAACAAACTTGTCTCGATATCCTCTCGGAACACTATAACGTGGTAACTAAGGCCTTCTAATTCAAAGTATACTCGCCTAAACACATCAAGACTCGCAAGATATACACATATGAAACACACACATCATATCATGTCACCAATCACATAAGTATAACCAAGGAAAGATCTCGGGGCTAACCCGACGGTCCTATAGATGTCGCTAAATTTGCGTAAAACTCGGGATAGTTCATCCGATACTATCCTCCGTCTCCCAAGTAGTCTCATCGGCTCCTCGTCTCGACTAGATCATCAAGACAACCATCCGTCTTAAGTCATGTATGTACTCCCTCGATTGATATACGTGGAACACCAGGTGAACACCTACTCTCGTCGGTCACGCCAACTGGTAAGCCATTTTCGAACTCACGCTAAGATCCTAAAAGGGTCCGATATATCGGAAACTCAACTTCCTTCTCGGGTCTTTCTCAATGCACCATTTCCATTATTTTTCTTCTTTGCTTGTCTCTAACAAAGGAGATCGAATTTCCAATTTACACCGTTGGCTTTGGTTCTTGTCATACAAACTTCGATGTTATGTTTCCTCCATTCATGTTGCAATTCCAAGTAACGAAGGAAGCAATTTACTCCATACTACTTCTATTGACCCAACATGTATGCTATTACTTCTATATCAATCCGTAGTACTCGATCAAGACCTTGTCTTGAAGAATCACTTGTACACTTCAAACTCATAATACCTCAAGGTAAACCAAAATAATTGCACCAATGAATCCCCTCTTAACTCTCAGCAACTCTTTTGTCAATTCTTCGTCCCATACGGTACTTCATTGTCATCCGGAGTAGGTTACCATAATTGGTGCTATACAACTTCTCTCTTCACAGATCTGGTAAACATCCGAGAAAACTTGTAACCTCTTTCAGGGTTTGTCATCCCGAGACACCATGTCATACATCTTCTCTTTTTTTTTTAAGAGTAGACCTAAAACATCTCATCCGGGCATCAGTAAGCCCATATGGAATAACTACAACTCTTAGTGACTCTGATTGGTCCAAATGCCGTACTTGCAATATCTCAATCTTGAATTCTCAAATGGTTAAAATCAAGTTCTTAACTTAATCTTATAAGAGACTATCAGCCCTTAGAACTGATCGAGTAGATCATCCATTCGTTGTAAGGGGTACTTGTCCTTCATTTTCATCTTGCTCAACTTATATAAATCGATGTACAAACGGAGATAACCGTCTCTCTCTTCGCAAACTGATGTCCTCTATAATAACTTCAAATCAAGAATTCAAGATATATCCAAACATGATCTACAAATCAAGCTTAATGGTGAAACCCACCTACTGCCGCATTCGAATCCTTTCTATCTCGGGTTCCATCTTTTCTCTTCCCATCTCATCTCGCAATGACCGATACAACCTGGTCCAAACTCTTGACAAGTGGTCCACTCCGATCTACTAGGGTGACGTCCTTCAACCCGTGTATTGCTTCTTCTATAGCTACTATGTTCACCGTCCTCTTTCAAAGATCCTTCATCTACAGAACTCGAGAGACTTGCTCAAATTTTCCGACTCTTGAAGCCTTGGTTAAGTAATAGTTCAGCTTAATCCCTCTTCTCACTTCAAAGGAATGGCGATAGTAACCTCTTATGATCTCGCGCATGTGTTCAGTTACAAAGGTCTTAACTACAAGACTCAATCATGCCATAACAAATCGATACAATCTTCTTCGCTTCTTTAGACATCCTAGCATATGAGAGGAACTCCTCGTATTCTACATCAGCCCCCACCACAAACATCCTTTCTTCAAGTAGGTATAGAAATTTATACTTCATTTCCTTATGTAACCTCAAACCGATCGTAGAGGCTCTAACCTCAATCTTCATGTACTCCTTATATATCCCATATCGATATAAAACTTCAAAACCTCAGTCTTCTCTTACTCTCGTTGGTCACCTTATGTATCTCATGGTATCCATGAACAACTTCACAACCGTACTAGTATGCCTTCAGGCAAATTCCCAACCATAATCACAAAAAGATCCACTTATTACTCCTCCAAACGCTAGCATCATAAACTCTAAGCTCGCAATGTTGCCCTTATCTAGGTGCTCTCTTACACGCCATAGCCACCATGTCTCTCCCGTGTGAGTCTGAAACATCTGACTCGGATTTTGCTCGCAAAAACGTACCACCCAATTCAATAGAACGAACATACTATGCATCCTCTTATAATACTCCCGTATACGCACCACAAACAATGAAAACCTCACCTTCCTCTTGATCTGCTAGTTCCCTTTACCATGATCAAACCTTAAAACTTCTAATCCGGGTCGTTCTCCCATATGTCATTCTCATGACCTAAGAAGGTCGCAAAGGGTCATCTCCATCCTCCCCTAGGAGGTTTGTAACAGCTACTTGCTTGAACTCATTCAACATTATTTGATTTAAGACAATTGCACTTCCGTTGACGTACTTCCTTACCATTGACATTAATCCCCCGCGAATACTTTAAGCTCTTGTTGTCGATCCTCTATATGCCCATAGTCTTGTTTACTCACCCCCTCTACACTCACCAATAGACAACCCGCACTTGTGTGTTCTCAGTTGTCACCGATTGACTTGCATATAACCTTCTCCGAAGTCAGCAACTTATATTCTACTACACTTCTCATGTTACCTTCTCATGAAGGCTACCCTCCTCGGGGTACTTTACCTTAAACTCCGTTAGTTCTTTCCTCACTCCCTGCTTCCTCTTCTTTATAAGGTGACTATATCTTCTTGGCCTTGTTGATTCATATAACTCCCTTTCATAGACTTAACCATTCTTCCTTGATGTCTTTCAAGAGCAACTTACCAAATATTATAACCTTAGCTAGCATCCACTCCCATTCCTCTTGGTTGGTATCTTAAATCTCCCGACCAAAGCTCTTCGTTTCGTCTTTCATCTTCTTGGGGCCATCATGTATACACACTTCCTCCTTCTTGGCGTTTCTTAGTCTTATCATCATAATGGAAATCGGTCAACTCCACGTGAATCACCACCATGCTCTTCTTCTCATAACTCTAGTAACGTTGAAACTTTACTTTTTGGTACCTTGTAAGCTTAACTTACAGTATCTCAAATCTTTCGCAAATGGTTCGTTCACTCTTCTCGTCTTGACTCCAATGCTTAGGAGCGTCTGAAGAAAATCTCTCATCTTAATGGAATACCACCTTTAACCTTGTTAAAATGTATCCCTCTCCTCCTCAATTCGCATCCTTAGTTGTCCACACGTCTTCTTGAAGAACTTAAGTTCGTTATCTTCATTGGTCTCGTCGTCGTTCGGTCATGGCTTCTTTAGAACCATTTCCACTCATTAATGTTACTCCTCTTTCTTTTATGGTCCATATTTCGATTTCTCTTAAGTTGTCACGAGTTTTCCTTCCACTTGTTCGTCCTTCGTTTATGTCATCTCTAATCCTTCTCTTCGACATCCTTTTAAAGGGATCCAAGAACTTCAAGGTGTTCGCCCGAACGTCGCGCTCAACTCGATACTTGAGCATATTCATCCGCGTATGTACACTACCCTATGTTAACCGACGTCGTGCAAGGCGATGATATCATACTAGCACCTCAATTAAAAGGTCTCATATCTCCATATGCTACTATATATAATAAGAATATGTATACATAACTATATAAGTCCTAAGTCCATATCAGTACCAATATAACACATCAACATTTCATCCACAATATAAGGTCTCATAACATATAACCATCCATATATATAACTATACACATATATTCATTTCATCATGCAACTTACAATCACAAAGATACACATCAATTTCATCATGCATAACTACAAACCTCATATCCATATCTATATATACATATATATACATATCAAAATCCAATAAACTAAGCTGCCGAGATCCGCGGAAGGAGTGGTGGTCCGTACATTCTACCCCGACTCATGCATGTGATTTTAAAAACGAAAAGTCAGAACCCGTGTGGGTTCTGTTTATTCCTCATTCGGCCTTTAGAAGATTGCGAGTGCCATTGTTGTCAACCTAGGGCTCTGATACCACTTTTGTAACACCCCAAATCCGCGGGACTCGGGATGCTACGGGTTGGGACCTCACAATGGATCCCGACCCTTAGCTTGACAACAATTTCACCGGATCTTGCAACAAGGCACAAATAAAGGCCAAAACCGAAATACATTTTTATGCAATGAAAAGAAAAACCCGAAAGAATACAACAAAGGACTTCAGCCGAAAATACATCCCCAAAGGCTAACGCCATAAAACATACAATAATTACAATACTCAAACTCGACTCCACCCAAAACTCAATCCTAAAATGTACGGAACCCCGGCTGCCCACTCTTTTGGATCTCTCGGCCGCAATCCTAACCTGCAATGCAATCTACAACAGTCGGTATTAAACCGTTAACTCATATTCGAAGCATTAGAATCAATGGGAAAGGCACAAACACAAGTAAATCATCATAAACACACAACATTCTCAAAGCACACAATTCCGGTTTATTATCTTTTTATTATTAAGTCATATCCCGTTCTAATTCAACTTAGTTTTGTGACACGAGACCACCGTGGTCCCGCCTCGGTCCCTACTTACCGGCATGGAACGGTGCGGATGCCTCCGACCGTCTAACCAACACGGGCTAGTCGCCAAGAACCTCCTAGACTCTCGCAAGAGCTAGGCAGATGATGTCACCGCCCGTTATCATACACTTGGGCCAAAATAATATATAAAGGTCGGTAATCCTATTTCCGGTTTAGTTGTTATAACATAAACAATAAACACACACCACCAAACACACATCAACGCTAATACAAGGAATACGAGCTAAGTAAGTCCGGAGACTTACCTCGTCACCACACTCAACTCACAACACTCTCGCTTCCTTAGGGAGGAAGCCCATAACCTGCTCACAAGAAGATAATTATATCAACAACAACCCACTCACAATAGAAGTCTTAGACTTCTATACAAATGATCTTCGCAAGACCATTTGACTCTCAATTCTAGGACCGCATCCTAGAATCCCTCATGCTCACAACACACTCAACACAAGCTAGAAGTCCTTAGACTTCTAGACCCTATGATCTCGCGGGATCATTACCCATAACACATACTAGGATGAACATGCCTAGTGTCAACAATCTCAACGGTATCAACACTATGCTAGGATACACATATCCTAACCCCTAATCTCAACAACCATATATCCACAACCTCAAGCCTCAGATACTCACAAGATCAACCAAACACTCAATGTCTTAGAACAATCGATAATCCTCAAAACTCACCTAAGGTCCAACCACTACTTGGTATTCACTCTAAGTTATGCTAGATCAAATCCTAGCATGATACTAAAACTTAACATAACTAGGTCGAGGGGAAATAATACTCACACGATGTCAAAAGACGGAAGTCGTTCAACGGATGTCGACTTGGACTCGTTAGGCCTTTATCGGGGCGCTTCCGAACCAAGCACCAAACTAATCAAATTTAACTTATACGCTAAATTTGAACGGAATAAAGAACATAAATAATCTAAGGAAAACCCTACTTTTAAAACTCAAGTTAAAACCGTAAATATATATTCCGGGCAAATTGTATAACATCATAAACCCAAGGTAAAACTCGTTTTCAAAGCCGACGTTAAAATCCCGTAATTTAATCTTTGAGTCACAACCCGGAATTAATTCAACATGGGCATACATATATGGTATATATAAATATAAGATCAAACTCGTCTATCAAATCCAAGGTTAAAACTCGTAAAACATTTTCTGCGCAAATAATACAACTTCAGAAATATGGGTCATAAGTTGTAAATATATAATCAAGGGGGCACTTTTGTTAAATTCACAAAAGTTGGGTCAATTCTGCAATTATAAAACATATGGGTACATTCTGCAATAAACCATAAAAAGAGGGGGCCGAAATGCAATTATACCAAATAAAAGGGGCCCCGAAATGAATAAAGCAAAAAGGGTTTTCTTCATCTCTGCTTTCGAATGTGGCACGAAAGAAGCAGAGGAGATGGCGGCTGCAAGGGCTTTTCCGGCGCTAAGGTTTCCGGTTCCCGGACTCGACAGTGGAGACACAGAGAAGGAGGGTGGCGGTGAGGGTTCTGGTTCCAGGCTAAGGAGATCGAAGGCGGCTGCAGAGCTCTCCGGCGTCTGGTGGCACCAGCAGCGAGGGTAGAGCTTCGGTGAGATTCGCACCTGAACGACGAACAGGGAGAGAAATAGGGGTGCAAGGGTGCTTCGCTGTTCAGGCTCCGTCGGGTCCAGCGGCTACCTCCGGTGTCGAGCAGTGTAGGAAGGCTCGAGCAGGCTTCCGATCAGAGGGAGAGGTGAAGAGAAGGCGGCTAGGGCTGGGCAGAGCGACGGCGTTCAAATCCGGAGCATAGACGGGGAAAAGATGACGGTTCTGGGTGGAGACAAGGCTCGGACTAACAACAAGGGTGAAGGTTCGGTCCTGACTAAGGCTCGCGAGGTGGCTGTTGAGTGACGGGAGGTTTCAGCGTGGGAAATGAAGGGAAGGAGAGGTGAGGGGCTGTGAGAGAGAGAATTGCACAGGTGATGTGAGAACGAGGGGTCGAGTAGGCTAGTTGGTAGGCTACATATGGCGTGCAGCTGTAGCAGAGGGGAACGAGGAGGCATATCCTTCTGGGTAGTCCATTCCAGCACGCAAGAGACAAAAAGAGAAAGGAGGGGAAAAAATAAAGAAAAAGGGAATAGGGCAAAACCCGATTAAACGATCGGAACGGGATTTTCTGGATCGGTAAATCCCGACTTTCCGACAAAAATCAAATTAATACTAAAAATACGGAGGTACATACATGTGTTCCAAATAATAAAATACCCGGAAAAGATAATTTTAAATATAAAATACTTTAGAAAATAACTTGAGCTACTAACGAATCGATAGAAGGGAGAAATACAAACTCGTAATGCACCCCAATAAACGGGGCGTTACATCAGGTCCTCCTAAAGAAAAGTTTCGTCCCGAAACTTGCTAAACGCAAAACTCTCAAACAAACTTGTCTCGATATCCTCTCGGAACACTATAACGTGGTAACTAAGGCCTTCTAATTCAAAGTATACTCGCCTAAACACATCAAGACTCGCAAGATATACACATATGAAACACACACATCATATCATGTCACCAATCACATAAGTATAACCAAGGAAAGATCTCGGGGCTAACCCGACGGTCCTATAGATGTCGCTAAATCTGCGTAAAACTCGGGATAGTTCATCCGATACTATCCTCCGTCTCCCAAGTAGTCTCATCGGCTCCTCGTCTCGACTAGATCATCAAGACAACCATCCGTCTTAAGTCATGTATGTACTCCCTCGATTGATATACGTGGAACACCAGGTGAACACCTACTCTCGTCGGTCACGCCAACTGGTAAGCCATTTTCGAACTCACGCTAAGATCCTAAAAGGGTCCGATATATCGGAAACTCAACTTCCTTCTCGGGTCTTTCTCAATGCACCATTTCCATTATTTTTCTTCTTTGCTTGTCTCTAACAAAGGAGATCGAATTTCCAATTTACACCGTTGGCTTTGGTTCTTGTCATACAAACTTCGATGTTATGTTTCCTCCATTCATGTTGCAATTCCAAGTAACGAAGGAAGCAATTTACTCCATACTACTTCTATTGACCCAACATGTATGCTATTACTTCTATATCAATCCGTAGTACTCGATCAAGACCTTGTCTTGAAGAATCACTTGTACACTTCAAACTCATAATACCTCAAGGTAAACCAAAATAATTGCACCAATGAATCCCCTCTTAACTCTCAGCAACTCTTTTGTCAATTCTTCGTCCCATACGGTACTTCATTGTCATCCGGAGTAGGTTACCATAATTGGTGCTATACAACTTCTCTCTTCACAGATCTGGTAAACATCCGAGAAAACTTGTAACCTCTTTCACATCTTTCAGGGTTTGTCATCCCGAGACACCATGTCATACATCTTCTCTTTTTTTTTTAAGAGTAGACCTAAAACATCTCATCCGGGCATCAGTAAGCCCATATGGAATAACTACAACTCTTAGTGACTCTGATTGGTCCAAATGCCGTACTTGCAATATCTCAATCTTGAATTCTCAAATGGTTAAAATCAAGTTCTTAACTTAATCTTATAAGAGACTATCAGCCCTTAGAACTGATCGAGTAGATCATCCATTCGTTGTAAGGGGTACTTGTCCTTCATTTTCATCTTGCTCAACTTATATAAATCGATGTACAAACGGAGATAACCGTCTCTCTCTTCGCAAACTGATGTCCTCTATAATAACTTCAAATCAAGAATTCAAGATATATCCAAACATGATCTACAAATCAAGCTTAATGGTGAAACCCACCTACTGCCGCATTCGAATCCTTTCTATCTCGGGTTCCATCTTTTCTCTTCCCATCTCATCTCGCAATGACCGATACAACCTGGTCCAAACTCTTGACAAGTGGTCCACTCCGATCTACTAGGGTGACGTCCTTCAACCCGTGTATTGCTTCTTCTATAGCTACTATGTTCACCGTCCTCTTTCAAAGATCCTTCATCTACAGAACTCGAGAGACTTGCTCAAATTTTCCGACTCTTGAAGCCTTGGTTAAGTAATAGTTCAGCTTAATCCCTCTTCTCACTTCAAAGGAATGGCGATAGTAACCTCTTATGATCTCGCGCATGTGTTCAGTTACAAAGGTCTTAACTACAAGACTCAATCATGCCATAACAAATCGATACAATCTTCTTCGCTTCTTTAGACATCCTAGCATATGAGAGGAACTCCTCGTATTCTACATCAGCCCCCACCACAAACATCCTTTCTTCAAGTAGGTATAGAAATTTATACTTCATTTCCTTATGTAACCTCAAACCGATCGTAGAGGCTCTAACCTCAATCTTCATGTACTCCTTATATATCCCATATCGATATAAAACTTCAAAACCTCAGTCTTCTCTTACTCTCGTTGGTCACCTTATGTATCTCATGGTATCCATGAACAACTTCACAACCGTACTAGTATGCCTTCAGGCAAATTCCCAACCATAATCACAAAAAGATCCACTTATTACTCCACCAAACGCTAGCATCATAAACTCTAAGCTCGCAATGTTGCCCTTATCTAGGTGCTCTCTTACACGCCATAGCCACCATGTCTCTCCCGTGTGAGTCTGAAACATCTGACTCGGATTTTGCTCGCAAAAACGTACCACCCAATTCAATAGAACGAACATACTATGCATCCTCTTATAATACTCCCGTATACGCACCACAAACAATGAAAACCTCACCTTCCTCTTGATCTGCTAGTTCCCTTTACCATGATCAAACCTTAAAACTTCTAATCCGGGTCGTTCTCCCATATGTCATTCTCATGACCTAAGAAGGTCGCAAAGGGTCATCTCCATCCTCCCCTAGGAGGTTTGTAACAGCTACTTGCTTGAACTCATTCAACATTATTTGATTTAAGACAATTGCACTTCCGTTGACGTACTTCCTTACCATTGACATTAATCCCCCGCGAATACTTTAAGCTCTTGTTGTCGATCCTCTATATGCCCATAGTCTTGTTTACTCACCCCCTCTACACTCACCAATAGACAACCCGCACTTGTGTGTTCTCAGTTGTCACCGATTGACTTGCATATAACCTTCTCCGAAGTCAGCAACTTATATTCTACTACACTTCTCATGTTACCTTCTCATGAAGGCTACCCTCCTCGGGGTACTTTACCTTAAACTCCGTTAGTTCTTTCCTCACTCCCTGCTTCCTCTTCTTTATAAGGTGACTATATCTTCTTGGCCTTGTTGATTCATATAACTCCCTTTCATAGACTTAACCATTCTTCCTTGATGTCTTTCAAGAGCAACTTACCAAATATTATAACCTTAGCTAGCATCCACTCCCATTCCTCTTGGTTGGTATCTTAAATCTCCCGACCAAAGCTCTTCGTTTCGTCTTTCATCTTCTTGGGGCCATCATGTATACACACTTCCTCCTTCTTGGCGTTTCTTAGTCTTATCATCATAATGGAAATCGGTCAACTCCACGTGAATCACCACCATGCTCTTCTTCTCATAACTCTAGTAACGTTGAAACTTTACTTTTTGGTACCTTGTAAGCTTAACTTACAGTATCTCAAATCTTTCGCAAATGGTTCGTTCACTCTTCTCGTCTTGACTCCAATGCTTAGGAGCGTCTGAAGAAAATCTCTCATCTTAATGGAATACCACCTTTAACCTTGTTAAAATGTATCCCTCTCCTCCTCAATTCGCATCCTTAGTTGTCCACACGTCTTCTTGAAGAACTTAAGTTCGTTATCTTCATTGGTCTCGTCGTCGTTCGGTCATGGCTTCTTTAGAACCATTTCCACTCATTAATGTTACTCCTCTTTCTTTTATGGTCCATATTTCGATTTCTCTTAAGTTGTCACGAGTTTTCCTTCCACTTGTTCGTCCTTCGTTTATGTCATCTCTAATCCTTCTCTTCGACATCCTTTTAAAGGGATCCAAGAACTTCAAGGTGTTCGCCCGAACGTCGCGCTCAACTCGATACTTGAGCATATTCATCCGCGTATGTACACTACCCTATGTTAACCGACGTCGTGCAAGGCGATGATATCATACTAGCACCTCAATTAAAAGGTCTCATATCTCCATATGCTACTATATATAATAAGAATATGTATACATAACTATATAAGTCCTAAGTCCATATCAGTACCAATATAACACATCAACATTTCATCCACAATATAAGGTCTCATAAAATATAACCATCCATATATATAACTATACACATATATTCATTTCATCATGCAACTTACAATCACAAAGATACACATCAATTTCATCATGCATAACTACAAACCTCATATCCATATCTATATATACATATATATACATATCAAAATCCAATAAACTAAGCTGCCGAGATCCGCGGAAGGAGTGGTGGTCCGTACATTCTACCCCGACTCATGCATGTGATTTTAAAAACGAAAAGTCAGAACCCGTGTGGGTTCTGTTTATTCCTCATTCGGCCTTTAGAAGATTGCGAGTGCCATTGTTGTCAACCTAGGGCTCTGATACCACTTTTGTAACACCCCAAATCCGCGGGACTCGGGATGCTACGGGTTGGGACCTCACAATGGATCCCGACCCTTAGCTTGACAACAATTTCACCGGATCTTGCAACAAGGCACAAATAAAGGCCAAAACCGAAATACATTTTTATGCAATGAAAAGAAAAACCCGAAAGAATACAACAAAGGACTTCAGCCGAAAATACATCCCCAAAGGCTAACGCCATAAAACATACAATAATTACAATACTCAAACTCGACTCCACCCAAAACTCAATCCTAAAATGTACGGAACCCCGGCTGCCCACTCTTTTGGATCTCTCGGCCGCAATCCTAACCTGCAATGCAATCTACAACAGTCGGTATTAAACCGTTAACTCATATTCGAAGCATTAGAATCAATGGGAAAGGCACAAACACAAGTAAATCATCATAAACACACAACATTCTCAAAGCACACAATTCCGGTTTATTATCTTTTTATTATTAAGTCATATCCCGTTCTAATTCAACTTAGTTTTGTGACACGAGACCACCGTGGTCCCGCCTCGGTCCCTACTTACCGGCATGGAACGGTGCGGATGCCTCCGACCGTCTAACCAACACGGGCTAGTCGCCAAGAACCTCCTAGACTCTCGCAAGAGCTAGGCAGATGATGTCACCGCCCGTTATCATACACTTGGGCCAAAATAATATATAAAGGTCGGTAATCCTATTTCCGGTTTAGTTGTTATAACATAAACAATAAACACACACCACCAAACACACATCAACGCTAATACAAGGAATACGAGCTAAGTAAGTCCGGAGACTTACCTCGTCACCACACTCAACTCACAACACTCTCGCTTCCTTAGGGAGGAAGCCCATAACCTGCTCACAAGAAGATAATTATATCAACAACAACCCACTCACAATAGAAGTCTTAGACTTCTATACAAATGATCTTCGCAAGACCATTTGACTCTCAATTCTAGGACCGCATCCTAGAATCCCTCATGCTCACAACACACTCAACACAAGCTAGAAGTCCTTAGACTTCTAGACCCTATGATCTCGCGGGATCATAACCCATAACACATACTAGGATGAACATGCCTAGTGTCAACAATCTCAACGGTATCAACACTATGCTAGGATACACATATCCTAACCCCTAATCTCAACAACCATATATCCACAACCTCAAGCCTCAGATACTCACAAGATCAACCAAACACTCAATGTCTTAGAACAATCGATAATCCTCAAAACTCACCTAAGGTCCAACCACTACTTGGTATTCACTCTAAGTTATGCTAGATCAAATCCTAGCATGATACTAAAACTTAACATAACTAGGTCGAGGGGAAATAATACTCACACGATGTCAAAAGACGGAAGTCGTTCAACGGATGTCGACTTGGACTCGTTAGGCCTTTATCGGGGCGCTTCCGAACCAAGCACCAAACTAATCAAATTTAGCTTATACGCTAAATTTGAACGGAATAAAGAACATATATAATCTAAGGAAAACCCTACTTTTAAAACTCAAGTTAAAACCGTAAATATATATTCCGGGCAAATTGTATAACATCATAAACCCAAGGTAAAACTCGTTTTCAAAGCCGACGTTAAAATTCCGTAATTTAATCTTTGAGTCACAACCCGGAATTAATTCAACATGGGCATACATATATGGTATATATAAATATAAGATCAAACTCGTCTATCAAATCCAAGGTTAAAACTCGTAAAACATTTTCTGCGCAAATAATACAACTTCAGAAATATGGGTCATAAGTTGTAAATATATAATCAAGGGGGCACTTTTGTTAAATTCACAAAAGTTGGGTCAATTCTGCAATTATAAAACATATGGGTACATTCTGCAATAAACCATAAAAAGAGGGGGCCGAAATGCAATTATACCAAATAAAAGGGGCCCCGAAATGAATAAAGCAAAAAGGGTTTTCTTCATCTCTGCTTTCGAATGTGGCACGAAAGAAGCAGAGGAGATGGCGGCTGCAAGGGCTTTTCCGGCGCTAAGGTTTCCGGTTCCCGGACTCGACAGTGGAGACACAGAGAAGGAGGGTGGCGGTGAGGGTTCTGGTTCCAGGCTAAGGAGATCGAAGGCGGCTGCAGAGCTCTCCGGCGTCTGGTGGCACCAGCAGCGAGGGTAGAGCTTCGGTGAGATTCGCACCTGAACGAAGAACAGGGAGAGAAATAGGGGTGCAAGGGTGCTTCGCTGTTCAGGCTCCGTCGGGTCCAGCGGCTACCTCCGGTGTCGAGCAGTGTAGGAAGGCTCGAGCAGGCTTCCGATCAGAGGGAGAGGCGAAGAGAAGGCGGCTAGGGCTGGGCAGAGCGACGGCGTTCAAATCTGGAGCATAGACGGGGAAAAGATGACGGTTCTAGGTGGAGACAAGGCTCGGACTAACAACAAGGGTGAAGGTTCGGTCCTGTCTAAGGCTCGCGAGGTGGCTGTTGAGTGACGGGAGGTTTCAGCGTGGGAAATGAAGGGAAGGAGAGGTGAGGGGCTGTGAGAGAGAGAATTGCACAGGTGATGTGAGAACGATGGGTCGAGTAGGCTAGTTGGTAGGCTGCATATGGCGTGCACCTGTAGCAGAGGGGAACGAGGAGGCATATCCTTCTGGGTAGTCCATTCCAGCACGCAAGAGACAAAAAGAGAAAGGAGGGGAAAAAATAAAGAAAAAGGGAATAGGGCAAAACCCGATTAAACAATCGGAACGGGATTTTCTGGATCGGTAAATCCCGACTTTCTGACAAAAATCAAATTAATACTAAAAATACGGAGGTACATACATGTGTTCCAAATAATAAAATACCCGGAAAAGATAATTTTAAATATAAAATACTTTAGAAAATAACTTGAGCTACTAACGAATCGATAGAAGGGAGAAATACAAACTCGTAATGCACCCCAATAAACGGGGCGTTACACGTCTTGTGTTAACTTTACCGGTTTCTACTGCAACTACAGAGAGAGCGTTTTCAGCAATGAAACATGTGAAGACCGACATCCGTAAAAAAATGGCAGATGAGTTTGTTGGTGATGCTTTGACGATCTATATTGAAAGAGAATTTGTGAGTAAAGTTGACATCGATTCGGTTATCGATGATTTTGCTAAGGCAAAAAATCGTCGCGCTTGTTTTACTTTCTAGTTTAAAGTATAATAAATTAATTGTTTAGATATTTTATAATATTTATATATATTACAATTATGAAGTTTATATATTTTACGTCTTTCGTTTTGAATTTCGCCCACCCCTAATATTTGTTTGGCTCCGCCCCTGGACACCAGGTATGTGCAATGATAATAATGTTCTTGATCGTTCTTTTGTATTTGATGACATTTTAAATGGTAGAGCCCCAAAGGTAAATTTTGTGGTAAATGGACATCAATATAACATGGGATATTACCTTGCCGATGACGTCTACCTAGAATGGGCGTCTTTTGTCCAATCAATTCGACATTCTTACGGGGATAAAGACACATTGTTCGCTAAACATCAAGAGTCTACTCGTAAAGACGTGGAGCGAGCTTTTGACGTTCTTTAAGGTCGATTTGCTATAATTCGCCATCCGACACTCATGTGGGACATATGTTTGATTGAAATGATTATGAGAGCGTGTGTCATATTGCATAATATGATAGTCGAAGACGAAAGAGATACATATCGTATTTACTACGATAGTTCTCTATTTGATCATGTAGTGGAGCATGACAACCCGCAAACTACTCCACCAATTGAGATGTAAACCTTCATTCAAACCTGAGTTCGAATAAGAGACACAAATATTTCATCATCAACTTAAAGCGGATCTAGTTGAGCACATATGTCAAAAGTTTGGAACTCTAGATAATCAGCCGCTTGTTACTTGTTATAATATTTTCAATATTCCATCTAGCGTGTTTGTTTTAATTTATGTAATGTTTGATAGTTTTTGTAGATGAGCATCATCTACTCGGATATTGTTCTATTTTGTATTGTTGACTATTTAATCTACTCGGATATTATTAGTGTAATGTTATTTTTATTATTAATTTATGTATTTTTTTTTATAATTTTGTAGTGAAAATTTAAATTTTCATGAATTTTAAAACTTTCTTATTTAAAATTTAATAATAGGATTTAATATTTAATTTATATTTATTTAATATAATTTATTTCTCGTTTTATTGATAAAACAAAGGGAGAATTTGACATACTAGGCTTTTTTTAGTTTTTATTTAAGAAAATGTACCCCAAATTTTTTACCACTTTCATTTAATAGTAGGTAAAAATTATTAACCTTCTATTAGAAAGAAAGAATAAATGATGTTTGTTATTTGTTATATAAGTATAATTTTTAATTTTTAATTATTTAATTTGTTTTCTTTTATTATTTTTCTTGCCTTTTTTATTTATTTTTATTTTCTTTTTTATTTTCTGAACTGAATTTCTCATACCGGAAATTCTCATACCAGAATTTTCATACCAGAAATTTCATACTAGAAATTATCATACGAAAAGTTCATACCAGAAATTTCATACCAGAATTTTTTTCATACCAAAATTTTTTTCATACCAGAATTTTTTTCATACTAGAATTTTTTTATACCAGAATTTTGCATACCAGAAATTTCATACGAAAAGTTCATACCAGAAATTTCATTCCAGAAATTTCTGAATTAAAACTAGCGGCACAATCAGCACTTGATCCTTGTGCTTTCTGTCCGCTATTTATTTTTGTTTACATAATACTTTTATTTTGAGACAATTTTAACATATAATTCTCCACTCAAATAATGCTCAACTCCTCCACGTCTTGTCAATTTGTCATTGTCAACTGGGAAAAAGAACAAGTTTTTTGGAAACCAAAGGAGACGGTGATGGACCCATTTTTGCAAACCGTCATCATATATGCAAATTACAATAAAAAAAATTGCAAAATTACAACGAGCCCCCTAAAATTTGCAAAATTAAATATTAGACAATTAAAAATTCATTCCGGTATATAAATTTCGGTATGTAAATGTCCGGTATGTGAAATTCCGGTATGTGAAATTCCGGTATGTGAAAATCCGGTATGTGATAATTCCGGTATGTGAAAATCCGGTACGTGAAAATCCGGTATGTGAAATTCCGGTATGTGAAAATTATGGTATGTGAAAATTCTGGTATGTGAAAATCCGGTATGTGATAATTCCGGTATGTGATAATTCCGGTATGTAAAACTCCGGTCCGGTATGTGAAAATTCCGGTATGTGAAATTCCGGTATGTGGAAATTCCGGTATGTGATAATTCCGGTATGTGATAATTCCGGTGTGTGAAAAAATTCTTCATTCTAGAAAATAAATAAAAAATAAAGAAAATAAAAAAGACAAAAAAAATAATAAAAGAAAATAAAAAAAGAAATTCAGTTTTTAAAAAGCATTTGGAAGAAAGAAGAAAACAAGAGGATGGAGAAGGTTTGACGGTAAAAAAAATAAGAGGGGTATATTTACTTAATTGAAAAACAAAAAAGCCTACTTACTATCACTATTTCTCTAAATAGCCTACTAACCAAATTTGCCCTAAAACAAATAAAAGAAGATAATATATAATATGCATGTTAATAACAAATAATGTATACTATTGATGTGGGTATAAATTTGAGTTGTATTATTAACCTAGACTTTTGTTCAGGTACGTTTCAATTAATGCGGTACGGCCGTGCGGCCGAACGTACGGCCGACACGTGTCCCGAATTTATTTATTTTTTTTTCCAGAAACGAATGAAAATTTGTTTGAACTACCATGTTATAATTTATGCACTATTCTCCTATAAACTTTGAACTATTCTCATATAATCCATGAACTATTACTTTATAATATATTTTATCAAATTATTCATAAATTAATCGTTTATATGTTATGAACTATTCAATTATAACAACTATCATTTTATAAGTTATGCACTATCCTTTATAAATTTTGCACTATGAACTATTCTATTATAATTCATGAACTATCCCATAATAAGTTTTGAACTATTACTTTCACTCCTTTATAAATTTTGCACTATGAACTATTCTATTATAATCCATGAACTATCCTTTCATAAGTTATGAACTATTCCTTAATAAGTTTTGAACTATTACTTTCACTCGTTTTTTTTTACGGGACACGTGTCGGCTGTACGTTCAACCGCACGTCCGTACGAGAATAATGTGTCTTACATGAACAACACCCTATTAACCTAACGTATAAAAGAGAATGTGAAAAAATGGATTAAGATTAATCTTGGTCTCTAGATGTTCTAAGTATGTTGTAATTCATTTTTAGAGCTTTATAATATAGGTTCAAATTCAGCTTATTGTCGTTGACTCGGTTTAACTATTAGTTTAGTCATCTGAATTATTTAAGAGTGGCGGGAAAACGTAGGTCATTCTCTTTCCTTGCATATATCACCACTTTCTTCCCGCCCCGCTCCTCTTATTCCTCTCCCTCAAATGGATCCAGATTCCGATTCCGATGGTTCTCACATATCCGCTACCCCTCCGTCCTCTCCCATCCGGCCGCCGGGGAAGGCATTACCACCACTACGACCTCCGGCGCCGCCTATAGTTCATTCCGCCACCCACTCCAAAGGCAAAGTTATTTCTTCTCTCCGGAGCCCTACCTCCAAACAAAACCATAACCCACCTCCTCGGCCACCAAATCAGAACATTCCAGTTCTTAATCAAGAGGTGCAAGTCGATCTACCTACCGGTTTCTCCTCTTTCTCTCTCCCTATTCGCCGCCACACCGCAGTCTATCCTTCAACTGTTGTCGATCACGGATCTATTATAACCCTAGCTGCCGGTTCTCGGTCCTTCTCCAAATCGAGGTCCTTCTCGAAAATTTTCAACCGAGGTAGCATCGATCTTGATTCTGTTGAAAACGGTTCTGGTAACGAGGTGAATCGGGAAAACATAGGATCCTTAGAGTTAGAGAGTTGTAGCGGTACCGGAGTAAATTCAGAGAGACGTGTGAAGAAACCGTCCAATTTGATAGACACTGTTGGAAGTAGTAGTTTTTCCATGCCTGTGAAACGGCCTAAATCTGGTTCAGAGGGGAACTTTGTGAAGCTCAACATCAACGGGCGTGGTCGGTGGTCGAAGAACAAGGGAAAAAAGAGAAACTATAATGCATACAAAAGTAAATGGAGAGGTGCGAAAAGATCAAAGCCTGTGGGTGAAGGTGATGGTGATGAGCATGTTCTTGAGAGCACTGGATTGCAGGACTTGAGGGAGGGTAAAGTGTTGAAATGTAACGAATTGATCGAAGAAGCTGTTAGGGAAGTGAGGGACTTGGCCTCCGATGGTAATTTGTTCAAGTTGTTAAAACTAACGCATGGGTATGATTCGTTTCGTGATGGCCAGTTGGAAGCCATCAAGTTGGTTCTTGCTTTGAATTCTACTATGTTGGTCTTGCCAACGGGTGCCGGCAAATCTCTGTGTTATCAGTTACCTGCAATCATCTTCCCAGGACTAACTCTTGTGGTGAGCCCACTAGTGGCTTTGATGATAGATCAGCTAAAACAGCTACCACCTATGATTCCTGGTGCTGTTTTGAGTAGTAGTCAGGTGGAAGTTGGATCAATCTCGTTGCTTTGTTATCATTCATATATCTATTTGCTGATAATTGTTTTCTAAATGTATGTTGTTTTGGATTTTCATTTGCACTAGTCACCTACAGAGGTTTCAGAAACACTACAATTGCTTCAAAATGGAGCAATTAAGGTGAGCTTTTCCCCCCTCCATTAATCTCATTTTAGATGCATTAAATGTACCTATTAGGATGTGATGATATATTGATGATCTTGTGCTGTCATTGACATAGATCAATTTATTTTGTTGCAGTGCGTATATAGTCTCTTACTCTCTTGCACTATCATTTCGTTTTCTGTATGAGGCATTACCATTTCGAAACTGAGCATAGCATGCATTATTGGTGTTTTAGGTGCTCTTTGTTTCACCGGAGCGGTTCCTTAATGAAGAATTTATGTCTATAATTTCATCTACCACTTTATCACTTGTGGTGGTTGATGAAGCTCATTGTATCTCTGAATGGTTAGTCTGTTTTCTCTTTTTTATTTTTATCATCATAAAAAAACTTGTAATTTTATACTGAACTTGGATTCAGGTCACATAATTTTCGGCCCTCCTACATGAGGCTGAGGCATTCCATACTTCACAGTAAACTCAAGGTGGGGTGCATTCTTGCAATGACCGCCACTGCAACTGCAAAGACCTTGCAAGTAATCATGTCCGCACTAGATATTCCTGTAAGCAATCTCATAAAGACTGCCAATGTAAGGACTAATCTGCAGCTGTCCGTGTCTCTGAGTGGGGGGAATAAGTAAGTCCTTTCTCCTCTATATTAGTTGGCTTTAATAAAGGGACCAAAGGCTTATTTCAAACGGGAAAACATTTCAGGATGAAAGAATTGATTCATTTGATCAAGTTGTCTCCATTTTCGGAAGTTCAGAGCATTATTATTTATTGCAAATTTCAGGTAAATGACTATTTATGTCTGATCCTCTTTCTTATTTAAGACTGGATTCCTTGATAGTTTAAATCATGTATGCTTTTTCTAACAGCTGAGTTTGTTTTTGCAGCATGAGACTGACACCGTTAGCAAATTTTTGTCTGATAATAATATTCCAGCTAGGGTGGGTACTAGAATCTATCCTCATAAAACTTCAGTTTATCTGATGTTTCTGTTGTTTCTTCGGAAGTGTCTGATGAAGACCATTCTCTTTCTTCGCTTTCTCAGAGCTATCACAGTGGCATCCAGGCAAAGGACAGAAGCCGCATACAGGCACTATTCTGTAACAATAAGATCCGAGTGGTAAGAACTTGTTGGTAACAGGTTATATACACTAGAGTACTATCATCAAGAGAACAAGAAGTTTCATTCTTTTATTTTTTGTTGTGCAAGATTGTTGCAACAGTGGCATTCGGGATGGGGCTTGATAAAAGTGATGTTGGAGCTGTAAGTAAAACTCTCCTAGACCTTAACATCCTTGTCCAGTATACTCAAATTAGATATTATGGTTCCTGTTTTTAACCACTTAATGTCACCACATTAACACCAATGACATTTTAAAGTTAGCTTTTATACATTTCTTATCTCAGAAATCGACAAATAATGCATTACTCCGCATCATGTGATTAAGTAGAAAGTATAAGTAAATGGGATGGTGATCAATAATCATTCTGATTAATGCTGCATTGATGTTGGAAGTTTCTTGATGGTTTATTCTCAGGTTATCAATTACAGCTTGCCAGGAAGCATAGAAGAGTATGTTCAGGTTAATATATGAGCTCTTAGACTTCTTGACGTATATTTATGTGTTACTATCACAGCCATATCTTGTCCTTAGATTTCCTTTTCTTCAGGAAATTGGGCGTGCGGGACGTGATGGGAGAGAATCATATTGCCATCTCTTTTTTGATGATGAGACTTACTCCAGACTTCGTAGTTTTGCTTTCAGGTGCTTAAATATTGATGCTTGTCTGCATTTTACTGACATAGAAGGGGAGGCATTTGAAACAAACTGCTTTATAAAGTTATGATATTCATTTTGACTTTCAGTGACGGGGTTGATGAATACGCAGTAAATAAGTTTCTTGCTCAAGTTTTCATTGGTGGGACAGAAGCAATAGGGAAACTTCAGTCCCTGATCATTGAATCTGCATCTCGGAAGTTTGATATCAAGGAAGAGGTCCTTTCCTCAATTTTGTACTACTCATTTCCGAACTATGCTGTCATTTATCTGCAACAAAATATTCCCAACAGTTTTTGGCCTGGGATATGTATGTCATGTTATTTTCACTTGTAAGTCAAGTAGGTATGAAACACCTTTGTTCATTTGGCCTTGCTACTTGAGTATCTTTTCTTCATTAGACTTTGAATCAGGGACAACTGAAGTTTCATGATCAGAATATACTTGACTTTTCTTTTTCTGTCTCTTTCTCCTCAAGATTGGTGCAGACCAACAGTGGGTTCATGCTGTCAACACTTTCCTTTACATGCATTTGGTGTGATCTGTCATACTAGGAGTATCTTGCACACTACTTGCGTTTATTGTTTTATTGTTTTAATTGGGCATTGTATGTATTAGATAATGATTTGTTCTCTTGGACTGTTTCATCACCATAATCTCTGAATATAAAGAGTCTTGTTTTTGATATCATCAGGTTATGCTGACGATATTAACTCAGCTGGAGTTAGGTGAAGTGCAGTATTTGTCTCTTCTGCCACAGATAAATGTAACTTGCAGCTTAAATTTTCATAAGGTGGATCTGTCTGTTCATCTCCTTAGTTTTTCAGTTTTTTCCTAATTTTATCCAGGATTGGTTAAAATCCTTCATTTTGTGCATCCCTTTCTCATTACATCCTTTAATATAATCTGGTGTACTAATCACAAAGGTCACATTGCTCGTGGAAATCATCGTAGCACAACCGAGTGTTAGAACTTAGAACCCACTAGAAGCAAGGATCTCACTACTGGACTTGCATTGCAAGAATCTGGCATACACAGAAATTTGCTGGAGAATCTCCAGTTTTGTGATATATTCAATTCAATATTCAAGTCTGCCTAATTACAAGTTGTGCTCCTCTTTTATAGTAGAGAAACAGAATAACTTAACTTATAAACTATAAAAACATCGGAATAATGGAAGACAACATGTAGACAATGGGGTAAGTGGCAGCAAACTAGGAGTGGAGATATAGGAAAGTAAAATTAAGTAATCAGAAAATAGAAAAATAAAGATAATAAGTAAAGTAATAGAATTGATAATTTGGGTTTATATTACTATGTTGCAGCGCACGTCTGATTCTGTTTATTACTTTTTCAGACTCCTCCCTTGGAGCTAGCACGCAAGGAGGTTCTCGTTGCAGCAATTTTAAAAAGGTATAATGTCTACAGACCTATAAAGCTACATCTCAGCGTGTTGTGGAATCCAACAGTACCCAATGTGTTTTGTTAACTTTTGGATATGGGACTTCCAGATCTGAAACTAAACAAGGGACATTCGTTTTTGACATTCCAACTGTTGTACATGCCTCCGGTCTTTCACCTAGGGAAGTGCTGGATGAGTTGTTTGACCTCAAGGTATGGGTCATTTTGGACCAAGTTATTTCTTTCCTTTGATTTGCTGAACCCGACAATCATATTGACATGTGTATGGCTGTGGAAGACATAAGTGGAAAAACAAATCTTCGTTATCTTTTGTCAAAGAAGTTTGACAATGGATATGTGAGAACCATATAGCAGTATGAATTTGAACCAAATGAAAGGTAAGCATATAAGATACGGGATATAATTATCAATCTCAACAATAGGAACAAGTGGTGTACAAATTGTTTCTATTTTTCGTTAATTATCTAATATTTTTAAGGTTATTAAGTAGTTCTTGGTGCATTTTACTTAAGCTTGCAGGAGAGGTAACATATGAGTTGAAAGATCCAGCATATTGCTACACTTTTGAGAATATACCTGGGGATATTTGCACCCTAGCTGCCCAAATCACAAAATGGTTATCAGAAGTTGAAGACTGCAAGGTAATGAATGTCTTAGTCCATTATGAATGCTGGCCTTTTTAATTTGTGTATGGTCAATGAAAATACATGTGCATTTCCTCTATTTTGTACGTGGGAACAGGTTAAAAAACTTAATGCCATGTCAGAAGCTGTTATACATGCAGCGAAGAGGTGTGAAAATATTAATGGTTGCAACAGCAAGCAGCATACGGCATGCTTGCAGAGGAAAATCTCGGAGTACTTTAGGGATGAAAATGAACATAGCGTTGACAATGATACAAGTCAAAGCAGGTCTGTACACCTAACTCCACATGTTAAGTTTAGTCTTCCAAGTTATGCAGTTGATGATGTTTTTAGTCCTGCCACCACTGATATAAGAAGCTTGTGTGTTGTGCAGCCGGTTCTTGAGAGCAGACATAAAGGTAAAACAGGAGTATCTGAATTTGAGGGGATTCCTGATCTCAAAGGTCTCATATAGAATCTGCTTCTTCACTTGATAGGTGTTTCTGCAGAGTAACTCACATGCAAAATTCACCCCTAGGGCAGTTGCAAGAATAATGCATGGAATAGGCAGTCCAGCCTATCCTACAGCAACTTGGTCCAAAGCTCATTTCTGGTCAGTGTTAAACCATTTTACAAATTGGGTAATTTCATTTGTTAATTATCTTTCATATTTGGCGGGTCTAAGACATGGAGGTTCAATCCTAAAACCATTTGGCAGAAGGAGTAGTCCTAGGACTAGATACCGCGGGTCTGAGACGTGGAGGGTTTGCACGTCAAAGTGAACCTACGCACACAAGTTTTCGGGATTCTATTCTAAAACCAATTGACAATAGGAGTAGTCGAACTTATATGTTAGGTTCACGTAGTACTTAATGTCGACGTGGTACATTTCCACAAATCTCAATATCATCCTCTACTTACAAAAAGATGGCGAAATTTACACAGGGGAAGGTATTCACATATGGACTTCAAAGCAGTGATGGAAGCAGCTAAAGCAGAACTGGTGAATCTCCTAGGATAACACACGACATAATGTTGTCGATGAATATTGGTTGGATAGACATAATTTCTCCTTCAACAACACATCGTCTTGTGCTCAATGCACAAACTTGTTCAGAAATCACAAGAAGCAGTCTATGGTTTGGATTATCACCTGACTATGATATATTACTTATATGGTTATACCCAACGTTCCGTTTGCAGCGTTGCAGTAAGTTATAAATGACAGACCCTTGTGCCCTTACAAATATATCTGTGAATATTTGCCTTGCACGGGTTTGTTGAGTTTATATTCTATTATCTTGCTTGCAAGTTGTAAAATGAATTATGTATATTATTTATTGCATTAATCAATAGTACTTTGTTGTCATTATTACACAATGTGTTTGTTTTAATTGGAAAAAATTCATTACTGTGCAAAAATGGTGCTACATGAAAAAATTCATTAGTCTATGGTTTAGTCATTTTACCCGTAATAATTATTCATATGACATCAAAGCATGCTAAGTATATTTGTTTAAAATAAAGAACTAATGATTTAGTAGTGCTAAATATTAGAATGTACTTTTAGAACAAATTTTTAGAATATTTAGTCGAAATATCAAAAATAGTCAAATTTCTCATGTTAGAATGCCCTAAATTGAAACAACCCCATTCAGAATTCCTCCGGTATGAGTAGCCCCTTGAAATCCCAAGGGAATAGCCCTAATAGTCACTAATAGTCACTACCCAAAATTCGTAATTTCCCAATTGAAATGCTTGTGCCGGAATTCCCCTATCGAAATATCCCTCTTTTAAATGCACCGAGTGGAACAAACCTCCTATCAAAACACCTTTGTCAAAATCCTCCTAGTCAAAATTTTCCTAGTCGAGATTTCCTATGTATAGAATTTCAAGCGGAGCAAACCTATAACAACTGTTTATCTTTGATGTTGATTAAGCGGGTCCAAACAATAAACCCCTTGTTCATTAAAAAAGCGTGTAATTGTCGTGTTAAGTATATTTTATACATAAAATGCTAAAGAATTAATTGTCCTAAAAATATTAATATGCACTTTACAAAATTAATCATCAAAAAATACCTCAGTTTGAATAACCAAACTCGAAATAACACTAATCCAAATTCCATTGGTCGGAATGCCCTAATCGGAATTCCTTTTTAATTCACCCGTTTAAACCATCGACATGAATAGAACCTGATCGAAATTCCACTTGTCAAAACCCACTTTATTGAAATGTATGGGTTAAAATAACCTTGATACATATTACCCTAGTTGAATTAACTGGTTCAAAATACCTTGTTAAAAACCCCCTAAATAAAGCAACCCTTGTCAAAATTCCCTAAACAGATTATTAAATTAAGGTAAATTTTATATAAAATATTTGAAATAAATAACAATTATTTTTAATTCTATTTTCTATTGACCATATTTTAGTAGTTTATTAAAAATTAAAAAAAATTCAGATCTTTGATTAAAGGAACTATAGTTTAGTTTTTTTTTTTATTATTGCGTAATCGACATTTCGTAGGAATTTGGCTTAACTGTCAATGCCGAGAAAGTAAAGCGTAACGAGAAGAAAAGCTTCAAAATGGAAAACAGAGTTCTCAATAAAAATAAAATAAATTAATGAATATGAATATAGCTAGGAACAAGTGTATAAAGGGTCATTTTGGAGAAGGCACAAACCTTCAAAATGCATCTCACTGACACGATACAATAAATCAGCCTAATATGATCACAACAAGAACCTTTACAAGATTACGCAACCCAAAGGTAAAATATAATCAGATATCAATCAGAAGCAAAATAAACCAATATGCATCGAATTAAGCACCCTAACCCAAAACTAAACCAAAATACACCAACAAATACAAAGGCTATCGAGCAGAGATCTCACATTATTGTGCAGTTGCACTTGGACTCCAGCTTTGGGGGCTTCATGCTATCCACCTTATGAGGAATACCAACTCTAGATTCACCCTGCTGATTATCAACTGTTTCTGCCATTCTATAAGGTCGGGTTGTCTCCGTTTCTTCACGCCTCCGTTTGCTCTTTTCAGCCTTCCGCTTGCTCGAGAAGCGTCCGTGTGGGTCCTCGTAACCCCTGGTTTTGTCAGCACTTGTTAATGCTGGCCTCAAGGGTTCTAGTGGGACCAGATTTTCTTTTTCCTTGTCGATTGCTATACTAGCAGCTTTGTATGCCAGATCATGGATGATCGAGTTGCAGAATAGGATTGTCTCGGTTGCTTCTTCCAGCGTTAGGCTTCGAGCGTGCCTTCCTTCTTGATCCTCCATGACCACCGTTGGTTCATCTGTATAGACCACCAACATTAGGTTTGTTCTTACAAATATGTCACCGAATAGTTAAGCCCGTCAAGGATTGTACAGAAATCTCCTCGGGGCATCATCCATGGGTTCAAAGAAATCAAATCTTCTACAAAAATGTATTTATTATGCAACTTCAAAAATTACTATTATCCCTCTTTTAGTGAAATGGATGAAAATTACCTAACCGTCACCCATTATTTTCAACCAGAGATAAAGTTCAAGGACACCGGGAAAATCAGGCGGATGTGACAAGGGAAACAACAATAAATATGAAACTTCAACTTCTGAATCATTACCCAGGGGAGTCGCCTAGTAGTGAACCAGTTTTTAATAGATATAGATCACCAATTATGAACAATGTTCACATTGCTACAGAAGATGCACCAGAGGTAAGGAGTCGCCTAGTAGTGAATAAGCTAGCATAAAGAGAACTTACCAAGAATTGTATGCACAACTTCAACTTCTGAATCATTACCCAGGGGAGTTGACACAGAAGTGTCCTTAGCCTCAAGTGAAGGCGTTGAGGATTCTCCGGAGGTGTCTCCAGTGAGACCACCATTTTGTGAACAAGTAGAACCAGGATGACAATCATGTGTTTCTATTTCAGGCACTGTTCCCAGATCAACATGGGGAGCCTCTGAAACATCCATTTGATGGACACCATCATAATGGATGACACTCACTTCATTCGAGGAAGACTTGGGAAAGACAGCTGAATCATTGAAATCAGCATTAATTTGTACTTCTGTTGGAAGATGGCTATCAACGACATGCAGATTACACTCTTCCTCAACAGTGAACTGCAGGGATGAACTATCCTCTAAATGAGTGGCATCAGTTGGTAATTCAAAACCAGGAGAATTATTTTCTGTAGAATTCCCATGTAGATCATCCCTCTCTAATAATGTCAAACGGGAGAAAGGAGTCTCTCTGTCAAGCATTTTAGCATATCCTAAAGCTAAAGCTGGGTCAGGAGGTGTCTCGGGCCCCTCTGTGACAAGTTTCCCTCCATTACCATCACATGAATCAAAATTTTCTTCATTTGTACTTAGTGCAAGACCCAAACCTTGAGAGATAAAACTTGAAGTCCGTGAGAAAGAAGATCCAATGCTTTCTTGCTTGGAGCCAATGTCTGATTTTTTGCCACTGAGCTGTCGCTGCATAGGCATCTCAATTTGTCTAGAACTCATATCAGCAGATGATGATGTGGAGACACTTCCATACCCAATGGAACTCCTCATACTAGTTGTTGAGTCTCTTGTATAGGATCGAACATCATATGACACAGCAGTCGCAGTAAAGCTCCTGCCTTGAATAACAGGTCCTTTGCTACTTCGGGGCCTATTTGACAGAAGCACAGAAATGCCTGCACCTTCTGTAACATCAATTTTGGTGAGGGGAATATCAATAGAGCTGTTTAACTCGTGTATTCCATGAGCAGATGGATCAGGAACTGTCATTGGTTGCTCGGATATTTGCACATCAGATATCATAGGTGTCCTAGTGTCACCTTCTGTAGCACTTATAGTCCTGGTTTCATCATCATTCTCTTCATCTGGAACAATATGGAACTCTATTGCTGACCCACCTGTCTCTGTAACTTTAAAAGACTTAGAAGCAGTCAAAAAAGGCTTGGATGCATTTAATGATCCAACTCCCTCAGAAATGTTAGCTAAGGGGTCAGATGAGCTGAGAGGGAGATCAACTCTACTAGAAGAGATAGAATTCACCAGTATCTCTTCCTTCTGCTTGCATTCTGCGCATAAGTTCACATCATCTTCCATCAACTCACTGACATTATAACTGCGGCCACATATAGAACAAAGTAATGTATCACCATCCACATAATCCTCCTGATGTAATTCATAAATTACACCATTAAGGCCAGGGGCACCATGGTGATGAAATCCGTCAATTTCACCAGGTTTAGACTCAAATGCAGAAACTACATGATACTCATGAGGTTGGGCATCAGATAAACGATCATGGATTTCCAGTCCAGTATCTTCGTTGACAGCATCCATCTTATCAAAGGGAAAGATTTCATCATGACCATCAGCGTAAGGAATCCTTCCATAGTCGCTCTCAACATCATCCTGATTATGTTCACTGCCTTCAGTATCTGGCGCACCACTTGTTACTTGATCAGAACTAGCATTACTGCTAGTTGTTAATGAAGAGTTTATTGATATCACAGTACGATGAGATGAAGTAGCTTTTCCACCATAAAAGGTGGTACTAGGCACACTAGACAAAAGTGGTCTAAACATGTTCTGTGGACTTTTCTTATCCTGCATGCATAAGAAAATTTTCTCTTAAGATGGATGTATAAGCATGCATGGTGACTGAAAGAAAAAACAAACTGAGGCAACCAACAATGCAGATATTGAAACATCATTTTCAAGCAGAATTTTTTAGATGCCCACTTAAAAATAATAGAATTCTACAAAAACAGAATAATCAATACAAAAATTAGATCCGATGACGACTCTGTGCTAACTTATTCAAGTAGAACTTTGAAATTAATAATTAAATTAATGGATTACTTGTTGAAGGGATACAGGATACCACATAACTATATTCAAAGGCTGGCACCACCTTCCCTCACGCTGCCAAGCATATGTGATAAAGTAAATTTATGCATGCATATATGCTAAGGCTAACATAGAATTGTAAAGAAATCATGCAATGTGCCTAAAAATGCTTTTTCAATAAAAAAAATTCCATCTATCAAGTACTCCTCAATATCAGTCATCAATAACTAAATTCTTTTATTTTTTTTAACTTCATGCAAACATATGTGATGAAGACTAACTGTTGAGAAGTAAGGTAAAGAAAATGTAATTGAATAACTGAAATTCATGTGCACATCAAAATTTTAGATAGAGCAGGAACCAAAACATTATTGCTTTAGATATTAATTGAGGCAGAGTGATATGAAGGAATCACAAGTTTTATAACTCAACAAACTCCTATGCACCACATGAAACTTTAATTGCTTTCTTTATAAAAAATTCTACAGTAACAGATTGTAGCTTCACTCTGGGGTGATAAAAAGATGATGAAGAAGGTTAAAAGGAAGACACAGAATTTCCACAGTTTTTAAGCAATGGTATTCATGAGGCATTAACCAGATCAAAAGCACAGAGATAAACTTGAAACCTACCAGAAGAACATGAAAGTAACTAATTCAAATAATCTTAATTTCAGAGAGATAATTATAACTACCAGCTTGAAGATCTCAAGCACTTAGTTAAGCATTTTGGTACTTGTGCTTGCAACATATATACCACGGAGTGGCTGCTTGATCATGTATTTAAAGCAGTTTATTTCCTTCAATACAAATTATCTTTAAAAAAACTGAGAGAAAATATAGAGAAAATAATACCATTTGTCGGATTGCTGCATCAAATGATCTTTTTGGAGCAGAACTTGGAAAAAATGTTTTTGCAGGTTTCTTCGAGAATGTCACAGGCCTGTTGCTTGTATATCCACCAACTCCTCTTTGTGATGAACTATGGTTTGATTGATTCACAAGGGGAGAGAACAAAGAATCTGCATCATCGTCACCAGATGATGCTACTGAGCCTTTACTATGTGAGCTAAATTGGTCATGGCTGTGAGATGAGCTAATGCTTCTGGTAGCAGTTGGTGACATAGACTGCCTTCTGAACTTTGATGATGGGTCTCTGCTGTTTCTTGAAGCAGGCGAGGATCCCCTCACGTATGATGCAGGCCGATCAGCCAAGGAAGTGCGAAGATTGGGTGGTGCTTCCAATGAGAAGCCGGGAATGTTCGATTGCCATGCTCTTATTTTTGGTGATGAAGAATTCCCGCGACTTGATCGTACTGGGGAGGGGCCCCTCACCCCAGAGAAGAGTGCAGCAGCAGAACCTGTGCTTGATCGCCTGGGGGTCAGAGTAGATGACATAGGAGGTGGAGTGGAAGGCTTAACAGGGGGAGGTGACGGTCTCCGAGTAGGAGGGCTATTACGTAAACTTGGACTTTGACTGGAACGTGGGGCTGAAGATGGCCTTCCATGGGACAGGAATGCAGCACTCGTAGAAGAGCAAGGGGATTGACTCAAGCGTTGTGGGCTCGCACTGCCTCTACTAGTTCTGTAACTTTTCTCCATCTGTGACCACAACCATGTAAACACATACTAAAGGGGGTGGAAAAGCAAGAAAAATAATAAAGGCTAAAAAATGCACAACCTAATTTAACTTGTGAAAGTGACAAAAGGACTCACTGTGGATGATCTTGAGATAGATATAGGTCTGTTTCTTGGTCTGCCACTATACACAACGTTGGCATGTGGTGGCTCGTCATCCAATGAGGGAAAAAGAGGAGTATCAGGTGGTGTCAATAACCTTCAAATTGGAAACAATAACACACATCAGGCTATTGCTGAAAGAGGTAACAACAGAGTAGATAAGGTATGTCCAAAAAACTATTTATCCTTTCTTGCTCTTGAGAGTTGTTTAATTGCAGCACATCAGTCAAGTCCAGATTTAAACATTCAAGGCAAATAAGAATAGATCATCTAATGATAAGACTCAGTAGTACAAAGCACCAATATCCTGGAGCATATGAGTTTAAGCATCACTAACCAGTCGTAATCATTCTTGTCCCCGTCTATGTTAAGCAAATCACTGCTTTCTCCTCGTGAAGGGATTGCAATCCCGAGTTTCAGTTCAGGAAAGGGCTTCAGTTTTGTAGCTGAAACAGTATTAATTTACACAGGAAAGGAAATGTTATCAGATGAAACACTAAAGTCACAAGCTCGTACGCAATAATAACAAAACGACAAAAAAAAGATGTAAATATTAAGTCATAGAAACTACATTGCGATATAAAACGACAAAAATAATACGTAAAGTATTACGGGTAAGAATTTACAAAGTATGTCTTCCAAATCATCTGTTGGCTGGAGCAGAAAATTATCTTGCTCTTTATTTTGCATTTCGTTGAATAGTGTGAGATCATCATCTTTCTCTCTAAAGGAAAGACCGCTCTCAAGACTCCTGCCTCTCTTGTGACTGTCTCCTCGGAGCCCCTTTCCAGGTGAGTACCTTAGAGACGGTGAAGGAGGCATTTTTAAGAGCCTAAACTCCCCTTAACTCCGGTGCCAAACAAGAAGTCAAAAAAACCCTGATACAGCCAATCAACTACTGACAACATAACCTTGTAATGCCTGTCCGTCCAACAATCACCCGTCGCATTTATAACCACCTTAACGAACAAATTCGGCAAAAATAAACCGTAGCTTGGAACTGGAAAGTGTTGAAGTCAGATAATTTCCCCTTCCGCTCTGATTTCTGGATCACAATTTAGGAATCCTTGATCAAATTCACCTAAGCTTAACCTCAAAAATAGCTCAATTTCTCCTAACAAGATGGACCAAACTCAATACTCAATTTAGCAGCAACCAACTTGAAATGTCATCATACTACACAATCTCTTTTCTGAAACGTCATAAGAGCAAAAGTCCATACAATAAAATTCACGATTTTCATTGCAACAGGAACCCTGACATTCTTCATTTTCCTTAAGTGGAGCAGCACCTGGAGATAATTTGGCATCAAAATTAGGCCGTGGATTCAACTGAAAACCAGCTTGAATCATCGAAAACCCGCACAACTAGAAATCACACATTCAAGCATAGAAAAAATTATAACTGATTAAACAGTGAGCAAGCTTACCTCATAAAGTGCCGAAATTTTGTTAAGCAAGCAATACCTCTGGAGATCTTAACTAGTGTACGAAGATTAAATTCAAATGAGAATAGCAAGAAAAGCGCTGAACCAAAACGTTCGGATCTGGATTCCGTTTAATGGCGGCGGAGTGACGGTTGCTCGAATGAAACTGTAGATCCGATTGTGCTAGGAGCCCTAAACTTACACCGGCAACATAGATTCAAGGAACAAAGATAGGAAGATGAAATGAATAAGGTAACAACAACGTAACGGAACTCTTTCTGGTTCTCGGGTTTTGATGTTCTCTCTACTCTACCCCTCAGATTTGCATCGCTTTCCTTCCAAGCACGCCTCCGTTTCTCTGGATTTTCTGGATATTTTCGCTTTTTATTTTTCCTTTAATTTTCATGCTGAGAATATAATGGCTTTCGTTGTGGTTGCGAGAAAGTAGTAGTTGGGGAATAATTACAGTTGTGCCACTGATTTAATTATTTCACACTTGCGACTCGGTAGGGACAACCTCATTTTTCTTAAAGTTTTTTAGGACGAAAAGTAATTGTCACATGACAAAATGGGGTAAACATAAAAATTACGTACTATGGTTTTTCCGTATATTATAAACCGAACCATTAAATACACGGCGCTATATTTACTAGTATAATGTCGACACATTGTATTTGCGCGACACCAACACATAATCATACACAGAACGCATTCTGTTTGTACGTCAGTAAAGGGTCTGACGCTCATCACCATTGTGCAATTTGATTCTAAGTTAAAAAGTGATATTTTACGCACTTTCATATATAAATTCAACTTATTTTATGCTTTCATATATTAATATCAAATTGGTACTAACTTGAAGTGAAATTATAATTTTCAACAAAATAAAAATACGTCGCTTTTTTAAACAAAATAAAGTAGTTTCAAATCAATACTAAGTTAAAAGGTAATATTTTGCACATTTTCATATAATAAATCCAATTTATTCTATGATTTCATATAGTAATTTCAAATTCGTTCCTTAAAGTGAAATTAAATTTTTCAACAAAATAAAATTAATTACCTCTTTTAACAAAATAAAATAATTTCAAATTGGTACCAAGTTAAAAGGATATATTTTGCACACTTTCATAGCATTAATTTAATTTATTTTCTGCTTTTATATAGTAATTTCAACTTGCAAAAACGATCAATAAATTCAATTGATACATAGACATTTAATCAAGGTCTTTCAAATTTGTCTTATTTGGTCGACATTCAATTCGTCAAAAGGCAAATATATTAATATATCCTCATAATGAAAGGTGTGTCTCATACTTTTACATTGGGATCATGATGGCTCGTTCATCCGCTCAGAAGAGGGGGTAGAGGTGAATCTTCCGAGAGTCAAACCTACAAGGTTAGTTACACCGCAAGCAAAGAGTTATTAAAAGGGGGGAAATAAAACTAAGTTTCGATTACATTTAAACTCACCGGTACACAATGTGTTTGCCCCCAACCTATGACATCGCACGGATCTCAGTCGGTGGTTCCTAGTTCTCAACAATGGTGATCATTGGTAAGTAAGTCTCCGATATTTGATAGCATCGAAACATAAGTGTTTTCTGCCCTCTTGTTCATGCGTATTTCACCTCTTTTGGCAAGATATATGTTCTTATAATGCAAAATGCATTCATTCTATATTTTCAGTATCTACTTCAGGTTGTTTCACATTTCAGGCGTTCAATGCGTACTTTGAGGCATTTTTATCCATACACAGGACCCAAGTATGATGAGAGCTAGATCTTTCCCGAAGTCAAGTGTCACAAATTAACATCACATGTGATTGAGAATCGAATGCTCGAGAAGCTAAAGAACCACCTTGGATTTAGGAACCAAGTTGCAAAGAAAGCTAAATTCATACAAGACGGCGTCCCAAACGGGATGAGACAGCTTGTGAGGTGAGATGTAAGTCATCTCATGTCGTCTGCTAAGTCTTCTAGGTTGACCCATACCATCAACACTAGAATTGACCCAAGACGAGGAAGAGCCGAAGCCCAGACCAAGTG
This sequence comes from Fagopyrum esculentum, assembly GCA_033239045.1. Classification (NCBI taxonomy): domain Eukaryota; kingdom Viridiplantae; phylum Streptophyta; class Magnoliopsida; order Caryophyllales; family Polygonaceae; genus Fagopyrum; species Fagopyrum esculentum. The sequence continues at coordinate 33,908,598 of BSUD01000001.1, read as the reverse complement.
AGACGGCTTGGTAGGCCATCTCTATGCCAGATTTGGCCGATTGCCCATGTCGTCTGGACTTCGGTGAAAATTGTGATCGATGATCTATTCTCTTATCTTTTGTTGGGCCTTTTGTGTATATTTTGGTCCGGAATTTTCTCTACATGTTTCCCTATTTTAGGCTTCTAGAGCAGACAATCATACTCCAAATTTCAAACCCTAGTACAGTTATACTTTATTTGCCACAATATAATTTTCTTGCTTTGAGTTTTATTATATACAAAGACTATTCTTTTCATCTGTTTTCTCTCATCGATCCATGACTAGCTAAGTCTCTTATGATCTAAGGGGTTTGTTAAACCCTATGACAGATTGATAATGACTGTTTATGTGAATTATTGAATGAATGCCAACAAGTATATGTTTCTTTTCAAAGTGCTTTGTTTTCATTTGTTATTTACCTTAAGAAGAAGTGGTGTTTATAAGGGATTTAGATAAAATTGTTTGCGCCACAAGCGAGGTTGTTTAATTAAATGTACTGAAAAAAACTTGGTTTTGAGAATAACACTTATCTTTGCCTTGAAGATTTCTAATTGTCATAGAAAGTTCCATTCTTTGTACATTTTCTAATCCGCGTCAAAAGCGAGGTTTTTCTTGGTTTTTTTATTGATATCTAAGTTCTTCAAGGGTTTTCGTTTTTACTTGACACAACCGCCGGTTTGAAGCGCAATATAATGAAGTTGGTCAACACGGTCTTTTCTTGTCTATGACAAAGGCTATTTTAAAATGGTTACTTACATAATTGTTGATTGAAGTTCATGCTATTCACATATGTGGTTGCTTGTTGATGCATTATAGCGAGGATACTCGCTTCATTAGATTGCTCATCTCCGAATATAGTCTCACACATCTTGATGCTTACGGTTTCAATTGTTTTTTTTCCTACATGTGATTCTTATAAACCAAAGTTTTTTTCTTTCTCTCTTTAGATTAGTATATCTTTTTATTTTTGTAACCAATACAAACATAGTCCTTGTGAATTCAACACTCGATTTATTACAACTGACCCCACAATCCTTGCGGTTTCTGTTACGCTAAGATTGTGTAGCACAAAAGTCTTACAATTTATAAACTCGATATAATTTCCTAACTCCTAGCGAACCCACAGTGTATGGGTCGTTTTGTAGCAAGGATAGTATTCCGAGGTCGAACTCAAAGACTAAGGTGAAATCAAATCAAACAAGTGATCATAGATAGTGCGAATCTAGTCTAAGAAAAGGGAAAGAAATAAAGAAGAGAAAATCATGATATTTTTGGTTGGGTTTTTGTGGTTATCAAGCAAAGATCACAAATCAAGCAAGATAATAAATCAAACTAACAACTCAAGCTAGCAAAACAAACAAGTAACACAAACACAAGATATGTGATCAAAGAGAGAAAAGTGGATTCTAGAGGTCAAGATTTCCGATTATGGCATTGGACTCAAGCTTCTAAAGATTCTAAGGACAAAGCTGCGGTGTTGGGAAAGGGTGTTTCTCTAGTGGAAGCAATTACCAGGTAAGTCTCTTGCTTCACTAATCCCGCATCGGACTCCTATTACCGGGTAGGTCTCAAGAGGTTAAAGTTGGGAATTCTACACAAACCGGACTCTACTTAAGGGGCAAACCTCTCCTTACCGGGTAAGTCTCGGAAAAGGCAAGTCTCAAGCAACAATCCTAGCACACTCAATCCAATAGCGGCTTATGAGGCTCACTACTACCTAGGGTTCATCATCTTAGGTATCTAAGATCGGAAATCACTGGGTAGGTCTCTTCCCTCACTTAGGTTGCTAGCATTAGGTGACCCTAAGCTATATTATGCAAAATAAACACTAGGATTCCAATAACCTAACATCCTAACACACAGATTCATCAATTAAAGAGCAACAGAGAGAAAAATCGGGTGGATCATAGCATAAATCGGACGATCTAACTATGAACAGGTCGATTTTCTTGTTTGGGTTAGGTTCTGTGCATACGAATCATCCTAAACTAACATACAAGTCCGTTCTATCATCACCCAAGCCATAACCATCAATCCATCACTCCAGAATCACAATAAACTAGCCAATAACATGCATTTCAAGATCCAAAATCATCACACAAGCATACATGGTTCTCATAGGTAGATGATGAAGGATAAGCAAGTAAAACAAGAAATCCAAGCCGAATATAAGTTTAAGCAAGACTTACAATCCTTCAAAAGAAGTTCCAAAACGTTCCTAACAATCCTTCCAAGAGTTCTTCAATCAAAATCTCTAAAAATCACTCAAAAGCTCACTCTCACTCTAAGTTTTGGTGTTCTTCTCTTCTCCCAAAATGAGAGAGTTTTTCTTCTTCTCCAAGTCTATCCTCTCATGGAATCAGGTGTGTGTGAGAGAATGTGGGAGAGATATCCTCAGCCACAGCCTGCAGGACCACTTATATTCTCCATCAAGAGCAAGGGCCGGACAAAGAGATCGTGGGACACGTGGCTCAAGCTGTCAAAGGCCAAAAAATCGACCCAAACAGAAAAATCGGACGATTTTCCTGAGTGTTGGTCCGATTTTCTTCAACAAAGGCTTGTTATGATCGTCTAGCCATGAGTTGCTTCATTGCTTGCACCAATAAGGGTCCTTGTGTCCTTCATTGCTCCAATTATGTTCCTTCAAAGCCTTGGATGTGTACCACCATGAGGCTTGACCCTCGAATGTATCGATTAATGTCCAAAAGATCCCCGAAATACCTACAAAACCGATAAAAGCTCGTGTAGACGTCTTTTCTAGAAATATGCATGAATTAAGCGTAAACGTCATGAACTAATGCCAAACCGTGCATGAATAACGGGAAAAACTATCTAGTTGAATGCGTAAACTAACGTCATAAATCACGTTATCAGTTTCCTTTATATCTTTGTTCCACATGTTGGAACCCTTAAAGACAAAAAATAGACGACACTAATCAACCGCGCACACTGGAAGCAATGATGGATACTAAGCATATGTTTTTACCCAAACTTGTATGTTTCCAAATAACAAAGATTAAGAATTTGATTCAAGTGCTGCTACCATAAATTTAATTCAGGTAAGCAAATGCAGTGGTGAGGAGAATGAAAGTCCACACCAACACTTAGGAATTTTGGAGATATTATGAATACGATCAAATTCTACACTGTTTTGGAGGATGCCATGAAAATGCAAACGTTTGTTTTTTCCCTGGATGACAAAGCTCGCATATGGTTTGGAAAATAACCAACAAGTAAGTACATTACCTGGGACCAATTCATTACTGAATTTCTAAATGTTTTCTTTACCCTTACAAAACTTGCAATTGTAGAAAAATCTGTCTAACTTTGAAATGGAGGATCAGGAAGATATTCACCATGATTGGAAAGATTCACAAGAATGTTATATATTTCTCCACATCACGACTTTGACAAAATCGTTTTATTAGAATACTTTTACAATGGTTTAAATGATGTGACGAGAGATATGGTAGACTTTGCTAATCGTCACAGGTTCACCAAGTTACATGTGAATGATGCTTGGAATTATCTCATTTTTGGCACCTATTTCATTTCTAGTTGATTACTAGTTAATTAACCCTGTTTAAAGCAGCCATATTTACAATATATACATACTAACATATGTCATAAAACCCTGTTTAACAAAACACAACTGCTTAAAACCACACAAAACATCCTAGGAGGTAGCATCCCATTACAACCCACCTGATATGATTTCAAATCCAGGTGTTGAGTCCAACGTCCTTGCCTTGACCAGGCTGAGTTTGAGTTGCTGAAAAAAATGTGGATATAACAACAATGAGCCACACGCTCAATAAGGGTATACAAATCGTACTCCCCCAATATATACAAGTATCTAATATCCCGTTCCCAAAGGGCACTCTATACCCTTTTTCACATTCCAAAGCACACACATACATATCCACATTCACATTACGTCCACAGTCATCCATAACACATAACATATAAACATTCAAGCATGTTAGCACACCACATATAAACATATCATCTCATATAAACATCACATATCATACCATCACATATAAATAATCATAACATAACATATATCATGCTAGACTCGATCGCATCGATGCATAGGTGATAATTAACTAACTAGCCTCAACTGATCGTATGATATATTCTCTCATGTGCTTTCATATTTCTTTTCTTTCTTTCTTAATTTTTTCTTTAGGTTGGCCAACCCGATAGCGTTGTAGGCCCTTGTAGATCAGGTAGCGACCTCGGCTATCTTGTCCTAAGACCCCCTATAGATCAGGTTGTGATCTTGGACTACTTATCTCATCTCGAGCCCCCCTGTAGATCAGGTAACGACCTTTGAGGCCCTTGTGGATCAGGTAGCGACCTCGTCCCCCGGAAACCCATGCGGGACCAGTTAGGCTAATTATGTAACACCCCGATTCCGCGGGACTCGGGACGCTACGGGTTGGGACCTCACAATGGGTCCCGACCCTTAGCTTGACAACAACTTCACCGGATCTTTCCAACATGGCACAAATAAAGGCAAATATCGAAATCGCTTTAATGCAATGCAACAATTCGAAAAGAAATGTACAACTTGGAAACTCAGCCGAGTCCTCAAAACAACACAACTCCAATGGCGATAATCCGAAACGTACAACCTAAACCGCAACTAACAACACAAAGACATAACCCCAAAACGTCCCCGTCCTATAATGTACGGAGACCTTGGCTGCCCACTCCTCACCTCACTCGACAACATCCCTAACATGCAAGGCATCTACACAATCGGTTTAAAACCGTTAGCTAATATTCAAGGCATTAGAAACAAGGTGATGGCACAAACACACGTCAATAAACAAAACACTCAACATAAACAAAACACACAAGTCCGATTCATTATCTTTTTATTTATTAAGTCATATCCCGTTACTAATTCAACTTTCGATTGTGACACGAGAATCACCGCATGATCTTGCCTCAGTTCCTACTCAATGTCAAGGAATGGCACTGATGCATCTGGTCATCTACCTGCCCGGGCTAGTCACCGAGAACCCCCTAGCTCTCCGCAAGAGCTAGGCAATGTTGTCACCGTCCGTTATCATACACTTGGGCCAAATATACATATATAAAGGTCGTCCTGATTCTGGTTTCGTGGTTATAAAATAAACAATACTAAAACACACACCACCAAGCACACATCGAATCTAATACGAAGAATACAAGCTAAGTAAGTCCGAAGACTTACCTCGTCATCCCACTCAACTCACAACACTCTTGCTTCCAACGGGAAGAAGTCCACAACCTGCTCACAAGAGGATATATATATCAACAACTCGCTCAACTCGAAAGTCTAAGACATCTCACACAAACGATATACGCAAGATCATTCGACTCTCATTCTAGGACCGCATCCTAGAATCTGTCACACTCACATCTCACTCAACGCATGAGGAGATCTCTCAATAGCCTACTAACTCTCATATGCTCATACCCAACAACCAAGAACAACCTATAAGTCTATGAAGTCCAATATGCTCATCACACTCGCCTAAGGTCTCAAAAGCCACTACATGGCATTCTCATTCATCCTATGTCCAAACCTATCATGATACTATCATAACACTCTCTAGGATCATCAAAGAACACAAGCTCAAGGGAAGACACTCACCACGCAAAGGCACGGACTCGGAAGAAGGAAGAACAACCGCGAAAGGGAGAAGAAGACCGCAAGGGCGTGTTGGCTGAGCCAGTGGCTGCCCTTGCGGCCCAGAGGGCCGCCCCTGTAGTTCAGTGCAATGGCCGCTCCTGCGGCTCTGAAAATCCGCCCCCACGGTCGAACTACAAAAGGTCGTCTTCTTCGTCTTCGATTGTGGATCTTGAGCTCCAATGACCTCCCTCTCTTGTTGGGTCTTCTCCAATCATCATCCACTGAATCTAGGTTCTCCCTCACAACCTAATCGAGCTTAGAACACATGCATGCAAAGATCAAGAAGAACCCACTTTCAAAGCTTCATCCATGGCAATGGAGAAGGAGAGAAGAAGAAGATGATCTCTAGCAAGGAAGGAGAAGAGGGAAAGGAAGAGAAGCTTACCAAACTGGATCCAAGAGCTTCCCATTGCTGGCCACCATCCAAGAGATCCAAAGAGAGAAAAGGAAAGAGAGCTCAAGAGAAGGGAAGGAGAGAAAAGAAACCAACGTGAAAGAAGTGTGAGGAGAGAGGGATAAACCAAGCTGCCAAGGTGAGGGGAACAAGGGGTCAGCTGACCTCCTTGTCTCCTTGGTGCAAGCAACGAAAGGTCCAAAAGCAAAAAGGCGGGATAACGGAAGGTCGGAACAAGATTTGGATAATTCCCGTTACTTAGCACCTCGTGCCTGCGGGAAAACTGAGCCGCTAGCGCGGGAAGGTCGATTAATCACTCAAGGATCGGAATAAAAATTCCGGACGTTACAAATTAATCAACTACCATCCTATATTCCCACTTTCATAACATAACTTAGTTTGATGCTTTCATTATATTCTTTCATCACATCCTTTTCATTATCATATCATGTACATCATGCATGCTTTCATAAATAATATCAAGTCATCATCATCATCATCTCGCTCATATATATAAGCATGCATACAATTATAACAAACAGATATATACATACAACATGCATAAAATCATGGCATATTAAGTACATAACATATATTAAGCAAGTGTAATTCATATACACTTACCTCACAAGTAAGAACAATAAAACCTTGCAAACCAACTATTGAATCTGTTTCCCACTCAGACTATCCTCCTTTCTCGTATTTGGATACGCTCACAAAGCAATTAAGCTATAGTTAGACCAAAACCTTCAACAACACCTGTTGAGAATATCATATTCTTCGTATTAAACTTCTCGATTCAAACACCAGTTAAAATCATTCCTTTGAATTTAATTAACTTATATCCTTCTCTATAATCCCAATTTAATTAATTAACCTTCAATTAATTAATTAAATTTCGCCAGAATAACGTTTTGCCCGCATGCAATTACTGAACCCACCTGTCATCAAATCTCATCAAACAAAGAACCCATAATCACCAAAATAATGTAACGAGCATAATGAAATTTCCAATTATCCATTTTGACTATCCTAAGGTCAATTTAGGCCAAAACGCAATACGGAAAACGAATAAATTCATAACTTATTCGTTACTAACCCGATTGACGATCCGAAAGAAGATTCGGAATCACAACGACGCATGCTACGCTCGGACACCATCAAATTCACCGGAATCTGAGTGACGGAACCACCCTAGTATCATATAGGCTCGACCAGGCCTTCACTTGCTCGGAAATACGAAAACTCGGTACCGATATGAAAAGAATGAAGAGAGGAATCCAAAAACTCAAACGAAATTGAAATCTTATTGAAAACGGAGACTAGATCTAAGTTTGAAGGTTTAGAGAAATCAGATCTTTTATGAGGAAATGTGAAAGGAAAATGAATTAATAAACGATATTTCCGCTATTTATAGCGAAGACGATAATTATCCTTTAGCGAAGTCGATAATTATCCTTTCACCGATCCGAATGCGGGTTAAGTCCCATTCTCCAAACTTCTCTAAATTGGAATAATATATCTGAAATATTGTATGGATAATTATTCCGCAATTGCCTCAAAAAACGCGTATTCCTAAGCCGTCTTTCTTAGCCGCTAAGAAACGAAGTAGCGACTCTTTTGACCATTTTGCCTTTCCATGCTATTTCATGTCTAGGGTCTGTCTTGATCATTTCTCTCAACTGCATTTTTATTAATTGAAGCTCCCAAATACTCCAAAAAACACAGGGGGTTAATATCATCTAGAAGTGGGTTACCTCAAGAGGTATCCCTTGTTAAAACGGGTTTAATGGATTGAAATTGATGGAAATATAGGAAGATATAACCAAGCTATAAACTTGCAAAGAACCTTGACCAATTGTATCAAAACCCTAAACAAAGAGTTACCTTAACCCTTCCTTCTCCAACCTTACACAAGCCTTCTAATTAAGACAAGCACAAGGAGAGACTAGTTTGACTGGTAGCATCAACCTTTAAGAAGATTAACACACAAGAACAACTTAGCAAGAACTCATAACGATTCAATCAAAGGCCTCTTTTTGATTGAATAGGAATGAATAAAACAAAAAAAATTCATGAACGAAGCAACGACTTCTCACAACACATGTGGATCGAAATAATCAAAAAAATAACCTACTAATACCTCGGCCCTCTATGACTATTTATAGGCTTAAATACTAATAGAGATAAAGACTAAAATAATCCTATAAAATATAGGATATAAAATAAAAACCTAATGTTTAGAAAGGATAAAAAACTAACTATAATATTATCTAAACCTCGATAATATTAATGCTAATCTCGACTAAGATTAATTAATATCTCAGTTGGATTAAGGTGAGGCCGAGATCTCCACTTGCTCTCCTTGCTTCCTTGATCATCTTCACACATGTATGACTCTTTCACAATAATGATCAATGCAACTAAAGAAGTCTTAGACACAAGTAGAGTCTCCTTAGATGCACATGATGTTCATAAGTTAACAACCTCTTCTTGGACAGATCTTGATCTTGATATAATGATAAATCCTTCCATGATATGAGTTGAAGATGATGTCAACTCCTTCTCTTTTAATGCTTTTGCTTCTACTCTTGATTATTGATGCTTCTATGGATAGTAGGAAATGTTAAGGATGGTCCCGCATCACATGAAACATATGCGGACCTATGCTAAGTTAATAAAAGACATCATGTCTAACAAAAAGCTCGTAAAATGTAAGGGAGCAATACCCTTGACTAAAGAATGCAGTGCCTTGTTCATGGATAAGATGCCCATCAAACGGGAAGATCCTGGAAGTTTTTGTGTTCCTCTCGACATTGAGGGATAGACTTAGAACTGTTTATGTGATCCTGGAGCCGCCGTAAGTATAATTCCTTTAGACTTATGTGATAAACTGAATCTTAAGGAAACTCAACATTACAAGTTCACTCTTATCATGGAAAATAGAGCCACGGTTAGACTTGTGAAAATGATAATAGATGTACAAGTACAACTTAACGGATTTGATGTTCCTATTGATTTCGTTGTTATCGATATCATTGCTGCTTATTTTCCCGTTATCCTTGGTAGACCTTTCTTATCCACTACATATGATCTTATTGTTGTGAGCGATGGAAAACTAATATTCCGTCTAGGTGATCAAATAGTAAAATACAACCTCTCAAAGGTTCTGAAGTAGTCATCGATTGAAGATGTTGTGAACTTCATGGATAATATTGATCTTGATGTACAAGAATGCATATTCATCATGATTTCTAATGATCCTCTACAATTTTGTTTATCTAAAGATGTGCTGGTTCCCGAAGAGGACGCCCTACTAGCACCAGTTGTAAACTCTCTCCGAGACGCTCGGGAGGACCCCACAACAACCTTTGAGTCAACGCAAAAGCTAAGATTCATGAACAAACTAACCCTCACAAATTTCATGGTGAGACGGCATTCAAACGGCATGCAGACGGGATGCCAAACGGCTTCCCAAGCCATCTCGATGCCGTCTCAGAAGAAAATTCGTTAATTCAAAATTTCAATTTTAGAATTTCTCAAATATATTGTAGCCTCAGATGGGATAGAGACGGGTAGAGACGGGAAGGCAAACGACTTCCTAAGCCGTCTTAATTCCGTCTCACTTTAACGTCAAGTCGTCTCCCCTCAATCATAGTTTGGTGAAATATGCAATGCCATATCCTCTAAAGAGCCACCATCCATACATTCTTCTCCCCCTAAACTTGAACTCAATCTACTCCTAGCCAACCTCATGCATGAATTTCTCGGTCCTAAGTCAACTTTTCCGGTAATCGCTAGTTCTTATCTAAATCAGAGACTTCGCGTCTCCTTGATGTACTAACGTTTCACCGAAAGGCTTTGGGTTACACTATAGATGATCTAACTGGGATAAGCCCTTCGCTATGCATGCATAAGATTTACCGGAAGAACAAGCCCGGCCTTCTCGGGAAGCACAACGAAGACTTAACGCACCAATGAAAGAAATCTTCAAGAAGGAGATTCTTAAACTCCTCGATATTGGAATATCCAATATCGGACAACCAATGGATCAGCCCGATACATGTGTTTACGTATGAAGGGGGAATGAAAGTTGTAAAGAACGATAACGACGAACTGATCCCGTAAAGGACCATCACTAGATGGAGGATGTGCATCGATTACCGATGCTTGGACAAGCATCACCGAAATATCATTTCTTGCTCTCATTCGTTAACCAAATGTAGAAAATGTTAGCCAAACAATCTCAATTCTATTATCCAAATATAGAAAATGTTAGCCAAACACTCCCATTTGTTATCTTGATGAATACAATGGTTTCTTTCAAATTCCCATCCATTATGACGACTAGGAGAAGACCATCTTCACATGCCCCTACGAAACATGTGCATACAAAAGGATGCCCTTCGGACTATGCAATGCTCCCACTAATTTTCAAAGATGCATGATGTCAATCTTCTCAAATCTCATCGAGGACATTATGGAAGTATTCATGGATGAATTCTCCATTTACTGTATACCGTTCGATGAATGCTTAGCTAATCTCACCAAGGTGCTTGATCGTTGTGTTGAATCAAATCTTGTGCTCATTTGGGAGCAATTTCATTTTACGGTGAATGAACAAATAATGCTTGGACACTAAGTCTCTCAACGAGGAATTGAGGTCGATCGAGCTAAAGTAGAGCATCAAAATGCTACCCCTACTTTCCTTCGTAAAAGGGACAAGAAGTTTCCTTGGTCATGCTGGTTTTTATCTACGTTTCATTTAGAATTTCCCTAAAATTACTAAACCATTGACTAACCTTCTTCTTAAGGATGTTGCTTTTGAGTTTACGCAAGAATGCCATGAAGCTTTCGAGAAATTGAAGGAAAAACTTGTAATTGACCCTATCGTGCAGGTGTCGGATTGGAATCTGCCATTCGAGAACATGTGCGATGGTAGTAACTACGCAATCGGTGTTGTCTTGGGACAACGAAAGGACAAAAATCTTCATGCCATATACTATGCCAGCAAAACACTAGATCCCGCACAAGTGAATTATGCACAATAGAGAAAGAACCGCTTGCCATCATCTATGACTTTAACAAATTCATGTCCTATTTAGTTGGTTCTAAAGTCATTGTGTATATTGACCATGCAGTTATTAGGTACTTCATTACTAAGATAGATGCAAAGTCAAGGTTGATTTGGATACTGCTACTTCAATAGTATAACATCGAGGTGCGAGACAATAAAGGAATTGAGAATCTAGTCGTCGATCATCTCTTTCGCCTTCCACTTTCAACTTATATCGATCTTGTTGCCGATCCCATCAATGATGAGTTTATTGATGATCACCTCTTCAACTTTGAGACATGTTTCCATATTTCCACACAGGAACCGTGATGCGTCCTTGGATGCGTTCAAGGATAAACTCCAGATCTAGATCAAGATTATAATTCAACTACTACGTTTTGTTATGTGCAGATGGATTCGATGTTGAAAATGAGTTGCGAAAGCTTTGAGAGATGGTTGTGAAGCTTATGGTTGATTCGATCTAGATAGATCAAGCAATCCGTGAAGTGGAGTGAACTAGTGATTCTTGAAGAATCCTCGAATTGGAGACTTGGATCAAAGATTCAAAGAAAGAACTTTGTAAGAGAGGAAGAGGTGATGCCCAATAACCAAGGATGAGGAAATGCTTCTTGAATGTACTTGATTAATATTGAACATACTTTTACAATGAGGACAACCATCCTTTATATAGTGGAGGATGGTGATAAATCCTTAAGACATAATGAGAAGATGTAGCCATAAATAAGAGATTTGAGTAAAATATTCTAAGAAAATTATTCCAAGCCATAAATGAAGAGATTTGGTTGGAATATTCTAAGAATTATTCCAAGCCATAAATCTTTCTTAAAGGGAAAGATCCACAAAAATATCCCTTTGATTATTAAGAATATAAAATATAGAAAATATAATTCAAATAAATATAATGGAAAAGTCTTCCATTTGGTAGTGACCACCAAGGGCGTATTGTTCGCTCAAAAGTGTGCGTCACTAAGTCTTAAAATTTATAAAACTGAAATCAAAGCAAAGCGAACCCACATTGTACGGATCGGCGCAGTAAAACAAGAATTTCATAGTATCGAACTCAGGGATTTGGGGGGAACAAATTCAGTTCACAAAATCGTCAAGCAAATAAAAAGCTTTTGTAAGGATTAATTGGGAAAACAACGATTCTAAAGATTCGTGTATCCAATTGTGGCAATCGATTCAAGATATTCTAAATATATAAGGATAGAGTCGGGATTGCAAAGGTATATCTAAGGTAGGGAATTGTACGGTGAAGTTCCAAACCCATATGTCTCACCCAAAGGCTCTCTCTATAAAGGTTGTTGAGGCTACAATATAGAAAGGATCAAAGGATAAGAATTACTCTCAAATACCCATGCCCAAATCCAAGGGAATCAAAGACAAGCCAAAACGGTTAAGGTTGTGACACTCGAAACCGAAGTAGAGGATGTTGAGTCTCACTACTACCTAGAAAAGGTAAGCCAAGACTAGGTTAAAGAAAATCTTTAACTTTGGATAAAAGCAAAAGCAAAGGACATACGACAGAGGAAACCACGGCCAGATCTTGAGGAACCACGACCGTGGAACTCAAGAACAGGCCGTGGAAAGCCTCGACGACGAGGTTTCTCGCAACTCTCAAGGTCCAATATGTTTTGGTTCAATCTATCATCAGCTATGCCACAACTATCAACCCTTCACCTTAGAATCGTTTAAGGTTTTTAGCCAACAATCATCATCATGAAATCAATAATCAAATATAAAAGGGAAAAAGGGTAAAACCTTGAAAACTCAATAATAACCGAACAATCATTCTCAAAATAAACCAAATCGTGTATGTGTTCTAATGAAAGTAGAATCAAAGAACATAAAACCTCACAAAAATCTCTAGGAACAATGAAGAACGGTATGTCAATCCGTCTTCAAAAGGAATCCTAAGATCTTCTCCAAGTACGCAATCTCAAAATGCGTCCTTGTTCGCTCGAAAGTGTGCGTCACTAAGTCTTAAAATTTATAAAACTGAAATCAAAGCAAAGTGAACCCTCAGTGTACGGATCGGCGTAGTAAAACAAGAATTCTAGAGTATCGAACTCAGGGATTTGGGGGGAACAAATTCAGTTTATGAAATCGTCAGGCAAATATAAAGCTTTTGTAAAGATGATAAGGAAAACAACGATTCTAAAGATTCAGGTATCCAGTTGTGGCAATCGATTCAAGATATTCTAAAGATATAAGGACAGAGTTGGGATTGCAAAGGTACATCTAAGGTAGGTAATTGTACGGTGAAGTTCAAAAACCCATATGTCTCATCCAAATGCTCTCTCTATAAAGGTTGCTGAGGCTGCAGTATAGAAAGGATCAAAAGATAAGAATTACTCTCAAACACCCATGCCCAAACCCAAGGGAATCAAAGATAAGCCAAAACGGTTAAGGTTGCGACACTCGAAACCGAAGTAGAGGATGTTGAGTCTCACTTCTACCTAGAAAAGGTAAGCCAAGGCAAGGTTAAAACAAATCTTTAACTTTGGATCAAAACAAAAACAAAGGACGTACGACAGAGGAAAACCACGGTTGGATCTCGAAGAACCACGGCCGTGAAACTCAAGAGCAGGCCGTGGAAAGCCTCGACGACGAGGTTTCTCGCAACTCTCAAGGTCCAATCTGTTTTGGTTCAATCTATCATCATCTATGCCACAACTATCAACCTTTCACCTTAGAATCGCTTAGGGTTTTTAGCCAATAATCATCATCATCAAGTCAATAATCAAGTTTAAAAGAGAAAAAGGGTAAAACTTCAAAAACTCAATAATATACGAACAATCAATCTCAAAGATAATCAAATCGTGTTTGTGTTTAAATGAAAGTAGAATCAAAGAACAAAAAAACCTCACAAAAATCTCTAGGAACAATGAAGAACGGGATGTCAATCCGTCTTCAAATGGAACCCTAAGATCTTCTCCATATACGAAATCTCAAAATGCGTCCTTCTCCGAATCTTTCCTGTACACAATAAGATCTTCCGAAATCTCCTAAGAAATGCTCTCAAAATGCCCTAGATGCAAGCCATCCGTTTTCCTCCTTTCTTCAGCCTTCTTATAGGGGAAAAATAGGGTTACGAAAGCCCAATAACCGCTGATGACGTGGCAAATATGACACGTGGCAGCCGTTATAGAAATCACGGCCATGTACAAATTTCCACGGGCATGGAATGGGTCGTGGAACCTTTCTGTTGCTCTCGACCTTGTTTTTCACGACCTCAATATATAAACCACGGTCGTGGTTCTCCATGTTTGGTCGTGGAAACTCCAATATCTTTGTAAAAGCCTTTATTTTGTAAAGCTCCCTAATCATGCTCCTTTCTTAGCTTCTCCAATGCATCTTCTTGATGCCTAGCATGATCAAATACTCCTACTCACTCCATATATGCTCCAATCCAAGCCTTTATTCACCTAAAAGCACAACAAAGCTTGTGTAGATCTCTATATCGACAAAATAGGTGAATGTGCTCATAAATGCGTCAAACTCATATCCATGTACACAACAAAAGGGAAAAAACAACCAAAACAAGTGCCTAAAAAATGGTCATATTTCATGCTATCAAAATACCCCATAATTGTCTCTTACTTGTCTCCAAGCAAGGTTTTCAAAAGCTTAGAACATAAGGTAAGATGAAATATGAATGCAAAACAAGGTAAAAACAATCTTTTTGGTATTGTGCTTTTAATCAATAGATCACCCTCAAATCTTGCTTCATGTCTCCTTGAGAACTTCTACGTACATAAATCAAATCAGGTCAAGCAAAGGAAACATCATATATTGCATAAACTTCAGGACAAACATCATAACCTTAAGCAACGTCAAAATCAATCATGTGAAACATTAATTTAGATCACCAAGTCAAACAACATTCCATAGATCTTAAGTACTTCCAAGTATAGGTCAAGAAACGTGAATAGGTGGGAAACTTATAAGGGAATGTGGTGCACAAATCCGCGAAAAAGGAACAACACAAACTCTTTTCTTTTCGCAAACTTGAACCAACCACCTTTTGAGAGCTTTGCTCTCCCTTTTCAGCACAAAATTCTTTTTCGACTTTACTTTTTTTTTGGAAGTATGGACAACGGTGCACAATAACCGAAGCCTAGGAGATTGGCGTTTCTCATATTTGAGATGCCTCAAACCTTTGATGCACATACCAAAATCCGTTAAGAATATCGCTCAATCCAACTTTGGCAAGACACAAACACCCAGCTATGTGAATAGTGCCGAGTTACTCATCATCATGATTGACTTCCCCAAGCCTATTTTTCTATACTTTGAATGCACAAATTTTCTTTCATGGCCCTCCCACATCAAACATGCAAAAATCAACTCTTCCTAATTCCCGGATAGGTAAAGGAGACAAACATTTTCCTTGAGGGGCTAGATGAACAAAGAAGGAGCAAGAAAAATCGAGGTGCCTTAATCATTTCATAAAGAAGTGTAAGAACATATATTGTGATTTCAACCTTCATTCCTCAACATGATTTAGATAAAACTTTCACATTATGAAACTTGCAAGAAAGATCAAACAACATATTCAATTTCTTCACAATTCACAACTCAATTTAAGCACATAAACGTCATCAAAAAATCAATCCACAAGTAGATTCATCATAGAGTTCATCTCCAATCCTAGAAGCACGATAATTTTCAAAATTTTTCAAATTTTTATGGGTTTTTCAAAGCTTTTTAATGCAATGCAATAAAGAAACGTGTGACAACAAAAGAAAGATGCAAGTGTTCATGGAATAAAGCGAAGCAAGTGTATCGAGTTATTACATCAAACGAGAGTCCCACCCCATCCCATACATAACATACACATTGCCCTCAATGTAAGAAAAATAAGGAAAAGAAAAGAACTAAGAAACTCAGTAAGGCGGTGGAGTAGCTCGGACCAGGCGGTCATCTCATCAATCACATAGGAGGCGGTGGTGGGTAAGGGTAGAGGTTGGGGTCGAATGGACGCCAAAACTGCTGGCGGTAGACATCACGGAGGATCCTAGAATTCTCCTTGCGCTCTTCATCATGTTCATTGAAGCGAGTGTCTAGGTTGTCCTTCCTTCTAGTAAGATCGGTCGCCCACCTTGGCTGATGGTCCATCCAAGCAGGACGAGGCTGCATCCACTCCGGCGGCTGCTGTGTCCAAGCTGGGGGAGCACCCATCCAAGCAGGAGGAGCACCCATCCAAGCAGAAGGTGCACCCATCCAAGCAAAAGGAGCACCCATCCAGTCCGGTGGGCCATCCGTCCATGAAGGACGCTCACTAATGCTAGCACGGTGTGAGGAAGAAGAGGTGGAAGGCCGCTGATGGTATGTGGACCTCCTAGCTGGCTCCTAAAAGTTTGCTGGCTGCTCCGGAAATTCTCCAAAGTCCTGCTCACCACCTTCAACATCCAGGAACTCGTCTCCACCCATCTCCTCGTCACCATCATCATCAGCTACATCGGGTACCTCATCGGCAATGTAGGGAGGAGCTCCTAACCTGTTTGCATGCATAGGAACAAAAGTAGCCTTCCAGTTTTGTCGGCTAAATCTAAGGGAATAGTCTGCGATTCATAGAATGCCTCTACCATCTTTGTCTTCCCAAGGCATAGTGCGGTAGGTGGACCTCGGTGGCAGGGAATCAAGAGCCCTCTAGTCATGAAACCATTTAGCCCTAAAGGCCTCGCAACAACTGCCCTCTCACAAGCTGAATAATCAATCCCTAGTTGTTTTGCAATGTGCGTTACCATCCCTCCATAGCCAATGTTCCCTGCTGATTTGTTCTTTACCTTGCTAAGAGTGGAGGCGAGCATGGTAGCACAATCCGGAGAGTAACCGGAAATCATGCAATACCGAATGAAAAGCTCATCAGCCTTGAGCTTCCGGGGAGTCTCGGTCCTCGGAAATAGGCATTCGGAGAGGATCCTATGGGCTATCTTAAGGGCATGGTGGTAGATGAGCTTGGCCTTTGAGTCGGCCGGTTACCAACGGTCCTCATGACCTACAATCATAGCAATCTCCCCCCAAAACTCCTTAGCTTTGACACCCCTAGGGAACGTTCCATTGAACGTTTCAACAAACCCAAAGATCGCTGCAAACTGAGCAATAGAGAAGTTATAATTGTGCTCCATCAACCGAAAAGACACCGTTCGGTTAACGACGTTATGCTCAAAGAAAGTAATGAACTCCCTCGTAATCTCCTCATAAGCGTCTTTCCTAATGCTAGAAAACACAATCAAACCAACCCTATCCAACGACCATGTCAAATCCTCAACAACATTCAGCTCCTGGAGTTCCTCTATAACAATGTACCTAGGAGCTATCACCTTGCGTTTATGAATTTTCTCTATAGCTCTAATATAATTCTCATGGATTGTAGGGACTCTAGGGGCTGGTGTGACTATAGGAGGGGTTGGGAAGAGGATCCAACACCCTTCTACTTCTTGGTCTTGTTTGATTTTCTAGTTCCAAACATTTTCTCACAGAATTTCAAAAACCACGACCTGTTCTTCAGATTCCACGGCCGTAGAATGGTACGGCAGCCCGTGGAATTGCTCGAATTCACCCAAAAACTCAGCAAATCAACAATAAACTCAACAGCAGTAGTCCTATACTACTTCTAAGTTCAATTTTGTTCAGTTCTCCTAAAAATCTTTAAGAAAAACGATTGAAATCAACCAAGGAGAAGATAGAGAGAAAACCTAGGGTTTGGATTTAAAAAAATCCAAATTCACTTCCGATCGCTGATTGGTTGTGCAGTATGTTGCTGTAATCCTTTGTAGAATCTGATTTGCTTCAAAATAGGCTGAAAAATCGCTTAAAACGGTCACTGAATGAAGAATCACAAGAGTGAGAGGTGTTCCAACGTGGTTTTGGGTGTGGATGGAGTGGATTTTATGACAGGTTTGTAAAGAAGAAGAACTTATATAGGGCCGTAAAAATCTTGAAAACCACGGCCTATCGGGGTGGTCCCCGGCCGTTGTTTTGTACGGACACCCGTGGTTTCTGGCTCTTTTATTTTAATTAGCTACGACATGCTTTTCCACGGTCCAATTTAGCAAACCAAGGCCGTGGTTTTGCCTCTTTGGCCGTGGAATCCTCTGTTCTCGCCAAAAATCCAAGTTTGGTCGTTCTTTTGGCTTTCTTCACTTCTTTTGCTCGTTTCTTATCCCTGACATCCAAAGACACAAACATACCGGAAGGTATCGATGAAAAACAAACAAAAACAACTAAACTAAGCTAATCTAAGAAAGAAAATGAAAGGAAAGCAAGAATGCAATACCTTGGGTTGCCTCCCAAGAAGCTCTTTGTTTTAGGTCCGTAGCTAGACCGTTCCATAGTGTTTAGGTGAGGAAAATAGGAGCGATTTCCTCATTTTGCCTCCCAAGAAGCTCTTTGAGTCGTTGACCATGCACCTTGAAACTTCCGCACTTCTCACCCCATACTTCAACTACACCATGGGAAAAATGTGTTTAATTACATAAGGTCCTGTCCAACGAGATTTAAGCTTACCGGGAAAGATTTGAAGTCTAGAATTGAAGAGAAGAACAAGGTCTCCTTCTTTGAGATCCTTTGATATGATATGCTTATCATGCTAATGCTTCGCTCTTTCTTTGTAGTTCTTGGCGTTTTCATAGGCGTTCAAGCGGAGTTCCTCTAGCTCGTTAAGATCCAAGAGACGCTTCTTTCCCGCTTCCTTCATGCTGAAGTTCAACCATTTACAACCCAATACGCCTTATGTTCCAGCTCAACCGGAAGATGACAAGACTTCCCATACACAAGATTGTATGGTGTTGTGATAGCATGTAATATAGTCTATATTTTGGGGCTAGTTTAGACGTTTTATCTTCATAAATCTGCATGTATGTATGTATATTCTATGATTATATTGTTGTTTTGTCTACCTTTGCGGGAATCGAGGTCTACACCTAGTTTCGTTGTAATTGTAGATAAAATGGCACGTTTTGCATCAAAATGGAGCTAAGGGAGCTAAGGAGTCATTTGAGCTACATTATGGAGCTTAGAGAAGATCTCAGGAAGCATGGAAATGATTAAGAAGATTGACTTAGGACCAGATTCGAGAGATTTCACATTCAGTTGAGATTCACCTCGGTCAGCTACAATACCACCACGACCGAGGTGATCTTGAGGTGCGTTTCGACCGAGACGAACACCCTGTCGCCGGCTAGATCTTTATTTTTGGTTGAGATCTTTTATTTTTGGAAGGAGGATATCTTATATTTTTGGCTGGATTTCTAGAAGGAAGATATAATTTTTGGCTGATTTATTTTAAGAGATAGAGATATATTTTATAGGAAATTATCTTTTTAAGATATTATTATCTTTGAGAGATAATTCTCCTATATAAAGGGTTGGAATTTCCACTAGTTCAACCATGCTGAGAGCATCGAGCAATTAATGGATTTTCTGGTGGTTTGAAGGAAGAGTTGAAGGAAGTATTGAAGGATTGAAGTTCAAGGAAGGAAGGAATCATAGTTGGAGTTGGCTTTTGAAGGAGTTTGTAAGATCTTCTTAGATTTCTTTTGGTTTGTTGTCTTTGCTGAGGTTTGATTGAGGAAAGCTTGTCTGTTACTTGTTTGATTCAGTTATTGAGACCTTTTTCTTAAGGATTTTTTGTTCGAATATTGATTCCTTTCCCACTAATTTGATTATTGTTATCATGATGATTGTTGGCTAAGTTCTTTATGCGATTCTAGGGTGATTGACTGAAAGTTGTGGGAAAGACGATGATAGAATGATCTTAATCCCAGCAGGACCTTGAAAGCTCGAGTCTTTACCTTAACCCTAGAACACCTCGCTCAGTCATTGAACATCTCGGCCGGGGTGGAATTTAACTGAACGAGGTGACCTTTGCTGAACCTTATCTGAGTTAAGTGTTTAAGTTTGCCAAATCCTATCCTTATTACACCTTTCCTGGTTCAATGCAAGCCTAGGATGAGACTTACCCGGTGATCCTTTGTTTGTTTACCTAAGGTCATGAGTGTAGGTAATATAGGTTTATCCTTTATTGGGGTTTGAGTGTGCCTTCATCCCATCTTTGAGAGTTAGCCTGAGACTTACCCGGTAAAGGTTCATTCTATCCCCTTGGGTGGTGTGTTGGTTTGAGATTATAGTTCCTTATCTTAGTACCTTGAGACTTACCCGGTAATAGGAGCTTTGATTTGGGATAGTGATTATTGAGACTTACCCGGTAATCTATTCCCACCTTAGAAACACCTTCGCTTGTCAAACCTCAGCTTTGTCCGCGTTATCCTTTGAGATCTTGAGTCGTAACCACAACTAGATGCTTTAATCCCTAGAATCCGCATTTCCCCTTACTTGACTTTTACATCATCTTTGATTGCTTTAACTCGTAGTTGTTTGCAATATTTGACAACTTGATTCCGTGCTTTGTTTCACCATAGTCCCTGTGTTCAACCCCTGGAATTCTTGCTTTTATTACAATTGATCCGTACACTAGGGGCTCGCATATTGTTCAAGCATACTTCTTGGGTTATAAATTTTAAAGCTTGCACACACCTTTTGGAGCGAACAAGTTTTTGGCGCCGTTGCCGGGGACTTGGTCTAGACCAAACCGGTTTCGGTTGTCTTTCGGGGCAATTGCCCTTGTTGCTTTTGACAAGTTTACTTGAGTGTTTTCACAAGATCTTTCCTTAGGGTTATGCAAAAAACTCGTGCTGGAAAGGAAATCGTTCCCTACGATCCCGAACCAGAAAAGACTTACAAGCAAAGATTAAGAGAAGCTAAGATGGCCAATCAACACGATTGCGATCTTGAAGCCGAATTGAAGGAGGCATTGGAACAGCCACACCTCAATAGAGAAGAACTGCATCGTGAGAGAGAAGAGACTCACGCAAGAACTGAAGGAATTGAAGCAGATATGACCGCTTTAAGGGCCCAGTTTCTGCCTCGACCGATCCCAGATCTTTGACCGAGGCAAGACCCAGTTCATGTTGCCCCAGCTGATGTACACCTACCACCTCAGATGCCTATCCGAGATGTCGTTTTTAATGGAGTCCCACAAACCCTAGGACAGAGGATGGACCCCAATCAACAAGTCAGGCGTCCAGGAGTCAACCTAGGTGATCCAGCTGAGTATGATTACGAACTTCGACCGCAAGTTCTTACTATGATCCGACAATGTCAATTTGGAGGTTTAGAGAGCGATTCTCCGCATCAACATTTGCAAAACTATGAGATTCTGATGGAGACCTTGATACCTTCAAGACTGGAGAACAACAAGTACAAGTTGAAGCCTTTCTATTTCTCTTTGAAAGACAAGGCGCTTGCTTGATATCAATCTCTTCCGGCCAGAAAAATCAATACTTGGGAAGAGATGATGACGGAGCTTCTTACTAAGTTCTTTCCTCCCTCTAAGACCGCTGAAATGAGAGGAAAGATCAATGCTTTTATTATGAAGGACAAGGAGAGTGTGTCCAAGTCATGAGAGAGATTCAAGGATATTCTATTGGATTGCCCACATCATGGGATTCCAAAGATCGAGTTGTTGGAAATCTATTTCAAAGGTTTGGATGGAGCGACTCAATTCAATCTCCAGCTACTTTCAGCCGGCACATTCATGGATATACCGATAGACGAAGCTTGGTATTTCATTGAAAATCAAGCTTTACACATGGAGAAGTACTCCCATCAAGGAACCGAAAATGGAGCAAGGAGAGTTAGCTTCCAGGAAACATCATCAAATGGAGCTCAACTCACCTCGCTTAGCAATGAGGTAAAAGCATTGAAGGAGCTTTTAGTAGCTCAAACAAAGAAGGAGCAAGATGGAGGATATCAAGGAAGAAACAACTATCAAGGGCCGCGGAACAATAATTACAACAGCAATAGAAACTCCAACAGCAACAATTGGAGATCTAATAAACAAAATCCGGGTAACCCTTATTCTAATACTAATAATGCTTTTAACCCCTCCTCTTCTTCTTCTTCTTCTTCTACTCCATTGAGAAGCCAAGAGCCTGGATCGAGTTCGTCCCAGCCAGAGAAGAAGGATGGAGTGCTGGAGGCAATTCTGATCAAGCTCAATGCATGGAGAAATCGATGACTTCATTTTCGAAGGCACAAAAAGCCTTAGAGCAACAATTCTTCAACAAGGCGAATGAAGCGCCAAGAGATCCACGGAAGCTTCCAGCAAGGACAGAGAGAAACCCTAAGGGACAAATTATGGCAATAACGACACGAAGTGGACTGAAAACTGCAAATCTAGTTCCTCGGTCGAGCCAAGACCATGAGAACAATTCGGTCGAGGTGCCTACCGAGGTGGAGCCCCAGAAAGCGAAAGATAAATCTAAAGTTTATGTTCCACCTCCTTCTTATAAACCACCACTTCCATTCCCTCAGTCAAGGGCGAGAGCACATCTAGACAAGCATTTTGGTAAGTTTCTAGACCTAATGAATAAACTACACATTAACATCCCTTTCCTTGATGCCATTCTAGGGGTGACCGCCTATGGGAAATTTCTGAAAGAGATTCCATCAAGGAAGAGGAAGTTGGAAGATTTTGGGGAAGTGAGGATTACATCTAAGTCCTCGGAGCTCATTTAAATAATGAAGGAGAATATGCCACCCAAATTGAGAGATCCCGATTTATTTTGCATTCCCATTCAAGTTGGGGATGTAACTTATGATGCGTTGTGTGATCTAGGAGCCAGCGTGAGTATCATCCCGCTGGAGCTATGTGAGAAAATCGAACTTGGAGAGCCCAAGCCGGTGAAGATAAGGCTATACATGACGGATCGCTCCATTACCCATCCCGTGGGCATTTTGGAAGACGTTCCCGTCAAGTTAGGTAATTTCTATTTACCTATAGATTTTGTTGTACTTGACATAGTTGCAGATTATCCCGTTCCTATCATTCTCAGGAGACCATTTAGCAACTTCGGGTTGCAACGTTGATTGTAAGAACGCCAAGTTGAAATTCAACATTGGTGGAGATCAAGTGGAGTTTGCATTGCTTGCTGCAATGAAGGGAGAGCCGCTGGAGGATGACATCTTCAACATCTATGATGAAGAAGAATCAAGAGAATTGGCGAGCTCTATCCTTATTAATGACCCTCTTGAAAGAGTTCTTAGTTTTAGTTGAATGGAGGAAGGTATAGATGTTTCTTGTGATGAAGATATACAGAGCTTAAAACCATTGGAAACAGATCTAGGAGATAAGATTAAGGGACTAATTCAGGGGAAGAAAAGCAATTTAGGTTTCGGTCCCAGTTCCAGTACCTCGACCGAGGCACTTTTTGGACCAAGCGAGGTGTTCTTATCTGAAGAACATCTCGGTCACCCACCTCGGATACTGACCGAGACAGCAAGCGAGAAGATGTCAACTGAGACTTCTGAAAGTCCAGTTCTTCAATCTAAGTCTACTTCACTGGAAGGAGAAGGAACGGATCCCCCTCAGAAAGCACCACCAGTCGTGGAGCTTAAACCACTTCCTAGCCACTTAAGGTATGCTTTCCTTGGTCCGGATTCTACTTATCCCGTTATCGTTAGTGCTTCCTTTTCTGAAACTGAATTGTCTAAACTGATGCATGTCCCGAGGAAACATCGAAAGGGTTTAGTTATACTATTGATGATCTTGTTGGTATTAAGCCTTCTTTTTGCATGCATAAGATACTAATGGAAGACGATCATAAGACTTCACGGGAACCTCAAAGGCGGTTAAATGATCATGAAAGAGGTTGTGAAGAAATAGATTCTTAAGTTGTTGGATGCAGGTATCATATTTCCCATATCGGATAGCAAGTGAGTGAGCCCGATTCATGTAGTTCCAAAGAAAGGAGGGATGACGGTTGTGACGAATAAGAACAACGAGTTGATTCCAACTAGGACCGTTATGGGCTGGAGAATGTGCATCGATTACAGGAAACTGAACGTGGCCACTCGGAAGGACCACTTCCCGCTCCCCTTCATCGATCAAATGCTTGAACGGTTAGCTCAACACTCTCATTTTTGCTATCTAGATGGTTATAATGACTTCTTTCAGATTCCTATCCATCCGGATGATCAAGAGAAGACCACTTTCACTTGTCCATGGGGGACATTCGCTTATAGGAGGATGCCATTCGGATTGTGTAACGCACCAGGTACCTTCCAGCGTTGTATGATGGCTATCTTTTCCAAGTACATTGAGGAGATCATGGAGGTATTCACGGATGACTTTTCGGTATATGGTTCCTCTTTTGATAATTGTTTAACTAACCTCTCTCTAGTGCTACAACGTTGTGAAGACACTAATCTTGTTCTAAACTGGGAGAAGTGTCACTTTATGGTTAGCGAAGGAATTGTTCTAGGACACCTCGTTTCCAACCGAGGTATTGAGGTCGATCGAGCTAAGATCGAGACTATTGAGAAACTTCCTCCCTCTTGTTCTGTTAAGGGTGTGCGGAGTTTTCTCGGGCATGCAGGTTTCTACAAGAGGTTCATCAAGGATTTATTAAAAATCTCTAAACCACTCACTAATCTTTTGAATAAGGATGTTGTTTTTGAGTTTTCGCAGGAATGCCTTGATGCTTTTTACAGGATAAAGGAAGTGTTGATCACCGCTCCCATCATTCAACCTCCCTATTGGACCTTGCCCTTTGAGATTGATAACACGATTTATGACTTGGTTTTAGGTAATCATTTAGATAGATTTCTCGCTCATTCATGCGTGGTTTAGCATTAGTTCAAGATGTTTTGCACTCAATTCATGTATTTTGTCGAGATAGACGTCTACACGGACTTGTGCGTGTTTTATAGGTATTTCGGGAAATTTAGGAGCTAAAACGATGCGTTTGAGGATCGTTCATCTAGATGACACACCCTCGGACTCATTAGGGCACAAATCAAGGGCTAAGGAGGACTCATGAAACCTTGCCAACACTAGCCATGCACCAAATCACAACTTAATGATCCAAGGCGAAGTTTCTGCACAGAATCACGGTTCTCTGACACTCCACGGCCGTGGAATCAACCGTGGATTTTGCCAGATTCCTGTGACAGCTGTGCCACGACTCTCATGGCCAGCTCATGCAAGTTTGTTATAAAAGTTGTCCTTCATGGGCTGTGAGAGGCAGCTGGGAGCAATCTTGGAGCAGCTCTCCATTATCCAAATCCTCTAACAAAAATATTCTCCCAACAAGAAGATTTTCTGGGAAGGAAAGTGTCAAAAAGGAAGAAGAAGAGCTCCATTGAAGAGGAGAAGAAGAACACACATCATTGCCACACCTTGATAGCTTTGTAGTGAAGAGTTTCGGATTTGATTTCTAGAGTTGTATGAACCCTTTGAACCTTCTTTAAGAAGGATTGTGAGTTATTCTAATTCTATTTTCAGCTTGGTTTTGATTTAAGTTCACTTGTTCATCTCTTTTCCTTCATCACTTTACAAATGGATGTCATGATTTTATGTTTGTTTGTTTCGATTTCTATCATGAATGTCGTAGGCTAAATAGATGTGGTTCTAGGGTAAGGAAAGGATGGTTATGGCTAGGGCTATGATAGAACGGACTTAGATTTACCTTTGGATGACTTGTGTGTATGAACATAGCTGCTGTTGGGAATCACGGGTAGATCTTCCCATTCCACGGCCGTGGTTTAGGTAGAACAAACCGTGATTTTCCCTGGTTCGGTGGATCTAGTCTTAGATTGTTAGAATGTTAAAATCCTAAGTGTTTGTTGAGTAAAATCTATCCTAGGGTGACCTAGTATTAGCAACTAAGTGTTAGGAGAGACTTACCCGGTAATCCTATTCTTAGATTCCAAAGATAACAAACATTAGGTAGTGGTGAGCCTAATAAGCCGCCATTGGATTAAGTGTGCTGGATGGTAGCTTAAGACTAACTCTTCCGAGACTTACCCGGTGAGGATAGGTTGGATCTTTAGATAACAATCCGGTTTGAGTAGAATTCCGTCCCTTAGGTTCTTAGAGACTTACCCGGTAATGAGATCTAGGGAATGGACTAGTAGATCATGAGACTTACCCGGTGATTGATCCCAATTTAGAAACACTTAACCCCAACATAGTTAATCCAAAGAATGAATAAGATAACTTGAGTTTTATGCCATAACCGGAACTTCCAACCCCTAGAATCCGTCTTTTCTTTCTTTGATCCATATCTTGTTTAGTTTATTTCTTTGTTTTGATTCGTTAGCTTAGTTGATTGCTTATTTTTACATGAATTGTGATCTTTGATTGATCACCAAAAAACCAACCAAAAACATTTGAGGTTTTCATTTCTTTATTTCTTTCTCATTTCTTAACTTAGATCTTCACTAGATTTAATCATAAACCGAATCAATCTCACCTTAGTCTTTGTGTTCGACCTCGGAATACTATCCACACTACGAACGTCCCGTACACTGCGGGTGCACTAGGAGTTAGGAGAAATATAACGAGTATAAATTTAAGACTTATTGTGCACATATCCTGAGCGTAACAAGTTTTTGGCGCCGTTGCCGGGGACTAGGTCTAGATTGAGTCTATTTTGTGATTGTTTATTAGTGTAGATCTTTCTTGTTGCTTTTGATCTCTCTTTGGTGTATGTCTTTGCTTTTTCAGGACATCTCTTATTCTCTAGGTGTATGCGAAGATCTCGTGGCAAGGATTTAGCTCCATTCGATCCCGAACCGGAGAAAACCCTTAGATCTAGATCCAAGAGTATTAAAAAGGGAAAAGAGATGGCCGGAAGAGATCTCCAAGCTGAGTTGGATGAAGCCTTAGAGCAAATAAGGCTAAGAGATGAGCTCTTGGAGGAAGAAAGGAGACTTGCCAATGAGAGGCAAGAAGCAACTAGGAGGGAGATTGATGAGATTAGGCAAACCCTTGTACGAGAGGAGCTTAATCGTCAACAACCTCCACCTCATCCACCACAACCGCAGCCGGCGGCTAATGTTAGGGTTGTACCCATTGCTATTGAGGAGCCACAAACCCTAGGAAGACGTATGGATCCGACACAAAGAGCACACCGTCCGGGTGTGAACTTAGGAGATCCCGCAACTCACAACTATGAGCTCCGCCCTCAAGTTCTACAAATGATCTGGCATAATCAATTTGGAGGGATGGAAGGAGAGTCTCCTCATCAACATTTGATGAATTATGAGATCTTGATGGAGACTCTTAGACCGCTAAGATTGGAGAGCAACAACCATAAGCTTAGGGTTTTTTCCTTCTCTCTTAAGGATAAAGCCTTGGCTTGGTATCAATCTATTCCACAAGGGCGAGTTGGTACTTGGGAGGAGATGACAACCGAGTTTTTGACTAAGTTCTTCCCACCTTCCAAGACTACCGAGTTAAGAGGGAAGATCAATGCCTTCGTGATGAAGGATAGAGAAAGTTTATTCAAGTCTTGGGAGAGGTTTAAAGATCTTCTCCTTGATTGCCCACACCATGGCATACCGAAAATTGAGCTATTAGAGATCTACTTCAAGGGACTTGATGAAGATAGCCAATTCAAGCTTCAATCTCTTTCCGGTGGGACTTTTATGGAGAAGCATGTAGATGAAGCTTGGGAATTTGTGGAGAAGCAAGCTCTAGTGATTGAGAAGTACTCCCATAGGAAGAGTGAAGGAAGAAAGGCGGGAGCATATGAGGTGAGTGAAGTCACCATGAGCAATTTCAAGCTTGACGCCATCAACAACGAGTTGAAGTCCTTGAGGGAGTTGTGTGCTAAAACTTTGAAGAACCAAGCAACTCCTCAAGTGCTTCCACAAGCCAACTTGTCTTCCAAGGAGGATGTTCGCCACTTAGCGTGCGTGCAATCAAGCTTTAAATTTATAAAACTAGAATAAAAGCAAGCGAACCCGCAGTGTACGAATCGACGTAGATTAGCAAGTATTCCAGAGTATCGAACACAGGGATTTGGGGGGAACAAATTCAGTTCGCAAATTGTCAAGCAAGAAATGTAATAAGCTTTGCAAATATTGGGGAAAACAGCAACCCTAAAGATCCAGGTGTCTAATTGTGGCAATCGATTCAAGATATACTAAAGAACTACGGACAGAGTTAAGAGTTGCAAAGGTATATTAAGGTAAAACAATGTACGGTGAAGTTCCAAGGCTTTATATAACTTATCTAAAGGCACTCTCTATAAAGGTTGTTGAGGCTTCAGTATAGAAAGGATCTAAAGACAAGAATTAATGTCAAATACCCAAACTTACAATCCAAGGATCAAGACTAACTAAACCGATTAAGGTTGTGACACTCGAAATCGAAGTAGAGGTTGTTGAGGCTTCACTACCACCTAGAAAAGGCAAGCCTAAACTAAGTTAAAGCAAATCTTTAACTTTGGATTGAAGTAAAAGCAAGGTTCGTAAACTGAAGTAAATCACGGGTAGTTCTTGAGAATCACGGCCGTGGAAACCTAAGAACAGGCCGTGATTTAGGGTGTCGACGATATTTCTCTAACTCTCAGGGTCCAATCAAATTACAATCGATCTATCATTATCTAAGCCACAACTATCAACCCTTCACCTTAGAATTGCTAAAGGGTTTAGCCAATAATCATAGTCATAGAATCAAATATCAAATATGAAAGGGAGAAAAGGTAAAACCTTGAAATTTCAATAACAAACACAAAACCAATGTCAATAAAACTCAAAAGTAACTTGCGTTCAATAGATGTAGGATAGAATAAGAATCTCTCACAAATCTCAAGGAACAAAGAAGAACGGGATGTCAATCCGCCTTCAAATGAAACCCTAAAATCTTCCAACTTTGCAAAAAGGGAAGTGCGTCCTTCCCCAAATCTTCCCTCCAAATAGCAAGACCTCCAAGTCTGCCTCTCTAAGTATCCTTTGGAGAATTTAACTCCAAGTCCTGGGGCTGTCACCGTCCTCTGGAGAATTTTGCTCTCCCTAAGTCTCCAAAAAGTTTTGACTCCTTCTAGTCTCCCTTTGGAGAAATTGGCTCCCTCTAGTCTCCTTTGGAGAAATTGACTCTCTCTAGTCTCCCTTTGGAGAAATTGGCTACCTCTAGTCTCCCTTTGGAGAAATTGACTCTCCTTCAATGTTGAAGGCTCCTCGATTTATATAGGGATAAACCTAGGGTTTAAAGATAAAATCCTAAATATTTGGGCTGAAAAGAAGTCGAATCCGCTGGTATCAGAAGATACTCTGGGCCGCGTCAGCAGGTATCAGAGAATACTTTGGCGCGTCAGGCGGTATCAGAAGATACTTTGGGCCGCGTCCGACGGTATCAAAAAATACTTTGGGCCGCGTCCGATGGTATCAGAGAATACTTTGGGCCGCGTCCGACGGTATCAGAGAATACTTTGGGCCGCGTCCTAAATTCCTTTTATGCTTCTTTTTGTCCCGCTTCAAGGATTAATCCTTAAATATGCTATTTTGCTCCATAATTCGCCAAATTACCTACAAATGCAATAAAACTCTGTGTAGACCTCTATTCTTGCAAAGTAGGTGAATATAACCATAAATGTCATGAATGTATGTCTATGCATGCAAAATAAAGGGAAAATCTATATAAATACATGCCTAAAAATAGGTCATAATTCATGTCATCAGAGGAGGATGTGAATTACATGGGAAGAGGCAACTTCAACAATTACCAAGGCCCAAGGAGTTTCAACAACAACCGGCAATTCAACAATTACCGGCCTAACCACAACCATCCCGGATTTTCTTACTCTAACCCGGATGGAGCCTTGAACCCTCCCGCTTCCACAAGCACAACTCCACCACCAAGAGCTTCACAAGAACCTCCACCCGGATTTACTCAACCTCCCAAGGATAGAACCGAAATAATGTTTGAGCAATTGCTAGGAAGGTTGAGTGGCCTTGAGAGCACCGTGACTTCAATCTCTAAAGCTCAAAAGGTTTTGGAAGCACAAGTGTTCCAAAAGGCGGGTGAAACCCATAGAGACCCGGGAAAGCTTCCCGGAAGAACCGAAGACAACCCAAGGGGCCAAGTGTTGGCTATCACAACAAGGAGTGGGTTGAGTATGAAAGATCCTTTGCCCAAGGACAATGCTAAGGGAAAGCAAGTAGTGGTAGAAGAGGGACAGTTGCAAGGAGATGGAGGCAAGAGCAAGGATGTAGAGCCAACCTATGTGGCGCCGCCTCCATACAAGCCACCACTACCGTTCCCACAATCAAGAGCAAGAGCTCGTTTGGACAATCACTTTGGTAAGTTCCTTGAACTAATGGCTAAATTGCATATTAACATTCCGTTCATGGATGCCATTTTAGGAATGCCGGCATATGGAAAGTTTTTGAAAGAGATACTCTCCAACAAAAGAAAGTTGGAGGAGTATGGGGAGATAAGAATGACCAAGAGATCCTCGGAATTGATCCAAACAATGAAGGAGGAGATGCCTCCCAAGCTAAGAGATCCGGGTTCTTTTTGTGTCCCAATTGGAGTGGGAGATGTGAAGTACGAGGCCCTTTGTGATCTGGGGGCGAGTGTAAGCATCATACCGCTTGCACTTTGCAACAAGGTTGGGCTAGGAGAGCCGAAACCGGTCAAAATGACCCTCTATATGGCGGATCGTTCTATCACTCATCCGGTTGGGATTTTAGAGGACATCCCGGTGCAACTAGGAGGATTCTATGTGCCAATTGACTTTGCCGTCTTGGATATTCCGGCGGACTATCCGGTTCCTATCATCTTAGGAAGACCTTTCCTAGCCACTTCCGGATGCCTAGTGGATTGCAAGAACGGGACTCTCTCCTTCAACATTGGAGAAGAGAACATCAAGTTCAAGTTGTCCACAATGATGAAAGGGCCAACCCTTGATGAGGATGTCTTCAACATAATCGAGCATGAAGAATCTAGAGAAGTTGTGAGCTCGATCTTGATCAAGGATCCCTTGGAGAAGGTTCTCACCTTAAGTATGATGGAGGAAGGTGTTGAGGAGGCTTGCAATGAAGAGATCAAGGCCTTGGATGCATTGGAAGAGGAGCCAAGAGATGGATTTGAAGGCCACGAAGAGGTGTTGAACAGCTGCAAGTTCCACGGCCGAGATTTATGTTCCACGGCCGTCAAACTTTCTGGACAACTCCGGGAAGCAAGCATGGCAAGAACCACGGCCGTGGAAGTTGAGCAAACCGTGTTTCCAGCCGTGGTTTTCCCTGGATCAGCCCTTGATGGTGATCAAGCTTCTAGGAGCCATGGGGAGTCTTCATTTGCTTTGGACTCATCTCATCCAACCTTATTTGGGTCGTCTTCAACCGATAAAGGTCCTCCTTCACTTGAACTTAAACCCCTCCCCTCTCATTTGAAATATGCTTTTCTTGGTGAAAATTCTTCATATCCGGTGATTGTTAATGCATGCTTAAGTGATGATGAACTTGCTAAGTTGTTGCATGAACTAAGGTTTCATAGAAAAGCCATTGGTTATACTATTGATGATTTGGTTGGCATTAAACCTTCTTTATGCATGCATAAGATAATGATGGAAGATAATCATAAACCCTCTATTGAACATCAAAGGAGATTGAACCCTATAATGAAAGAGGTAGTCAAAAAGGAAATCATTAAGTTGCTAGATGCGGGAATTATCTACCCTATCTCGGATAGTAAGTGGGTTAGTCCCGTTCATGTAGTACCTAAGAAGGGAGGGATGACCGTAGTAACCAATGAGAACAATGAACTAATCCCGACTAGGACGGTTACGGGGTGGAGGATGTGCATTGATTATAGGAAGTTGAACATGGCCTCTAGGAAAGATCACTTCCCTCTCCCCTTCATTGACCAAATGCTAGAAAGGTTAGCCCAACACTCTCATTTTTGCTACCTAGATGGCTATAGTGGATTCTTCCAAATCCCTATCCACCCCGATGACCAAGAGAAAACAACCTTTACATGTCCATGGGGTACATTTGTATATAGGAGAATGCCATTTGGGTTGTGTAATGCACCCGCCACCTTCCAAAGGTGTATGATGGCTATCTTTTAGGAATACATAGAAAATATCATGGAAGTGTTTATGGATGATTTCTCTGTTTATGGTTCTTCCTTTGATAATTGCTTGGCTAACTTGTCCTTAGTATTGCAAAGATGTGAGGAGACAAATCTTGTCTTAAATTGGGAAAAATGCCACTTCATGGTAAGTGAAGGCATTGTGTTAGGACACTTGGTGTCTAACCGTGGCATTGAGGTTGATAGGGCCAAGATTGAAACTATAGAGAAATTGCCACCACCTACCTCGGTGAAAGGGGTAAGGAGTTTCTTAGGGCATGCCGGTTTCTACCGGAGGTTCATTCAAGATTTCTTTAAAATTTCTAAGCCTCTCACTAACCTACTAATGAAAGATGTTGATTTTGTCTTTTCCAAGGATTGTCTTAAGGCTTTTTGTAGGTTGAAGAACGCCTTGATCTCCGCACCTATTATGCAACCTCCGGATTGGAGTCTACCATTTGAGATCATGTGTGATGCAAGCGATGTAGCCGTTGGGGCTGTCTTGGGGCAAAGGAAAGAAGGGCGTACTCATGCTATTTATTATTCTAGCAAGACGCTAGATGATGCCCAACTCAATTATGCTACCATCGAGAAGGAGTTGCTAGCGGTTGTGTATGCATTTGAGAAGTTCCGCTCATACCTTGTTGGAGCGAAGGTCATAGTTTATACGGATCATGCTACGATCCGTTATCTACTTACAAAGAAGGATGCCAAACCAAGGTTGATTCGGTGGATCCTTCTTCTTCAAGAGTTTGATTTAGAAATACGGGACAAGAAGGGATCCGAGAACTCCGTGGCGGATCACCTGAGTAGACTCCCACCGTTGGAGCTTGAAAAAGATAACATCCCGATAGATGACTCATTCCGGGATGAGCAATTGCAAATGGTGGAGGAATGCTTGTTCCAAGTGTCTAGAGGAAGTGAGCCATGGTACGCCGACATCGTGAACTACTTAGCGTGTGAGGAAGTGCCTCCCGGTTTGACATATGCTCAAAGGAAAAAGTTCTTCAATGATGTGAGGCATTACTATTGGAGTGAGCCACTTCTATTCAAGAGAGGGCCGGACGGAATGTTTAGAAGATGCATACCGGAAGATGAAGTGGAAAGTGTGATCCGGCATTGTCACTCCTTACCATGTGGAGGCCATGCTAGCTCACACAAAACGTGTGCAAAGGTATTGCAATCCGGTTTTTATTGGCCTAACTTGTTTAAAGATGTGCAAAGTTTTGTAGCGGCATGTGATGCTTGCCAAAGGACGGGCAACATCTCAAGGAGGAATGAAATGCCCTTGAACAACATCCAAGAAGTGGAAATATTTGATGTGTGGGGTGTGGACTTCATGGGACCATTTCCTTCTTCATGTGGCAACCTCTACATCCTATTGGCGGTGGACTATGTGTCAAGATGGGTGGAGGCAATCGCCTCTCCTACAAACGATGCCAAGGTGGTGGTGCGGTTCTTCAACCGAGTGATCTTCCCTAGGTTTGGTACACCAAGGGTGATCATTAGTGATGGAGGGAAGCACTTCACAAATAGGAACTTTGGAACGCTTTTGGCTAAGTATGGGGTGACTCATAAGGTGGCAACACCTTACCATCCCCAAACTAGTGGCCAAGTGGAGATCTCCAACCGGGAGATCAAGGCCATCCTTGAGAAGACGGTGTCTAGGACTAGAAAGGATTGGGCTATGAAGCTCAATGACGCATTGTGGGCATATAGAACCGCCTTCAAGACACCAATTGGAACCACTCCTTACAAGTTAGTCTATGGCAAGTCTTGCCATCTTCCGGTGGAAATGGAGCATAGAGCTTATTGGGCCATTAAGTGGCTAAATTTTGACCTCAAGGAGGCGGGAGAGAAGAGGTTGCTTGATATAAACGCCCTTGAGGAGATCCGGTTGGAAGCTTATGAGAATGCCCGGATCTACAAGGAGAGGACCAAAAGATGGCATGACAAGCGCCTCATCCCGAAGGAGTTGAGTGAAGGCGACCTTGTCCTTCTCTTCAACTCAAGGCTGCGGCTTTTTCCCGGAAAGCTCAAATCAAGATGGACCGGGCCATATGTGGTAAAGAAGATCTTTCCCCATGGAGCTATTGAGATAGAAGGGGAACATTGTGGGAACTTTAAGGTGAACGGGCACCGGTTGAAGAAGTATATACCGGGAGCTCCGGTGGACATGATTGCCCCACTTCACCTTGAGTAGACACTCCCGAGTTTGGTCAAGCTAATGACCTTAAAGAAGCGCTTGGTGGGAGGCAACCCATTGGTAACATCTTTCCCTTTTCTTTTTTCGTTTTTGCTTAGATTTTTCTGTTTTTGTGTGCTTTGTGTGCTTTGTGTTTCGTGTGTGTGCTAGAAAGTTAGTGGCATTGGAAGCCTTTCTTAGCATATGAATGATGATGATGAACACCTCACCAATTATGGGTGGAGCGGACGCGGAACTTGGACGGCTAGCGGTGCCTAGCGCGGGTCCCCGAAGCTTTGATGGATGCTTAGAGCTCTCTACCATGGTTGATAGGATCATCCAACATCAATTCACTTGAGAAATTCCAAAATACCATAGCAAACCACTTTTACATTGTGAGAACCTTCTTTCACTCTCTTTACTTCATTTACACATTGGGGACAATGTGTTTCTAAGTATGGGGTGGGGTTTGCATGATCCTTTGCATGATGAGCACCTAGGATAGTTTAATATTTGCACATGTCTTGCATTGTACATACATATTTCGAAATTCCCATAAAAATCAGAAAATTTAAAATTTTTTTGTGCTTTCTAGGCTTGGATATGATCCTAATGATGAATCTTGCCTTGTGGATTGGCCATGGAGGGCCTTATGTGTTGAATTGATAAATGCATATGTGGACTTGAACTACTTCTCTTAAATTCTATGAATGATTTGTGATCATGATGTTTGCCTAGAATGGATTGAGTATTGAAAATCAAAATTACATGATAGTTCTTGCATACCATCTAGGAATGAATGAGGCATTTCATCCTTCTCTACTTCTCATCTTGATCATGATTGCTTAAGCACCTCAATTGATATAAAATAGACCTCTTTCAACCCATCCGGGAATAGGAGCATGCTAGTTTGTTGAAAGTGTGAAAAGCAAGTGTGGGGTAAAGTTGTTGATGAAAGAAATGTCATGAATGAAATGCTGAAATTATTGTGGAAGTGTAGCCAAAAACATAGGTTTGCGGGCGTTGGTTTAAATGACAAGTAACTCGGTACACTTCACATAATCGGGTGTTGGTGCCTTGCCAAAGTCAAATGAACCAATAGCCCTAACGAGCTTTGGTAAGTGTGCCCGGTGTGGATGCACCTCGAAAAATAGAAAAAAGCCCGAGGACGGCTAACCACCGAGGTTTCGGCTATTGTACACCAATGCCATTGTCTCAAAAGAATAAGTCAAGGAAAAAGAAAAGAAAGCAAGATAGAGAAAAATATACACTTGAGGGAAGTTGATCGAGGACAAGGATGTGAAGTTAGTTCCATTCCCGGATTAGCATCACATAACCTAGGAAATTCCCCACCTAATCACAACGTTTATTGGCCTTTTATGTCACAAGACCTTATGACCTACTTGCATGTTTGTAAGACTTAGTAATCTAGATTGGATATACTCTTGATCTTCTTGACCTCTTCATCTTTACATATCATGCATGTCTTTGAGTTAAGTACGATTGTCTTTCCATGCCTTCATTTGTTTGATACATAATTGCTTGTCCATTGCCATAAAACATGACTATGAAGGTGATCCAATAGTAGAAGCACAAACCCAAAAATATTTTTGCCATTTTTCTGCATACATAAATCATGTCATCTCTTAGTCTATAGTTGGGAATTTTCTCAGGGACGAGCAAACCTTAAGTATGGGGTATTTTGATAACACGATTTATGACTTGGTTTTAGGTAATCATTTAGATAGATTTCTCGCTCATTCATGCGTGGTTTAGCATTAGTTCAAGACGTTTTGCACTCAATTCATGTATTTTGTCGAGATAGACGTCTACACGGACTTGTGCGTATTTTATAGGTATTTCGGGAAATTTAGGAGCTAAAACGATGCGTTTGAGGATCGTTCATCTAGATGACACACCCTCGGACTCATTAGGGCACAAATCAAGGGCTAAGGAGGACTCATGGAACCTTGCCAACACTAGCCATGCACCAAATCACAGCTTAATGATCCAAGGCGAAGTTTCTGCACAGAATCACGGTTCTCTGACACTCCACGGCCGTGGAATCAACCGTGGATTTTGCAAGATTCCTGTGACAGCTGTGCCACGACTCTCATGGCCAACTCATGCAAGTTTGTTATAAAAGTGGTCCTTCATGGGCTGTGAGAGGCAGCTGGGAGCAATCTTGGAGCAGCTCTCCATTATCCAAATCCTCTAACAAAAATATTCTCCCAACAAGAAGATTTTCTAGGAAGGAAAGTGTCAAAAAGGAAGAAGAAGAGCTCCATTGAAGAGGAGAAGAAGAACACACATCATTGCCACACCTTGATAGCTTTGTAGTGAAGAGTTTCGGATTTGATTTCTAGAGTTGTATGAACCCTTTGAACCTTCTTTAAGAAGGATTGTTAGTTATTTTAATTCTATTTTCAGCTTGGTTTTGATTTAAGTTCACTTGTTCATCTCTTTTCCTTCATCACTTTACAAATGGATGCCATGATTTTATGTTTGTTTGTTTCGATTTCTATCATGAATGTCGTAGGCTAAATAGATGTGGTTCTAGGGTAAGGAAAGGATGGATATGGCTAGGGCTATGATAGAACGGACTTAGATTTACCTTTGGATGACTTGTGTGTATGAACATAGCTGCTGTTGGGAATCACGGGTAGATCTTCCCATTCCACGGCCGTGGTTTAGGTAGAACAAACCGTGATTTTCCCTGGTTCGGTGGATCTAGTCTTAGATTGTTAGAATGTTAAAATCCTAAGTGTTTGTTGAGTAAAATCTATCCTAGGGTGACCTAGTGTTAGCAACTAAGTGTTAGGAGAGACTTACCCGGTAATCCTATTCTTAGATTCCAAAGATAACAAACCTTAGGTAGTGGTGAGCCTAATAAGCCGCCATTGGATTAACTGTGTTGGATGGTAGCTTAAGACTAACTCTTCCGAGACTTACCCGGTGAGGATAGGTTGGATCTTTAGATAACAATCCGGTTTGAGTAGAATTCCGTCCCTTAGGTTCTTAGAGACTTACCCGGTAATGAGATCTAGGGAATGGACTAGTAGATCATGAGACTTACCCGGTGATTGATCCCAATTTAGAAACACTTAACCCCAACATAGTTAATCCAAAGAATGAATAAGATAACTTGAGTTTTATGCCATAACCGGAACTTCCAACCCCTAGAATCCGTCTTTTCTTTCTTTGATCCATATCTTGTTTAGTTTATTTCTTTGTTTTGATTCGTTAGCTTAGTTGATTGCTTATTTTTACATGAATTGTGATCTTTGATTGATCACCAAAAAACCAACCAAAAACATTTGAGGTTTTCATTTCTTTATTTCTTTCTCATTTCTTAACTTAGATCTTCACTAGATTTAATCATAAACCGAATCAATCTCACCTTAGTCTTTGTGTTCGACCTCGGAATACTCTCCACACTACGAACGTCCCGTACACTGCGGGTGCGCTAGGAGTTAGGAGAAATATAACGAGTATAAATTTAAGACTTATTGTGCACATATCCTGAGCGTAACAGAGATCATGTGCGATGCTAGTGATGTGGCCGTAGGAGCGGTACTTGGACAAAAGAAGGATGGCCGAACCAACGCCATTTACTATGCTAGCAAGACGCTAGATGAAGCTCAACTGAACTACGCCACCACCGAAAAGGAGCTCTTGGCAGTTGTATATGCTTTTGAGAAGTTTCGCTCTTACTTAGTAGGAGCGATAGTTATTGTTTACACTGACCATGCAACTATTCGTTACTTGCTCGCTAAGAAGGATGTGAAGCCGCGTCTTATTCGTTGGATTCTCTTGCTTCAAGAGTTTGACCTAGAGATTTGCGATAAGAAGGGATTCGAGAATTCTGTTGGGATCACCTGAGCCGGCTACCTCCCTCCTCGCTTAAGAAGGACGACCTACCCATAGATGATTCATTCCCCGATGAGCACTTGCTTTTGTTGGAACGTTGGATAGATTTCTCTATCTCACCCTATGATGAAGGTGAAGTATGGGGTGAGGATACCTTCCAGCATGTTTAGGGATGATGTACGGTCCAGCTAGCGACCTTAAATCAAGCGCTTCTTGGGAGGCAACCCAAGGTATTGCTTTCTTTTCCCTTTTTGTAGCTTAGTTTTAGATAGTTTGCTTTGCTTTGCTTTTGGCGTCCTCTAGACAGAAACCAGGTACTTTCTAAGGAAGGATTACAACTCAAGAGGTACATTGGAAGGACAGAAGTTCGAGAAATTGAGAAGACGAAGTTTGACTGAGACACATCTCGGTTGCTGTCACAACACTGTTAGCATGAAATATTGTGATATTTTAGGAACGTTTTCTAAGTGTATTTCATCCATATTGGTATTCATTGATAAAGCATTGAAGCAATTGTGAGTTAGTTTATCTATTTTGTCGATATAGAGGTCTACATAAGCTTTATGTTGATTGTAGGCAATTACGAGCTAAAACCGGACGAATCAAGGGAGAATGGAGAATGATTGAGCATGTCCAAGGATTGAGGACATCCCTAGGAGCTAAGGAAGATGCTAGGACGAAGAATGACACAAGACTAAAGGGAATTACGAACTACATGTATTCCACGCTCTAAAATACGGCCGTACTAGGTTCCACGTTCTATTCCACGGCCGTGGAACTTTGGCAAGACAAGCGTGGAGCATTCCAGCAACTTACACGGCCGTGGAGAGTTGTGATAAACCGTGATGAGTTTCCACGCTCTAAACCACGCTCTAAACCACGGGCGTGGAATCTTGGGAAACCGTGATTCTGACGATCTTTTAACGTACACTTTGAAGCCATGATCTTTTACGCAATGGGCCGGGCTCATATTTTACCTTACCCTATAAAAGGACGGAAAGAGAGAGATTCCGTCACCTTCGCTTAGACTTTGCCTACGCCTATTGCACGTGCCTAAGGTTTCGAGTTGGAAGGGTGGAAATTGCTATTTCGCAACGGAGATTTGCGAAGAGTTGAAGATTTGGAAGCTACGCTTTGTCTTTAGGTTTGATTAGAAGACGGATTGACATCCCGTTCTTCGTTCTTATCTAAGATTGTGATTGTTTGTGTTATTCCGAATCTATTTACACCATTGTTCTTGTTTGTGGGTTGGAGATTGATTTGATATTTATTCAAGGTTTTCGAAGGTTTTCATCTTTCATTCTTTTAAATCTTGAATTTGATATCAATATGACTGTTGTTGGCTAAAACCCTTTAGCAATTATAAGGTGAAGGATTGATAGTTGTGGCTTAGATGATGATAGATCGATCGTAAACAGACTGGACCCTGAGAGTTAGAGAGAATCGCCGACGAACCTAATCCACGGTCTGTTCTTGAGCTTCCACGGCCGTGGAACTCAAGAACTACCCGTAATTTTGTGTCAGTTACGAACCTTGCTTTTACTTTAATCCAAAGTTAAAGATTTGCTTTAACTTAGTCTTGGTTTGCCTTTTCTAGGTGGTAGTGAAGCCTCAACAACCTCTACCTCGATTTCGAGTGTCATAACCTTATTCGGTTTAGTTAGTCTTGATCCTTGGATTACAAGTTTGGGTATTTGACATTAATTCTTACCTTTAGATCCTTTCTATACTGAAGCATCAACAACCTTTATAGAGAGTGTCTTTAGGTGGGTCATATAAGGTTTTTGGAACTTCACCGCACAATTACTTTACATTCGTATACCTTTGAATATCTCAACTCTGTCCTTATATCTTTAGTATATCTTGAATCGATTGCCACAACTGGATTCCTGGATCTTTAGGGTTGTTGTTTTCCCAATAATTTACAAAGCTCAAACATTTACTCGCTTGACAATTCTTAACTGGATTTAACCCCTCAAATCCCTGTGTTCGATACTCTGGAATTCTTGCTTAACTATATCGATCCGTACACTGCGGGTTCGCTTGCTTGATTCTAGTTTTATAAATTTAAGACTTATTTGCACGCACGCTAAGTGGCGAACAAGTTTTTGGCGCCGTTGCCAGGGATTTGGTCTAGGCCGAATTCGGTTATCGGTTGTCAAGCTTGGGAGCTTTTCCCTTGTTATTTGATATCTTTTCGAGTGTATGCACAGGTCTAGGAATAACGAAGACCTCTTACCTCTTGATCAAGAGCTTGAGAGGACTTTGAGGAGAAAACTTAAGGAAAGAAAAATGGCTGAAGAAAGAGAACGTGATCTCCAATCGGAGTTAGCGGAAAAGGAAGCTCAACTCCAATGGAGTGAGAAGACTCGTAGGGAAGAAACGGATCGTCATCAAATGAAGGTTGATGATCTAACGGACATGATGTTTCAAATGAGGTTGGAAATAAACAACCTTAAGGAGAAAAAGAGAAGAAGGAGACCGGGAAGATCGGTTAGAGCTAACTCATCCAATAAGGATAGCGACTCCTTCATGCCACCATTAGAGGAAATTGATCCCACGATCAATGTGAATCCATTCTTTCCACGGCCAGCTGCAAATCGCCGTGTTCCACCTAGGAACGTGAGGGTCGAACGTGTGGATGAGGAGCCAAGAACTCTTGGCCAAAGGATGGATCCAACGCAGCAACCACGCCGTTTAGGTGTGAACTTTGATGCTGACGATGCACAAGGGTTTAGCTTCAACCCTCAAGTTATTACTATTGTCCGTCAAAACCAATTTGGTGGAACAAGTGCTGAATCTCCACATCAACATCTACAAAACTTTGAGATTATGATGGAGACAATGAAGCCTAAGAACGCAACTACCAACAGCTACAAACTCAAGCCTTTCTTCTTCTCCTTGAAGGGGAAAGCATTGTCTTGATATCAATCTCTTCCAAGTGGGAAGCTTGAAACATGGGAGGATCTTTCTTCAGAATTCCTCACTAAGCTCTTTCCGCCATCCAAAACGGCGGAGTTAAGAGATAAGATTAATGCATTTTCTATGAGATCTAACGAAAGTTTGTTTCAATCTTGGGAAAGATTTCAGGATTTTCTATTGGATTGCCCTCATCATGGCATATCCAAGCTTGCACTATTGGAGATATACTATAAGGGGCTGGATGTGGAAACACAATTCAAGCTCCAATCCCTTTCATGTGGTACATTCATGGACATGAGGGAAGATGACGCTTGGGACTTCATTGAGAAGCAAGCGCGAGTTATAGAGAAGTATTCTCATCGGAAAGTGGAGGCGAATCATGTAGATCAAGGAGCAAAGCTATCACAAGCAGCTCAAACTCAAATCTTTTCTCTCAACACGGAGATTAAAGAGTTGAAGGAAGCCATCAAAACCAACTTTTCGAAGCACAAGGAGCAAGATGTGGGTTATTTAGGCAACAACAATAACCACAACGGTAATGAGAATACCAATCGTAACAACCGGAACAACAACCGGAACAATTGGAACAACAACAACAACAACCGGAACAACAATTGGAACAACAATAGGGGTTCAAACAACAACAATTGGCGTCCCAATCAACAAAATTCCGGTAATTCTTATCCTTCCAATTCAGGAAATTCACTAACTCCACCTTCCTCTTCTTCCACTCCTTTGAAAAACCAGGGGCAAACATCTAATGGTGGAAGTACTTCGGGGAAAGAGAAGCCCGATCCCATGTTGGAAACAATTTTGGGGAAGCTTCAAGGATTGGAGACTCGCATCATCAAGTTTGATGATCACATTACTAAGGTTGATAAAGCCCAAAAGGTTTTAGAAAACCAAATGTTCAGCCATGCGGAGGAAGTTCCTAGGAATCAAGGGAAGCTTCCTGGAAAAACGGAGGACAACCCAAAAGGTAGGGTGATGGCAATCACAACTAGGAGCGGAGTAACAACTACCGACCCGCAGCCTAAGTTTGTAGAAGTCCCCGTTGAGAAAGAAAAAGAAAAGGGGAAGGAGAAGGAAGATGTCTACGTTCCTCTTCCAGCTTACAAACCTCCCCTACCGTTCCCGCAATCTAGAGCAAGAGCGCGTCTAGACAAGCAATTCGGTAAGTTTATAGAACTCATGAGCAAATTGCATATTAATATACCTTTCATTGATGCTATTGTAGGTATGCCGGCTTATGGTAAGTTCTTAAAGGAAATCCTCTCTAACAGGAGAAAGCTAGAGGATTTTGGAGAGGTTAAGATGAGTTCGGATTCTTCGGATCTCATCAAAACCATGAAAGAGAAGATGCCCCCAAAGCTAAAGGATCCGGGGTCATTTTGTATTCCCATAGGAGTGGGAGATGTCACATATGATGCATTATGTGATTTGGGAGCAAGTGTGAGCATCATCCCACCTGCATTATGTAGGAAGATCGGTTTAGGCGACCCTAAACCGGTGAAGATGACGTTGTACATGGCGGATCGATCCATAACTCGTCTCGTCGGTATTGTTGAAGACGTCTCGGTCAAGCTAGGTAAATTCTATGTTCCTATAGATTTTGTTGTGCTTGACATTCCTGCAGATAGTCCGGTCCCGATCATTCTCGGAAGACCGTTTCTTGCAACATCCGGCTGCATAGTCGATTGCAAGAATGCTAGACTCGCCTTTGACATAGGAGAAGAAGGGCTATCTAGAGAGGAGGTAAGTGCTATTCTCTTCAAAGATCCTTTGCAAAAGGTTATTTCTATGAGTCTAATGGATATAGGGGAAGAAGAGGAGTGCAATGAGGCAATTGAAGCCTTAGAAGCACAAGAAGAAGTGTGTGAAGAAGAGTTTGAGAAACTCCACGACGAGGCAGAGAACGTACGGATCCACGGTCATACACTATATTCCACGGCCGTGGATTTCAACAACAAAAGCGTGGAGCACTCCAGAGGGTTACACGACCGTGGAGGAAACAGAGCCACCGTATTTACTTTCCACGCCCAAAATCACGGCCGTGGAGAAGTCAGAGAGGCCGTAATTTTGGGTGATTCCGAAGGTAATTGTGTCTCTTCCTCAACTTCTCTTGAATCTTCTCCAACTCCTTCTACATCCTTAGACACTTCTAAGGAACCATCAGATATTCCTCAAGAGCCATTGGAAACTCCGATAGTCATGAAATTGAAACCACTTCCTACTCATCTAAGGTATGCATTTCTTGGACCTAATTCTACCTTTCCGGTAATTGTTAGTTCCGATTTAAGCATAGATGAACATAGTAAACTTATGGTTGTCCTTAAGAAACATAGGAAAGCTTTAGGATATACTATAGAGGACTTAGTAGGAATCAAACCTTCCCTATGCATGCACAAGATCTTAATGGAAGAGGACTTTAGGACTTCGCGACAAACTCAAAGGCGGTTGAATCCGACCATGAAGGAGGTTGTCAAGAAGGAAATTCTTAAATTGCTTGATGCAGGTATCATCTACCCTATCTCCGATACAAGTGGGTGAGTCCCGTACAAGTGGTTCCGAAGAAGGGAGGAATGACGGTCATCACCAACAAAAACAACGAACTCATTCCTACCCGAACCGTAACAGGATGGCGGATGTGCATAGACTACCGCAAGCTAAACAACGCGACGAGGAAGGATCACTTCCCACTACCCTTCATCGATCAAATGCTTGAAAGGTTAGCACAACATTCGCACTTTTGCTATCTTGACGGTTATAGTGGTTTCTTTCAGATTCCGATACACCCGGATGATCAAGAGAAGACCACATTCACGTGCCCGTGGGGTACGTTTGGCTATAGGAGGATGCCGTTCGGGCTTTGCAACCCCCCAACCACCTTTCAAAGGTGCATGATGGCCATCTTCTCGGAATACATAGAGGAAATTA
This sequence comes from Fagopyrum esculentum, assembly GCA_033239045.1. Classification (NCBI taxonomy): domain Eukaryota; kingdom Viridiplantae; phylum Streptophyta; class Magnoliopsida; order Caryophyllales; family Polygonaceae; genus Fagopyrum; species Fagopyrum esculentum. The sequence goes on along the minus strand of BSUD01000001.1, from coordinate 33,864,571 downwards.
TGGAGGTTTTTATGGATGACTTCTCCGTTTATGGTTCCTCTTTTGACAATTGTCTTTCTAACTTTGCTCTTGTGTTACAAAGGTGTGAAGACACTAACCTAGTTCTTAATTGGGAGAAGTGTCAATTCATGGTGAAGGAAGGCATTGTATTAGGACACTTAATCTCTAGTAGAGGGATTGAGGTGGATAAAGCTAAAATAGAGACAATAGAAAAGCTTCCTCCCCCAACTTCGGTGAAAGGGATAAGAAGTTTTCTAGGACATGCTGGATTTTATAGGCGTTTCATAAAGGATTTCTCTAAAATATCAAAGCCGCTAACTAATCTATTGATGAAGGATGCAGTTTTTGATTTTTCGCAGGAATGCTTAGATGCGTTTAACATGATTCGGGAAGCTCTAATTTCAGCCCCTATTATCCAACCTCCGGATTGGAATCTTCCCTTTGAGATTATGTGCGATGCAAGTGACGTAGCTATAGGAGCTGTTCTTGGACAAAGAAAGGAAGGGCGAACCCACGCTATCTACTACGCTAGCAAGACGCTAGATGAAGCGCAGCTCAACTACGCCACTACGGAAAAGGAATTTTTAGCCATGGTTTATGCAATTGACAAATTTCGCTCTTATCTTGTAGGTGCAAAAGTGATTGTGTACACGGATCATGCTGTGATCCGATACCTCCTTACAAAGAAGGATGCGACGCCAAGGCTAATTAGATGGATTCTTCTCCTACAAGAATTCGATCTAGAGATCCGCGACAAGAAGGGTTCGGAAAATTCTGTTCCGGATCATTTGAGTCGTCTAACACATCTAGAGGACGACCATCTACCTATAGATGACTCCTTCCCGGACGAACATTTACATATCATAGAGGAGTGCATCGATGTGATCTCCAAATGTAACGAACCATGGTTTGCTGATTTTGTTAACTATTTGGTTTGTCAGGAAATACCGCCCGGATTATCCTACGCACAAAGAAAGAAGTTCTTTAAGGATGTTTGGGAATACTTTTGGAATGAACCTCTCCTCTTTAAGAGAGGTCCGGATGGCATTATTTGGCGATGTGTGCCGGAAGATGAAATGCAAAGTGTCATCTGCCATTGTCACTCACTACCTTGTGGAGGACACGCTAGTTTGAACAAGACTAGCGCTAAGGTATTGCAATCTGGATTCTTTTGGCCTACTCTATTTAAAGATGTGCAAACCTTTGTTTCCTGCTGCGATGCTTGTCAAAGAACAGAAAATATATCTAGGAGGAATGAGATGCCTCTCAACAACATCCAAGAGGTGGAGATCTTCGACGTTTGGGGAGTAGACTTCATGGGACCTTTCCCATCATCTTGTGGTAACTAATACATACTTTTAGCGGTTGATTATGTGTTCGCTCCAAACGGTGTGTGCAAGCTTTAAATTTATAACCCTAGACTTAAGCTTAAAACAAGGATGCGAACCCGCAGTGTACGGGTCAATCGTAGTAAAAGCAAGAAAATTCCAGGGGTCGATCACAGGGACTCGGTGAAACAGAGTCAATACGGTATGCTAATGTCAATACTAACCACAAGAGCAATTTAACACAATCAAAGATGAATAAGAAGTCAATAAAGCAAACATGCAATTCTAGGGATTAAAGCATCAAGTTGTGGTTCCAACTCAAGATCCTATAGATAAGCGGACAAAGCTGAGATTTTTGCGTGGGGAAGGCGTTGCTAAAGTGGAGTAGATCACCGGGTAAGTCTCACTACACACTAATCCTAAACCGTAACTCCTATTACCGGGTAAGTCTCAAGGAATCAAGATAAAGAATTATAACCTCAAACTAACATACCATCTAAGGGAATAGAATCAACCTTTACCGGGTAAGTCTCAGGCTAACTCACAAAGGTGGAATGGAAGCACACTCAAACCCCATTAAAGGATAAACCTTTATTACCTACACTTATGATCGTTAATACACAAACTAAGGAATTACCGGGTAAGTCTCATCCTAAGCTTGCATTGAACCAGGAAAGGTGTAATAAGAATAGGATTTAGCAAACTCTAACACTTAACTTTCTGTTTTAGGTCGGATAAGTCACCTCGGTCAGAAGAATTCCACCCCGGCCGAGATGTTCATCAACCGAACGAGATATTCTAGGGTTAAGGATAAAGACTCGAACTTTCAGGATCCTACTGGAATCTAAGATTATTCTATCATTGTTTTTCCCACAACCTTCAGCCAATCACCCTAGAATCACACAAGCAAATTAGCCACTCATCATCATAATGAAAGTATTAAATATATGGGAAGAAGGTGAATATTTGAACAAAGAAGAATTTAATGAAAAAGACTTCAATAACTGAATCAAATATCACAACAAAGCGTTCCTTGGATAATAATCCAAAAAGACAAGACAACAATTGAGGGAATTGAAGACAATCTTACAAAACCCTTCAAAAAGCTATAAAAAGCTATGATCTTCAACCTTCCTTCAACCTTCAAAAAGGTTCTTCGAAAACTCCCAAATTGGAGTAGGCTGCTGCTGCTGCGTTGTATGCGAGATTTCCAGCTGTAAGCGGATGTCGGAATTATGGGAAATCCGACCCTTTTTATAGGAAAATAAACCTCCAAAGATAATAAATCTTAAGAAGATATTATCCCATAAATATAGGTAAAATATATATTCTGCATATCTCCTTCCTTCCAGAAGCTCAGCCCAAAAATATAAGATCACTTTCCAATTTTAAAAGATCTCCTCCAAGAATAAAATATTCTCGCCGCGTCCTAGGTATTCGCCTCGGTCGAGTCGGCGTCTCTGGATCGCCTCGGTCGAGGTGAATCAATGGTCAACCGAGGTGACTCACGACAGAATGTGAAATCTCTCGAATCTGCTCCAAAGTAAATCTTCAATCCATTGCTATGCTCCAAATGACTCATGACTCTTTTCCGCTCCTTTTTGATGCAAAACGTACCATATTACCTGCAATTACAACGAAACTAGGTGTAGACCTCGATTCTCGCAAAGGTAGATGAAATGGTAGTAAAATCACATAATGTACATACAAACATGCAGATTATGAAAGATGAAACGTCCAAACAAACCCTAAAAACTAGACTATAATTCATGCTATCAAAATACCCCATACTTAGCCCTTGCTTGTCCCCAAGCAAGTTCCTCATATAAAAGACAAGATAGAATGGATTATAAGTCAAGAAAATCAATGAAAAAGTCTTTCAAAAATATTTTATGGTGTGCAATTATCATAGATCACTCTAAGAGAATACTTCCTGGAATTAAAAACTTAATATGCTCAAAACATTTTATAAATATAAGAAAGTTGTTCATCTTTGCATAAAATCATAGAATGCATAATAAATCATAATTATCAAAATTAATCATGTATAATCCAGTTTAAACCGCTAAGTCAATCAACAAGCTCAAGGTCTCAAGGGCTTCCCAAAAGAAAAGGTCAAGAAACGTGTAGGGTAGGGATGTATGTAAGGTAATGTGGTGCTAGAATCCGGGAAAAGGATGAACTTTACTTCACTTCAACTTGCAACATCTTCCACCAATAAGCTTTGCTTATTTCACACTTTTTCTTCTCTTTTTTTTTTTACTTTACTTTTTGGGATGCATGGACAGAGGTGCACAATAACCGAAGCCTAGGAAATCTGCAATCATCAATTTCTCGAGATGCATCAAACCCTTGATGCACATGCCATGACCCGTTAGGAATATCGCTCAATCCGACTTTGGCAAGACACAAACACCCGGCTATGTGAATGGTGCCGAGTTACTCATCTTCATGATTGACTTCCCCAAACCTAAAATTGCTTTCTAACACTTCACTTCCAGCCACTTCTCAACTTTAACTTGCTTTCACCACTTCGCTTGCTTCCAAATTCCCGGATAGGTAAAGGGAGGCAAAAATGTATATGAGGGGCTAAGCATGATCAAGAAGAAGAAGAAGAAGAGAATGAATTGCCTTGGTCTTTCCAAGAAGAATGTGAGAGAACTTAACCTGCGGTGTCAACCTTCAAATTCAACATAATTTGGATAAAAACAAAGTATTAAACATGCTAATAATTTCAAACAAAGCACTTAGCAACTTAAACATATTATAAAACCTTTCAAACACATAAAGAATTTAAAACCAGTAGGTAAACAAAATCTTCACTGAGATCATATCCAGATAAATAACACAAAATCGTTTTCGAAAACTTTCTGTTACGTCACCTCGGTCGAGATGTTCTTGGTTCAACCGAGGTGAAATACCTCGTTTTGCCAGAATCTCCCCGGTCGAGGTCAAAAAATTTTTTTTTTTTGTTTTAAACCAATTTTTTTTTTTCGGTTCGGTTTCGACGTTTTTCTCAATCAAATAATCTGTAGGTATGCATGTAATATCAGATAATCATATAAAGGCAAATGAAGCATAAATATGAAAATATCCGATAAATAAGATACATCATAAGTGTCGAATACATCAAAAGTAGCCACATAGTCAAATAACAAACACCCCATACTTGAGACACACTGTCCCAGTGGGTATAATAAAAGGTCTAAATAAAAGAGGACTCACCGGATAAGAGCCGAACTGCATAAAAATATAATAATAAACCCTGCAGCTCCTCAGTAGTCTCGATCCGGTGGTGGTGGTGGTATGTAGGGGAACTGAGTCGGATCATAGGGATGGCCCATGATACGCTCAAACTGTAGCTGAGCCATCATGTGCTGATGATGCTGACGCTCCTGCATCTCGCGGATATCCAGCGAAAGTGCAGCATATGAGACGATAACCTGATCCGTCAGGTCATCGATCCGTCGGTGTGCAGCCCTATCCCTCACTCCCCGCCTCCTGCGTCTAGCAGGTCGGATCGGAGAAGTCTCAGCTGGCGCCGGCTCAGTGTCCTCCTCATCCTCATCCAAATCAATAATGGGTGGCGCGCTCGTCCCAGCTGTATCTGTACCTGTGTCCATCGGGACGCCGCCTCCTCTCTCGTCTACTGTGTCATCATCGTCGTCATCCTCATCAGCCTCCTCAGCCTCCTCAGCAGGGGCAGCTGCTGCCTCTCTGTAATCCTCCATAAGTGGATCCCAAGCAGTCTGCCAGAAATGTGGATCGAAGACAGAGAACTGTGCAGACCATCTGATGCCCTGAGGTGCAGTCCGCTCCCAAGGCATGACAACGTAGGGTGTAGTCAGCCCACGGGGAACTAGAATCCTCCGTGTAATCATCTCCTGCAATCCCAGCGGCTTCGGAGCCGCCGCCAATGTGCAAACGCTGAGGTCCATCCCGTGGTAAGTAGCGATGTGGGTGACTAGACCTCCACAGCAAATATCTCCCTTCGCCTTGGCCTTGATCCTATGCAGATCCTCTGCTAGGAGCAAGCCAAAGTCTGGGAAGCCTCCTGTAACCATGCAATAGAGGCTGAAGAGCTCACCCTGTCTGATCTTCTGGGGCATCTCAGTACGCGCCAGAAGTGTCTCATTGAAGATCTTGTGGGCAAGTCTGAAGGCAGGGTGAAAGACGACCTTCTCCCTGGAATCTCCAGGGCGCCATCTGTCTGCGTGTGTAGTAATATGGGCTATCTGTCCCCAGAACTCCCTAGCTACGGATCGGGAGGGGAAGTCTACAGCGGTGGGGTCAGGAAAGCCAAAGATCTCTCTCCAAATCTCTAAAGGAACTATGAAGTTCCGGCTCATCAACCGGTACTTCACAGAACGGTCTGTGGGGAGGTAGGAGAAGGAGCTAACAAACTCGAGTGTCGGCTCTAAGTAAGCTGAGGCTCGGATCTCAGTAAACTGATCCAGCCCGACGGTAGCAATCATCCTCCTAAGGTCAGCATCTAACCCTAGGCAGTCAAAAGCTGACACATCCAGAAATCGTGGTGCGATGACTGGACGGCCAGCTATCCTCTCATAGTCTACCCGGCACCTCTCGTGGATAACCGGGCGGTAGGGACGGGATGAGGAAGGAGAAGGGGAAGGGGAGGATCTATCTCTAAGAGCTAAACGGCGATCTGAACTCATTTTCAAAACACACTGTCAGACTACCTCGGTCGACTGACAACTCCAAGAATCACCTCGACCGAGGTGCAGAACGATTCGACCGAGGCGAAGACAGTCGCAATTCCACTCTCTGATTTTCAGTTCTTTTCCCCCAAAAATCACTACCGATGCTTCCTAAGGGGTACTTATAGACTTCCTCAACAGAATCAAGGGCAACCAAAGCCCAATATGCAGTAAACGAACGAGTTTAGGTTTTCGAACGTTTTTTACCTCTTTCCGGCCGATTCACTCAGATTTCTTGTAGATCTGTAGTTGCAATCGGATCCTCTACTCTTCAATTGCAATTTGGGAGCAGAAATCTTCGAAAACGAGCGAGAAACGAAGGAGGCGAGGTGGATCTGTCGCCGCGGTCGAAATGGGTAAAAAAAATGTGAAAAGTAATTTTTCCCTTTTTATACTGTCACTGGATCTGCTGTCACCTCGGTCGAGATGGTCTCGACTGGACCGAGGTGATGTGGACCGAGGCGGTTCTGCAGAAACCCTAGTCGCCTCGGTTGCTTCAAGAATCAACTCGGTCGAGATGCTCTGACAGTGACCGAGGTGCTTCTATCTTCTCAGATTCTCGAACTTCTGTCCTTCCAGATGTGCTCCTTCCTGTTGTCTGTCCAGAACGCCAAAAACAAAGCAAAGCAAAGCAAAAACAAAAACTATCTAAGCTAGACTAGAAAACGGGAAAAGAAAGCAATACCTTGGGTTGCCTCCCAAGAAGCGCTTGATTTAAGGTCGCTAGCTGGACCATGCGGCATGTGATTACTCAATGCACTTCGAACGTCGTGGAGTGCTCTTCACATCCATCATAAGAATCTTCCAAAAAGGTTCCGGTTCCTAATTTCACCGGAAAATGGTAAGATCTCCCACGTACAAGCTTGTATGGTTTGATTCTCACCGGAATTCTTCTAGATTTCCTGCACTTCAGTGGGACATAATCTACCTTCGTGTCCCATCCTTTCCTGGATCGAGAAAACAGTTTCTCGAGAATCATAGCGGCTTCCCCATCTAGAACTTGGGGATGGTACAGGGTCCTGAGCATGCGAGGGACCCCATACTTGAACAAGAAACACTTCATCGCCTTAACGGTGTAGTGCTTGCGAACTTCACTCCTTATAATCCAAAGAGTATCTTCCTCCAACAGTTTCAAGGGAGGTTTCATCTTGATCTTAGGAGGTTCTTTCGGAAGAGACCTCCAACTCTCCGGTGCCTTCCTGAAAAATTCAGAAATATTAATAGGGAATTCAAATGAAGTAGGAGAATGTACCTTGCAAAGCTCTCCAAGGTTTGAGACAAGTTTCATGTTGGGTTGATGATCCACACACGAAATCTCTCTCAGTTCAGCTGGTCTTTCTTCCACTTTGACCACAATCTCAGTAATTTGGCCAAAGTCTTCTGCATCTGCCTCTTCCAGTTCTGCAGGTTCTTCTTTCATCTCGACCGAGGTCACTTCCACCTCGACCGAGGTCTCAACAGTCAGATCGAGGTCTTCCACATCTTCTCCCTCAAAAGCTTCCGGAGAAACTTCTGGTTTGACTGGAGGTATGCTCGAAACGTGCAACACTTCCTTATGCTCCTCTTCTGGCTTAGCATAGGATAGGGTGCTTTCCTTGAGCTCCGTCACCTTCTTCATCAACTTCTCCAACCTATATTCGAGAGAGTCTTCAAGAGGTTGCTCATAAGTCTTTTTAGGGACATTCAGTTCATCCCACATCGCAAGTTCACGCCGAATGGCCTCTTCTCTTTCCCATTCATTGTTGAACCAGTAGAAGGAGTACTTTTCCTCCAAGTATTCATAATGGTCCGCCCTAGCACTTTGTCTTGCTATCCAGGCTGGATCAAAGGTAGTCATCGGAAATCCTGAAAACTACAAAACTCATAGAAAGAGTAGTTAGTAGCAACAGGGGCAAGTGCCCCGAAAGCAAACCGCAACCGGCTCGGTCTAGACCAAGTCCCCGGCAACGGCGCCAAAAACTTGTTCGCTCCAAACGGTGTGTGCAAGCTTTAAATTTATAACCCTAGACTTAAGCTTAAAACAAGGATGCGAACCCGCAGTGTACGGGTCAATCGTAGTAAAAGCAAGAAAATTCCAGGGGTCGATCACAGGGACTCGGTGAAACAGAGTCAATACGGTATGCTAATGTCAATACTAACCACAAGAGCAATTTAACACAATCAAAGATGAATAAGAAGTCAATAAAGCAAACATGCAATTCTAGGGATTAAAGCATCAAGTTGTGGTTCCAACTCAAGATCCTATAGATAAGCGGACAAAGCTGAGATTTTTGCGTGGGGAAGGCGTTGCTAAAGTGGAGTAGATCACCGGGTAAGTCTCACTACACACTAATCCTAAACCGTAACTCCTATTACCGGGTAAGTCTCAAGGAATCAAGATAAAGAATTATAACCTCAAACTAACATACCATCTAAGGGAATAGAATCAACCTTTACCGGGTAAGTCTCAGGCTAACTCACAAAGGTGGAATGGAAGCACACTCAAACCCCAATAAAGGATAAACCTTTATTACCTACACTTATGATCGTTAATACACAAACTAAGGAATTACCGGGTAAGTCTCATCCTAAGCTTGCATTGAACCAGGAAAGGTGTAATAAGAATAGGATTTAGCAAACTCTAACACTTAACTTTCTGTTTTAGGTCGGATAAGTCACCTCGGTCAGAAGAATTCCACCCCGGCCGAGATGTTCATCAACCGAACGAGATATTCTAGGGTTAAGGATAAAGACTCGAACTTTCAGGATCCTACTGGAATCTAAGATTATTCTATCATTGTTTTTCCCACAACCTTCAGCCAATCACCCTAGAATCACACAAGGAAATTAGCCACTCATCATCATAATGAAAGTATTAAATATATGGGAAGAAGGTGAATATTTGAACAAAGAAGAATTTAATGAAAAAGACTTCAATAACTGATCAAATATCACAACAAAGCGTTCCTTGGATAATAATCCAAAAAGACAAGACAACAATTGAGGGAATTGAAGACAATCTTACAAAACCCTTCAAAAAGCTATAAAAAGCTATGATCTTCAACCTTCTTTCAACCTTCAAAAAGGTTCTTCGAAAACTCCCAAATTGGAGTAGGCTGCTGCTGCTGCGTTGTATGCGAGATTTCCAGCTGTAAGCGGATGTCGGAATTATGGGAAATCCGACCCTTTTTATAGGAAAATAAACCTCCAAAGATAATAAATCTTAAGAAGATATTATCCCATAAATATAGGTAAAATATATATTCTGCATATCTCCTTCCTTCCAGAAGCTCAGCCCAAAAATATAAGATCACTTTCCAATTTTAAAAGATCTCCTCCAAGAATAAAATATTCTCGCCGCGTCCTAGGTATTCGCCTCGGTCGAGTCGGCGTCTCTGGATCGCCTCGGTCGAGGTGAATCAATGGTCAACCGAGGTGACTCACGACAGAATGTGAAATCTCTCGAATCTGCTCCAAAGTAAATCTTAAATCCATGGCTATGCTCCAAATGACTCATGACTCTTTTCCGCTCCTTTTTGATGCAAAACGTACCATATTACATGCAATTACAACGAAACTAGGTGTAGACCTCGATTCTCGCAAAGGTAGATGAAATGGTAGTAAAATCACATAATGTACATACAAACATGCAGATTATGAAAGATGAAACGTCCAAACAAACCCTAAAAACTAGACTATAATTCATGCTATCATTATGCTTCAAGATGGTTTGAAGCGATTGCCTCTCCTACCAATGATGCCATGGTAGTGGTTAAGTTCTTTAACAAGACCATCTTCCCACGATTTGGGACACCACGGACCATCATTAGTGATGGAGGCTCTCACTTTATTGTCCGGCCCTTTGAAGCTCTCTTTACTAAGTATGGGGTCACTCACAAGATCGCCACCCCTTATCATCCACAAACTAGTGGACAAGTTGAGATCTCAAACCGGGAGATCAAAGGAATCCTAGAGAAGACGGTTTCAAGGACAAGGAAGGATTGGTCCTTGAAGCTAGATGACGCATTGTGGGCGTACCGACTGCATACAAGACTCCCATCGGAACTACACCATACAACCTTGTGTATGGGAAGTCTTGTCACTTACCGGTAGAGTTGGAGCACAAGGCGTTTTGGGCAATCAAGTGGTTGAATTTCAGCATGAAGGAAGCGGGAGAGAAGCGTCTCTTGGACCTAAATGAGCTTGAAGAACTTTGCTTGAACGCTTACGAAAACGCCAAGATTTACAAAGAAAGAGCAAAACGTTGGCATGATAAGCATATCATTCCAAAGGATTTCAAAGAAGGAGATCAAGTTCTCCTCTTCAATTCAAGGCTTCGTCTCTTTCCAGGTAAGCTTAAATCTCGTTGGACCTGACCTTTTCTAATCAAAAGTATTTTTCCTCATGGTGCAGTCGAAGTATGGGGTGAAACGGGCGGAAGCTTTAAGGTGAACGGTCAACGACTCAAGAAGTATACACCGGAACTCCAAGCTGAAGAGTTCGCGCCCACCGCACTCGAATAAGTGCGAATTTGGTCTAGCTACGGACCTTAAACAAAGCGCTTCTTGGGAGGCAACCCAAGGTATTGCATTTACGTTTTTGTTTTTGATTCATAGATTAGTTTAGTTTAGACGTTTTTGCTTTGTTTTGCCTTCGATACCTTCCGATATGTTCGTGTTTTTGGATGTAGGAACAGTGGAAAAGGAAAGGGGAAGAGAAAGTTTGAAGAAAAGTGACGAAACTTGGACTTTGGAGCATTATAGAGAGTTCCACGGCCTACACCACGGCCGTGACAGCTACAGTGACCGTAATTTTCAAAAGCCTAAGAAAAATCACCAAAACCACGGTTCCGTACATTTCCACGGCCGTGGAACCCCCCGACAGACCGTGATTTTCAAAATTTTTTACGGCCACTATATAAACCACGTTTCTTCACAAAACAGAAACCAAAAACCCATTCCACGCCCCAAAATCGCCAATTTCACTCCCCCTTCCTCAAATCTTCGTTCGTTAATCGTTTTTAATGATTCTTTGACCTAAACTAAAGCAAATCCTATCACCAACAAGATCCAAGCAACGATTCGAGCGGCAAATCACCGGAGACGCCACAATTCGGATTCCAAAATCCGAAAACCTAGGTTTTTGGTTCTTTCTCTATCTTTGTCGATTTGGCTTCGTTTTTGCTAGTATTTTAGGAGAACTGATTAAAATTGGAAGGAAATTAGTCTAGGACTGCTTGCTGCTGAGTTTGGTGAACTTTTGCTGAGTTTTGGGAAATTACGTGCCGAACCACGGTCACTGTACGTTCCACGGCCGTGGAAATCCTAGAACAGACCGTGGTTTTCAACAGAATATGGATTTTGTGAGAAGAGCGTCCGGTAGGAACAAGGATAAGAACAAGGATAAGGACAATGATAAGAATAAAAAGAGGAAGGGCAACCCCTCTTCCTCTTCTAGAGCACCACCCCCTTCATCTCCTTCACCTCCATCATCACCATCACCACCTCCCCCTAGGATCCCTACTATCCATGAGGATCATCTAGATGCCTTAGAGAGGATAGAGGAGAGGACGGTCATTGGACCTAGATACCTACTACTTGAGGAGCTGACACCCTTGCATGTGATAGGAGACCTTACTTGGCTCCTAGATAGAGCTGGCTTAGTCATCTTCTCCGCTATTCGGGAAGATGCTTATGAGGAGATTACGAGGGAGTTTGTAGTTTCCTTTGAGCATAGCCATGTTGACAGGACAATTTCTTTCCGGCTGATGGAAAGAAACTATGATTTTTCGATTAGGGAGTTTGGAGCCTTCTTTGGGTTCCAGGAGACCTTGAATGGTCGATTCCCAGTGGCGTGTACGCCAAGGATTTCTGGGAGGAGATCGCTATGATCTATGTCAGGGAGGACCGCTGGCAGCCTGCTGATACCAAAGCTAGATTGATCTACCATCTAGCCTTGAAGATTGCCCATAGAGTTCTTTCTGAGTGTCTCTTCCCTAGGACGGAGACACCTCAGAAGATTAAGACAGATGAGCTGTTTCTCCTTTACAGCATGTTGTATGGCAAGCCAACTGACTGCGCCACCCTCTTAGCTGCTACTATGAGCAAGCTAAAGAATAAGAGGGCTGGCAACATTGGATACGGTGGGATGGTCACCCACCTTGCTAGACAGTTAGGGGTAGACTTCTCAGCTTGTACACGTATTGCTGCTAGACCCCTAGGACTTCAGGCCCTTATGACTAGAGGCATCATTTTTCCCACATATAGAGGTCCACCTTATGCTGCTATGCCATGGGAGAGTAGGACCGGGAGAGGCATTGAGTGGCTCCCTGAGTATTCCATTATGGCTGGACGCCATAACTGGAAGGAGACGTTCGCTGCTATGCATGCGAACAGATTAGTAGCCCCTCCTTATGTTCCACCACCACCAGTTGTAGAGGAGGAGGAGATGAGAGGAGGAGATGATTATGAGGGAGGAAGAGGAGCTGATCATGGCTTTGGTACATTCCCGGATCAGCCGGATGCAGTTCCCGACATGCCTAGACGTTCCCCCCGTCCCGCTAGAGCTTCAGGATCATCCTCTCGCCGTGCTAGTGTGAGCGAGAGGCCCACTTGGATGGCGGATCCTCCTACATGGTATAACACTCAGCCGGAGTGGATGAGAGCTCCACCGCCTTGGCATGCACAGCCACCACCAGCACCAACACCTTCAGATGCACCGGCATGGTACAGCCAGCCGCCTGGTTGGTACGAGCAGCTGCCAGAGTGGGCTACCGACCTTTCTGATAGGGTTGGAGCTTTGGAGATCCGTGCTGATGCTAGGGATGCACGAGCTGACGATCTTGACCACATGATGAGAGATGTTTACCGCCAGCAGTTCGGGCGGTACTATGATCCCAGCTTCTCCCCGTTTCCACCACCGCCTCCACCGCAGTGAGGACGTTTGATGATCGACCGTTTTAGCCGCTCCACCACCATTTTGTGAGTTCTTTTTCTTTTTGAACATTAGGGACAATGTTTGTTCCAAGTATGGGGTGGGGTGTGACTAATAGTTTGTAATAACTCTTACTCACTTTTGTATGCTTTATCGAGACTACCTTGCATGTTTCATTCTATTGCTACACGTTTCATTATTGCATTGCATGAAAAAGAGTTTGAAAAACCCATAAAATTTGAAAAATTTTGAAAATTTTGTGCTTCTAAGGATTGAGATGATTACTATGATAATCACCACTTGTGAATTGAGTTTTGATGACAATCGCATGTTTAAACAAATAGTGAATTGAAAAGAAATTGAATGAGTTGATTATTCCTCTTTTGCAAATTTCATAATGTGATGAATGTTACTTAAATCATGTTGAGAAATTAAGGTTGAAATCACATAACAAGTTCTTATGCTTCTTTTGAGATGATTAAGGCAATTCGATTTTCTTTCTTCTTTCTTTGATCATTTAGCCCCTCATTAAAATAATAACCTCCTTTACCTATCCGGGAATTTGGAGGATTTGAATGAAAAAGGCATGTTTGATGTGGGAGGGCCATGAAAGCAATATTTTGCATTCAAAGGAATAGAAACAAATCATAGGTTTGGGGAAGTCAATCATGATGATGAGTAACTCGGCACCATTCACATAGCCGGGTGTTTGTGTCTTGCCAAAGTCGGATTGAGTGATATTCCTAGCGGATTATGGTATGTGCATCAAGGGTTTGAGGCATCTCGTAAAAATGAGAAACGCCAATCTCCTAGGCTTCGGTTTTTGTGCACCTCTATCCATAACTCCAAAAGTAAAGTCGAAAAATGAATTGAAAAGAAGAGAGCGAAGCTCTAAGTTGAAAGTACTGCGGAAACCGCAAGAGAAAAAGAAAAGAGAAGTTATCCACTTTCCCGGATTCATGCACCACATTCCTTAAAGTTTTCCCTTCCTTTCCGCATTCTAGACCTTGTTTGAAAGTCCTTAAGATCAAGAGAATGATATATGACTTAGTGATCTAAATTGAAGTTTCTTATGATTGATTTTGATAATGTTTGAAGGTTATGATGTTTACATGGAAGTTTGATCAATTCATGAGTTTTCTTTACTCTTTACTCTTTGATTATGTGTATGAAAGTCTTATAAACGAATGAAGCAAGATTTGAGAATTATCTATTGATTAGAAAGCACATTCATCTAAAGAAGTTTTGGTTTTGAGAGTATATCCATATTTCATCCTAACTTGAGTTTTAAAGCTTTTGAAAGACCTTGCTTGGGGACAAGCAAGTGGCAAGTATGGGGTTATTCGTTACCATGAAATATTGTGATATTTTAGGCACGTTTTCTAAGTGTATTTCATCCATATTGGTATTCATTGATAAAGCATTGAAGCAATTGTGAGTTAGTTTATCTATTTTGTCGATATAGAGGTCTACATAAGCTTTGTGTTGATTGTAGGCAATTACGAGCTAAAACTGGACGAATCAAGCGAGAATGGAGAATGATTAAGCATGTCCAAGGATTGAGGACATCCTTAGGAGCTAAGGAAGATGCTAGGATGAAGAATGACACAAGACTAAAGGGAATTACGAACTACATGTATTCCACGCTCTAAAATACGGCCGTACTAGGTTCCACGTTCTATTCCACGGCCGTGGAACTTTGGCAAGACAAGCGTGGAGCATTCCAGCAACTTACACGGCCGTGGAGAGTTGTGATAAACCGTGATGAGTTTCCACGCTCTAAACCACGCTCTAAACCACGGGCGTGGAATCTTGGGAAACCGTGATTCTGACGATCTTTTAACGTACACTTTGAAGCCATGATCTTTTACTCAATGGGCCGGGCTCATATTTTACCTTACCCTATAAAAGGACGGAAAGAGAGAGATTCCGTCACCTTCGCTTAGACTTTGCCTACGCCTATTGCACGTGCCTAGGGTTTCGAGTTGGAAGGGTGGAAATTGCTATTTCGCAACGGAGATTTACGAAGAGTTAAAGATTTGGAAGCTACACTTTGTCTTTAGGTTTGATTAGAAGACGGATTGACATCCCGTTCTTCGTTCTTATCTAAGATTGTGATTGTTTGTGTTATTCCGAATCTATTTACACCATTGTTCTTGTTTGTGGATTGGAGATTGATTTGAGATTTATTCAAGGTTTTCGAAGGTTTTCATCTTTCATTCTTTTAAATCTTGAATTTGATATCAATATGACTGTTGTTGGCTAAAACCCTTTAGCAATTCTAAGGTGAAGGGTTGATAGTTGTGGCTTAGATGATGATAGATCGATCGTAAAAAGACTGGACCTTGAGAGTTAGAGAGAATCGCCGACGAACCTAATCCACGGTCTGTTCTTGAGCTTCCACGGCCATGGAACTCAAGAACTACCCGTAATTTTGTGTCAGTTACGAACCTTGCTTTTACTTTAATCCAAAGTTAAAGATTTGCTTTAACTTAGTCTTGGTTTGCCTTTTCTAGGTGGTAGTGAAGCCTCAACTACCTCTACCTCGATTTCGAGTGTCACAACCTTAATTGGTTTAGTTAGTCTTGATCCTTGGATTACAAGTTTGGGTATTTGACATTAATTCTTACCTTTAGATCCTTTCTATACTGAAGCCTCAACAACCTTTATAGAGAGTGTCTCTAGGTGGGTCATATAAGGTTTTTGGAACTTCACCGTACAATTACTTTACATTCGTATACCTTTGCATATCTCAACTCTGTCCTTATATCTTTAGTATATCTTGAATCGATTGCCACAACTGGATTCCTGGATCTTTAGGGTTGTTGTTTTCCCAATAATTTACAAAGCTCATACATTTACTCGCTTGACAATTCTTAACTAGATTTAACCCCCCAAATCCCTGTGTTCGATACTCTGGAATTCTTGCTTAACTATATCGATCCGTACACTGCGGGTTCGCTTGCTTGATTCTAGTTTTATAAATTTAAGACTTATTTGCACGCACGCTAAGTGGCGAACAAACACCTCGACCGAGATGTTCTTGGGGCAACCGAGGAGACTAGGTCTGACATCCAGTCAGACACCTCGGTCCGATCGGGATCACCTCGACCGAGGTGAAATCAAATTCAGCGAGGGGTATAAAAGGCGAGACGGTTTTTTCTCTCTCCTCACTTTTCCCTCCCACGCTCAACCTCGACTGCGGCGGCCTAAATCCCTCAAATCTTCAAATCTTATCTTCAAATCTTGCTCGTTTCTTGCGATTTTTGGTTCGATTACACCGGAGGAAGCGAGAGGATCGGTTTTCAAGCATCAAACAGCGAGAAAAACGCTCCAATTCTGCAGAATCTAGGTATTTCTTCCAAAAACCCTAACTCCTCTTCTTCCAATGATTTAGGATAGATTTGACTTTGGTTGCCAATTTCTCTAGCTGAAAAGGATATAAGTACCCCATAGGAAGCAATTGGTAGTGATTTGGGGGAAAATAACTTACAAATTTGAGAGTGCGATCGAACAACCTTTCGCCTCGGTCCGGTCGGTTGTGTCTCGACTGAGGTGATTGCTAGAGCAACCGAGGTATTCATATGTCAGATATCATGAGAAGTAGATCTGATCGCCAGTTGGTCTTGAGAGATAGACCTAGTAGTTCTTCCCCTTCTTCTGCATCTCATCCCACTATTCCGGTGATCCACGAGCGTCACCAGGATGATTTTGATAGGATATGCGGGCGTGCCATTGTTGCCCCGCGGTTTCTGGACGTTGCTTCCTTCGAGTGCCTCCACGTGGCGGAGGTGTTACGCTCTGGATATGTGTGATACGCAATAGGCTTTAAATTTATACTCGTTATATTTCTCCTAACTCCTAGCGAACCCGCAGTGTACGGGACGTTTGTAGTAGGGATAGTATTCCGAGGTCGAACACAAAGACTAAGGTGAAATCGAGTCAAACAATGGTCATAGATAGTGTGGATCTAGTCTAAGAGAGAAGAAAGAAATAAAGAAATGAAAATGATGATATTTTTGGTTGAGTTTTTGTGGTGATCAAGCAAAGATCACAAATCAAGCAAGATAATAAAACAAACTAACAACTCAAGCTAGCAAAACAAACAAGTAACATAAAACACAAAGTATATGATCAAGAGAGAAAAGTGGATTCTAGAGGTCAAGATTTCCGGTTATGGCATTGGACTCAAGGTTCTAAAGATTCTAAGGACAAGCTGCGGTTTTCGGGGAAGAGTGTTTCACTAATGGAAGCAATTACCGGGTAGGTCTCTCACTTCACTAGTCCCGCATCAAACTCCTATCACCGGGTAGGTCTCAAGGGGTTAAAGTAGGGAATTCTACACAAACCGGATACTACTTAAGGGGTAACCCTCTCCTTACCGGGTAAGTCTCGGAATAGGGAAATCTCAAGAGAAAATCCTAGCACACTCGATCCAATAGCGGCTTATGAGGCTCACTACTACCTAGAATTCATCATCTAAGGTATCTAAGATCGGAAATCATCGGGTATATCTCTTCCCTCACTTAGGTTAATAGCATTAGGTGATCCTAAGCTAAATTAGGCTTAATAAACACTAGGGTTTGAACAACCAAACACCCTAACATACAGATTCATCATTTAAAGAGCAACAGAGAAGGAAATCGGGTGGATCATGGGGGAAATCGGCCGATTTACCTGTAGAACAGGCCGATTTCCTCTCTGGTTAAGGTTTGGTTCAATCAAATCGTCCTAAACTAACATATAAGTCCATCCTATCATCACCCTAGCCATAACCATCAATCCATCACTCCAGAATCACAATAAACTAGCCAATGGTATGCATATTAAGATCCAAAATCATCACACAAGCATACATGGTGTTCATAGATGGATAATGAAAGATAGACAAGTAAAATCAATAAATCCTAACTAAATCTAAGTTGTAGCAAGACTTACAAACTCTAAAATGAAGATCCAAAACGTTTCTAACAATCCTTGCAATAGTTCTTCAATCCAAGACTCCAAAAATCACTCAAAATCACTCAAAACCTCACTATCACTCTTAGAATGGTGTTCTTCTTCTTCCTTCAATCCTTGAGAGTTTTTCTTCTCCTCCAATCTTCACCTCCAATGGATGAGCTGTGAATGAGAATGTGGGAGAGGAGAGATGCCCAGCAACAGCTTGCAGGACCACTTATATTCTCCACCAAGAGCAAGACCGGATCAAGAGATCGTGGGACACGTGGCTTAAGCTGTCAAAGGCAGGAAAATCGACCCAGAGGAATAAATCGACCGATTTTCCTGGCAGTTGGTCCGATTTTCTTCAGCAGAAGCATGCTATGATCGTCTAGCCATGAGTTGCTCCATTGCTTGCACCAATAGTGGTCTTTGTGTCCTTTGTTGCTCCAATTATGCTCCTCCAAAGCTTTGGATGTGTGCCACCATGAGGCTTGGCCCTCGAATGTATCGGTTATTGTCCAAAAGACCCCCGAAATACCTACAAAGCAACGCACAAGTCCGTGTAGACGTCTATCTCGACAAAATACGTGAATTGAGTGCAAACGTCGTGAATTAGTGCTAAACCGTGCATGAATGAGTGAGAAATCTATCTAAATGATTACCTAAACCTAAGTCATAAATCGTGTTATCAAAAATACCCCATACTTATGGTTTGCTCGTCCCCGAGCAAATTCTCAACTATAGACTACAAGATGACATGATTTATGTATGCAGAAAAATGGCAAGATCTTTTTGGGTTTGTGCTTCTAATTTTGGATCACCTTCATAGTCATGTTTCATGGCAATGGACAAGCAATCATGCATCAAACAAGTGAAGACATGGAAAGACAATTGTACTTAACTCGAAAGCATGCATGAAATGTAACAATGAAGAAGTCAAGAAGATCAAGAGGATATCCAATCTAAATCACTAAGTCTTACAAACATGCAAATAGGTCATAAGGTCTTATGAAGTAATTGGCCAAGAAAACGTTGTGATTAGGTGGGGATTTTTCTAGGCTATGTGATGCTAATCCGGGAATGGAACTAACTCCACAATCTTGTCCTCGATCAACTTCCCTCAAGTGTATATTTTTCTCCATTTTCTTTTCTTTCTTTCTTTTATTTTTGAGACAATGGCATTGGTGTACAAAAGCCGAAACCTTGGTGATTAGCCATCCTCGGGCTTTTTCTATTTTTCGAGGTGCATCCACACCGGGCACACATACCAAAGCTCGTTAGGACTATTGGTTTATTTGACTTTGGCAAGGTACCAACACCCGATTATGTGAAGTGTACCGAGTTACTTGTCATTTAAACTAACGTCCCCAAACCTATATTTTTGTCTACACTTTCACAACAATTTCAGCATTTCATTCACAACATTCTTTCATCAACAACTTCACCCCACACTTGCTTTTCACACACATCAACACACTATCATGCTCCTATTCCCGGATGGTTCAAAAGAGGTTAAATTTTTCATCAATTGAGGTGCTTAAACAACATGATCAAGATGAGAAGTAGAGAAAGGTGAATTACCTCATTCATTCCTAAATGATGTGTAAGAACTAGCATGCAATTTCGACTTTCAATACTCAATTCAATCAAGGCAAACATTCATGATCACAAATCATTCATGGGATTCAAGATAAGTACTTCAAGTCCACATATGCATCATCTATTCAACACATAAGGCCATTCATAGCCAATTCACAAGACAATTTTCATCATAAGGGTCATTCCCAAGCTTTAGAAGCACTAAAATTTTTTAAAATTTTTCTGATTTTTTTGGATTTTTCGAAATATGTATGTACAATGCAAGACATAATGAAACATGTGACAAAATTAAACTATCCTAGATGCTAATCATGCAAGTGATCATGAAAACCCCACCCCATACTTAGAAACACATTGTCCCCAATGTGGAAACTAAATAAAGAAGTGAAAGAGAGTCCTCACAATGTAAAATTGGTGATGCTATGGTATTTCGGTTCATATTGAATGATGATGGTGGATGATCGATCAAGGATGGTAGAGAGCTCTTGATGTTCATTATGGTGTCGGAACCCGCGTTTGGCACCGCAAGCCGTCCAAGTTCCACGTCCGCTCCACCCATGCTTGGTTGGAGATCATCACTTTCCTTCATACAGAGGAAAAATCGCCCCATAGCCCAGGAAAATCAGCCGATTTTGGTGCATGAACAGTCCGATTTCCTGGGTGCTTTCTTCCTTGTCCATGTGCTCGGATCTTGTACCTTCAACAGTTCTATGAGGCCTTCACATGACCTCCATCATCTCATAACTCATGACAATCAACAAGATCTAGCACCCAAAAACACAAAAGAAAAACAAAGCACACCAAGAGTGAGATCAAACAAAAGCAAGAAAAAGAAAGGGAAAAATATGTACCAATGGGTTGCCTCCCATTAAGCGCTTCTTTAAGGTCATTAGCTTGACCAAATTCAGGAGCGTTTCAATCAAGGTGAAGCGGGGCAATCACTTCCACCGGGGCTTCCGGGATGTACTTCTTCAATCGATGCCCATTCACTTTGAAGTTACCACAATGATCTCCTCCTATCTCCACCGCTCCGTGAGGAAAGACCTTCTTCACCACATATGGACCCATCCATCTTGATTTGAGCTTTCCGGGGAAGAGCCGCAGCCTTGAGTTGAAGAGAAGGACAAGGTCGCCTTCACTCAACTCTTTCGGGATGAGGCGCTTGTCATGCCAACGCTTGGTCCGCTCCTTGTAGATCCGGGCATTCTCATAAGCATCCAACCGGATCTCCTCAAGGGCGTTCATGTCTAGCAAACGCTTCTCACCGGCCTCCTTGAGGTCGAAATTCAACCATCTTATAGCCCAATATGCTCTATGCTCCATCTCTACCGGAAGGTGGCAAGACTTGCCATAGACCAACTTGTAAGGAGTGGTGCCAATTGGTGTCTTGAAAGCGGTCCTATATGCCCACAAAGCATCATCGAGCTTCATAGCCCAATCTTTCCTCGTCCTAGAGACCGTCTTCTCAAGTATCCCTTTAATCTCCCGGTTGGAGATCTCCACTTGGCCACTTGTTTGGGGATGGTAAGGTGTTGCTACCTTATGAGTCACCCCATACTTAGCCAAAAGTACCCCAAAATTCCTATTGGTGAAATGCTTCCCTCCATCACTTATGATCACCCTTGGTGTTCCAAACCTAGGGAAGATCACTCGGTTGAAGAACCGCACCACCACCTTGGCATCATTTGTGGGAGAGGTGATTGCCTCCACCCATCTTGAAACATAGTCAACCGCCAATAGGATGTAGAGGTTGCCACATGAAGATGGGAATGGTCCCATGAAGTCCACACCCCATACATCAAATATCTCCACCTCTTGTATGTTGTTCAAGGGCATCTCATTCCTCCTTGAGATGTTGCCCGTCCTTTGGCAAGCATCACAAGATACCACAAAGCTTTGCACATCCTTGAACAAACTTGGCCAAAAGAAGCCCGATTGCAACACTTTAGCACATGTCTTATGTGAGCTAGCATGCCCTCCACATGGCAAGGAATGACAATGGTGGATCACACTCTCCACTTCATCCTCCGGTATGCATCTTCTAAACATTCCATCCGGCCCTCTTTTGAACAAAAGTGGTTCACTCCAATAATAGTACCTCACATCCTTGAAGAACTTCTTCCTTTGGGCATATGTTAATCCGGGAGGCACTTCCTCACACACTAAGTAGTTCACAATGTCGGTGTTCGCTCCAAACGGTGTGTGCAAGCTTTAAATTTATAACCCTAGACTTAAGCTTAAAACAAGGATGCGAACCCGCAGTGTACGGGTCAATCGTAGTAAAAGCAAGAAAATTCCAGGGGTCGATCACAGGGACTCGGTGAAACAAAGTCAACACGGTATGCTATGTCAATTCTAACCACAAGAGCAGTTAATACAATCAAAGATGAATAAGAAGTCAATAAAGCAAACATGCAATTCTAGGGATTAAAGCATCAAGTTGTGGTTCCAACTCAAGATCTATAGATAAGCGGACAAAGCTGAGATTTTTGCGTGGGGAAGGTGTTACTAAAGTGGAGTAGATCACCGGGTAAGTCTCACTACACACTAATCCTAAACCGTAACTCCTATTACCGGGTAAGTCTCAAGGAATCAAGATAAAGAATTATAACCTCAAACTAACATACCATCTAAGGGAATAGAATCAACCTTTACCGGGTAAGTCTCAGGCTAACTCACAAAGATGGGATGGAAGCACACTCAAACCCCAATAAAGGATAAACCTTTATTACCTACACTTATGATCGTTGATACACAAACTAAGGAATTACCGGGTAAGTCTCATCCTAAGCTTGCATTGAACCAGGAAGGTGTAATAAGAATAGGATTTAACAAACTCTAACACTTAACTCTCTGTTTTAGGTCGGATAAGTCACCTCGGTCAGAAGAATTCCACCCCGGCCGAGATGTTCATCAACCGAACGAGATGCTTAGGGTTAAGGTTAAAGACTCGAACTTTCAGGATCCTACTGGAATCTAAGATTATTCTATCATTGTTTTTCCCACAACCTTCAGCTAATCACCCTAGAATCACACAAGGAAATTAGCCACTCATCATCATAATGAAAGTATTAAGATATATGGGAAGAAGGTGAATATTTGAACAAAGAAGAATTTAATGAAAAGACTTCAATAACTGAATCAAATATCACAACAAAGCGTTCCTTGGATAATAATAAAAAAGACAAGACAACAATTGAGGGAATTGAAGACAATCTTACAAAACCCTTCAAAAAGCTATAAAAAGCTATGATCTTCAACCTTCCTTCAACCTTCAAAAAGGTTCTTCGAAAACTCCCCAAATTGGAGTATACTGCGGCTGCTGCGTGTGTGGGGTGTAAGCGGAATTTCCAACTGTATGCGGATGTCGGAATTATGGGAAATCCGACCCTTTTTATAGGAAAATAAACCTCCAAAGATAATAAATCTTAAGAAGATATCTTCCCATAAAAAATAGGTAAAATATATGATTCTGCATATCTCCTTCCTTCCAGAAGCTAAGCCCAAAAATATAAGATCACTTTCCAAATTTAAAAGATCTCTTCCAAGAATAAAATATTCTCGCCGCGTCCTAGGTGTTCGCCTCGGTCGAGTCGGCGTCTTTGGATCGCCTCGGTCGATGTGAATCAATGGTCAACCGAGGTGAGTCACAACAAAATGTGAAATCTCTCGAATCTGCTCCAAAGTGAATCTTCAATCCATGGCTATGCTCCCTGGATGTAGCTCCAAATGACTCATGACTCCTTTTGCTCCTTTTTTATGCAAAACGTACCAAATTACCTGCAATTACAACGAAACTAGGTGTAGACCTCGATTCTCGCAAAGGTAGATGAAATGGTAGTAAAATCACATAATGTACATACAAACATGCAGATTATGAAAGATAAAACGTCCAAACAAACCCCAAAATATAGACTATAATTCATGCTATCAAAATTCTCTTGGATTCAATTCTGAAATGCTCTCAGCAAAACTTTTACAAAACTTGTCTAACTACAAAAGAAGAAAGAAAAGGCTTTATATATGTTCGCTCCAAACGGTGTGTGCAAGCTTTAAATTTATAACCCTAGACTTAAGCTTAAAACAAGGATGCGAACCCGCAGTGTACGGGTCAATCGTAGTAAAAGCAAGAAAATTCCAGGGGTCGATCTCAGGGACTCGGTGAAACAGAGTCAATACGGTATGCTAATGTCAATGCTAACCACAAGAGCAATTAACACAATCAAGATGAATAAGATGTCAAATAAAGCAAACATGCAATTCTAGGGATTAAAGCGTCTAGTTGTGGTTCCAACTCAAGATCTATAGATAAGCGGACAAAGCTGAGATTTTTGCATGGGGAAGGTGTTACTAAAGTGGAGTAGATCACCGGGTAAGTCTCACTACACACTAATCCTAAACCGTAACTCCTATTACCGGGTAAGTCTCAAGGAATCAAGATAAAGAACTATAACCTCAAACTAACACACCATCTAAGGGAATAGAATCAACCTTTACCGGGTAAGTCTCAGGCTAACTCACAAAGATGGGATGGAAGCACACTCAAACCCCAATAAAGGATAAACCTTTATTACCTACACTTATGATCGTTAACACACAAACTAAGGAATTACCGGGTAAGTCTCATCCTAAGCTTGCATTGAACCAGGAAGGTGTAATAAGAATAGGATTTAGCAAACTCTAACACTTAACTCTCAGTTACGGATCAAATAAGTCACCTCGGTCAGAAGAATTCCACCCCGGCCGAGATGTTCATCAACCGAACGAGATGCTTAGGGTTAAGGTTAAAGACTCGAACTTTCAGGATCCTACTGGAATCTAAGATTATTCTATCATTGTTTTTCCCACAACCTTCAGCTAATCACCCTAGAATCACACAAGGAAATTAGCCACTCATCATCATAATGAAAGTATTAAATATATGGGAAGAAGGTGAATATTTGAACAAAGAAGAATTTAATGAAAAGACTTCAATAACTGAATCAAATATCACAACAAAGCGTTCCTTGGATAATAATCCAAAAAGACAAGACAACAATTGAGGGAATTGAAGACAATCTTACAAAACCCTTCAAAAAGCTATAAAAGCTATGGACTTCAATCTTCCTTCAACCTTCAAAAAGGTTCTTCGAAAACTCCCAAATTGGAGTATGCTGCTGCTGCTGCGTAAACCCTAATCGACGGTATAGCGTGATGTTCGAATTGTGGAAATCTAACCCTTTTTATAAGAAAATAACCCTCCAAAGATAATAAATCTTAGAAAGATATTTTCCCATAAATATAGGTAAAATATATGATTCTGCATATCTCCTTCCTTCCAGGAGCCAAGCCCAAAAATATAAGATCACTTTCCAAATTTAAAAGATCTCTTCCAAGAATAAAATATTCTCGCCGCGTCCTAGGTGTTCGCCTCGGTCGAGTCGGCGTCTCTGGATCGCCTCGGTCGAGGTGAATCTCTGGTCAACCGAGGTGAGTCACAACTGAATGTGAAATCTCTCAAAACTGGTCCAAAGCGAATCTTTAATCCATGGCTATGCTCCCTGGATGTAGCTCCAAATGACTCATGACTCCTTTTGCTCCTTTTTGATGCAAAACGTACCATATTACCTGCAATTACAACGAAACTAGGTGTAGACCTCGATTCTCGCAAAGGTAGATGAAATGGTAGTAAAATCACATAATGTACATACAAACATGCAGATTATGAAAGATAAAACGTCCAAACAAACCCCAAAATATAGACTATAATTCATGCTATCAAAATACCCCATACTTAGCCCTTGCTTGTCCCCAAGCAAGTTCCTCATATAGAAGACAAGATAGAATGGATTATAAGTCAAGAAAATCAATGAAAAGTCTTTCAAAAATATTTTATGGTGTGCAACTATCATAGATCACTCTAAGAGAATACTTCCTGGAATTAAAAACTTAATATGCTCAAAACATTTTATAAATATAAGAAAGTTGTTCATCTTTGCATAAAATCATAGAATGCATAATAAATCATAATTATCAAAATTAATCATGTATAATCCAGTTTAAACCGCTAAGTCAATCAACAAGCTCGAGGTCTCAAGGGCTTCCCAAGAGAAAAGGTCAAGAAACGTGTAGGGTAGGGATGTATGTAAGGTAATGTGGTGCTAGAGTCCGGGAAAAGGATGAACTTCACTTTCACTTCAACTTGCAACATCTTCCACCAATAAGCTTTGCTTATCTCACACTTTTTCTCCTTTTTTTTTTTTTTACTTTACTTTTTGGGATGCATGGACAGAGGTGCACAATAACCGAAGCCTAGGAAATCTGCAATCATCAATTTCTCGAGATGCATCAAACCCTTGATGCACATACCATGACCCGTTAGGAATATCGCTCAATCCGACTTTGGCAAGACACAAACACCCGGCTATGTGAATGGTGCCGAGTTACTCATCTTCATGATTGACTTCCCCAAACCTAAAATTGCTTTCTAACACTTCACTTCCAGCCCACTTCTCATCTTTTAATTTGCTTTCACCACTTCGCTTGCTTCCAAATTCCCGGATAGGTAAAGGGAGGCAAAATGTATATGAGGGGTTAAGCATGATCAAGAAGAAGAAGAAGAAAAGAATGAATTGCCTTGGTCTTTCCAAGAAGAAAGTGAGAGAACTTAACCTGCGGTGTCAACCTTCAAATTCAACATAATTTGGATAAAAACAAAGTATTAAACATGCTAATAATTTCAAACAAAGCATTTAGCAACTTAAACATATTATAAAACCTTTCAAACACACAAAGAATTTAAAACCAGTAGGTAAACAAAATCTTCACTGAGATCATATCCAGATAAGTAACACAAAATCGTTTTCGAAAACTTTATGTTACGCCACCTCGGTCGAGATGTTCTTGGTTCAATCGAGGTGAAATGCCTCGTTTCGCCAGAATCTCCCCGGTCGAGGTAAAAATTTTATTTTTTAAATTTAAAAACCAAATTTGTTTATTTTTTCGGTTCGGTTTCGACGTTTTTCTCAATCAAATAACCTGTAGGTATGCATGTAATATCAGATAATCATATAAAGGCAAATGAAGCATAAATATGAAAATATCCGATAAATAAGCTACATCATAAGTGTCGAATACATCAAAAGTAGCCACATAGTCAGATAACAAATACCCCATACTTGAGACACACTGTCCCAGTGGGTATAATAAAAGGTCTAAATAAAAGAGGACTCACCGGATAAGAGCCGAACTGCATAAAAAAATATAATAATAAAACTCTGCAGCTCCTCAGTAGTCCTGATCCGGCGGTGGTGGTGGTGGTACATAAGGATGCTGGGTCGGATCAAACGGATAGCCCATAGTCTGCTGGAACTGTAGCTCCATCATCCTACGCTGATAGTGCTGCCCCTCCAACATCTGCTGAGTCCAGCTGTCAAGGTGTCGGTGCTGGGCGGCAAATCTCTCATGGATATCCACTGTAAGGGCAGCATATGAGTCTATCATCTGATCTGTCAAGTCGTCGATCCGACGATGAGCCTCTGCATCTCTATGACGGCGTGTCCGACGCCTAGCAGATCTAGCAGGAGGTGCAGCAGGTGCAGGCTCAGTATCCTCCTCATCCTCATCTAAATCAATAATGGGTGGCGCGCTCGTCCCAGCTGTATCTGTACCTGTGTCCATCGGGACGCCGCCTCCTCTCTCATCCACTGTCTCATCATCGTCGTCATCCTCATCAGCCTCCTCCTCAGCCTCAGCAGGGGCAGCTGCTCCCTCTCTGTAATCCTCCATAAGTGGATCCCAAGCAGTCTGCCAGAAATGGGGATCAAAGACAGAGAACTGTGCAGACCATCTGATGCCCTGAGGTGCAGTCCGCTCCCAAGGCATGGCAACGTAGGGTGTAGTCAGTCCACGGGGAACTAGAATCCTCCTTGTAATCATCTCCTGCAATCCCAGCGGCTTCGGAGCCGCTGCTAACGTGCAAATGCTGAGGTCCATCCCGTGGTAAGTAGCGATGTGGGTGACTAGACCTCCACAGCAAATATCTCCCTTTGCCTTGGCCTTGATCCTATGCAGATCCTCTGCTAGGAGCAAGCCAAAGTCTGGGAATCCTCCTGTGACCATGCAATAGAGGCTGAAGAGCTCACCCTGTCTGATCTTCTGGGGCGTCTCAGTACGCGCCAGAAGTGTCTCACTGAAGATCCTGTGGGCAAGTCTGAAGGCTGGGTGAAAGATGACCTTCTCCCTGGAATCTCCAGGGCGCCATCTGTCTGCGTGTGTAGTAATGTGGGCTATCTGTCCCCAGAACTCCCTAGCTACGGATCGGGAGGGGAAGTCTACAGCGGTGGGGTCAGGAAAGCCAAAGATCTCTCTCCAAATCTCTAAAGGAACTATGAAGTTCCGGTTCATCAACCGGTACTTCACAGAACGGTCTGTGGGGAGGTAGGAGAAGGAGCTAACAAACTCGAGTGTCGGCTCTAAGTAAGCTGGGGCTCGGATCTCAGTAAACTGATCCAGCCCGACGGTAGCAATCATCCTCCTAAGGTCAGCATCTAACCCTAGGCAGTCAAAAGCTGACACATCCAGAAATCGTGGTGCGATGACTGGACGGCCAACTATCCTCTCATAGTCTACCCGGCATCTCTCGTGGATAATCGGGCGGTAGGGACGGGATGAGGAAGGAGAAGGGGAAGGGGAGGATCTATCTCTAAGAGCTAATCGGCGATCTGAACTCATTTTCAAACACACTGTCAGACTACCTCGGTCGACTGACAACTCCAAGAATCACCTCGACCGAGGTGCAGAACAATTCGACCGAGGCGAAGACAGTCGCGATTCCACTCTCTGATTTTCAGTTCTTTTCCCCCAAAAATCACTACCGATGCTTCCTAAGGGGTACTTATAGACTTCCTCAACAGAATCAAGGGCAACCAAAGCCCAATATGCAGTAAACGAACGAGTTTAGGTTTTCGAACGTTTTTACCTATTTCCGGCCGATTCACTCAGATTTCTTGTAGATCTGTAGTTGCAATCGGATCCTCTACTCTTCAATTGCAATTTGGGAGCAGAAATCTTCGAAAACGAGCGAGAAACGAAGGAGGCGAGGTGGATCTGTCGCCGCGGTCGAAATGGGTAAAAAAAATGTGAAAAGTAATTTTTCCCTTTTTATAATGTTACTGGATTTGCTGTCACCTCGGTCGAGATGGTCTCGACTGGACCGAGGTGATGTGGACCGAGGCGGTTCTGCAGAAACCCTAGTTGCCTCGGTTGCTTCAAGAATCAACTCGGTCGAGATGCTCTGACGGTGACCGAGGTGCTTCTATCTTCTCAGATTCTCGAACTTCTGTCCTTCCAGATGTGCTCCTCCCTGTTGTCTGTCCAGAACGCCAAAAACAAAGCAAAACAAAGCAAAAACAAAAACTATCTAAGCTAGACTAGAAAACGGGAGAAGAAAGCAATACCTTGGGTTGCCTCCCAAGAAGCGCTTGATTTAAGGTCGCTAGCTGGACCATGATGCGTCTCAAAGGAGGTGGGAGGTTCCCTCACCCCATACTTCACCTCCATCGTGGGGTGAAGTAAGTAGATCCATCAAACGCTCCAAGACGTGCAAGTGCTCATCGGGGAATGAATCGTCTATGGGTGGGTTATCCGTCTCGCGGGAAGATTCCGGTTGCCGGCTGAGGTGATCCGCAACTGAATTCTCGGATCCCTTCTTATCGCGGATCTCTAGGTCAAACTCTTGAAGCAAGAGAATCCATCGAATAAGGCGCGGCTTGGCATCCTTCTTCGCCAACAAGTAACGAATGGCTGCATGGTCGGTGTAGACAATGACTTTCGCCCCTACTAGATAGGAACGAAACTTCTCGAAAGCATATACAACCGCCAATAACTCCTTCTCGGTGGTAGCGTAGTTGCGTTGTGCTTCATCTAGCGTCTTGCTAGCATAGTAGATGGCGGTGGTCCGTCCATCCTTCTTCTGTCCAAGCACCGCTCCTACGGCTACATCACTAGCGTCACACATGACCTCAAAGGGTAAGGTCCAATCAGGAGGCTGGATAATGGGAGCGGAGATCAACGCTTCCTTAATCCTGTAAAAAGCATCAAGACACTCCTGCGAAAACTCAAAAATAACATCTTTATTCAAGAGGTTTGTTAGAGGTTTAGAAATCTTGGAGAAGTCCTTGATGAATCTTCTGTAGAAACCTGCATGCCCGAGAAAACTCCTCACACCTTTAACAGAACAAGGAGGAGGGAGTTTCTCAATAGTCTCGATCTTAGCTCGATCGACCTCAATACCTCGATTAGAAACGAGGTGTCCTAGCACAATGCCTTCATTAACCATAAAATGACACTTCTCCCAATTCAAAACAAGGTTAGTGTCTTCACATCTTTTAAGCACTAGAGAAAGGTTAGATAGGCAATCATCAAAAGAGGAACCATATACAGAAAAATTATCCATGAATACCTCCATGATCTCCTCTATGTACTCGGAAAAGATAGCCATCATGCATCGCTGGAAGGTAGCTGGTGCATTGCACAATCCAAATGGCATCCTCCGATAGGCAAACGTCCCCCATGGACAAGTGAAAGTGGTCTTCTCCTGATCATCCGGATGGATAGGAATCTGGAAGAATCCACTATAGCCGTCCAAGTAGCAAAAGTGTGAATGCTGGGCCAACCGTTCGAGCATTTGATCAATGAAGGGAAGCGGAAAATGATCCTTCCGAGTCGCCGTGTTCAGCTTCCTATAGTCGATGCAAACTCTCCAGCCCGTAACGGTCCTTGTTGGGATCAACTCGTTGTTCTTATTCGTCACAACGGTCATCCCTCCTTTCTTTGGAACGACATGCACTGGGCTAACCCACTTGCTGTCCGAGATAGGATAGATAATACCTGCATCCAACAACTTAAGAACTTCCTTCTTCACAACCTCTTTCATGATCGGATTTAACCGTCTTTGAGGTTCCCGTGAAGTCTTATGATTGTCTTCCATTAGAATTCTATGCATGCAGAAAGAAGGTTTAATGCCAATAAGATCATCCGTGGTGTAACCTATGGCTTTTCGATGCTTTCTCAGGACATGCATGAGCTTAGATAATTCAGAATCGGAGAGGGAAGCACTAGCAATAACGGGATAAGTAGAATCCGGCCCAAGAAAGATATACCTCAAGTGACTAGGGAGTTGTTTAAGCTCCACAACTGGGGGTGCTTTCTGAGATGGATCTGTGCTTCCTCTTTCCATTGGAGTGGTGTCAGAAACTGGATTAAATTCAATCTCAATTTGAATCGTCTCGCTGTTGACCTCGGTCGAGGCACAAAGGCGTTGACCGAGGTGTTCTTCAGACGCCTCGCTCTGTCCAGAAGGTGCTTCGGTCGAGGTACTGCTACTGGAACCGAGACTGGAGATCTTCGTCTCCCGGACTAGCTTCTCAATTTTAGCTCCTGGATCCTCTTCCAGTGCCTTCAAGCTCCGTATATCTGCATCACAAGAAGCATCTATACCTTCCTCCATTAAACTGAAGCTAATAACTCTTTCGAGTGGATCGTTAATAAGGATAGAGTTCACCAATTCTCTTGATTCTTCTTCATCGTAGATGTTGAAGATATCATCAATTAGTTGCTCCCCTTTCATGGCTGCAAGTAGTGCGAACTCTACCTCATCGCCACCAACGTTGAATTTCAACTTGGCGTTCTTGCAATCCACATTGCAACCCGAAGTTGCTAGAAATGGTCTCCCGAGAATGATAGGAACAGGATAATCTGCGGGAATGTCAAGTACGACAAAATCTATAGGTAGATAGAAGTTACCTAACTTGACCGGAACGTCCTCCAAAATGCCCACGGGATGGGTGATGGAGCGATCCGCCATGTAAAGTCGAATCTTGACCGGTTTGGGCTCTCCAAGACCGATCTTAGGGCATAGCTCCAGCGGGATGATGCTCACGCTGGCTCCTAGATCACAAAGGGCTTCACAAGTGACATCCCCAACTTGAATGGGAATGCAAAATGAGCCGGGATCTCTCAATTTAGGTGGCATCTTCTCCTTCATGATTTTGATTAGTTCCGAAGACTTAGACGTCATCCTAACTTCACCAACATCCTCCAGCTTCCTCTTCCTTGATAAAATCTCTTTTAAGAACTTCCCATAGGCGGGCATACCTAATATAGCATCAGGGAAAGGAATATTAATATGTAGCTTATTCATCAAGTCAAGAAACTTACCGAAGTGCTTGTCTAGATGTGCTCTGGCTCTGGATTGAGGGAATGGAAGTGGTGGCTTATATGCAGGAGGTGGAACATAAGTTTCTGTCGTTCCTCCCACTTTCTGTTGATCCGCCTCGGTTGGCATCTCGGTCGAGGTGTTCTTCGACCCGATCTAAACCGAGGTGGTCTGCGTCGAGCGAGGTACTGGATCTGCAGTTTTGAGTCCACTCCTCGTCGTTATGGCCATGCACTGGCCCTTAGGGTTAGTTTCCGTCTTTGCTGGAAGCTTCCCTGGATCTCTTGGCGCTTCATTTGCCCTATTAGCAAGTTGTTGTTCAAGGGACTTTTGGGCCCTCGAAAATGAAGTCATAGAAGTCTCCATAGCGCTAAGCTTGATCAAGATTGCCTCCAGAACTGCATCTTTCTTTTCTGGCTGAGACGAACTTGATCCTTGCCCTTGGCTTTTCAATGGAGTAGAAGAAGAAGAAGGAGGAGAGAGGAAAGGATTAGAGGAATCATTAGAGTTGGAGTTTGAATAATTGTTACCGTGGTTTTGATTATTCGCCCTCCAGTTGTTGCTATTGGATCCTCTATTGTTGTTGTTGTAGTTGTTGTTTCGGGGTCCGTTGTTGTTGTTACGGTACCCATTGTTGTTGTTGTTCCTTTGCCCTTGCTCTTCCTTCTTAGTTTGAGCCATCAAGAGCTCCTTCAATTGCTTCACGTCGTTCTTCAATGACGTGAGTTGATTGTTGTTGGGTTGAGTCTCTTGAAAGTTGACTCTTTTAACTCCACCTTCGGTTCCTTGGTGGGTATACTTCTCCATGTGCAAGGCTTGCTTCTCAATGAAGTCCCATGCATCATCAATCGCCATGTCCATGAAGGTACCGGCGGAGAGTAGTTGGAGATTAAACTGGGTGCTTCCGTCCAGCCCTTTGAAGTAGATCTCCAACAACTCGATCTTTTGAATCCCATGATGTGGGCAATCCAAAAGGATATCCTTGAACCGCTCCCAAGATTTGGACAAGCTCTCCTTGTCCTTCATGATGAAAGCATTGATCTTCCCTCTCATTTCAGCGGTCTTTGAGGGGGGGAAAGAATTTGGTTAGGAATTCCGTAGTCATCTCCTCCCACATGCTGATTTTTCCTGGAGGAAGAGATTGATACCAAGTAAGAGCTCTATCTTTTAAAGAAAAGTAAAAAGGTCTTAGCTTGTAGTTGTTATTTTCAATTCTAGAAGGTCGCAAGGTCTCCATCAAGATCTCGTAGTTTTGAAGATGTTGATGCGGCGACTCCTTCTCTAGCCCTCCGAATTGACATTGGCGAATCATGGATAGAACTTGCGGTCGAAGTTCGTAGTCATGATCTGCTGGATCTCCTAGGTTCACTCCTGGACACCTCAGCTGTTGGTTAGGGTCCATCCTTTGACCTAGGGTTTGCGGGATTCCTGCAAGAAGAACATCTCGGACTGGTATCCGAGGTGGAAGTATATCGGCCGGGGCGTCAGGTGCTGGAATCTACCTCGGTCGAGGATCAACTACTGGATCGTGCATCGGTCGAAGTAGAATCTGATTCCGAATGGCTGCAATCTCAGCTTCGATTGCTGCAGTCCTGGCATGATTCTCTTCTTTCTCTTGCCTTAGCTCTTCTTTACTGAGACGTAGCAGCTCCTGCGTCTCTCTCAATTGGGCCGCAAGATCGTGATCGTCTTGTTGGGCCATCTTCGCTTCTCTTAAGCGTCGCTTGTATGTCTTTTCTGGTTCGGGATCGTAAGGAACGATTTCCTTCCCAGCGCGGGTTCTTCGCATATACCTAAGAAAGAACCTGCAAAGATCGTCACTCAAGTAGAGTGGTTAGATGAAACGGGGCAAATGCCCCAAGAGCAAACCGTACCGGCTCGGTCTAGACCAAGTCCCCGGCAACGGCGCCAAAAACTTGTTCGCTCCAAACGGTGTGTGCAAGCTTTAAATTTATAACCCTAGACTTAAGCTTAAAACAAGGATGCGAACCCGCAGTGTACGGGTCAATCGTAGTAAAAGCAAGAAAATTCCAGGGGTCGATCACAGGGACTCGGTGAAACAAAGTCAACACGGTATGCTATGTCAATTCTAACTACAAGAGCAGTTAATACAATCAAAGATGAATAAGAAGTCAATAAAGCAAACATGCAATTCTAGGGATTAAAGCATCAAGTTGTGGTTCCAACTCAAGATCTATAGATAAGCGGACAAAGCTGAGATTTTTGCGTGGGGAAGGTGTTACTAAAGTGGAGTAGATCACCGGGTAAGTCTCACTACACACTAATCCTAAACCGTAACTCCTATTACCGGGTAAGTCTCAAGGAATCAAGATAAAGAATTATAACCTCAAACTAACATACCATCTAAGGGAATAGAATCAACCTTTACCGGGTAAGTCTCAGGCTAACTCACAAAGATGGGATGGAAGCACACTCAAACCCCAATAAAGGATAAACCTTTATTACCTACACTTATGATCGTTGATACACAAACTAAGGAATTACCGGGTAAGTCTCATCCTAAGCTTGCATTGAACCAGGAAGGTGTAATAAGAATAGGATTTAACAAACTCTAACACTTAACTCTCTGTTTTAGGTCGGATAAGTCACCTCGGTCAGAAGAATTCCACCCCGGCCGAGATGTTCATCAACCGAACGAGATGCTTAGGGTTAAGGTTAAAGACTCGAACTTTCAGGATCCTACTGGAATCTAAGATTATTCTATCATTGTTTTTCACACAACCTTCAGCTAATCACCCTAGAATCACACAAGGAAATTAGCCACTCATCATCATAATGAAAGTATTAAGATATATGGGAAGAAGGTGAATATTTGAACAAAGAAGAATTTAATGAAAAGACTTCAATAATTGAATCAAATATCACAACAAAGCGTTCCTTGGATAATAATCAAAAAGACAAGACAGCAATTGAGGGAATTGAAGACAATCTTACAAAACCCTTCAAAAAGCTATAAAAAGCTATGATCTTCAACCTTCCTTCAACCTTCAAAAAGGTTCTTCGAAAACTCCCCAAATTGGAGTATACTGCGGCTGCTGCGTGTGTGGGGTGTAAGCGGAATTTCCAACTGTATGCGGATGTCGGAATTATGGGAAATCCGACCCTTTTTATAGGAAAATAAACCTCCAAAGATAATAAATCTTAAGAAGATATCTTCCCATAAAAAATAGGTAAAATATATGATTCTGCATATCTCCTTCCTTCCAGAAGCTAAGCCCAAAAATATAAGATCACTTTCCAAATTTAAAAGATCTCTTCCAAGAATAAAATATTCTCGCCGCGTCCTAGGTGTTCGCCTCGGTCGAGTCGGCGTCTTTGGATCGCCTCGGTCGATGTGAATCAATGGTCAACCGAGGTGAGTCACAACAAAATGTGAAATCTCTCGAATCTGCTCCAAAGTGAATCTTCAATCCATGGCTATGCTCCCTGGATGTAGCTCCAAATGACTCATGACTCCTTTTGCTCCTTTTTTATGCAAAACGTACCAAATTACCTGCAATTACAACGAAACTAGGTGTAGACCTCGATTCTCGCAAAGGTAGATGAAATGGTAGTAAAATCACATAATGTACATACAAACATGCAGATTATGAAAGATAAAACGTCCAAACAAACCCCAAAATATAGACTATAATTCATGCTATCAGTCGGCATACCATGGCTCACTTCCTCTAGACACTTGGAACAAGAATTCCTCCACCATTTGTAATTGCTCATCCCGGAATGAGTCATCAATCGGGATGTCATCTCTCTCAATCTCTAGAGGAGGTAGTCTACTAAGGTGATCCACCACGGAGTTCTCGGATCCCTTCTTGTCCCGGATTTCCAAATCAAACTCTTGAAGAAGAAGGATCCACCGAATCAATCTAGGCTTTGCATCCTTCTTGGTAAGGAGATAACGGATCGCAGCATGATCCGTATACACTATGACCTTCGCTCCAACAAGGTATGACCGAAACTTCTCAAAGGCATACACTACCGCTAGCAACTCTTTCTCGGTTGTGGCATAGTTAAGTTGGGCATCATCTAGCGTCTTGCTAGCATAATAAATGGCATGAGTGCACCCATCTTTCCTTTGCCACAAAACAGCCCCAACGGCTACATCGCTTGCATCACACATGATTTCAAACGGTAGGCTCCAATCCGGAGGTTGCATGATAGGTGCGGAGGTCAAAGCGTTCTTCAACCTACAAAAATCCTCAAGGCAATCTTTGGAGAAAACAAATTCAACATCCTTCATTAGTAGGTTAGTAAGGGGCTTAGAAATTTTAGAGAAGTCTTGAATAAACCTCCGGTAAAAACCGGCATGCCCTAAGAAACTCCTTACCCCTTTCACCGAGGTAGGTGGTGGCAACTTCTCTATAGTTTCAATCTTGGCCCTATCAACCTCAATGCCACGGTTAGACACCAAGTGTCCTAACACAATACCTTCACTTACCATGAAGTGGCATTTTTCCCAATTCAAGACAAGATTTGTCTCCTCACATCTTTGCAATACTAATGACAAGTTAGCCAAGCAATTATCAAAGGAAGAACCATAAACAGAGAAATCATCCATGAACACTTCCATGATATTTTCAATGCATTCCGAAAAGATAGCCATCATACACCTTTGGAAGGTGGCGGGTGCATTACACAACCCGAATGGCATCCTCCTATATGCAAAAGTTCCCCATGGACATGTAAAGGTGGTTTTCTCTTGGTCATCGGGGTGGATAGGGATTTGGAAGAATCCACTATAGCCATCTAGGTATCAAAAATGGGAATGTTGAGCTAACCTCTCTAGCATTTGGTCAATGAAAGGAAGAGGAAAGTGATCTTTCCTAGAGGCCATGTTAAGCTTCCTATAGTCAATACACATCCTCCACCCCGTAACCGTCCTAGTCGAGATTACATCATTATTCTCATTGGTAACTACGGTCATCCCACCCTTCTTAGGAACTACATGAACGGGACTAACCCACTTACTATCCGAGATAGGGTAGATAATTCCCGCATCTAGCAACTTAATGATTTCCTTTTTGACTACTTCTTTCATTATGGGATTCAATCTTCTTTGATGTTAAATAGAGGGTTTATGATTATCTTCCATCATTATCCTATGCATGCACAAAGAGGGCTTGATGCCAACAAGATCATCAATGGTGTATCCTATTGCCTTTCTATGCAGTTTCAATTCATTCAACAATCTATTAAGCTCATCATCATTCAAAGATGCATTCACAATCACCGGATAAGTAGAATTTGAACCAAGGAAAGCATACTTTAAATGAGAAGGAAGAGGTTTAAGATCAAGTTGAGGAGGACCTTTTTCGGTTGGAGACGATCCATACAATGTAGGTTGAGATGATTGCAAAGCCATGGAAGCCTCCTTGAAGTCCCTTGATGATTGCTCACATTCAAGTGGTTGGTGCTGAAAAGACTCTGGAAAATCGACCCAGGAAAAAAAATCGGTCGATTTTTCTGGCAGTGGGTCGATTTGAGTTTCGTTTTTGCAAAACTGGATGAAATTTCAGCACAAGGACAAAAATAGGCCGATTTTGCCCAGGCAGGCCGATTTTTCTGGCTGTTTTTCTCTTCTTCTAGCACTTCAAATCCAACACTTGGTAGCTCGTCCAATGCATTCAAGGCCTTGATTACTTCATTGCTACTCTCCTCAACTCCTTCCTCCATCAAGCTTGAGCTAAGAACCCTCTCAAGCGGATCCTTGAGCAAGATTGAGCTCACAACCTCTCTAGACTCCTCTTCTTCAACTATGTTGAATACATCTTCATCAAGGGTTGGCCCTTTCATCATTGTGGACAGCTTGAACTTGATGTTCTCTTCTCCAATGTTGAAGGAGAGAGTCCCATTCTTGCAATCTACTAGACATCCGGAAGTAGCTAGGAAAGGTCTCCCCAAGATGATAGGAACCGGATAGTCCGCCGGGATGTCCAAAACAACGAAGTCTATGGGCACATAGAACTTCCCTAATTGCACCGGAATGTCTTCTAAGATTCCAACCGGATGAGTGATTGAGCGGTCCGCCATGTAAAGGGTCATCTTGACCGGCTTTGGCTCTCCTAGCCCAACCTTGTTGCAAAGTGCAAGCGGAATGATGCTTACACTTGCCCCAAGATCACATAGGGCGTCATACTTCACTTCTCCTACTCCGATTGGCACACAAAAGGATCCCGGATCCCTTAGCTTAGGAGGCATCTCCTCCTTCATCGTTTGAATCAATTCCGAGGATCTCTTTGTCATTCTTATCTCCCCATACTCTTCCAACTTCCTTTTGTTGGAGAGTATTTCATTCAAGAACTTGCCATATGCCGGCATACCTAAGATAGCATCCATGAACGGAATGTTAATATGCAATTTAGACATAAGTTCAAGGAACTTACCAAAGTGATTGTCCAAGCGAGCTCTTGCTCTTGATTGTGGGAACGGTAGTGGTGGCTTGTATGGAGGCGGTGCCACATATGTTGGTTCAACATCCTTGCTCTTGCCTCCATCTCCTTGCAAAGTCTCTTCCTCATTCACCACTTGTTTCCCTTTAGCATTCTCCTTGGGCAAAGGCTCCTTCATACTCAACCCACTTCTCGTTGTAATGGCCAACACTTGGCCTCTTGGGTTTTCTTCGGTCCTTCCGGGAAGCTTCCCCGGATCTCTATGTGCTTCACCCGCCTTTTGGAACACTTGTGCTTCCAAAACCTTTTGAGCTTTAGAAATTGAAGTCACCGTGCTCTCAAGACCACTCAACCTTCCAAGCAATTGCTCAAACATCATTTCGGTTCTATCTTTTGGAGGTTGAGTGAATCCGGGTGGAGGTTCTTGTGAAGCCTTCGGTGGTGGAGTTGTGCTTGCGGAAGCGGGAGGGTTCAAGGCTCCATCCGGGTTAGAGTAGGAAAACCCGGGATGGTTGTGGTTGGGCCGGTAATTGTTGAATTGCCGGTTGTTGTTGAAGTTCATTGGGCCTTGGTAGTTGTTGTAGTTGCCCCTTCCCTTATAGTTCACATCCTCCTCCTTGGAAGATAAGTTAGCTTGTGGGAGTACTTGAGGAGTTGCTTGGTTCTTCAAAGTTGTAGCACACAACTCTCTCAAGGACTTTAGCTCGTTGTTGATGGCGTCAAGCTTGAAATTGCTCATGGTGACCTCACTCACCTCATATGCTCCCGCCTTTCTCCCTTCACTCTTCCTATGGGAGTACTTCTCAATTACTAGAGCTTGCTTCTCTACAAACTCCCAAGCATCATCCACATGCTTCTCCATGAAAGTCCCTCCGGAAAGAGATTGAAGCTTGAATTGGCTATCTTCATCAAGTCCCTTGAAGTAGATCTCCAATAGCTCAATTTTCGGTATGCCATGGTGTGGACAATCTAGGAGAAGATCTTTGAATCTCTCCCAAGACTTGAACAAACTCTCTCTATCCTTCATCACGAAGGCATTGATCTTCCCTCTTAACTCGGTGGTCTTGGAAGGTGGGAAGAACTTAGTCAAAAACTCGGTTGTCATCTCCTCCCAAGTACCAACTCGCCCTTGTGGAATAGATTAATACCAAGCTAAGGCTTTATCCTTGAGAGAGAAGGAACAAGCCCTAAGCTTATGGTTGTTGCTCTCCAATCTTGGCGGTCTAAGAGTCTCCATCAAAATCTCGTAGTTCATCAAGTGTTGATGAGGAGACTCTCCTTCCATCCCTCCAAATTGATTATGCCGGATCATTTGTAGAGCTTGAGGGCGGAGCTCATAGTTGTGGGTTGCGGGATCTCCTAAGTTCACACCCGGACGGTGTGCTCTTTGTGCCGGATCCATACGTCTCCCCAAAGTTTGTGGCTCTTCAATAGCAATGGGTACAACCCTAACATTCGCCGCCGGCTGCGGTTGTGGTGGTGGAGGAGGTGGAGGTTGTTGACGATTAAGCTCCCCTTGCACAAGGGCTTGCCTAATCTCATCAATCTCCCTCCTAGTTGCTTCTTGCCTCTCATTGGCAAGTCTCCTTTCTTCCTCTAAAAGTTCATCTCTTAGCCTTATTTGCTCTAAGGCTTCATCCAATTCAGCTTGGAGATCTCTTCCGGCCATCTCTTTTCCCTTTTTGATGCTCTTGGATCTAGATCTAAGGGTTTTCTCCGGTTCGGGATCGAATGGAGCTAAATCCTTGCCACGAGATCTTCGCATACACCTAAAGAGTAAGAGATGTCCTGAAAAGCAAAGACACAAACCAAAGAGAGATCAAAAGCAACAAGAAAGATCTACACTATAAACAATCACAAAAATGACTCAATCTAGACCTAGTCCCCGACAACGGCGCCAAAAACTTGTTACGCTAGGAAATAGCACAAAAAGCTTTACATTTATAAACTCGAACTAAAATCCTAAACTACCTAGCGAAACCCGCAGTGTACGTGTCGTTTTGTAGAAAGGAAAGTATTCCGAGGTCGAACACAAAGACTTAGGCGAAATCAAGTCATTCAATGATCAAAGATAGTGTAAATCTAGTCTAAGAAAAGAGAAAGAAATAAAGAAATGAAAAGCACGATATTTTTAGTTGGTTTTGGGGGTGATCAAACAAGGATCACAAATCAAGCAAGATGATAAAACAAACTATCAACTCAATCTACCAAAACAAACAAGCAACACAAACACAAGATGTGTGATCAAAGAGAGAAAAATGGATTCTAGAGGTCAAGATTTCGGGTTATGGCATTGGACTCAAGCTTCTAAAGATTCTAAGGACAAAGCTGCGGTATTGGGAAAGGGTGTCTCACTAATGGAAGCAATTACCGGGTAAGTCTCTCGCTTCACTAATCCCGCACCAAACTCCTATTACCGGGTAAGTCTCAAGGAGGTAAAGTTGGGAATTCTACACAAACCGGACACTACTTAAGGGGGCAAACCTCTCCTTACCGGGTAAGTCTCGGAAAAGGTAAGTCTCAAGCAATAATCCTAGCACACTCAATCCAATAGCGGCTTGTGAGGCTCACTACTACCTAGAATTCATCATCTTAGGTATCTAAGATCGGAAATCACCGGGTAGGTCTTTTTCCTCACTTAGTTTGCTAGCATTAGGTCACCCTAAGCTATATCATGCTCAACAAACACTAGGATTTCAACAATCTAACATCCTAACATACATATTCATCAATTAAAGAGCAACAGAAGGAAAAATCGGGTGGATCATAGTAAAAATCGGCCGATTTACCATGAAGAACAGGTCGATTTTTATGTCTGAGTTAGGTTTTGTGCATACGAATCATCCTAAACTAACATATAAGTCCATTATATCATCACCCAAGCAATAACCATCAATCCATCACTCCAGAATCACAACAAACTAGCCAACAACATGCATTTCAAGATCTAAAATCATCATACAAGCATACATGGAATCCATAGCAAGAAGATGAAGTAAGGAAATGAAAGCAATGAAACTTAGCTGGATTTGAGCTTAAAACAAGTCTTTCAACACACCAAATGTAGCTCCAAGTCAGATCTTACAACCTTCAACGAGTTTCCTCATAAAAATCACTCAAATCTCACTACGAAATTGAAATCTACACTAATCTCCCTCAAGAACACCCACAAGGGTGTCTTGAAGAGAGGCTCCCAATGGGAGAGTCTTTTTGGAAGATGCTAGAGGATATGGGAGGGAGGAATGAATTGAGAGATCTCCAACAACAACTTTGAAGGACCACTTATATTCTCCACCAATGAAAATGATGATATTTTTATACTAACTCCTAACTCCTAGTGAACCCGTAGTGTACGGGACGTTTGTAGTAGGGATAGTATTCCGAGGTCGAACACAAAGACTAAGGTGAAATCGAGTCAAACAATGGTCATAGATAGTGTGGATCTAGTGTAAGAGAGAAGAAAGAAATAAAGAAATGAAAATGATGATATTTTTGGTTGAGTTTTTGTGGTGATCAAGCAAAGATCACAAATCAAGCAAGATAATAAAACAAACTAACAACTCAAGCTAGCAAAACAAACAAGTAACACAAAACACAAAGTATATGATCAAGAGAAAAAAGTGGATTCTAGAGGTCAAGATTTCCGGTTATGGCATTGGACTCAAGGTTCTAAAGATTCTAAGGACAAGCTGCGGTGTTCGGGGAAGAGTGTTTCACTAATGGAAGCAATTACCGGGTGGGTCTCTCACTTCACTAGTCCCGCATCAAACTCCTATCACCGGGTAGGTCTCAAGGGGTTAAAGTAGGGAATTCTACACAAACCGGATACTACTTAAGGAGTAATCCTCTCCTTACCGGGTAAGTCTCGGAATAGGGAAATCTCAAGAGAAAATCCTAGCACACTCGATCCAATAGCGGCTTATGAGGCTCACTACTACCTAGAATTCATCATCTAAGGTATCTAAGATCGGAAATCATCGGGTAGATCTCTTCCCTCACTTAGGTTAATAGCATTAGGTGATCCTAAGCTAAATTAGGCTTAATAAACACTAGGGTTTGAACAACCAAACACCCTAACATACAAATTCATCATTTAAAGAGCAACAGAGAAGGAAATCGGGTGGATCATGGGGGAAATCGGCCGATTTACCTGTAGAACAGGCCGATTTTCCTCTCTGGTTAAGGTTTGGTTCAATCAAATCGTCCTAAACTAACATATAAGTCCATCCTATCATCACCCTAGCCATAACCATCAATCCATCACTCCAGAATCACAATAAACTAGCCAATGGTATGCATATTAAGATCCAAAATCATCACACAAGCATACATTGTGTTCATAGATGGATAATGAAAGATAGACAAGTAAAATCAATAAATCCCAACTAAATCTAAGTTGTAGCAAGACTTACAAACTCTAAAATGAAGATCCAAAACGTTTCTAACAATCCTTGCAATAGTTCTTCAATCCAAGACTCCAAAAATCACTCAAAATCACTCAAAACCTCACTATCACTCTTAGAATGGTGTTCTTCTTCTTCCTTCAATCCTTGAGAGTTTTTCTTCTCCTCCAATCTTCACCTCCAATGGATGAGCTGTGAATGAGAATGTGGGAGAGGAGAGATGCCCAGCAACAGCTTGCAGGACCACTTATATTCTCCACCAAGAGCAAGGCCGGATCAAGAGATCGTGGGACACGTGGCTTAAGCTGTCAATGGCAGGAAAATCGACCCAGAGGAATAAATCGACCGATTTTCCTGGCAGTTGGTCCGATTTTCTTCAGCAGAAGCATGCTATGATCGTCTAGCCATGAGTTGCTCCATTGCTTGCACCAATAGTGGTCTTTGTGTCCTTTGTTGCTCCAATTATGCTCCTCCAAAGCTTTGGATGTGTGCCACCATGAGGCTTGGCCCTCGAATGTATCGGTTATTGTCCAAAAGACCCCCGAAATACCTACAAAGCAACGCACAAGTCCGTGTAGACGTCTATCTCGACAAAATACGTGAATTGAGTGCAAACGTCGTGAATTAGTGCTAAACCGTGCATGAATGAGTGAGAAATCTATCTAAATGATTACCTAAACCTAATTCATAATTCGTGTTATCAGGAGGACTTGAGGAAGATGATATCGATGGTGGGATTAGAAGATTTCATGGAGGTTCGAGCGTCGGCTTACTTAAAGCCTACTATGGAGTTTGTGAGTTTTGTCACTCACGTGTCGGAACGCAACAACATCAAGTACCGGTTGTTGAACCGGAACTACATCGTACTGATGGACCAATTTAGAGAGATCTTCGGCTTCCCTACCCCCACAGTTATTGATTTTCCTTCCCAAGCCGTCGCTCGAGATTTCTGGGGCGAGATAGCCCATGTGGTGGAGCACAGTGACAGGTGGAGACCTGGAGACTCCGAAGAGCGCATCATATTCCACTTAGCCTTCATTCTTGCACATAGGATATTCAGTGAGACACTTCTGGCGCGTACTGAGACGCTCCAGAATATCAGACAGGGGGAGCTTTTGAGTTTATTCTGCATGGTTACAAGGGGAGTGCCGGATTTTGCTGGCATGTTAGCTGAGGACTTGCATAGGATAAAGGGTAAGTCCAAGGGAGATATCTGCTGTGGAGGTTTGGTGACCCACATTGCTACAGCTATGGTCTAGATCTGTTTGCGTGTACACTTGTTGCGGCTGCAAAGCCGCTTGGACTTCAGGAGATGATCACAGGTATTCTCGTTCCTCGTGGTCTCAGCACGCCCTACGTCGTTATGCCATGGGAGACGACGGCTCCACAGGGCATTCTATGGTCATCTCAGTTCTCCGTATTCGACCGACAATATTGGTCTTCTGCTTGGTTTCCTTACATACATGATGCTAGAGATGCTGTTGCTGATGATGACGAGGAGTTTGATGGAGGAGTTGCTATGGAGACCGATACTGATACCGGCGGCCCTAGTGTTTTAGTTGTCAACCTTAATGACGAGGCGACATAGGAGGAGGCAGCAGCAACACCACCACCACCACCGCAGCGCAAATTCCGGAGACGCAGAGATCCAGAGGCTCACCAACGGATTGACGAGGTGACTGAGAAGATGATTGACTCTTATGTAGCTATGACGGTAGACATATCCCAGCGCTTTGAGGATGAGCGTAGATACACCGATGGCTGGATACATCAGATAGGGGAGAGCCAGCATTACCAGGGTCGTATGATGGAGATTCAGTTTCAGTAGATGATGGGCTATTCCTTTGATCCATCCCAACATCCTTACATTCCACATCCACCACCACCGCCACCAGCTGACGAGGATTAGAGCTGCATGGATCTTCTTTATTTATTTATTATGCAGTTCAGCTAGGTCCGGTGAGTTTTCTGATTCTAGACTTTTATTTGACCCATTGGGACAATGTATCCCAAGTATGGGGTATTTGGATGTATTATTTGACATTATGTGTGTATGTTTGTATGACTCTATCGGATATTTATGATCTCATTCTGCTTTACTTGGCCTTATGTGTTTATCTGCCATTACATGTATACATACATGTTTTTGTTTGAGAAAATCGTCGAAAACTGGTTTAAATTTTTTTTTAAATTTTTTATGACCTCGACCGGGATGTTCTTGACTGGACGAGGTAGACACCTCGGATGACGTCAAAACACCTCGACCGAGGTGAGTTCTTAATTGAGAGTTTTTCGAAACGATTTTTGTGCTTCTTCTCTGGATATGACCTCGATGAAGATATTGTTTGTAGATTGGTTTTGAAATCTTTATATGATCCAAAGGTTTTATG
This sequence comes from Fagopyrum esculentum, assembly GCA_033239045.1. Taxonomy (NCBI): domain Eukaryota; kingdom Viridiplantae; phylum Streptophyta; class Magnoliopsida; order Caryophyllales; family Polygonaceae; genus Fagopyrum; species Fagopyrum esculentum. Next base: position 33,819,674 of record BSUD01000001.1, on the reverse strand, counting down.
ATATGTTTAAGTTGAAAAATGTTTTGTTTGAAGTTTTAGCATGTTTAATACTTTGTTTTTATCAAAATTATGTTAGATTTGAAGGTTGACACCACATGATGAGTTCTATCACATTCTTCTTGGGATGACTTAGTCAATTTATTCTCTTCTCTTCTTCTTCTTGATCATGCTTTATCCCCTCATATAGATATTTGCCTCCCTTTACCTATCCGGAAATTTGGAAGCAAGCAAGCAAAGAAAAGAAAGTGAAAGTAAAGTTGAGATGTTGGCTGAAAGTGTTAGAAAAAAAACAAATAGGTTTGGGGAAGTCATTCATGATGATGAGTAACTCAGCACCATTCACTAGCCGGGTGTTCGTGTCTTGCCAAATTCGGATTGAGCGACATTCCTAACGGGTCATGGTATGTGCATCAAGGATTTGAGGCATCTCGAGAAATTGATGATTGTTGATCTCCTAGGCTTCGGTTATTATGCACCTCTGTCCATGCATCCCAAAAAGTAAAGTAAAAATAAGCAAAGCTTATTGGTGGAAGATGTTGAGTTTCAAATAAAGTAAAGTAAGATCCTTTTCCCGGATTCTAGCACCACATACCCTATATACATCCCACCCTTACACGTTTCTTGACCTCTTTTGAAAGCCCTTGAGACCTCGAGCTTGTTGATTGACTTGGTGGTTTAAACTGGATTATACATGATTAATTTCGATAAATATGATTTATTATGCATTCTATGATTTTATGCAAAGATGAACGGCTTCCTTATATCTATAAAATGTTTTAATCATGTCTTGATTTTATTTGCCATGAAGCATTCTCTTAGAGTGATCTATGAGTGGAGCTAGGGCTGAGCATCGGTCCAAAACCGCAAACCGAACCGCAACCGAACCGCAAACCGCAAACCTGAAAAACATGGACCGCAAACCGAACCGCAAATATGCAGTTCGGTTTGCGGTTTGAACCGCACGGTTGCGGTTCGAACCGCAAATGAACCACAATTTGCGATTTTGCGGTTTTTTTGCGGTTTTGCGGTTTTTATTGCGGTTTGGTTGCGGTTTTGCGGTTTTTTGCGGTTTTTTTTTGCGGTTTGCGGTTTTTTTGCGGTTTGCGGTTTGCGGTTTATTTGCGTTTTTTTTTACGGTTTGCGGTTTGTTTTGCAGTTTCCGGTTTTTTTTGCGGTTTTGCGGTTTGAACCACAAATCGAACCGCAAACCGCAAAACAAAAACTTGCTGACCGCAAACCGAACCGATTAAGTGCGGTTCGGTTGCGGTTTGGACCGCAATTTGCGGTTCGGTTGCGGTTCGGTGAACCGAACCGCAATCTGCTCAGCCCTAAGTGGAGCACACCACCAAAAATGTTTTGAAATGCTTTTCATTGATCTTTTCTTACTTATAATCCATTCTATCTTGTATCTAAGATATGGAACTTGCTTGAGGACAAGCAAGGGACAAGTATGGGGTATTTTGATAGCATGTAATATAGTCTATATTTTGGGGCTAGTTTAGACTTTTTTCTTCATAAATTTGCATGTATGGATGTATATTCTATGATTTTATTGTTGTTTTGTCTACCTTTGCGAGAATCGAGGTCTACACCTAGTTTCGTTGTAATTGTAGGTAAAATGGCACATTTTGCATCAAAATGGAGCTAAGGGAGTTAAGGAGTCATTGGAGATACATTCTGGAGCTTAAAGAAGATCTCAGGAAGCATGAAAATGATTAAGAAGATTGACTTTGGACCAGATTCGAGAGATTTTACATTCAGTTGAGATTCACCTCGGTCAGCTACAGTACCACTTCGACCGAGGTGATCTTGAGGAGCGTCCCGACCGAGGCGAACACCCTGTCGCCGGCGAGATCTTTATTTTTGGTTGAAATCTTTTATTTTTGGAAGGAGGATATCTTATATTTTTAGCTGAATTTCTAGAAGGAAGATATTATTTTTGGCTGATTTATTTTATGAGATAGAGATATATTTTATAGGAAATTATTTTTTTAAGATATTATTATCTTTGGAAGATAATTCTCCTATATAAAGGGTTGGATTTCCCACAAGTTCAACCATGTTGAGAGCATCCAGCAATTGAGGGATTTTCTGGAGGTTTGAAGGAAGTATTGAAGGATTCAAGTTCAAGGAAGGAAGGAATCATAGTTGGAGTTGGCTTTTGTAGGACTTTGTAAGATCTTCTTAGATTTCTTTTGGTTTGTTGTCTTTCCTGAGTTGTGATTGAGGAACGCTTGTTTGTTACTTGTTTGATTCAGTTATTGAGACCTTTTTCTTAAGGTTTTCTTGTTCGAATATTGATTCCTTTCCCATTAATTTGATTATTGTTATCATGATGATTGTTGGCTAAGTTCTTTATGCGATTCTAGGGTGATTGACTGAAAGTTGTGGGAAAGACGATGATAGAATAATCTTAATCCCAGCAGGACCCTGAAAGCTCCAGTCTTTACCTTAACCCTAGAACATCTCACTCAGTCATTGAACATCTCGGCCGGGGTGGAATTTGATTGAATGAGGTGACCTTTCCTGAACCTTATTTGAGTTAAGTGTTTAAGTTTGTCAAATCCTATCCTTATTACACATGTCCTGGTTCAATGCAAGCCTAGGATGAGACTTACCCGGTGATTCCTTTGTTTGTTTACCTAAGATCACGAGTGTAGGCAATAAAGGTTTATCCTTTATTGGGGTTTGAGTGTGCCTTCATCCCATCTTTGAGAGTTAGCCTGAGACTTACCCGGTAAAGGTTGATTCTATCCCCTTGGGTGGTGTGTTGGTTTGAGATTATAGTTCATTTCCTTCGTACCTTGAGACTTACCCGGTAATAGGAGCTTTGGTTTGGGATAAAGATTAGTGAGACTAACCCGGTAATCTATTCCCACCTTAGAAACACCTTCCCTTTGCAAACCTCAGCTTTGTCCGCGTTATCCTTTGAGATCTTGAGTCGGAACCACAACTAGATGCTTTAATCCCTAGAATCCGCATTTTCCCCTTACTTGACTTTTACATCATCTTTGATTGCTGTAACTCGTAGTTGTTTGCAATATTTGACAACCTGATTCCGTACTTTGTTTCACCATAGTCCCTGTGTTCGACCCCTGGAATTCTTGCTTTTATTACAATTGATCCGTACACTGCAGGTTCGCATATTGTTCAAGCATACTTCTTGGGTTATAAATTTTAAAGCCTGCACAAACCTTTTGGAGCGAACATATTGTGGCGATGGGAGTCTTGTATGCTGTTCTATACGCCCATAACGCATCATCCAGCTTCATAGACCAATCTTCCTCGTCTTTGACACCGTCTTCTCAAGGATTCCTTTGATTTTCCTATTTGAAATCTCCACTTGTCCTTTGCGGATGGTAAGGTATGGCGATCTTGTGAGTCACCCCATACTTAGTTAGTGGAGCTTCAAATCGTCGGGCGATGAAGTGTGAACCTCCGTCAATAATGATGGTTCGTGGTGTCACAAACCTTGGGAAAATAGTTCTATTAAACAACTTAACAACCACCATCGCATCGTTAGTTGGAGAGGCAACAACTTCGACCCATCTTGAAACATAGTCTGCAACTAGAAGTATGTATTGGTTTCCACAAGATGATGGGAATGGTCCCATGAAGTCAACTCCCCAAACGTCAAAGATCTCCACCTCTTGAATATTCTTGAGAGACATCTCATTCCTTCTAGAAATATTTCATGTTCTTTGACAAGCATCGCAACAAGCAACAATTTGCACATCCTTAAATAAAGTAGGCTAAAAGAATCCGGATTGTAATACCTTAGCGCTAGTTTTGTGAGAACTAGCGTGTCCTCCACAAGGAAGTGAATGACAATGACGAATGACACTTTGCATTTCGTCTTCCGGTATGCATCTTCTAATGATGCCATCAGGACCTCTCTTGAAGAGTATAGGTTCATTCCAATAGTATTGGCGGACATCCCTAAAGAACTTCTTTCTTTGTGCGTAGGATAGTCCGGGAGGTATTTCCTGACAAACCAAATAATTCACAAAATCAGCAAACCAAGGTTTGCTACCTCTAGAAATAAGACCGATGCACTCTTCCATTATATGCAATTGTTCGTCCGGGAAAAAGTCATTAATAGGCAAGTCGTCGCCCGTAGCATGTGGTAGACGACTCAAATGATCCGCAACAGAATTCTCGGATCCCTTCTTGTCACGGATCTCAAGATCGAACTCTTGAAGGAGGAGAATCCACCTAATCAGCCTTGGTTTTGCATCTTTCTTGGCAAGCAAATACCGAATTGCTGAATGATCCGTGTATACTATCACCTTCACTGCTACAAGATACGAACGAAACTTTTCAAAAGCATACACAACAACAAGAAATTCCTTTTCCGTTGTAGCATAACTGAGTTGTGCTTCATCTAGCGTCTTGCTAGCATAATAGATGGCATGAGCTTGTCCATCCTTCTTTTGTCCAAGCACCGCTCCTACAGCTACGTCACTTGCATCACACATGATCTCAAAGGGGAGATTCCAATCCGGAGGTTGAATAATTGGGGCTGAGATTAGAGCTTCCTTTATCCTGTAAAAAGCATCCAAACATTCTTTTGAAAATTCAAAAACAACATCCTTCATCAACAGATTAGTTAGCGGTTTAGAGATTTTCGAGAAGTCTTTTATGAATCTTCTATAGAATCCAGCATGTCCTAGAAAACTTCTAATCCCCTTCACCGAAGATGGGGGAGGAAGTTTCTCTATTGTTTCAATCTTAGCCTTATCAACCTCAATACCTCTATAAGAGATCAAGTATCCTAAAACTATGCCTTCCTTGACCATAAAGTGACACTTTTCCTAGTTTAGAACTAGGTTCGTGTCTTCACACCTTTGCTAAACAACATCGAGGTTAGCAAGACAATTATCAAATGAGGAACCATAAACAGAAAAGTCATCCACAAAAACCTCCATGATTTCCTCAATGTATTCCGAGAAGATGGCCATCATACACCTTTGAAAGGTGGCTGGAGCGTTACAAAGTCCGAATGGCATCCTCCTATAAGCAAACTTACCCCATGGGCACGTGAATGTGGTCTTCTCTTGATCGTCCGTATCGATCGTAATCTGAAAGAAACAACTATAACCGTCAAGATAGCAAAAGTAAGAGTGTTGTGATAACCTTTCAAGCATTTGATCAATGAATGGCAGCGGGAAGTGATTCTTCCTCGTCGCATTGTTGAGCTTGCGATAGTCAATGCATATCCTCCATCCTGTCACGACTCTTGTTGGAATGAGTTCGTTGTTTTTGTTAGCTATAACGGTCATTCCTCCCTTTTTTGGGACAACTTGAACGGGGCTCACCCACTTGCTATCGGAGATAGGGTAAATGATACCTGCATCAAGTAATTTAAGGATCTTCTTCTTCACGACATCTTTCATGATCGGATTTAACCCTCTTTGAGGTTGGCGTGAAGACTTATAATCCTTGTTATGCTAGAAACGAACCACACAAAAGTCTTACAATTTATAACTCTATATATTCTCCTAACTCCTAGCGAACCCACAGTGTATGGGTTGTTTTGTAGCAAGGATAGTATTCCGAGGTCGAACACGAAGACTAAGGTGAAATTAAATCAAACAAGTGATCATGGATTGTGCAAATCTAGTCTAAGAAAAGAGAAAGAAATAAAGAAATGAAAATCATGATATTTTTTGTTGGTTTTAGGTGATCAAACAAGGATCACAAAATATGCAAATCAAACAAGCAACACAAACAAACAACACAAGAACAAGATATGTGATCAAGGAGAGAAAAGCGGATTCTAGGGATTGGAACTTCCGATTATGACATTAGACTCAAGCTTCTAATCAACCTTGGACAAGCTGCAGTATGTTGGGAAAGGGTGTTTCTCCATTGGGATCAATCACCGGTAGGGCTGAGCAAGTTCGGTTCGGTTCAGGTTAACCGAACCGACAATTTCGGTCCAGACCGAACCTAAACCGATAATTTCGGTTCGGTCTTCGGTCCTTGTTTTTTAGGGTTTCGGTTTCGGGACAAAACCGAATAAAAACTGAAAAACCGAAACCAATATACAAAAATTGTTATATAATTGAAATTTTCATTTTATTTTTATTTTATCGAGATTTGTTAGTTTTATTTTTAGGTTGATTTCGGTCCAAAATCTAAACCAAACCGAAACCGATATAATCGGTTCGGTTTTAGGTTCGCATAATTCAACTTTTCGGTTTTCAGTCCAAACCGAAACCGAACCTAATTTTTTAGGTTCGGTTTTCGGTCCATGTATTTCGGAAATTTGGTTTTCGGTTCGGTTTGGTTTTTGTCGGTTCGGTTCGGTTTTGGACCTATGCTCAGCCCTAATCACCGGGTAGGTCTCATGGTCCACTAATCCCGCACCTAAGGTCCTATTACCGGGTAAGTCTCTAGGAGCCTAAAGTTGGGAATTCTACACAAACCGGATTGCTATCTAGGGGTCAAACCTCTCCTTACCGGGTAGGTCTTGGGAAGGCAAGTCCTAAGCAACAATCCTAGCACACTCAGTCCAATAGCGGCTTGTGAGGCTCACTACTACCTAGAGTTCATCATCTTTGGTATCTAAGATCGGGAATTACCGGGTAAATTTCTTCCCTCACTTAGTTTGCTAGCATTAGGTCACCCTAGGCTAGATTATGCTTAACAAACACTAGGATTTCAACAATCTAACATCCTAACATTCAGATTTATTAATACAAGCATAACAGAGAAAACCACGGGCTGATCATGAGAAACCACGGTCTAGATTTTAGATGAACAGGCCGTGGTTCTATCAGGGGTTAGGTTTCGAGCAAGCAAATCATCTAATGGTACATTTAAGTCTATTCTATCATAGTCCAAGCCATAACCATCATTCCATCACCCTAGAATCACAACTACTTAGCCAACAACATGCATTTTAAGATCCAAACTCAACATGTAAGCATTCATGGATTCCATAGCAAGAAAATGAAATAAGAGTGAAAAGCAACAAGTAATCTTAGCTGACTATGAGATTAAACAAGACTTACAACCCTTCAAACACAGCTCCAATAACATTCCTTACAACACTTTCAAAAGTTCTTCAACAAAAATCACTAAAAACTCACTCAAAAGTTCACTCTAAATCTAAGTTTTGATGTTGTTCTTCTTCTTCCCCAAAAATGAGAGTGTTTTCTTCTTTTCCAAGTCTATCCACAATGGATGAATGAGAGAGAATGTGAGAGTGTGTGTGAGATTGTCCACTAGCCAGCCTGCAGGACCACCTCTTTCCTCCACCAATGAGCAAGGGTATAACAAAGAGATCGTGGGACAAGTGTCACAGCTGTCCAGAAGAAACCACGGCCAAAACCACGGTCGAGATTTTCCTTTGGGCCGTGGTTCTCACCAGAAACTCTCCTTGGATCACCAAGTCATGAGTTGGTGCAAGGCATGCACCAACAAGGTCCTATGTGCTCTCCTTTGCTCCTAGCTTGCTCCTTAATGAGTCCGAAAGTGTGCCATCACGAGGAATGATCCTCGAATGTGTCGATTAAGTCCAAGAGCTACCCAAAATACCTACAAAAACCGACAAGGGCTCGTGTAGATGTCTATTTCGACAATGTGGATGAATTAAGCATAAACGCCACGAACTAATGCCAAACCATGCATGAATAACGGGAAAACTATCTAAATGAATGCCTAAATTAACGTCATAAATCATGTCATAAAAATACCCCATACTTGTCACTCGCTCGTCCCCGAGCAAGGTTCAACTATAGGCTACGAGACGGCATGATTTATGAATGCAGAAAAACAGAAAATATTTTTGGAATTGTGCTTCTAAAGTTGGATCATCTTCATAGTCATGTTTCATGGAAATGGACAAGCAATCATGTATTAAATAAATGAAGGCACGGAAAGACGATCATACTTAACTCGAAAGCATGCATGAAAGGTGAAAATGAAGAAGTCAAGATGATCATGATAATATCCAATCTAGATCACTAAGTCATACACATATGCAAATAGGTCACAACGACTTAGGAAATAAGAGGCCAAGAAATGTGATGATAAGGTGGGAATTTTCTAAGGTCATGTGGTGCAAATCCGGGAAAGGAACTAAACAACCACAACTTCACATTTATACTTCATCCACCAAAGTGTATTTTTCTCCTTCTTTTCTTTCATTTCTTTTCTTTTTCTTTTTCATTTTCTTTCACTTATTTTTGTGACAATGGCATTGGTGTACAAAAGCCGAAACCTTGGTGATTAGCGGACCTCGGGATTTTCCGAGGTGCCTCACACAGGGCACACATACCAAGGTTCGTTAGGACATTCGGTTTATCCGACTTTGGAAAGACACAAACACCCGATTATTTGAATGGTGCCGAGTTACTCGTCATCAAAACCAAAGTCCCCAAACCTATATTTTTCTCTACACTTTTCGCAACAAATTCAGCACTTCATTCACAACATTCATTCATCAACAACTTCACCCCACACTTGTCTTTTCACACACTCAACACACTAGCATGCTCCTATTCCCGAATGGGTCAAAAGAGGTCAAATTTTTAGTTAAGTGAGGTGTTCAAACAACATGATCAAGATGAGAAGAAGAGAGATAAATTGCCCTAATCATTCCTAGATGATGTGCAAGAACTAGCATGTACTTTCGACTATCAATTCTCAATCCAATCAAGGCAAACATCATAATCACAATTCATACATAGGATTCAAGAGAAGTATTCAAGTCCACATATGCATAAATCCATTCAACACACAAGGCCATCCATAGCCAATTCACAAAACAATCTCATCATAAGGGTCATATCCAAACTAGGAAGCACAAATTTTTTTTAAAATTTTCTGATTTTTTTTGGAATTTTTGAGATAAATATGTACAATGCAAAAGCTAATGAAACATGTGACAATATGAAACTATCCTAGATGCAATCATGCAAATGATTATGAAAACTCTACCCCATACTTAAAACCACATTGTTCCCAATGTGCAAATTAAATAAAGAAGTGAAAGAGAGTCCTCACAATGTAAAAATGGTGTGTTTGGTATTTTGGTTCACTCATGTGAAGTGATGGTGGATGATCAATCAAAGGTGGTAGAGAGCTCTTGATGGTAATTATGGCGTCGGGACCCGCGCTAAGCAACGCAAGCTGTCCAAGTCCAACGTCCGCTTCACCCACGTTTGATGCGGGATCATCATCATCATCCTCATGCCTTGCAAGATTTCTTTGTTACCTAGACTCTAGCACACAAACACAAACACAAAACAAACAAACACACCAAAACAAAAGCAAAAGCAAAAATCGAAAATGAAAACAAAAACGAAAAGGGAAAGATATGTACCAATGGGTTGCCTCCCATTAAGCGCTTCTTTAAGGTCATTAGCTTGACCAAATCTGGGAGCGTTTCACTCAAGGTGAAGTGGGGCAATCATATCCACCAGAGCTTCCGGGATATACTTCTTCAAACGGTGCCCATTCACCTTAAAATCTCCACAACGTTTCCCACCTATCTCAACCGCTCCATGGGGAAAAACCTTCCTCACCACATAAGGACCCGTCCATCTGGACTTGAGCTTTCCGGGGAAGAGCCGCAACCTTGAATTGAAGAGAAGGACTAAGTCACCTTCACTCAATTCCTTTGGGATTAAACGTTTGTCATGCCAACGCTTGGTCCTTTCCTTGTAAATCCATGCGTTTTCATAAGCATCCAACCGGATCTCCTCAAGAGCATTAATGTCTAGCAACCTCTTCTCACCGGCTTCCTTGAGGTCAAAATGCAGCCACCTTGTAGGGAGTGGTGCCAATTGGTGTCTTGAAGGCGGTTCTATATGCCTACAAAGCATCATCAAGCCTCATGGACCAATCTTTTCTTATCCTAGAAACCGTCTTCTCAAGTATTCCTTTTATCTCCCGGTTGGAGATCTCCACTTGGCCACTAGTTTGGGGATGGTAAGGTGTGGCCACCTTATGAGTCACCCCATACTTAGCCAAAAGTGTCCCAAAGTTCCTATTGGTGAAATGCTTCCCTCCATCACTTATGATCACTCTTGGTGTTCCAAATCTAGGGAAGATGACTCGGTTGAAGAACCGCACCACTACCTTGGCATCATTTGTGGGAGAGGCGATTGCCTCCACCCATCTCGACACATAATCCACCGCCAATAGAATGTAGAGGTTGCCACATGAAGAGGGGAATGACCCCATGAAGTCCACACCCCAAACATCAAAGACTTCCACCTCTTGGATATTGTTGAAGGGCATCTCGTTCCTTCTTGAGATGTTGCCCTCCTTTGGCAAGCGTCACAAGCTACTACAAAATTCTGCACATCCTTAAACAAATTAGGCCAATAAAAACCGGATTGCAATACCTTTGCACACGTTTTGTGTGAGCTAGCGTGGCCTCCACATGGAAAGGAGTGGCAATGGCGGATCACACTCTCCATCTCATCCTCCGGGATGCACCTCCTAAAGACTCCATCCGGTCCTCTCTTGAACAAGAGAGGCTCACTCCAATAGTAATGCCTCACATCCTTGAAAAACTTTTCCTTTGGGCATATGATAAACCGGGTGGCACCTCTTCACACACAAGGTAGTTGACTATATTCGCATACCATGGCTCACTCCCTCTAGACACTTGAAGTAAGCACTCCTGCATCACTTGCAATTTTTCATCCCGGAATGAGTCATCAATCGGGATGTCATCTCTTCCAATCTCCAATGGTGGTAGCCTACTAAGATGGTCCGCTACTGAATTTTCGGAGCCCTTCTTGTCCCGAATCGCCAAGTCAAATTCTTGGAGGAGAAGGATCCACCGAATCAAGCGAGGCTTGGCATCCTTCTTTGTGAGGAGATAACGGATCGCAGCATGGTCCGTGTACACAATAACCTTTTCTCCAACAAGATATGAGTGGAACTTCTCAAAAGCGTACACTACCGCTAGCAACTCCTTCTCGGTTGTGGCATAGTTGAGTTGGGCATCATCTAGCGTCTTGCTAGCGTAGTAGATGGCATGTGTAAGCCCATCTTTCTTTTGTCCTAAAACAGCCCCAACAGCCACATCACTCGCATCACACATTACTTCAAATGGTAAGCTCCAATCCGGAGGTTGCATGATAGGGGTGGAGATCAAAGCATCCTTCAACCTACAAAACGCTTCAAGACAATCCTTGGAGAAAACAAACTCAACATCCTTCATTAGTAGGTTAGTGAGAGGCTTAGAAATTTTAGAGAAATCTTTTATAAACCTCCGGTAAAAACCGGCATGCCCTAAGAAACTCCTTACCCCTTTCACCGAGGTAGGTGGTGGCAACTTCTCTATCGTTTTTATCTTTGCTCTATCAACTTCAGTGCCTCGGTGGGATACCAACTGTCCCAACACTATGCCTTCACTCACCATGAAGTGACATTTCTCCCAATTTAATACAAGAATAGTTTCCTCACATCTTTTCAACACCAAAGATAGATTAGCCAAGCAATTATCAAATGAAGAGCCATACACCGAGAAATCATCCATAAACACTTCCATAATATTCTCAATATATTTAGAAAAAAAATAGCCATCATACACCTTTGAAAGGTGGCGGGTGCATTACACAACCCAAATGGCATCCTTCTATATGCAAATGTTCCCCAAGGACAAGTAAATGTTGTTTTCTCTTGGTCATCAGGGTGAATAGGAATTTAGAAAAACCCACTATAACCATCTAGGTAACAAAAATGTGAATGTTAAGCCAACCTTTCTAGCATTTGGTCAATAGAGGGACGAGGGAAGTGATCTTTCCTAGAGGCCACATTAAGTTTCCTATAGTCAATACACATTCTCCACCCTGTAACCGTCCTAGTTGGGATTAGTTCATTGTTCTCATTAGTTACTACGGTCATGCCACCCTTCTTAGGAACAACATGAATGGGAATAACCCATTTACTATCCAAAATCGGGAAAATGATTCCCGCATCTAGCAATTTTAAGATCTCTTTCTTGACTACCTCTTTCATAATAGGGTTCAATCTTCTTTGAGGTTCAATTGAAGGTTTATGGTTGTCTTCCATCAAGATTTTATGCATGCACAAGGAAGGTTTAATGCCAACTAAGTCATCAATGGTGTATCCAATAGCTCTCCTATGCAATTTCAATTTATTCAACAATCTATCAAGCTCATCAACATTCAAAGATGCATTCACAATCACGGGATAAGTAGAATTTGAACCAAGGAAAGCATACTTTATTGAGAAGGGAGGGGTTTGGGATCAAGTTTAGGAGGACCTTTATCGGTTGGATGTGATCCATATATCTCCACATTAGATGAATCTAAATCCATTGAAGACTCTCCAAGACTCCTTGAAGCTTGATCAACAACTAAGGGACTTTCTAGAGAAACCACGGGTGATCCCACGGCCTCTGGCATAACCCCGGGCGTGGTTTTGGAAAAGCTAGCACAAATGGATACTACAGAGAGTTCCACGGTTGAAACCACGGGCGTGGTTCTGGGCCCCAGGCCGTGGTTCTCTCTGTTCTTCAGCACTCCTTCGTGCACTTCAATTTCAGCAGTTGTCTACTTTTCTAATGCATCCAAAGCTCGGATTTCTTCATTGCAATCTTCCTCAACTCCTTCCTCCATGATGCTCATGCTAAGAACCTTCTTTAATGGATCCTTGATTAGGATTGAGCTCACAACTTTCCTAGATACTTCTTCCTCGACAATGCTGAAAACGTCTTCACCAAGTGCTGGCCCCTTCATCATTGTGGAAAACTTGAACTTGATATTTTCTTCTCCTATGTTGAAGGAGAGGATCCCATTTTTGCAATCCACTAAGCATCCGGATGTGGCTAAGAATGGCCTCCCTAAAATGATAGAAACCGGGTAGTCCGCCGGGATGTCTAAAACAACGAAATCGATTGGCACATAGAACTTCCCAAGCTGAACCGGTATGTCCTCTAGGATCCCCACGGGGTGAGTGATGGATCGGTCCGCCATGTAGAGGGTCATCTTGACCGGCTTCGGTTCTCTTAGCCCAACCTTATTGCAAAGTGCAAGCGGGATAATGCTTACACTTGCTCCAAGGTCACATAGGGCCTCATATTGCACTTCTCCAACTCCAATTGGCACACAAAAAGACCCCGGATCTCGCATCGTAGGAGGCATCTCCTCCCTCATAGTTTGTATCAACTCGGAAGACCTCTTTGTCATCCTCACTTCTCCATACTCCTCCAACTTCCTCTTGTTTGAGAGTATCTCCTTCAAAGACTTTCCATAGGCCGGCATACCTAGAATTGCATCCATGAACGGAATGTTAATATGCAATTTAGACATGAGTTCAAGGAATTTACCGAAATGTTTATCCAAGCGAGCTCTTGCTCGTGATTGTGGAAATGGTAGTGGTGGCTTGTATGGGGGAGGTGCCACATATGTTTACTCATCATCCTTGCTGATAACACGATTTATAGCATAGTTTTAGGTGCACATTTAGGTAGAATTCTCGCTCAATCATGCATTATCTAGCACTAGTCCAATGCGTTTTGCACTCAAAACCTGTATTTTGTAGAAGATAGACGTCTACACGGACTTGTGTGCGTTTTGTAGGTATTTCGGGAAGTTTCGAGCTTAAACGATGCGTTTGAGAGACGCTCATCCAGAGGACACGTTTTCAAACTCATTGGAACGCGAGCCAAGGGTTGAAGAGACTCAAGGAACCCTCCCTACACACGCCATGCACCAAATCACAGCCAAATTGTCCAAAGCAAAGTTTCTGCACAGAATCACGGTTTCCTGAAGAACCACGACCGTGATTCTGACCGTGGTTTTTGCCAGATTTTCGTGACAGCTGTGCCACGACTCTCATGGCCAGCTCATGAAGAAATTGGTTATAAAAGTGGTCCTTGATAGTTGTTAGAGGTAGCTGGGATTTGGGTAGTTTGAGAGCAGCTCACACATTCTCCATTTTTCTTTCACAAAATATATTCCAAGAAGAAGAAGGATTTTTTCTAGGAAGGAAAGGGCAAGAAGAAGAAGAGAGGAGCCATTGCCATTGAAGAGGAGAGGAGAAGACACACTTAGCTCTTGTATTTTCGGATTTGTTTCTAGGGATTTATGAACTCTTGAACCTTCCTTTGGAAGGATTGTAAGTCGTTTCTAATTTCATCTTCAGATTTGGATTGTGTTTAAGGTTCATTTGTTCATCTTCTTTCTCTCATTTTCTTGCAATGGAGGTTATGAATCTATGCTTGTTTGCTTTGATTTCTATTATGAATGTTCTAGGCTAGATTGATGTGATTCTAGGGTAAGGAAAGGATGGTTGTGGCTAGAACTATGATAGGACAGACCTAATTTTACCTTGGATGATTCTTGTTTATGAACGTAGTTACTGTTAGAAATCACGGGTAGTTCTTGAAGAACCACGGCCGTGGTTTCTGTAGAACGAACCGTGGTTTTTCCTAGTTTGAAGGATCTTACCTTAGGTTCATAAAGTTGTTGAAACCCTAAGTTTTTGCTGAGTTTAACCTACCCTAGGGTGTCCTAGTGTAGCGACTAAGTGTTAGGAGAAACTTACCCGGTAATCCTTGCCCTTAGATTCTAAAGTAGCAAAGTCTTAGGTAATGGTGAGCCTAATAAGCCACCATTGGATCAAACGTGCTAGGAATGTTGATTAGGACTTCCCTTTCCGAGACCTACCCGGTGAAGATAGGTTAGACCCTTAATCGAACAATCCGGTTTGTGTTAAAGTCCTATCCTTAGGTTCTTAGAGACTTAACCGGTAATGAGACCTTAGGTGTGGACTAGTTGGATCATGAGACTTACCCGGTAATTGATCCCAATCTAGAAACGTTTAATCCCAACATTTCATAATCTATCCAAAGAATGAGTAGATAACTTGAGTTTTATGCCATAACCGGAATTTCCAACCCCTAGAATCCATCCTCCCTTTTCTCTTGATCAATATCTTGTTCGATTTGTTTATTTGCGCCGATTTTCCGATTTGGTTTGATTGATTGTTTGCATGCATTTGATCTTTGAAGTAATCACCTAAAACCAACCAATTAAATTGAGATTTTCTTCCTTTGTTTTCTCTTTTCTTTAGACTTAGACCTTGCTAAATTCAATCACAACTTAGTTCGATTTCACCTTAGTCTTTGTGTTCGACCTTGGAGTACTTATCTTTCTACATACGTCCCGTACACTGCGGGTGCGCTAAGAATTAGGATAATTATAACAAGTATAAATTTAAGGCTTATTGCGTGCACACTTTCTAGCGTGACAAGTTTTTGGCGCCGTTGCCGGGGACTAGGTCTAGATTGAGTCTATTTTGTGATTGATTCTAGTGTAGATCTTCCTTGTTTCTTTTGATCTCTTTTTGGTTTGTGTCTTTGCTTTTCAGGACATCTATTTCTCTTTAGGTGTATGCGAAGATCTCGTGGCAAGGATCTAGCTCCATTCGATCCCGAACCGGAGAAAACCCTTCGATCTAGATCTAAGAACATCCGAAAAGAGAGAGAGATGGCCGGTAGAAATCTTCAAGCTGAATTGGATGAAGCCTTAGAGCAAATAAGGCTAAGAGATGAGCTCTTAGAGGAAGAGAGGAGACTTGCCAATGAGAGGCAAGAGGAAACAAGGAGGGAGATTGAGGAGATTAGGCAAGCCCTTGTTCAAGGAGAGCTTAATCGCCGGCAACCTCCACCACCTCCACCACAACCGCAGCCGGCGGCCAATGTTAGGGTTGTTCCCATTGCTATTGAGGAGCCACAAACCCTAGGGAGACGTATGGATCCGGCACAGAGAGCACACCGACCGGGTGTGAATCTAGGAGATCCCGCAACCCACAACTATGAGCTCCGCCCTCAAGTTCTTCAAATGATCCGGCATAATCAGTTTGGAGGGATGGAAGGAGAGTCTCCTCACCAACATTTGATGAATTATGAGATCTTGATGGAGACTCTTAGACCACCAAGATTGGAGAGCAACAACCATAAGCTAAGGGCTTTTTCCTTCTCTATTAAGGACAAAGCCTTGGCTTGGTATCAATCTATTCCGCAAGGGCGAGTTGGTACTTGGGAAGAGATGACAACCGAATTCTTGACCAAATTCTTCCCACCTTCCAAGACCACCGAATTAAGAGGAAAGATCAATGCCTTTGTGATGAGGGATAGAGAAAGTTTGTTCAAGTCTTGGGAGAGATTTAAGGACCTTCTCCTAGATTGTCCACACCATGGCATACCAAAGATTGAGCTATTAGAGATCTATTTCAAGGGGCTTGATGAAGATAGCCAATTCAAGCTTCAATCTCTTTCCGGTGGGACAT
>BSUD01000001.1:33667267-33800285 GCA_033239045.1 Fagopyrum esculentum | reverse complement strand
TATCTAGATGGGTATAGTGGATTTTTCCAAATCCCTATCCACCCCGATGACCAAGAGAAAACAACTTTTACATGTCCATGGGGTACATTTGCATATAGGAGAATGCCATTTGGGTTGTGTAATGCACCCGCCACCTTTCAAAGGTGTATGATGGCTATCTTTTCGGAATACATAGAAAATATCATGGAAGTGTTCATGGATGATTTCTCTGTTTATGGTTCTTCCTTTGATAATTGCTTGGCTAACTTGTCATTAGTATTGCAAAGATGTGAGGAGACAAATCTTGTCTTAAATTGGGAGAAATGCCACTTCATGGTAAGTGAAGGAATTGTGTTAGGACACTTGGTGTCTAACCGTGGCATTGAGGTTGACAGGGCTAAGATTGAAACGATAGAGAAGTTGCCACCACCTACCTCGGTGAAGGGGGTAAGGAGTTTCTTAGGGCATGCCGGTTTCTACCGGAGGTTCATCCAAGATTTCTCTAAAATTTCTAAGCCTCTCACTAACCTACTAATGAAAGATGTTGATTTTGTTTTCTCCAAAGATTGTCTTGAAGCGTTTTGTAGGTTGAAGAACGCCTTGATCTCCGCACCCATCATGCAACCTCCGGATTGGAGTTTACCGTTTGAGATCATGTGCGATGCAAGTGATGTGGCCGTTGGGGCCGTTTTGGGGCAAAGGAAAGAAGGGCGCACTCATGCCATTTATTATGCTAGCAAGACGCTAGATGAAGCCCAACTCAACTATGCTACCACCGAGAAGGAGTTGTTGGCGGTGGTGTATGCATTTGAGAAGTTCCGCTCGTACCTTGTTGGAGCGAAGGTCATAGTCTATACGGATCATGCGGCGATCCGTTATCTACTTACGAAGAAGGATGCCAAGCCAAGGTTGATTCGGTGGATCCTTCTTCTTCAAGAGTTTGATTTGGAGATAAGAGATAAGAAGGGATCCGAGAACTCGGTGGCGGATCACCTTAGTAGACTCCCACCATTGGAGCTTGGGAAAGACAACATCCCGATAGATGATTCGTTCCGGGAAGAACAATTGCAATTGGTGGAGGAATGCTTGTTCCAAGTGGCTAGAGGAAGTGAGCCATGGTATGCCGACATTGTAAATTACTTGGTGTGTGAGGAAGTGCCTCCCGGACTAACGTATGCACAAAGAAAGAAGTTCCTCAACGATGTAAGGCATTACTATTGGAGCGAGCCACTTCTATTCAAGAGAGGCCCGGATGGGGTGCTTAGAAGATGCATACCGGAAGATGAAATGGGGAGTGTGATCCGGCATTGTCACTCCTTACCATGTGGAGGCCATGCTAGCTCACACAAGACGTGTGCCAAGGTATTGCAATCCGGTTTTTATTGGCCTAACTTGTTTAGAGATGTGCAATGTTTTGTAGCGGCATGTGATGCTTGCCAAAGAACGGGGAACATCTCAAGGAGGAATGAAATGCCCTTGAATAACATCCAAGAAGTTGAGATTTTTGATGTGTGGGGTGTAGACTTCATGGGACCATTCCCTTCTTCATGTGGCAATCTATTTATCCTATTGGCGGTGGACTATGTGTCAAGATGGGTAGAGGCAATCGCCTCTCCTACGAATGATGCCAAGGTGGTGGTGCTGTTCTTCAACCGAGTGATCTTCCCTAGGTTTGGAACACCAAGGGTGATCATTAGTGATGGAGGGAAGCACTTCACAAATAGGAACTTTGGAGCACTTTTGGCCAAGTATGGGGTAACTCACAAAGTGGCAACACCCTACCACCCCCAAACTAGTGGTCAAGTGGAGATCTCCAACCGTGAGATCAAAGCCATACTCGAGAAGACGGTGTCTAGGACAAGGAAGGATTGGGCCATGAAGCTCAATGACGCACTATGGGCATATAGAACCGCCTTCAAGACACCTATTGGCACCACTCCCTACAAGTTGGTCTATGGCAAGGCTTGCCATCTTCCGGTGGAAATGGAGCATAGAGCTTATTGGGCCATTAAGTGGCTGAATTTTGACCTCAAGGAGGCGGGAGAGAAGAGATTACTTGATATCAATGCACTTGAGGAGCTCCGGTTGGAAGCTTATGAGAATGCCCGGATTTACAAGGAGAGAACCAAAAGGTGGCATGATAAGAGGATCATTCCAAAGGAGTTGAGTGAAGGAGATCTTGTCCTTCTCTTCAACTCAAGGCTACGACTCTTCCCCGGAAAGCTCAAATCAAGATGGACCGGGCCATATGTGGTGAAGAAGATCTTTCCCCATGGAGCTATTGAGATAGGAGGGGAGCATTGTGGAGATTTCAAAGTGAACGGACATCGCTTGAAGAAATATATTCCGGGAGCCCCGGTAGACATGATTGCCCCGCTTCACCTTGCATGAACACTCCTGAGTTTGGTCAAGCTAATGACCTTAAAGAAGCGCTTGGTGGGAGGCAACCCATCAGTAACATTTTTCCTTCATTTTAGCTTAGATTTTTCTGTTTTTGTGTGCTTTGTGTGTTTTGTCTATTTTATGTGTGCTAGAACATTAGTGGCATTGGAAGCCTTTCTTGGAAATGATGATGATGAAACCCTCACCAATTATGGGTGGAGCGGACGCGGAACTTGGACGGCTAGCGGTGCCTAGCGCGGGTTTCAAAGCTTGAAGGACGTTTAGAGCTCCCTACCATGGTTGAAAGGATCATCCAACATCAATCCTCTTGAGAATTCCCAAATACCGAAGAAAACCATCTTACATTGTGAGAACCTTCTTTCACTCTCTTTACTTGAATATCGCATTGGGGACAATGTGTTTCTAAGTATGGGGTGGGGTTCACATGATCCTTTGCATGATGAGCATCTAGGATAGGTTAATATTTGCACATGTCTTGCATTGTACATACTAAAATCAAAAATCCCATAAAAATCAGAAAATTTAAAAATTTTTGTGCTTTCTAGGCTTGGATATGATCCTAATGATGAAACTTGTCTTGTGATTGGCTATGAATGGCCTTATGTGTTGAATTGATAAATGCATAGGTGGACTTGAAATACTTCTCTTGAATTCCATGAATGGTTTGAGAGCATGGTGATTGCTTAGAATGGATTGAGTATTGAAAGTCGAAATTACATGATAGTTCTTACATACCATCTAGGAATGAATAAGGCATTTCATCTTTCTCTACTTCTCATCTTGATCATGATTACTTGAGCACCTCAATCGATATAAAATTTGACCTCCTTTTAAACCCATCCGGGAATAGGAGCATGCTAGTGTGTTTGAATGTGTGAAAAGCAAATGCGGGGTGAAGATGTAATGGAAAGAATGTCGTGAATAGAATGCTGAAATTATGGTGAAAGTGTAGCCAAAATAGGTTTGGGGGCGTTGGTTTAAATGATAAGTAACTCGGTACACTTCACATAATCGGGTGTTGGTGCCTTGCCAAAGTCAAATGAGCCAATAGCCCTAACGAGCTTTGGTATGTGTGCCCGGTGTGGATGCACCTCGAAAAAGAGAAAAAGCCCGAGGATGGCTAATCACCGAGGTTTCGGCTATTGTACACCAATGCCATTGTCTCAAAAATGAGTTAAAGAAAAAGAAAAGAAAGCAAGATAGGGAAAAATATGCACTTGGGGGAAGTTGATCGAGGACAAGGAGTGAAGTTAGTTCCATTCCCGGATTAGCATCACATACCAAAAAAATTCCCCTCCCCAAATTGAAACGTTTCTTAGCCTTTTATGTCACAAGCCCTTATGACCTACTTGCATGTTTGTAAGACTTAGTAATCTAGATTGGATAAACTCTTTATCTTCTTGACATCTCCGTCCTCCCAACTCATGCATGTTTTTGAGTTAAGTACAATTGTCTTTCCATGACTTTATTGTTTGATACATAATTGCTTATTCAATTGCCATTGATCATGACTATGAAGGTGATCCAATAGTAGAAGCACAAAACCAAAAAGATTTTGCCATTTTTCTGCATACATAAATCATGTCATCTCGTAGTCTATAGTTGGGAATTTGCTCGGGGACGAGCAAACCTTAAGTATGGGGTATTTTGATAACACGATTTATAGCATAGTTTTAGGTGCACATTTAGGTAGAATTCTCGCTCAATCATGCATTATCTAGCACTAGTCCAATGCGTTTTGCACTCAAAACCTGTATTTTGTAGAAGATAGACGTCTACACGGACTTGTGTGCGTTTTGTAGGTATTTCAGGAAGTTTCGAGCTTAAACGATGCGTTTGAGAGACGCTCATCCAGAGGACACGTTTTCAAACTCATTGGAACGCGAGCCAAGGGTTGAAGAGACTCAAGGAACCCTCCCTACACACGCCATGCACCAAATCACAGCCAAATTGTCCAAAGCAAAGTTTCTGCACAGAATCACGGTTTCCTGAAGAACCACGACCGTGATTCTGACCGTGGTTTTTGCCAGATTTTCGTGACAGCTGTGCCACGACTCTCATGGCCAGCTCATGAAGAAATTGGTTATAAAAGTGGTCCTTGATAGTTGTTAGAGGCAGCTGGGATTTGGGTAGTTTGAGAGCAGCTCACACATTCTCCATTTTTCTTTCACAAAATATATTCCAAGAAGAAGAAGGATTTTTTCTAGGAAGGAAAGGGCAAGAAGAAGAAGAGAGGAGCCATTGCCATTGAAGAGGAGAGGAGAAGACACACTTAGCTCTTGTATTTTCGGATTTGTTTCTAGGGATTTATGAACTCTTGAACCTTCCTTTGGAAGGATTGTAAGTCGTTTCTAATTTCATCTTCAGATTTGGATTGTGTTTAAGGTTCATTTGTTCATCTTCTTTCTCTCATTTTCTTGCAATGGAGGTTATGAATCTATGCTTGTTTGCTTTGATTTCTATTATGAATGTTCTAGGCTAGATTGATGTGATTCTAGGGTAAGGAAAGGATGGTTGTGGCTAGAACTATGATAGGACAGACCTAATTTTACCTTGGATGATTCTTGTTTATGAACGTAGTTACTGTTAGAAATCACGGGTAGTTCTTGAAGAACCACGGCCGTGGTTTCTGTAGAACGAACCGTGGTTTTTCCTAGTTTGAAGGATCTTACCTTAGGTTCATAAAGTTGTTGAAACCCTAAGTTTTTGCTGAGTTTAACCTACCCTAGGGTGTCCTAGTGTAGCGACTAAGTGTTAGGAGAAACTTACCCGGTAATCCTTGCCCTTAGATTCTAAAGTAGCAAAGTCTTAGGTAATGGTGAGCCTAATAAGCCGCCATTGGATCAAACGTGCTAGGAATGTTGATTAGGACTTCCCTTTCCGAGACCTACCCGGTGAGGATAGGTTAGACCCTTAATCGAACAATCCGGTTTGTGTTAAAGTCCTATCCTTAGGTTCTTAGAGACTTAACCGGTAATGAGACCTTAGGTGTGGACTAGTTGGATCATGAGACTTACCCGGTAATTGATCCCAATCTAGAAACGTTTAATCCCAACATTTCATAATCTATCCAAAGAATGAGTAGATAACTTGAGTTTTATGCCATAACCGGAATTTCCAACCCCTAGAATCCATCCTCCCTTTTCTCTTGATCAATATCTTGTTCGATTTGTTTATTTGCGCCGATTTTCCGATTTGGTTTGATTGATTGTTTGCATGCATTTGATCTTTGAAGTAATCACCTAAAACCAACCAATTAAATTGAGATTTTCTTCCTTTGTTTTCTCTTTTCTTTAGACTTAGACCTTGCTAAATTCAATCACAACTTAGTTCGATTTCACCTTAGTCTTTGTGTTCGACCTTGGAGTACTTATCTTTCTACATACGTCCCGTACACTGCGGGTGCGCTAAGAATTAGGATAATTATAACAAGTATAAATTTAAGGCTTATTGCGTGCACACTTTCTAGCGTGACACTTGCTATTGCCTTCTTCTTCTTGCAATGGTTCTTCTTCCACCACTACCTGCTTCCCCTTGTCATTCTCCTTGGGTGAGGGATCTTTCATGCTCAGACAACTCCTTGTGGTAATGGCCAACACTTGGCCTCTTGGATTGTCCTCGGTCCTTCCGGGAAGCTTTCCTGGATCCCTTTGTGCTTCACCCGCCTTTTGGAACACTTGTGCTTCTAGCACCTTTTGAGCCTTGGAAATGGATGTCACCGTGCTTTCAAGTCCACTCAACCTTCCTAGCAATTGTTCAAACATCATTTCGGTCCTATCATTTGGAGGTTGAGCAAAACCGGGTGGAGGCTCTTGTGAAGCCTTCGGTTGTGGGGCTGCGCTTGTGGAAGCGGGAGGGTTCAAGGCACCATCCGGGTTAGAATAGGAGAACCCGGGATGGTTGTGATTAGGTCGGTAATTGTTGTATTGCCGGCTGTTGTTGTTGAAGTTCCTAGGGCCTTGATAATTGTTGTAGTTACCCTTTCCCATGTAGTTAATATCCTCCTCTTTGGAAGCCAAGTTGGGTTGCACTTGCACTTGAGGACTTGCTTGACTCTTTAAGGTTGTGGTACACAACTCCCTCAAGGACTTAAGCTCATTGTTGATTGCATCAAGTTTGTAGTTGCTCATGGTGACTTCACTTACTTCATATACTCCCGGTTTTCTCCCATCACTCTTCCTATGGGAGTACTTTTCTATCACCAAGGCTTGCTTCTCTACAAACTCCCAAGTCTCATCCACATTCTTTTCCATGAATGTTCCTCCGGAAAGTTATTGGAGCTTGAATTGACTATCCTCATCAAGCCCCTTGAAATAAATCTCCAATAGCTCTATCTTCGGTATCCCATGGTGTGGACAATCTAGGAGGAGGTCTTTGAATCTCTCCCAAGATTTGAATAGGCTCTCCTTGTCCTTCATCATGAAGGCATTGATCATCCCTCTTAGCTCGGTTGTCTTGGAAGGTGGGAAGAACTTTGTTAAGAACTCGGTTGTCATCTCCTCCCAAGTACCCACACGTCCTAGTGGAATGTATTGGTACCAAGCCAAGGCTTTATCCTTAAGTGAGAAGGAAAAAGCCTAAGCTTGTGGTTGTTGCTCTCCAATCTAGGGTGGCCTTAGAGTCTCCATCAAGATCTCATAGTTCATCAAGTGTTGATGAGGAGACTCTCCTTCCATCCCTCCAAATTGATTGTGCCGGATCATTTGTAGCACTTGAGGGCGGAGCTCGTAGTCATGGGCTGCGGGATCTCCTAAGTTTAAACCCGGACGGTGCACTCTTTGGGCTGGATCCATACGTTGCCCTAGCGTTTGTGGCTCCTTAATAATAATCGGCTCATACCGAACATTGGCCGCCGGCTGCGGTGGTGGTGGTGGAGGTTGTTGACGAAGATTAAGTTCCCTTTGCACAAGAGCTTGCTTAATCTCTTCAATTTCCATCCTAGTTGCTTCTTGCCTCTCATTTGCAAGTCTCCTCTCATTCTCCAAGGCTTCATCCCTTAGCCTAATTTGCTATAAGGCATCATTCAAATCAGCTTGAAGATCTCTTCCGGCCATCTCCTTCTTCTTCTTAGTGCCCTTGGATCTAGTCTTAAGGGTTTTCTCCAGTTTGAGATCGAATGGAGCTAAATCCTTGCCACGAGATCTTCGCATGCACCTAAAGAGTGAGAGATGTCTTGAAAATTCAAAGACATAAACCAAACACGATCAAAAGCAACAAGAAAGACCTACACTATAAACAATCACACAAAATGATTCAATCTAAACCTAGTCTCCGGCAACGGCGCCAAATCCTTGTTACGTTAGAAACGTACCACGCAAAAGTCTTATAATTTATAACTCGATATATTCTCCTAACTCCTAGCGAACCCACAGTGTATGGGTCGTTTTGTAGCAAGGATAGTATTCCAAGGTCGAACACGAAGACTAAGGTGAAATCAAATCAAACAAGTGATCATGGATAGTGCAACTCTAGTCTAAGAAAAGAGAAAGAAATAAAGAAATGAACATCATGATATTTTTGGTTGGTTTTGGGTGATCAAACAAGGATAACAAAATATGCAAATCAAACAAGCAACACAAACAAACAACACAAGAACAAGATATGTGATCAAGGAGAGAAAAGCGGATTCTAGGGATTTGAACTTCCAGTTATGACATTAGACTCAAGCTTCTAATCAACCTTGGACAAGCTGCGGTATGTTGGGAAAGGGTGTTTCTCCAATGGGATCAATCACTGGGTAGGTCTCATGGTCCACTAATCCCGCACCTAAGGTCCTATTACCGGGTAAGTCTCTAGGAGCCTAAAATTGGGAATTCTACACAAACCGGATTGCTATCTAGGGGTCAAACCTCCCCTTACCGGGTAGGTCTCGGGAAGGCAAGTCCTAAGCAACAATCCTCGCACACTCAGTCCAATAGCAGCTCGTGAGGCTCACTACTACCTAGAGTTCATCATCTTTGGTATCTAAGATCGGGAATTACCGGGTAAGTCTCTTCCCTCACTTAGTTTGCTAGCATTGGGTCACCCTAGGCTTGATTATGCTTAACAAACACTAGGATTTCAGCAATCTAACATCCTAACATTCAGATTTATCAATACAAGCAGAACAGAGAAAACCACAGGCTGATCATGAGAAACCACGGTCTAGATTTTAGATGAACAGGCCGTGGTTCTATCAGGGGTTAGGTTTCGAGCAAGCAAAGTCTATTCTATCATATTCCAAGCCATAACCATCATTCCATCACCCTAGAATTACAACTACTTAGCCAACAACATGCATTTTAAGATCGAAACTCAACATGTAAGCATTCATGGCTTCCATATCAAGAAAATGAAATAAGAGTGAAAAGAAACAAGTAATCTTAGCTGAGTATGAGATTAAACAAGACTTACAACCCTTCAAACACAGCTCCAAAACGTTCCTTACAATGCTTTCAAAAGTTCTTTAACAAAAATCACTAAAAACTCACTCAAAAGTTCACTCTAAATCTAAGTTTTGATGTTGTTCTTCTTCTTCCCTAAAAATGAGAGTGTTTTCTTCTTTTCCAAGTCTATCCACAATGGATGAATGAGAGAGAATGTTAGAGTGTGTGTGAGAGTGTCCACTAGCCAGCCTGCAGGACCACCTCTTTCCTCCACCAATGAGCAAGGGTCGGACAAAGAGATCGTGGGATAAGTGTCACAGCTGTCCAGAAGAAACCACGGCCAAAACCACGGTCGAGATTTTCCTCTGGGCCGTAGTTCTCACCAGAAACTCTCCTTGGATCACCAAGTCATGAGTTGGTGCACGACATGCACCAACAAGGTCCTATGTGTTCTCCTTTGCTCCTAGCTTGCTCCTTAATGAGTCCGGAAGTATGCCATAATGAGGAATGATCCTCGAATGTGTCGATTAAGTCCAAGAGCTCCCCAAAATACCTACAAAAACCGACAAGGGCTCGTGTAGATGTCTATTTCGACAATGTGGATGAATTAAGCATAAACGCCATGAACTAATGCCAAACCATGCATGAATAACGGGAAAAACTATCTAAATGAATGCCTAAACTAACGTCATAAATCATGTCATCAATCCTCTTCCATTAGAATCTTGTGCATACATAAAAATGGTTTGATTTCTACAAGATCTTCTATGGTGTAATCTAGAGCTTTCCTATGTTTCCTCAAAATAATCATGAGCTTTTCATGTTCATCTTTACTCAAATCGGAACTAACAATAACGGGAAACGTAAAATTAGTTCCAAGAAATGCATACCTAAGATGCGTGGGAAGTGGCTTCAATTCCAAGGTTGTTGATGCCTTTGGAGTGTCTTGAGGGTTGTCCGACGTCTCCTTGGAAGTCTCCAAGGGGGTGGAAGTGCTGGAAGAAGAATCATGAATGTTTGTAGAAAGAACGGAGTCATCTTCAGCATTTTCCAAAACCACGACATCACTGTTACTTCCACGGCCGTGGAAATTGTCTTGGGGGCCGTGGAAATTGGGTTGAATTAAATCTTTGCTCTCGACATAACTTTCCACGGGTGGAATAGGTGAAACCACGCCCGTGGAAAAGCACGACTGGCCGTGATTTCTGACGTTTTCGGAGCCATCGTACAATTTTTCGAATTCTTCAACTTGCACTTCTTTTAGCTCTTCCAAAGCATCAACCTCAGCATTACAATCCTCTTCTTCTTTTCTTTCCATGATGCTCATGGTTATGACCTTTTTACAACGGATCTTTGAACAAGATTGAACTTACTTCCTCCTTAGATACCTCTTCGTCATAGATGTTGAACATGTCCTCTCCGAGTGTTGGTTCTTTTGTCAAAGTAGAGAGGACAAACTCAACCTTCTCTTCTCCAATAACGAAGGCCAATCTCGCATTCTTGCAATCAACCTTCAATATCTAATAATTCTTCTAACCCTTTTTCTTCTTCTTCTACTCCATTGAAGAGCCAGGAGCCTGGATCAAGTTCGTCCCAGCCAGAAAAGAAAGATACAGTGTTGGAGGCCATCTTGATTAAGCTCAACACTGTGGAGACGTCCATGACTTCATTTTCGAAGGCACAAAAAGCCTTAGAGCAACAATTCTTTAACAAGGCGAATGAAGCGCCAAGAGATACAGGGAAGCTCCCAGCAAGGACAGAGAGCAACCCCAAAGGACAGATCATGGCAATAACGACAAGAAGTGGATTGAAAACTGCAGATCCAACACCTCGGTCGATGCCAGTGCAGACGAAGAACACCTCGGTCAAGGTACAGACGAGGAACACTTCGGTCGAGGTGCCACCCGAGGTGGAGTCCTAGAAAGCGACGGACAAATCTGAAGTTTATGTCCCACCTCCTCCATATAAACCACCACTTCCATTCCCTCAGTCAAGGGCTAGAGCACATCTAGACAAGCACTTTGGTAAGTTCCTTGACTTGATGAATAAACTACATATTAACATTCCTTTCCTTGATGCTATTCTAGGGATGCCCGCCTATGGGAAGTTTTTAAAAGATATTCTATCAAGGAAGAGGAAACTAGAAGATTTTGGTGAAGTAAGGATGACATCTAAATCCTCGGAGCTCATTCAAATCATGAAGGAGAAGATGCCACCCAAGTTGAGAGATCCCGGCTCATTTTGCATTCCCATTCAAGTTAGGGATGTAACTTGTGAGGTGTTATGTGATCTAGGAGGCAGCGTGAGAATCATCCCGCTGGAGCTATGTGTGAAGATCGGACTTGGAGAGCCCAAGCCGGTGAAGATAAGGTTATACATGGCGGACCGCTCCATTACCCATCCCGTGGGCATTTTGGAAGATGTTCCGGTTAAGTTAGGTAACTTCTATTTACCTATAGACTTTATTGTACTTGATATACCCGCAGATTATCCCGTTCCTATCATTCTCGGGAGACCATTTCTAGCAACTTCTGGTTGCAATGTGGATTGTAAGAATGCCAAGTTGAAATTCAACATTGGCGGAGATCAAGTGGAGTTTGCATTGCTTGCTGCAATGTAAGGAGAGCCGCTGGAGGATGATATCTTCAACATCCATGATGAAGAAGAATCAAGAGAATTGGAAATACCGCCCGGATTGATGTACGCTCAAAGGAAGAAATTCTTCAAGGATGTACGCCACTATTACTGGGATGAACCTCTGCTGTTTAAGAGAGGTCCGGATAGGATGCTTCGGAGATGCATTCCAGAAGATGAAGTTACTAGTTTTATACGGCATTGCCACTCGCTTCCTTGTGGAGGACATGTCGGCGTCACAAAACATGCGCCAAGGTATTAAGTTCCGGTTTCTTTTGGCCTACATTATTTAAGGATGTGCAAACATTTGTTGTTTCTTATGATGCATGCCAAAGAACAGGGAACTTATCTAGAAGGAACGAGATGTCACTCAACAATATCCAGGAGGTTGAGATTTTTGATGTATGGGGAGTTGATTTCATGGGACCTTTCCCATCATCTGCAGGGAACCTCTACATTCTCCTAACTGTCGATTACGTCTCTAGAAGGGTGGAAGCCATTGTCTCCCCCACTAATGACGCCATGGTGGTTGTGAAGTTCTTCAATCGGACTATCTTTCCACGTTTTGGGACACCACGTATCATCTTCAGCGATGGGGGACACATTTCATCAACCGGAAGTTTAAGGCACTTCTATCGAAGTATGGGGTAACCCACAAGGTAGTAACCCCTTATCACCCTCAAACTAGTGGACAGGTCGAGATCTCGAATAGAGAAATCAAGGCAGTTTTGGAGAAAACCGTCTCTAGGACGAGGAAGGATTGGTCCATGAAGTTGGACGACGCTCTTTGGGCTTACATGACCGCATTCAAGACTCCCATTGGTACCACCCCTTACAATTTGGTATATGGGAAGTCTTGCCATCTACCCGTTGAGTTATAGCACAAGGCGTATTGGGAAATCAAATGGTTGAATTTCGATATCAAGGAAGCCGGTGAAAAGAGGCTATTGGACATCAATGAGATGGAAGAGTTGCGCTTGAATGCTTATGAGAATGCCAAGATCTACAAGGAAAGGACAAAGAAATGGCACGACAAGCATATCATTCCTAAGGAGTTCAAAGAAGGAGATTTAGTTCTACACTTTAACTCCCGCCTTCGCCTCTTTCCAGGTAAGTTGAAATCTAAATGGACAGGACCTTATGTTGTGAAAAGTGTTTTCCCTTATGGTGCAGTTGAGATTTGGGGAGAAACAAGCGGAAGCTTCAAGGTCAATGGTCATAGGCTTAAGAAATATCAACCGGAAGTCCAGGTTTAGGAGATTGCACCACTATATCTTGTTTAAGGATGCCGTACGGTCCAGCTAGCGACCTTAAATCAAGCGCTTCTTGGGAGGCAACCCAAGGTATTGCTTTCTTTTCCCTTTTTCTAGTTTAGTTTTAGATAGTTTGCTTTTGCTTTGCTTTGTTTTGTTTTTGGCGTCCTAGACAGAAACCAGGTACTCTCTGAGGAAGGATTACAACTCAGGAGCAACACGGGAAGGACAAAAGTTCGAGAAATTGAGAAGACGGAGTTTGACTAAGACACATCTCGGTTGTTGTCACAGCACCTCGACCGAGATGATTCTTGAGCAACCGAGGCGACTAGGTCTGACAATCCAGTCAGCCACCTCGGTCCGGTCGGGAACACCTCGACCCAGGTGACAGCAGAATCGGCGAGGGGTATAAAAGGAGAAAGGATTTCTCTCTCTTCCCTCCCAACTTCTTTCTCGACCGCGTCGCTCCTCCACCTTGCTTCTTCGATGTTCGATCATTTTCCACAATTTTTGCTCCAATCTCGCAAGGAAAAGCAAGAGGATCAGATTGCAAGCAAAAATCGCCTCGAATTGACCTAATCTGGGGTAAATTGTCGGAAACCCTAACTCCTTCTCCCTTTACTGATTTTAGAGATTAGTGGCTTTGGTTGCTATAGATTTGTGCTGAAAAGAGTATAAGTACCCCATAGGAAACAATTGGTAGTGATTTTGGGGGAAAATAACTGAAAATCAGAGAGGAGAAATCGAACAGCGCTTCGTCTCGGTCCAGTCCAGCTACGTCTTGGCCGAGGTGTTCTTGAGTCTGTCATACCGACCGAAGTGCTTTCTTGTCAGCATAAATTATGAGTCACAGATTTGATCTTCACCTTGTTCTGAGGGATACCCTCAGTGGTTCTTCTCCTTCCCCTTCCTATAGACCTTCTATCCCGGTGATCCATGAGCATCACCAGACAGATTTTGACCGTATATGCGTGCGCCCTGTCATTGCCCCGCGCTTCTTAGATGTTCCAGCCTTCGAGTGCCTCCACGTGGTGGAGGACTTGAAGAAGATGATATCCATGGTGGGACTGGAGCATTTTATGGAGATCAGAGCTCCAACTTACCTTGAGCCGACCCTGGAGTTTGTGAGTTCTGTTACTCACATGCCTGAGAGGAACAACATCAAGTACCGGTTGCTGAACCGAAACTACATGGTTCCTATGGATCAGTTCAGAGATATATTTGGCTTCCCGACTCCTACAGTTTCCGACTTTCCTTCTCGAGCCGTGGCTCGACAGTTCTGGGGGCAGATTGCCCATGTAGTAGAGCATGCTGACAGGTGGAGACCTGGAGACTCCAGGAAGCGCATCATATTCCATTTGGATTTCCTTCTGGCCCACCGTATATTCAGTGAGACCCTTCTGGCGCGTAGTGAGACGCCCAAGAAGATTAGACAGGGCGAGTTGCTGAGTCTCTTCTGCATGGTGACTGGAGAAGTGCCTGACTTTGGGGCCATGTTTGCTGAGGATCTGCATCGGATCAAGGCCAAGGCGAAGGGAGATATTTGTTGTGGAGGACTGGTGACTCATATAGTTGCAACTATGGGTCTAGACTTGAGTGCTTGTACGTTGGTGGCGGCTGCAAAGCAGCTTGGACTTCAGGAGATGATCACGAGGAGGATTCCGGTTCCTCGTGGCCTTACCACACCTACGTAGCGATGCCTTGGGAGCAGACTGCCCCTCAGGGGATTCCGTGGTCAGATCAGTTTACAATCTTCGATCCATAGTGTTGGTCTACAGCGTGGCTGCCCTACATAGATGATGCTAGAGATGCTGCACCAGCTTAAGTAGGGAAGGAGTATGATGATGGCGGTGCTGCCATGGAGACAGGTATAGATACAACCGGCCCTAGTGTGCCAGTTGTCGATTTTGACGACGAGGCGATAGAGGAAGAGGTTGCGGCAGTACCGTCACGACTTGCTAGGCGTAGAGTCCGCAAACAGAGAGATCTTGTAGCTCACCGACGGATTGACGAGCTGACGGACCAGATGATCGACTCTTACGCCGCATTGTCAGTAGAGATGATGGAGTTGAGGGAGAGTCAGCACTACCATCAGCGGATGGTGGAGATCCAGTTCCAGCATACCATGGGTTATCCATTTGACCCATCTCAGTATCCCTTCATCCCGCATCCACCACCACCACCAGCGGATCAGGACTAGAGCTTGCATGGATTTTCTTTTCTTTATTTATTACGCAGCTCAGCATGTCCGGTGAGTTCTCTTGTTTTTAGACTTATTTTGACCCATTGGGACAATGTGTCCCAAAGTATGGGGTTTTTAGACTTATTTATGTGTATTATGCTCTATGTGTTTATCTGAGATTGCAAAATGCTTTGTTTGAAGTTTTGGCATGTTTAATACTTTGTTTTTATCCAAATTATGTTGAATTTGAAGGTTGACACCACATGATGAGTTCTCTCACTTTGTTCCTGGGATGATTAAGGCAATTCATTCTCTTCTCTTCTTCTTCTTGATCATGCTTGATAACACGATTTATGACTTAGATTTAGACACTCATTTAGATAGATTTCTCACTCATTCATGCATGGTTTAGCACTAGTTCACGACGTTTGCACTCAATTCACGTACTTTGTCGAGATAGACGTCTACACGGACTTGTGCGTTGCTTTGTAGGTATTTTGGGAGATTTAGGAGCTAAAACGATACGTTTGAGGATCGTTCGTCAAGATGACACATCCTCGGACGCATTAGGATGCAAATTAAGGGCTAAGAAGGACTTATGAAACCTTGCCAACACTAGCCATGCACCAAATCACAGCTTAATGATCCAAGGCGAAATTTCTGCACAGAATCACGGTTCTCTGACACTCCACGGCCGTGGAATCACCCGTGGATTTTGCCAGATTCTTGTGACAGCTGTGCCACGACTCTCATGGTCAGCTCATGCAAGTTTGTTATAAAAGTGGTCCTTCATTGGCTGTGAGCATCTTGGAGCAGCTCTCCATTATCCATGATCTTCTAACAAAAATATTCTCTCAACAAGAAGTCTTTCTAGGAAGAAAAGTGCCCAAAAGGAAGAAGAAGAGCTCCATTGAAGAGGAGGAGAAGAAGACACCATTGCCACACTTTGATAGCTTTGTAGTGAAGAGTTTCGGATTTGATTTCTAGAGTTGTATGAACCATTTGAACCTTCTTTAAGAAGGATTGTGA
Source organism: Fagopyrum esculentum (assembly GCA_033239045.1). NCBI lineage: Eukaryota > Viridiplantae > Streptophyta > Magnoliopsida > Caryophyllales > Polygonaceae > Fagopyrum > Fagopyrum esculentum. The sequence goes on along the minus strand of BSUD01000001.1, from coordinate 33,784,440 downwards.
GTTACTCTAATTCTATTTTCAGCTTGGTTTTGTTTTAGTTCACTTGTTCATCTCTTTTCCTTCATCATCTTGCAAATGGATGTCATGATTTTATATTTGCTTGTTTCGATTTCTATTATGAATGTTTTAGGCTAAATAAGATGTGATTCTAGGGTAAGGAAAGGATGGTTATGGCTAGGGCTATGATAGGACGGACTTAGATTTATCTTTGGATGACTTGTGTGCATAAACGTAGCCTCTGTTAGAAATCACGGGTGGTTCTTGTCAAACCACGGCCGTGGTTTAGGTAGAACAAACCGTGATTTTCCCTGGTTCGGTGGATCTAGTCTTAGATTGTTAGAATGTTGAAATCCTAAGTGTTTGTTGAGTAAAATTCTATCCTAGGGTGACCTAGTGTTAGCAACTAAGTGTTAGGAGAGACTTACCCGGTAATCCTACTCTTAGATTCCAAAGATAACAAACCTTAGGTAGTGGTGAGCCTAATAAGCCGCCATTGGATTAAGTGTGCTGGATGGTAGCTTAAGACTAACCCTTCCGAGACTTACCCGGTGAGGATAGGTTGGATCTTTAGATAACAATCCGGTTTGAGTAGAATTCCGTCCCTTAGGTTCTTAGAGACTTACCCGGTAATGAGGCCTAGGGAATGGACTAGTGTATCATGAGACCTACCCGGTGATTGATACCAATTTAGAAACACTTAACCCCAACATAGTTAATCCAAGGAATGAATAGATAGCTTGAGTCCTATGCCATAACCGGAACTTCCAACCCCTAGAATCCGTCTTTTCTTTCTTTGATCTATATCTTGTTTAGCTTGTTTCTTTGTTTTGATTCGTTAGCTTAGTTGATTGCTTACTTTTACATGAATTGTGATCTTTGATTGATCACCAAAAACCACCCAAAAACATTTGAGATTTTCATTTCTTTATTTCTTTCTCATTTCTTAACTTAGATCTTCACTAGACTTAATCATAAACCGAATCAATCTCACCTTAGTCTTTGTGTTCGACCTCGGAATACTATCCACACTACGAACGTCCCGTACACTGCGGGTGCGCTAGGAGTTAGGAGAAATATAACGAGTATAAATTTAAGACTTATTGTGCACACATCCTGAGCGTAACAGGTTTTTGGCGCCGTTGCCGGGGACTAGGTCTAGATTGAGTCCTTTTGTGATTGTTTATTAGTGTAGATCTTTCTTGTTGCTTTTGATCTCTTTTTGGTCTGTGTCTTTGCTTTTCAGGACATCTCTTACTCTTTAGGTGCATGTGAAGATCTCGTGGAAAGGATTTAGCTCCATTCGACCCCGAACCGGAGAAAACCCTTAGATCTAGATCCAAGAGTATTAAAAAGGGAAAAGAGATGGCCGGAAGAGATCTCCAAGCTGAATTGGATGAAGCCTTAGAGCAAATAAGGCTAAGAGATGAGCTCTTGGAGGAAGAAAGGAGGCTTGCCAATGAGAGGAAAGAAGCAACTAGGAGGGAGATTGATGAGATTAGGCAAGCCCTTGTACAAGGGGAGCTTAATCGTCAACAACCTCCACCTCCTCCACCACAACCGCAGCCGGCGGCCAATGTTAGGGTTGTCCCCATTGCTATAGAAGAGCCACAAACCCTAGGGAGACGTATGGATCCGGCACAAAGAGGACACCGTCCGGGTGTGAACTTAGGAGATCCCGCAACCCACAACTATGAGCTCCGCCCTCAAGTTCTACAAATGATCCGGCACAATCAATTTGGAGGGATGGAAGGAGAGTCTCCTCATCAACACTTGATGAATTATGAGATCTTGATGGAGACTCTTAGACCGCCAAGATTGGAGAGCAACAACCATAAGCTTAGGGCTTTTTCCTTCTCTCTTAAGGATAAAGCCTTGGCTTGGTATCAATCTATTCCACAAGGACGAGTTGGTACTTGGGAGGAGATGACAACCGAGTTTTTGACTAAGTTCTTCCCACCTTCCAAGACTACCGAGTTAAGAGGGAAGATCAATGCCTTCGTGATGAAGGATAGAGAGAGTTTGTTCAAGTCTTGGGAGAGGTTCAAAGATCTTCTTCTAGATTGTCCACACCATGGCATACCGAAAATTGAGCTATTGGAGATCTACTTCAAAGGACTTGATGAAGATAGCCAATTCAAGCTTCAATCTCTTTCCGGTGGGACTTTTATGGAGAAACATGTAGATGAAGCTTGGGAGTTTGTGGAGAAGCAAGCTCTAGTGATTGAGAAATACTCCCATAGGAAGAGTGAAGGGAGAAAGGCGGGAGCTTATGAGGTGAGTGAAGTCACCATGAGCAATTTCAAGCTTGACGCCATCAACAATGAGTTGAAGTCCTTGAGGGAGTTGTGTGCTACAACTTTGAAGAACCAAGCAACTCCTCAAGTGCTTCCACAAGCCAACTTGTCTTCCAAGGAGGAGGATGTGAATTACATGGGAAGGGGCAACTTCAACAATTACCAAGGCCCAAGGAGTTTCAACAACAACCGGCAATTCAACAATTACCGGCCTAACCACAACCATCCCGGATTTTCTTACTCTAACCCGGATGGAGCCTTGAACCTCCCGCTTCCTCAAGCACAACTCCACCACCAAGAGCTTCACAAGAACCTCCACCAGGATTTACTCAACCTCCCAACGATAGAACCGAAATAATGTTCGAGCAATTGCTAGGAAGGTTGAGTGGTCTTGAGAGCACCGTGACTTCAATCTTTAAAGCTCAAAAGGTTTTGGAAGCACAAGTGTTCCAAAAGGCGGGTGAAACCCATAGAGATCCGGGAAAGCTTCCCGGAAGAACCGAAGATAACCCAAGAGGCCAAGTGTTGGCTATCACAACAAGGAGTGGGTTGAGTATGAAAGATCCTTTGCCCAAGGACAATGCTAAGGGAAAGCATGTTGTGGTAGAAGAGAGAAAGTTGCAAGAAGATGGAGGCAAGAGCAAGGATGTAGAGACAACCTATGTGGCACCGCCTCCATACAAGCCACCACTACCGTTCCCACAATCAAGAGCAAGAGCTCGCCTAGACAATCATTTTGGTAAGTTCCTTGAACTAATGTCTAAATTGCATATTAACATTCCGTTCATGGATGCCATTTTAGGAATGCCGACATATGGCAAGTTTTTGAAAGAGATACTCTCCAACAAAAGGAAGTTGGAGGAGTATGGGGAGATAAGAATGACCAAGAGATCCTCGGAATTGATCCAAACAATGAAGGAGGAGATGCCTCCCAAGCTAAGAGATCCGGGTTCTTTTTGTGTCCCAATAGGAGTGGGAGATGTGAAGTACGAGGCCCTTTGTGATCTTGGAGCGAGTGTAAGCATCATACCGCTTGCACTTTGCAACAAAGTCGGGCTAGGAGAGCCAAAACCGGTCAAGATGACCCTCTATATGGCGGACCGCTCTATCACTCATCCGGTTGGGATTTAGAAGACATCCCGGTGCAACTAGGAGGATTCTATGTGCCAATTGACTTTGTCGTCTTGGATATTCCGGCGGACTATCCGGTTCCTATCATCTTAGGAAGACCTTTCCTAGCCACTTCCGGATGCCTAGTGGATTGCAAGAACGGGACTCTCTCCTTCAACATTGGAGAAGAGAACATCAAGTTCAAGTTGTCCACAATGATGAAAGGGCCAACCCTTGATGAGGATGTCTTCAACATAATCGAGCATGAAGAATCTAGAGAAGTTGTGAGCTCGATCTTGATCAAGGATCCCTTGGAGAAGGTTCTTACCTTAAGTATGATGGAGGAAGGTGTTGAGGAGGCTTGCAATGAAGAGATCAAGGCCTTGGATGCATTGGAAGAGGAGCCAAGAGATGGATTTGAAGGCCACGAAGAGGTGTTGAACAGCTGCAAGTTCCACGGTCGAGATTTATGTTCCACGGCCGTCAAACTTTCTGGACAACTCCCGGAAGCAAGCTTAGCAAGAACCACGGCCGTGGAAGTTGAGCAAACCGTGTTTCCAGCCGTGGTTTTCCCTGGATCAGGCCTCGATGGTGATCAAGCTTCTAGGAGCCATGGGGAGTCTTCATTTGCTTTGGAATCATCTCATCCAACCTTATTTGGGTCGTCTTCAACCGATAAAGGTCCTCCTTCACTTGAACTTAAACCCCTCCCCTCTCATTTGAAGTATGCTTTTCTTGGTGAAAATTCTTCATATCCGGTGATTGTGAATGCATGCTTAAGTGATGATGAACTTGCTAAGTTTTTGCATGAACTAAGATTACATAGGAAAGCCATTGGTTATACTATTGATGATTTGGTTGGCATTAAGCCTTCTTTGTGCATGCATAAGATAATGATGGAAGATAATCATAAACCCTCTATTGAACATCAAAGGAGATTGAATCCTATAATGAAAGAGGTAGTCAAAAAGGAAATCATTAAGTTGCTAGATGCGGGAATTATCTACCTTATCTCGGATAGTAAGTGGGTTAGTCCCGTTCATGTAGTACCTAAGAAGGGTGGGATGACCGTAGTAACCAATGAGAACAATGAACTAATCCCGACTAGGACGGTTACGGGGTGGAGGATGTGTATTGACTATAGGAAGTTGAACATGGCCTCTAGGAAAGATTACTTCCCTCTCCCCTTCATTGACCAAATGCTAGAGAGGTTAGCTCAACATTTCCATTTTTGCTACCTAGATGGCTATAGTGGATTCTTTCAAATCCCTATCCACCCCGATGACCAAGAGAAAACAACCTTTACATGTCCATGGGGTACTTTTGCATACAGGAGGATGCCATTTGGGTTGTGTAATGCACCCGCCACCTTCCAAAGGTGTATGATGGCTATCTTTTCGGAATACATAGAAAATATCATGGAAGTGTTTATGGATGATTTCTCTGTTTATGGTTCTTCCTTTGATAATTGCTTGGCTAACTTGTCATTAGTATTGCAAAGATGTGAGGAGACAAATCTTGTCTTAAATTGGGAAAAATGCCACTTCATGGTAAGTGAAGGCATTGTGTTAGGACACTTGGTGTCTAACCGTGGTATTGAGGTTGATAGGGCCAAGATTGAAACGATAGAGAAGTTGCCACCACCTACCTCGGTGAAAGGGGTAAGGAGTTTCTTAGGGCATGCCGGTTTTTACCGGAGGTTTATTCAAGACTTCTCTAAAATTTCTAAGCCTCTCACTAACCTACTAATGAAAGATGTTGATTTCGTTTTTTCCAAGGATTGTCTTGAGGCTTTTTGTAGGTTGAAGAACGCATTGATCTCTGCACCCATCATGCAACCTCCGGATTGGAGTTTACCGTTTGAGATCATGTGTGATGCAAGCGACGTAGCCATTGGGGCTGTTTTGGGGCAAAGGAAAGATGGGCGCACTCATGCCATTTATTATGCTAGCAAGACGCTAGATGATGCCCAACTCAATTATGCTACCACCGAGAAGGAGTTAATTGCTAGCGGTTGTGTATGCATTTGAGAAGTTCCGCTCGTATCTTGTTGGAGCGAAGGTCATAGTCTATACGGATCACGCTGCGATCCGTTATCTACTTACCAAGAAGGATGCCAAGCCTAGGTAGATTCGGTGGATCCTTCTTCTTTAAGAGTTTGATTTGGAAATCCGGGACAAGAAGGGATCCGAGAACTCCGTGGCGGATCACCTTAGTAGACTCCCACCATTGGAGCTTGAAAGAGATGACATCCCTATTGATGACTCATTCCGGGATGAGCAATTGCAAATGGTGGAGGAATGCTTGTTCCAAGCGTCTAGAGGAAGTGAGCCATGGTATGCCGACATCGTGAACTACTTAGTGTGTGAGGAAGTGCCTCCCGGATTAACATATGCACAAAGGAAGAAGTTCTTCAACGATGTGAGGCACTACTATTGGAGTGAACCACTTCTATTCAAGAGAGGGCCGGATGGAATGTTTAGAAGATGCATACCGGAAGATGAAGTGGAAAGTGTGATCCGGCATTGTCACTCCTTACCATGTGGAGGCCATGCTAGCTCACACAAAACGTGTGCAAAGGTATTGCAATCCGGTTTTTATTGGCCTAACTTGTTTAAAGATGTGCAAGATTTTGTAGCGGCATGTGATGCTTGCCAAAGGACGGGCAACATCTCAAGGAGGAATGAGATGCCCTTGAACAACATTCAAGAAGTGGAGATTTTTGACGTGTGGTGTTTGGACTTCATGGGACCATTCCCTTCTTTATGTGGCAACCTCTACATCCTATTGGCGGTGGACTATGTGTCAAGATGGGTGGAGGCAATCGCCTCTCCTACGAATGACGCCAAGGTTGTGGTGCGGTTCTTCAACCGGGTGATCTTCCCTAGGTTTGGAACACCAAGGGTGATCATAAGCGATGGAGGAAAGCACTTCACCAATAGGAACTTTGGGGCGCTTTTGGCCAAGTATGGGGTGACTCATAAGGTGACAACACCTTACCATCCCCAAACTAGTGGCCAAGTGGAGATCTCCAACCGGGAGATCAAGGCCATCCTTGAGAAGACGGTGTCTAGGACTAGAAAGGATTGGGCTATGAAGCTCAATGACGCATTGTGGGCATATAGAACCGCCTTCAAGACACCAATTGGAACCACTCCTTACAAATTAGTCTATGGCAAGTCTTGCCATCTTCCGGTGGAAATGGAGCATAGAGCTTATTGGGCCATTAAGTGGCTAAATTTTGACCTCAAAGAAGCGGGAGAGAAGAGGTTGCTTGATATAAACGCCCTTGAGGAGATCCGGTTGGAAGCTTATGAGAATGCCCGGATCTACAAGGAGAGGACCAAAAGATGGCATGATAAGCGCCTCATCCCGAAGGAATTGAGTGAAGGCGACCTTGTCCTTCTCTTCAACTCAAGGTTGCGGCTTTTTCCCGGAAAGCTCAAATCAAGATGGACCGGGCCATATGTGGTAAAGAAGATCTATTCCCATGGAGCTATAGAGATAGGAGGGGAGCATTGTGGAAATTTCAAAGTGAATGGGCACCGTTTGAAGAAGTATATTCCGGGAGCTCCGGTAGACATGATTGCCCCACTTCACCTTGAATAGACACTCCCGAGTTTGGTCAAGCTAATGACCTTAAAGAAGCGCTTGGTGGGAGGCAACCCATTGGTAACATCTTTCCCTTTTCATTTTTCGTTTTTGCTTAGATTTTTCTGTTTTTGTGTGCTTTGTGTGTTTTGTGTTTCGTGTGTGTGCTAGAGCATTAGTGGCATTGGAAGCCTTTCTTGGCATGTGAATGATGATGATGAACCCCTCATCAATAATGGGTGGAGCGGACGCGGAACTTGGACGGCTAGCGGTGCCTAGCGCGGGTCCCGACGCCTTGACGAACACTTAGAGCTCTCTACCATGGTTGATAGGATCATCCAACATCAATTCACTTGAGAATCCCAAATACCATAGCAAAACACTTTTACATTGTGAGAACCTTCTTTCACTCTCTTTACTTCATTTACACATTGGGGACAATGTGTTTCTAAGTATGGGGTGGGGTTTGCATGATCCTTTGCATGATGAGCATCTAGGATAGTTTAATATTTGCACATGTCTTGCATTGTAGATACATATTTCGAAAATCCCATAAAAATCAAAAAATTTAAAAAAAAATTTGTGCTTTCTAGGCTTGGATATGATCCTAATGATGAATCTTGTCTTGTGGATTGGCTATGGATGGCCTTATGTGTTGAATTGATAAATGCATATGTGGACTTGAACTACTTCTCTTAAATTCTATGAATGATTTGTGATCATGATGTTTGCCTAGAATGGATTGAGTATTGAAAGTCGAAATTACATGATAGTTCTTGCATACCATCTAGGAATGAATGAGGCATTTCATCTTTCTCTACTTCTCATCTTGATCATGATTACTTGAGCACCTCAATTGATATAAAATAGACCTCTTCTAACCCATCCGGGAATAGGAGCATGCTAGTGTGAATGATGTGTTTGAAAAGCAAGTGTGGGGTGAAGTTATTGATGAAAGGAATGTCATGAATGAAATGTTGAAATTATTGTGGAAGTATAGCCAAAAACATAGGTTTGGGGGCGTTGGTTTAAAGGACAAGTAACTCGGTACACTTCACATAATCGGGTGTTGGTGCCTTGCCAAAGTAAAATGAACCAATAGCCCTAACGAGCTTTGGTATGTGTGCCCGGTGTGGATGCACCTCGAAAAATAGAAAAAGCCCGAGGATGGCTAATCACCGAGGTTTTGGCTATTGTACACCAATGCCATTGTCTCAAAAATAAGTCAAAGAAAAAGAAAAGAAAGCAAGATAGGAAAAAAATATACACTTGAGGGGAGTTGATCGAGGACAAGGATGTGGAGTTAGTTCCATTCCCGGATTAGCATCACATAACCAAGAAAACTCCCCACCTAATCACAATGTTTCTTGGCCTTTTATGTCACAAAACCTTATGACCTACTTGCATGTTTGTAAGACTTAGTAATCTAGATTGGATATACTCTTGATCTTCTTGACCTCTTCATCTTTACATCTCATGCATGTCTTTGAGTTAAGTACAATTGTCTTTCCATGCCTTCATTTGTTTGATACATAATTGCTTGTCCATTGCCATAAAACATGACTATGAAGGTGATCCAATAGTAGAAGCACAAACCCAAAAAGATTTTGCCATTTTTCTGCATAAATTAATCATGCTATCTCGTATTCTATAGTTGAGCATTTGCTCGGGGACGAGCAAACCTTAAGTATGGGGTATTTTGATAACACGATTTATGACTTAGATTTAGACACTCATTTAGATAGATTTATCACTCATTCATGCATGGTTTAGCACTAGTTCACGACGTTTGCACTCAATTCACGTACTTTGTCGAGATAGACGTCTACACGGACTTGTGCGTTGCTTTGTAGGTATTTTGGGAGATTTAGGAGCTAAAACGATACGTTTGAGGATCGTTCGTCAAGATGACACATCCTCGGACGCATTAGGATGCAAATTAAGGGCTAAGAAGGACTCATGAAACCTTGCCAACACTAGCCATGCACCAAATCTCAGCTTAATGATCCAAGGCGAAGTTTCTGCACATAATCACGGTTCTCTGACACTCCACGGCCGTGGAATCACCCGTGGATTTTGCCAGATTCTTGTGACAGCTGTGCCACGACTCTCATGGCCAGCTCATGCAAGTTTGTTATAAAAGTGGTCCTTCATTGGCTGTGAGAGGCAGTTGGGAGGAGCTGGGAGCATCTTGGAGCAGCTCTCCATTATCCATGATCTTCTAACAAAAATAATCTCTCAACAAGAAGTCTTTCTAGGAAGGAAAGTGCCCAAAAGGAAGAAGAAGAGCTCCATTGAAGAGGAGGAGAAGAAGACACCATTGCCACACTTTGATAGCTTTGTAGTGAAGAGTTTCGGATTTGATTTCTAGAGTTGTATGAACCATTTGAACCTTCTTTAAGAAGGATTGTGAGTTACTCTAATTCTATTTTCAGCTTGGTTTTGTTTTAGTTCACTTGTTCATCTCTTTTCCTTCATCATCTTGCAAATGGATGTCATGATTTTATGTTTGCTTGTTTCGATTTCTATTATGAATGTTTTAGGCTAAATAAGATGTGATTCTAGGGTAAGGAAAGGATGGTTATGGCTAGGGCTATGATAGGACGGACTTAGATTTATCTTTGGATGACTTGTGTGCATAAACGTAGCCTCTGTTAGAAATCACGGGTGGTTCTTGTCAAACCACGGCCGTGGTTTAGGTAGAACAAACCGTGATTTTCCCTGGTTCGGTGGATCTAGTCTTAGATTGTTAGAATGTTGAAATCCTAAGTGTTTGTTGAGTAAAATTCTATCCTAGGGTGACCTAGTGTTAGCAACTAAGTGTTAGGAGAGACTTACCCGGTAATCCTACTCTTAGATTCCAAAGATAACAAACCTTAGGTAGTGGTGAGCCTAATAAGCCGCCATTGGATTAAGTGTGATGGATGGTAGCTTAAGACTAACCCTTCCGAGACTTACCCGGTGAGGATAGGTTGGATCTTTAGATAACAATCCGGTTTGAGTAGAATTCCGTCCCTTAGGTTCTTAGAGACTTACCCGGTAATGAGGCCTAGGGAATGGACTAGTGTATCATGAGACCTACCCGGTGATTGATACCAATTTAGAAACACTTAACCCCAACATAGTTAATCCAAGGAATGAATAGATAGCTTGAGTCCTATGCCATAACCGGAACTTACAACCCCTAGAATCCGTCTTTTCTTTCTTTGATCTATATCTTATTTAGCTTGTTTCTTTGTTTTGATTCGTTAGCTTAGTTAATTGCTTACTTTTACATGAATTGTGATCTTTGATTGATCACCAAAAACCACCCAAAAACATTTGAGATTTTCATTTCTTTATTTCTTTCTCATTTCTTAACTTAGATCTTCACTAGACTTAATCATAAACCGAATCAATCTCACCTTAGTCTTTGTGTTCGACCTCGGAATACTATCCACACTACGAACGTCCCGTACACTGCGGGTGCGCTAGGAGTTAGGAGAAATATAACGAGTATAAATTTAAGACTTATTGTGCACACATCCTGAGCGTAACAATGCTTTAGCCCCTCATATACATATTTGCCTCCCTTTACCTATCCGGGAATTTGGAAGCAAGCAAGTGAAAGTGAAGATTGAGATGTTGGCTGGAAGTTAGAAAGAAACAAAACAGGTTTGGGGAAGTCAATCATGATGATGAGTAACTCGGCACCATTCACATAGCGGGGTGTTTGTGTCTTGCCAAAGTCATATTGAGCGATATTCCTAACGGGTCATGGTATGTGCATCAAGGGTTTGAGGTATCTCGAGAAATTGATGATTGCTGATCTCCTAGGCTTCGGTTATTGTGCACCTGTGTCCATGCATCCCAAAAAGTAAAGTAAAAATAAGCAAAGCTTATTGGTGGAAGATGTTGTGTTTCAAAGAAAGTGAAGTAAGATCCTTTTTCCGGATTCTAGCACCACATTCCCTATATACATCCCACCCTCGCATGTTTCTTGACCTCTTTTGGAAGCCCTTGAGACCTCGAGCTTGTTGATTGACTTGGTGGTTTAAACTGGATTATACATGATTAATTTCAATAATTATGATTTATTATGCATTCTATAATTTTCTGCAAAAATGAACAACTTTCTTATATTTATAAAATGTTTTGATCATGTTTTTATTTTATTTGTCATGAAGCATTCTCTTAGAGTGATCTATGAGTGGAGCACACCACCGAAAATGTTTTGAAATACTTTTCATTGATCTTTATCACTTATAATCCATTCTATCTTGTACTTAAGATTTGGAACTTGCTTGGGGACAAGCAAGGGACAAGTATGGGGTATTTTGATAGCATGTCTAGTCTATATTTTGGGACTTGTTTAGACGTTTTATCTTCAATAATCTGCATGTTTGAATGCATATTGTGTGATTATATTGTCATTTCATCTACCTTCACGGGAATCGAGGTCTACACCTAGTTTCGTTGTAATAGTAGGTAAAATGGCACATCTTGGACCGAAATGGAGCTAATTAAGGAGCTAAGTGTAACATCCGGAATTTTTATTCCGGGTGTTGAGAGGTTTATCGACCTTCCCGTAGACGCGGCTCAGTTTTCCCGCAGGCATGAAGTGCTGAGCATCGGGTTTATTCCAAAATCTCGTTCCGACCTCTCGTTTTTCCACCTTTGCTTTTGGACCCCTTGGTTCCTAGCGTTTTTGGGAGAATGGGTCAGCTGACCTTTGAGCTCCTCTTTTATTTGTAGCCTTGTCATTTCTCTCTCTCTCTCTCCTCATTCTTGATTTCACGTGAAAGCTTCTCTATCTTATCTCTTTCTTCTCTCTTTGGCTTGGAAGCACTTGAAAGCTCTTCTTGATGATCTTCCCATGCTTCTTCTTGTTTGATGTCCAATAATGAGTTGAGCTATAGATCCAGATTTGTAAGTGTAAGCCCTTTCCTCCCTCTCCATTTCTTCATCTTCATCTCCTTCCTTGAGCTCCAATGGTGGAAGTCAGGGATTCTTAGCTTTCTTCCTCTTTGTGTTGCATGTGCTCGGATCTAGCTTAGATCTATTGTGTTGATGATGTTTATGTGTGTGGATGTTCTGGAGCCAAGCAAGGAAGCTAGGAGGCCAAGGCACAATAAGAAATCGTCGAAGAAGCCATCGCTGAGCACCCTCTGTTGTTCGACCGCGGGGGCGGAGCTTTAGAGCCGCAGGGGCGGCCCATACCCTAAGCCGCAGGGGCGGCCAGCAGAAGCCGCCGGGGCGGCCACTAGGAGCCGCAGAGGCGGACCTCTGGGCCGCAGGGGCGGCCACTGGCTCAGCCAACACGCCCTTGCAGCCTTCTTCTCCCTTTTTCGGCTGTTATTCCTCCTTCCGAGTCCGTGCCTTTGCTTGGTGAGTTCCCTACCTTGAGTATAGGTTCATTGATGACCTTAGAGAGTGTTGATGACTAGAAGCATGCTAGGATTGGACCTAGGATAGTTGGAATGCCATGTAGTGGCTTGTGGACCTTAAGCGAGTTTGTGAGGTTTTCGGAATGATCTATGGCTTGATGGCTGCATGTTTTTGAGTTGGTTCATGAGATGAGGGTTGAGATGCATTGTGAGGCTTTGTGAGGATATAGATGGTTAGTACACGGATGTGAGTTTGTTAGCTAGGATGTGCATATAGTTGTTACCGTTGCCTTTGTTGAGACTAGGATCGTTCGTTCTAGTATGGGTTATGGTTTATGATCTTGTGAGATCATCGGGTCTAGAAGTCTAAGGACTTCTAGCTTATGAGAGTGGTATTGTAAGTCTACGGACTTACTTAGCTCGCTTTTACGCATTATTTGAATATATGATGGTGGTGTGTGCTTTATCTTTGTTTATATCATGAAAACGGATTAGGGCAACTCGGATATATATATTTGGCCCATTGTATGTTATTATCGGGCGGTGACATCACCGCTCAGTTTCCCGAGGGAGACTGGGAGGGATCTCTACGACCGGGCCATACACGGTATATGGGTGGGCTTCTTCATCACTCCCTCAGGGTATATGGGTTGGGCGCCGCCACACTCCTATTGGTTACACAGGGACAGAGGCAAGAGTTATAAGACTCTCGTGTCACACTTTGAACGAAATGATTAGAAATGGAATAACCTAAAAAGAGAATAAGAACCAAAAGTGTATGTATATGAGCATGATGTGTATTGTGTGTGCTTTTGCGTGTGTTTGTGCCTTTGCTATCTTTATAATGCCTAGAATATGAGCTAACGGTTTTATACCGATTGTTGTAGTTGACTTGCAGGTTAGGTGTGGCCGAGTGATCCGGAGGAGTGGGCAGCCGGGGATCCGTACATCTTAGGTCGAGATTGGGTTTTTGAGTCCATGTATTATCGTTGTATATTATGTTGCGTATTCTTGGCGTTGTTGTATAGACGGCTGATGTCTTTCCTTTCTTGTTGTATTCGGGAATCATGTCTTTTCATTAAACTTGTTTTTGAGTTTTGTGCCTTTATTTGTGCCATGTTGGAAAGGTCCGGTGAGATTGTTGCCAGGCTAAGGGTCGGGACCCATTGTGTGGTCTCGCCCGTAGCATTCCGATATCTCACGGATTCGGGGTGTTATAAAGAGGTATCAGAGCCCTAGGTTGACAACAATGGCACTCGCAACCTTCTAAAGGCCGAATGAGGAATAAACAGAACCCCCCACGAGTTCTGACTTTTCGTTTTTAAAATTCATATGCATGAGTCACTTGGGGTAGTATGTACAGGACCACCACTTCCTCCGCGGACCTCGGCGACGTAGTTATTGATTATCATATTTTATATATATATATATATATATATATATATATATATAAATATATATATATATATATATATAGATATGGACTTGTGAACTTAGGATGTTTTGGGACTATGGATTCATGTTGGATTGTAATTTGTTTTCGGACTTGTTGTATATGTGGATTGTAGATATGCATGATGGACTTGGTATGTTATAGTGGTGGCATGGCCTTATAGTTATATGAGTTTATACATGTGGCATGATATGTTGGTAGTATTATGGACACAAGGCTTATACAGTCTTATATTTATATGCTTATTATATATAGTAGTGTAAGTAGATATAAGACCTTATAGTTAAGATGATAGTTTGACATCACCGCCTTGGAAAACATCGTTGGACTTAGAATAGTATGCATACGAGGACGAGTCGACTCATGTATCGAGTTGAGCATCACGTTTTGACGAACACCTTGACGTGTCATTGAATTCCTTTTGAGGATGCCAAAGCAACCATGAGAAGGCTATTGAAGGTATCGTCGCAAGGACAAACAAGTAGAAGGAAAACTCGAAATAACCTAAGATAAATCGAGATCAATACCAACAAGAAAGTAACATGGAGATGTGGAGCGATTTTGAAGAAACAATGATTGAGCGGAAATGAAAGCAACTTAAGACAACCCACTTATGAAGAAGTCCAAGTGACGTGGCGATAAACGGAAGAAATGGAGTAAGTGTAAAGGATTGCAAGTGGCAACCCCATTCAAGGCAAGTTTTTCCCTAGACATTCCTAAGCATGGGAGTCGAGATGAGAAGTATGATCAAGGGATGACGAAAAAAATAAGTAGGCCCGTAAGTTAAGCTTATGGAGGCACCAAAGGATGAATACCGGCGGGTTGACTTCTTCGGACTTATGAGGACTACAAGAAGAATGGCGAGGTGAGGATTCACATGGTGGAACTTCCTTGGTGGAGTTGACAGTTTTCTGAAATTTTAATAATGCCAAGAAACGTCAAGAAAGAAGAAAAATGAATTGATGTTGACCCCGAGAGAATGAAAAACACAACAAGGAGCTTTCTATTATGAAAGGAATGGAGTTACCAACCTAAGAGAAACATGAGAGGACGCTATCTAACGATGGAGATGTTTGAAGGGTTCACTTGAAAGACGTCTTGAGAGAGAGGTTAAGCCTATGAAAGGGGAGAGTCTAAGAGTGTAGACTGAATTAACGGAGTTAAAGTAAGAGTACCCGAGGAGGGTAGCCTTCGGGCTAAAGGTGACATGAAGAGCATAAAAGATAGTTAAGTCGATGACCTCAAGGAGGCCAACTATTATCTGACCGGTGGCAATCAAGAACGTACGTGTACGGGATTGCCTAGTGATGAGCCCGGAAGGGAAGAGTAAACAAGATTGTAGAATATATCGGATCGGTTTTGAGAGTTGATGTATGCCGGCGTTTCAATGCCAATGGAAAGAAGGTGTATCAACTAAGGCGCTTGTGTCTTGGTCATATAACGTGAAATGGTTACAGCATTTAACTATGATTAGACCTCCCGGAGAGGGATTGTAACGACCTTACATGACCTTTTGCGGTCATGAGATTGACATGTGAAGAGAACGGCGTGGATTTGAACCTTTAAAGTGGAACATGATAACGGAAACTACTGGATCAAATTAGAGGAGTGACTTCCCTAGTTACTTTACGCAAATGGGAAAATATGTAAAGAGGATGCATGGCATTTTCTCTTCTTATCAAATGGTTGATACGTTGCCGCGAACGAGATATGAGTTAAAGTTTCTTGACTCACCCGAAGGAGCTATGTGGCTATGGTGTAGAATTGAGGACCGAGATTGTAGTTATATTGCAAGTTGTAAGCTTAAGATGGTAGTACTCGAGAATTTACGAGTTGGAAGTTGCGGTGGTTTGAATGGGGAATTGCTTCGGGTTTTCCCCACACTGAATTCTGGTACGGGTTTTGAGGAAAGGTACAAGGCAGAAAAACTGTACTTCGATTATCAAGGGAGGTGTATGGTTAATGAAATGTTGAGGTATCTTCTCCGTAGTGAGAGGCTCATTAAGACTTGTTGCATATGATTACTAAGTTTTATAAGATCGACTTGGAGTCGAGCTGGCACCGGACTTGGGTGGAGTAAAGAAAGGAAAATCGAAAGACCGTGTTTCGGGCCGGTTTGGTCACTACAGATTGTAGTGAAGCCTTTTTTGACTCACGAGTACGATTGGTAAGTTTGAGTTGTTAATGATGTGCGTTTATCGAGTTTTTGAAGCGGATTGCAGTAGTGACACTCGTTTTGTGGTTTCGGGTGGTTCCAATCTGAACCCTAAGCTTATGCTAGTATTGCAGACTAGTAAGAGTTGTGATATGAGGTGGACCGTGACCAACGGTTCATGACAACTATTATTGTGCGAGGTGTACGAGTGGTTCTTCGAGCTATCATTTATTGAGAACGGCTTGTTATACTCTTGTAATGTAGAGGAGCAAGCATGACATGAGAAGACGGTGATGCGGGTTATGCAAGGTAAGAGGATAAGCATAGTTGTCTAATCAAGATAGCACGTCCGAGGTGACTTCCTAAGGAACGCAACGATTTTGATAGTATCAAGTTTATCTAATGAGGACGAGGTGATAGTTTTAGTCATACCTCCAAGGTAGGTAGAGGAACTATGCAACCTATAAGTTGTTGGACCATAACCTCCGAGTTGCGGGATGGTTTTGAAACTCCCTCCTTTCTAAGGAAGTCGATTAGATTGGGGGCGTATAAGGAGGATGACCGAGGAAGGGTCAAGAGTTAGGCGCTTTAATGCGTGCACTTAATATGATGACGGTAGTTGTGTAATGAGCAACATGTTAGTTGTGTACGGATGACAAGAGTATGATATGTGTATATATTTCTCTGCAAGAGTTGAATACCCACTAGAGGTGATGGTTATAGATGGTTCAGGACGGCGGCGTTCTGAGTTTGTTAGCATCTGGGTTAGGTGAATGCGATAACCAAAACCCTTAATAAGTGGACGTTTTGAGCGGAAAAAACAACTTAATTGACGGTTCAACCTCATTTTTGTAAACGAAGATGATTTGTGAAGAGATCAAACAGAGTCGCAAGATTTGAAAGAGCTTCGAGAAAGATCAGGGACTGAAGGCCCCGAGAAGAGACCCCATAGTTACCTTTATGGGATGACAGTTTTGTAGGGACGGTAGGAGCGTCTATACGAGCTTATGATGGAGAGCTGAGATAGAGCCTCCAAGAGGCTCACACTACCCTTACTAGTTCACCATGGTACTGGTAAGAGGACTCTAGTTTGGAGATGTTCACATTGGAGAAACGGCCTTGAGGTTGTGGCGGCTAAGTACATAGCCATTATGTGATTCGTCGTAGGTCATGTTGAGAACCCTAAGACGAGGAAGAAGACTTCATCAACCGCAAGTTATGCAGTGGGAGTGGGAGGATACCTCCATAGAGGTTATTACTGGTTTGAGAACACGCAAAGGTTGTGACGTATTTGAGTCAGTATGTACCGACCGACAGAGATAACGCATTTTACACCGTCTTGGGAAACAGGACCGATGAGTCGGCTAATTGTGGAATCCACTAAGTAATAGTGAGATTACCTAGGGTATCGAATACCATCGTTTTTGTTTGAGCTAGGCCTTTCATCTCGAGTTTTGTGGGGCAGCGGGATAGTACCGCTTAGAGGCCAGATTATCTTTCAGGATAGCTTTCGTCCTCGGGCGTATGGCAAGTTAGAGAAGGCTTTCCAAGCCTTAAAGGACGTGTTAAGAACCCCCATGCTAAAATGAGAACAAGTGTCATCTAGACACTTCCGGGGAATGAGTGCACATTTTATGATAGTTGAAATGTGTTCATGATGGACGTTGTTAAGCGTTTTATGAACGGAACCCTAGTACACCGTGGCGTTGGAATTTGGATGGTAGAGGTGGCGATAACTGGACTGAGTCGCCCGATGGCGTTGTTGGAAGAGAGACGTAGACCTCTAGAGTCTTGATACATAATAGATCTAGCCTAGAAGACCATGGATGCAAGGCGTCATACGTGGTGGAAACGAAGAAGGAAAAGTTGAGTTTCCGATTTATCGGACCCGTGAGATATTGATGGGAATTGGGAAGTGGTTCGCAAAAGTTGAGTCTTGATACATAACAGTTATGGAAGTATATACGTTACTCAAGTTATATTGTAAGTCGTGTTGATCTAGTGATAAACGCGGAGCCGATGAGACTACCGGAGGACATGGGATAATATCTTGGGATGAGTTACGACGAGTCAGTTACCTTTGTTATGGCCGATGGGATGGATTTTATGTGCATGCACGAGTTTTATATGTTTTGTGTCCCGAGCGGGAATGTGTTGTGTGTTCGGTTAGGTTGTGACTTGGTATGCGTTATGTGGTTCATGTGAGTATGTATGTTCGCTCCAAACGGTGTGTGCAAACTTTAAATTTATATCCCAAGAAATATGCTTAAAACAAGGATGCGAACCCACAGTGTACGGATCAATTATAGTAAAAGCAAGAATTCCGGGGTGTCGATCTCAGGGACTTAGGTGAAACTAAGCAAGTATAGGTCGTCTATGTAACTAATAACCACAAAATCGATTAAAGCAATCAAAGAGATGATAATAAGGTCAATTAAAGGAAATATGCAAATTCTAGGGATTAAAGCATCTAGTTGTGGTTCCAACTCAAGATCTCAAGATAAGCGGACAAAGCTGAGATTTTGCTAAGGGAAGGTGTTTCTAAAGTGGAATAGATTACCGGGTAAGTCTCACTACTCACTAATCCCAAACCAAAAGCTCCTATTACCGGGTAAGTCTCAAGGTACTAAGGAAAGGAATTATAATCTCAAACCAACACACCAACTAAGGGAATAGAATCAACCTTTACCGGGTAAGTCTCAAGTTAACTCACAAAGATGGGATGAAGGCACACTCAAACCCCAATAAAGGATAAACCGTTATTACCTACACTTATGATCTTGGGTAAACAAACTAAGGAATCACCGGGTAAGTCTCATCCTAGGCTTGCATTGAACCAGGAAAGGTGTAATAAGAATAGGATTTGACAAACTCTAACACTTAACTCTCAGTTACGAATCAGAAAAGGTCACCTCAGTCAGTCAAGTTCCACCACGACTGAGATGTTCATCGACTGAACGAGATGTTCTAGGGTTAAGGATAAAGACTCAAGCTTTCAGGGTCCTACTGGATTTTAAGATTATTCTATCATCGCCTTTCCCACAACTTTCAGCCAATCACCCTAGAATCGCACAAGGAAATTAGCCACTCATCATCATGAAAACAATAATCAAATATATGGGAAGAGAATGAATGTTTGAACACAAAAACCTTAAGAACAAGGCTTCAATAACTGAATCAAATATCAAACAAATCAGTGTTCCTTGGATCACAAATCCAACAAGACAATCAAACAAAAAGGAATCTAAGAAAGTCATACAAATCCCCTCAAAAGCTATATCCGAACTATCAATCCTTCCTTGATTGATCTTCAATCTTCGTTCCTTCCTTCAAAGCTTCCAGAAAATCCTCTCTTTGTTGGTTATTTTCAGCCTCCAAGCATGGTTCAACTTGTGGAAAATCCAACCCTTTATATAGGAGAATTATCTTCCAAAGATAATAATATATTAAAAAGATAATTTCCTAATAAAATATATCTTATCTTTAAAATAGATCTCCCAAATATATTATCTTTCTTCCAGAAATTCAGCCCAAAAATATAAGATATCTCCTTCCAAAAATAAAAGATCTCAGCCAAATGAAATATATCTCGCCGCGTCAGGGTATTTGCCTCGGTCGGGGCGCTCCTCTAGATCACCTCGGTCGAGATGACACTGTAGCTGACCGAGGTGAATCTCAGCTGAATGTGAAATCTCTTAAATCTGGTCCAAAGTAAATCTTCTTTGTTAATTCCTTGCTTCCTGAGTTCTCTTTTAAGCTCCTGAATGTAGCTCCAATGAATCCTTCGCTCCTTAGCTCTATTTCGGTCCAAAATGTTCCATTTTACCTACGATTACAACGAAACTAGGTGTAGACCTCGATTCCCGTGGAGGTAGATGAAATGACAATATAATCACACAATATGCATTCAAACATGCAGATTATTGAAGATAAAACGTCTAAACAAGTCCCAAAATATAGACTATAATACATGCTATCAAAATACCCCATACTTGTCCCTTGCTTGTCCCCAAGCAAGTTCCAAATCTTAAGTACAAGATAGAATGGATTATAAGTCATAAAGATCAATGAAAAGTATTTCAAAATATTTTTGGTGGTGTGCTCCACTCATAGATCACTCTAAGAGAATGCTTCATGGAGTTTAAAATTGAAATATGATCAAAATATTTTATAAATATAGAAAAGTTGTTCAGCTTTGCATAAAATCATAGAATGCATAATACATCATAATTATCGAAATTAATCATGTATAATCCAGTTTAAACCACCAAGTCAATCAACAAGCTCGAGGTCTCAAGGGCTTTTCAAGAGTAGGTCAAGAAACGTGTGAGGGTGGGATGTATATAGGGAATGTGGTGCTAGAATCCGGGAAAAGGATCTTCACTTTACTTGTTTTGAACTTCAACATCTTCCACCAATAAGCTTTGCTTATTTTACTTTTTACTTTTTGGGATGCATGGACAGAGGTGCACAATAACCGAAGCCTAGGAGATCAACAATCATCAATTTTTCGAGATGCCTCAAACCCTTGATGCACATACCATGACCCGTTAGGAATATCGCTCAATCCGACTTTGGCAAAACACAAACACCCGGCTATATGAATGGTGCCGAGTTACTCATCATCAAGATTGACTTCCCCAAACCAATTTTGTTTCTTTCTAACTTCCATTCAACATCTCAACTTTTCTTTCACTTGCTTTTCACTTGCTTGCTTCCAAATTCCCGGATAGGTAAAGGGAGGCAAATATGTATATGAGGGGCTAAGCATGATCAAGAAGAAGAAGAGAAGAGAGTGAATTGCCTTAATCATCCCAGGAAGAAAGTGATAGAACTCATCATGTGGTGTCAACCTTCAAATTCAACATAATTTGGATAAAAACAAAGTATTAAACATGCCAAAATTTCAAACAAAGCATTTAGCAACTTAAGCATATCATAAAACCTTTCAAACATATAAAGATTTCAAAACCAATCTGCAAACAGAATCTTCACTGAGGTCATATCCAGATAAGAAGCACAAAATCGTTTCGAAAACTGTTTTAGTTAAACCACCTCGGTCGAGATGTTCTAGGTCAACCGAGGTACTTGACCTCGTCTAGCAAGAATCATCCCGGTCGAGGCCATACAAAAATTTTCTTAACCAGTTTTTGACGTTTTCTCTTAATCAAATAACCTGTATGCATGCATGTAATCTCAGATAAGCATATAGAGCCAAGTAAAGCATAACAAGATCATAAATATCCAAGAGTCATACACATAAGGTCACATAAAATAAATCAATACCCCATACTTGGGACACATTGTCCCAATGGGTCAAAATAAGTCTGAAAATAGAGTACTCACCGGACATAAGCTGAGGTGCATAATAAATAAATAAAAGAAATCCCTGCAAGCTCTAGTCCTGATTTGCTGGTGGTGGTGGTAGATATGGCACGTACGGATGCTGGGATGGGTCAAAAGGTTATCCCATCGTGTGCTGGAACTGCATCTCCATCATCCGGCGCTAGTAGTGCTGGCTCTCCAACATTTGATGTGTCCAGCCCTCGATCCCTCGGCGTTGGTCATCAAAACGCTCACGGATATCAACTGTCAGGGCTTCGTAGGAGTCGATCATCTGATCGGTGAGGTCATCAATCCTCTGATGCGCTGTTGGATCTCTGAATCTATGGTGGCAGGATCTGCGCTGGGATGGTGGTGGTGGTGGTGCTGCCTCCTCCTCTGTCTCCTCATCGTCCAGATCGATGACTGGCACACTGGGACCGGCTGTATCTGTCCTTGTCTCCATGGCAGCACCGCCATCGTCATCCTCATCCTCATCCTCCTCTTGTGCCTGAGCTACTGTATCTCTAGCATCCTCAATGTAAGGTATCCATGCAGTTGACCAATACTGAGGGTCGTAGACTGAGAATTGAGATGACCACCTAATACCCTGAGGGGCAGGCTGCTCCCAAGGCATCGCCACATACGGCGTAGTGAGTCCACGAGGAACTAGAATCCTCCTGGTGATCATCTCCTGCAAACCTAGCGGCTTGGCAGCCGCCACCAATGTACAAGCGCTCAGATCCAACTCCATCACTGTCGCTATATGAGTCACTAAGCCGCCACAACAAATATCTCCCTTCCCCTTGGCCTTGATCCGGTGTAGATCCTCAGCTAGCATCGCTCCGAAATCAGGAACTCCCCCAGTCACCATAAAGAATAGGCTCAGAAGCTCCTCCTGTCTAATCTTTTGGGTCGTCTCAATACGCGCTAGAAGTGTCTCGCTGAAGATCCGGTGGGCTAATCTGAAAGCAAGGTGGAAGATAATCCTCTCCCTAGAGTCTCCAGGTCTCTACCTGTTAGCATGCTCAACAACATGAGCAATCTGACCCTAAAACTGTCGAGTTATGGCTCGAGAGGGGAAGTCGGGAACTGTGGGGGTCGGGAAGCCAAAAATGTCTCTCTACTAGTCCATAGGAACTAAGTAGTTCCGGTTCAGCAACCGGTACTTGATGGCTCTCTCCTCAGGCAAGTGAGTCACAAAACTCACAAACCCTAAAGTGGGCTCAAGTAGGCTGGAGATCTAATCTCCATGAACTGCTCCAGCCCCACCATAGATATCATCCTCCTTAAATCATCAGCTACGTGGAGGCAATCAAAAGCGAAAATATCAAGAAATTGCGGCGCAATCACAGGGCGCGTGCAGATGCGGTCATAGTCAGCCTAGTGACGCTCGTGGATCATCGGAATGGAAGGTCGGGAAGAAGAAGAAGAAGAAGGTGAGGATCTATCCCTCAGAACTATCTGGCGATCAGACCTGGAACTCATTTTCTCTTTCTGACAAATCACCTCGGTTGCTCTGACAAATCTCAAGAACACCTAGGCCGAGGTAGATCGTTGTTCGATTTCAACTCTCCGAATTTCAGTTCTTTTCCCCCAATTTCACTACAGATTGTTCCTATGGGGTACTTAAGCCTTTTTTCAACACAGATCTATGGCAACCAAAGCCACTAAGTTCCAAAATCGGCGAAAATAGAGAAGTTAGGGTTTTCGATTTAATTACCCAGATTTGGTCGATTGGAAGCGTTTTTGGTTGCAGATTCTTGCTTGCAATCGGTTCCTCTAGCTTTTCCTCGCAGAATCGAAGCAGAAATCGTCGAAAACGAGTGAAAATCGGAGAAACGAGGTGGTTATCGCCGCGGTCGAGAGAGAGAGATGGGAGGGAAAGAGAGAGCAATTGTTCCCCTTTATACCCCTCGCCGATTCTGCTGTCACCTCGGTCGAGGTGGTCCCGACTGGACCGAGGTGTCTGGACCGAGGTGGATTGTTGTCAGCCCTAGTCGCCTCGGTTGCTCAAGAATCATCTCGGTCGAGGTGCTGTGACTACAACCGAGATGTGTCTCAGTCAAACTCCGTCTTCTCAATTTCTCGAACTTTTGTCCTTCTAGTTTTGCTCCTGGGTTGTATTCCTTCCTTAAAAATTACTTGGTTTTTGTCTAGGACGCCAAAAAAAAAAAAGCAAAGCAAAGCAAAAGCAAACTATCTAAAGCTAGACTAGAAAAGGGAAAGGAAAGCAATACCTTGGGTTGCCTCCCAAGAAGCGCTTGATTTAAGGTCGCTAGCTGGACCGTACGGCATCCCTAAATATGCTGGAAGGTATCTTCACCCCATACTTCACCTTCATACTGGGGTGAGATAAAGAAGTATATCAAACGTTCCAGCAAATGCAAGTGCTCATCGGGGAATGAATCATCTATGGGTGGGTCGTCCTTCTCGCGTGAAGAGGGAGGTAGCCGGCTGAGGTGATCCGCGACAGAATTTTCGGATCCCTTCTTATCACGGATTTCTAGGTCAAACTCTTGAAGCAAGAGAATCCATCGAATAAGACGTGGCTTAGCATCCTTCTTAGCAAGTAAGTAACGAATAGCTGCATGGTCAGTGTAAACAATAACTTTCGCTCTCACCAAGTAAGAGCGAAATTTCTCAAAAGCATATACAACCGCCAAAAGCTCTTTTTCGGTGGTGGCGTAGTTTAGTTGGGCTTCATCTAGCGTCTTGCTAGCATAATAAATGGCGTTGGTCCGGCCATCCTTGTTTTGTCCAAGCACCGCTCCTACCGCCACGTCACTCGCATCACACTTGATCTCAAAGGGCAAGGTCCAATACGGAGGTTGGATAATGGGAACGGAGATCAACGCTTCCTTTATCCTGAAAAATGCATCAAGATATTCCTGCGAAATTCAAAAAAAACATCCTTATTTAAGAGTTTAGTTAGAGGTTTAGAAATCTTTGAAAAATCCTTGATGAACCTCCTATAGAAACCTGCATGCCCGAGAAAACTCCGCATGCCCTTAACAGAACAAGGGGGAGGAAGTTTCTCAATAGTTTCGATCTTAGCTCGATCGACCTCAATACCTCGGTTGGAAACGAGGTGTCCTAGCACAATGCCTTCATTAACCATAAAATGACACTTCTCCCAATTCAAAACGAGATTAGTATCTTCACATCTTTGTAGAACTAGAGAAAGGTTAGATAGGCAATCATCAAAAGAGGAACCATATACTTAAAAGTCATCCATAAATACCTCCATGATCTCCTCTATATACTCGGAAAAGATGGCCATCTTGCATCGCTGGAAGGTAGCGGGTGCATTACATAATCCAAATGGCATCCTTCTATAAGCGAATGTCCCCCATGGACAAGTGAAAGTGGTCTTCTCTTGATCATCCAGATGGATAGGAATCTGAAAGAAGCCACTATAACCATCTAAATAGCAGAAATGTGAATGTTGGGCTAACCGTTCGAGCATTTGATCGATGAAGGGGAGTGGAAAATGGTCCTTCCGAGTGGCCACGTTCAGCTTCCTATAGTCGATGCACACCCTCCAGCCTGTAACGGTCCTAGTTGGGATCAACTCGTTGTTCTTATTCGTCACAGTGGTCATTCCTCCTTTCTTCAGAACTACATGCACTGGGCTCACCCACTTGCTATCTGAGATAGGAAATATGATATCTGCATCCAACAACTTAAGAATTTCTTTCTTCACAACCTCTTTCATGATCGGATTTAACCATCTTTGAGGTTCCCGTGAAGTCTTCTGATCATCCTCCATTAGTATTCTATGCATGCAGAAAGAAGGCTTAATACCAATAAGATCATCAATAGTATAACCCAAAGCCTTTTGATGTTTTCTCAAGACATGCATCAGTTTAGATAATTCAGTTTCGGAAAGGGAAGCACTAACAATAACGGGATAAGTAGAATCCGGTCCAAGGAAAACATACCTCAAGTGACTTGGAAGCGGTTTAAGCTCCACAACTGGGGGTGCTTTCTGAGGGGGATCCTTGCTTCCTCCTTCCAGTGGAGTAGATTTAGATCGAAGAACTAGACTTTTAGAAGTCTCAGTTGACATCATCTCTTTTTCGACCTCGGTCGAGGTCCAGAGTGGGTGACCGAGATGTTCTTCAGTTAAGAACACCTCGCTTGGTCCAGAAAGTGCCTCGGCCGAGGTACTGCAACTGGGACCGAAACTGGAGATTCTCTTCTCCTGGATTAGCTTCTCAATCTTAGCTCCTGGATCTTCTTCTGGTGCTTTTAAGCTCCGTATATCTGCATCACAAGAAGAATCTATACCTTCCTCCATTAAGCTAAAACTAATAACTCTTTCAAGTGGATCATTAATAAGGATAGAGCTCACCAATTCTCTTGATTCTTCTTCATCATAGATGTTGAAGATATCATCCTCCAGCGGCTCCCCTTTCATTGCAGCAAGCAATGTAAACTCCACTTTATCTCCGCCAATGTTGAATTGCAACTTGGCGTTCTTACAATCCACATTGCAACCCGATGTTGCTAGAAATGGTCTCCTGATAATGTTAGGAACGGGATAATCTGCGGGAATATCAAGCACAACAAAGTCTATAGGTAAATAGAAGTTACCTAACTTAACCAAAAAATCTTCCAAAATACCCACGGGATGGGTAATGGAGCGGTCCGCCATGTATAGTCTTATCTTCACCGGCTTGGGCTCTCCAAGTCCGATCTTCACACATAGCTCCAGCGGGATGATGCTCACGCTGTCTCCTAGATCACACAATGCTTCACAAGTAACATCACCAACTTGAATGGGGATGCAAAATGAGCCGGGATCTCTCAACTTAGGTGGCATCTTTTCCTTCATGATTTGAATGAGCTCCAAGGATTTAGATGTCATCCTTACATCACCAAAATCTTCCAGCTTCCTCTTCCTTGATAGAATCTCTTTTAAGTACTTCCCATAGGCGGGCATCCCTAGAATATCATTAAGGAAAGGGATGTTAATATGTAATTTTTTTATCAAGTCAAGGAACTTACCAAAGTGCTTGTCTAGATGTGCTCTGGCCCTTGACTGGGGGAATGGAAGTGGTGGTTTATATGTAGGAGGCGGGACATAAACTTCAGTTTTGTCCGACGCTTTCTGAGACTCCACTTCGGATGGTACCTCGACCGAAGTGTTCTTCGTCTGTACCTGGACCGAGGTGTTCTTTATATGTACTGGCATCGATCGAGGCACTGGATCTGTAGTTTTCAGTCCACTTCCCGTCGTTATTGCCATGATCTATCCTTTTGGGTTGCTCTCTGTCCTTGCTGGGAGCTTCCCTGGATCTCTTGGCGCTTCATTCGCCTTATTAAAGAATTGTTGCTCTAAGGCTTTTTGTGCCTTTGAAAATGAAGTCATGGACGTCTCCATAGCATTGAGCTTGATCAAGTTGGCCTTCAGCACTGCATCTTTCTTCCCTGGCTGGGACGAGCTTGATCCAGGCTCCTGGCTTTTCAATGGAGTAGAAGAAGAAGAGAAAGGGTTAGAGGAATTATTAGAATTGGAATCAGAGTAAGGGTTATCCGGATTTTGATTGTTAGATCTCCTATTGTTGCTATTGGAGCCTCTATTATTGTTGTAGTTGTTGTTCCATGAACCATGATTGTTGTTCCTTGACCCTTTGATATCCTCCCTCCTCCTTTTTGGTGTGAGCAACCAAAAGGTCCTTCAATTGCTTCACATCGTTCTTGAGGGAGATGAGTTGATTGTCATTTGATGGAGCTTCTTGGAAGTTAACTCTCTTAACTCCATTTTCAGCTCCTTGGTGAGAGTATTTCTCCATGTGCAAGGCTTGTTTCTCAATGAACTCCCAAGCTTCATCAATCGGCATGTCCATAAATGTGCCGGCGGATAGTAGTTGAAGGTTGAATTGGGTAGCTCCATCCAATCCCTTGAAGTAAATCTCCATCAACTCTATCTTTGGAATCCCATGATGTAGGCAATCCAAAAGAACATCTTTAAATCTCTCCCATGACTTGGACAAACTCTCCTTGTCCTTCATGATAAATGCATTGATCTTCTCTCTCATTTCAGCGGTTTTGGAGGGGAAAGAATTTTATTAAGAACTTCGTCGTCATCTCCTCCCAAGTGTTGATCTTTCCGGGAGGAAATGACTGATACCAAGTAAGCGCCTTGTCTTTTAAAGAAAAGTAAAAAGGCCTTAGCATGTAATTATTATTTTCCAGCCTTAAAGGTCTTAAGGTCTCCATCAAAATCTCATAGTTTTGCAAATGTTGATACGGAGACTCCTTCTCTAAACCTCCAAACTGGCATTGGCGGATCATGGATAGAACTTACGATCGAAGTTCATAATCATGCTCCGCTGGATCACCTAGGTTGACTCCTGGACGCCTCACTTGCTGGTTTGGGTCCATCCTCTGCCCTAAGGTTTGTGGAATACCTACAAAAAGAACATCTCGGACATGCATCCGAGGTGTAAGTATCTCGGCCGGGGCAGCTGGAGCGGGGTCCTGCCTCGGTCGAGGGTCTGGTCGATGCAGAATCTGAGCTCGTAACTCAACCATATCTGCTTCAATCTCTGTAGCTCTGGTGCGATTTTGCTCCCTCTCGCGCTGTAGTTCTTCCCTATTGAGGTGTAGTTGTTCCATCGCCTCCATTAATTCGGCCTCAAGATCGCGATTGTCTTGGTTGGCCATTTTCGCTTCTTTCAAGCGCCTTTTGTACGTCTTTTCTGGTTCGGGATCGTAAGGAACGATTTCCTTCCCATCAAGGGTTCTTCGCATAAACCTAAGAAGAACCGGCGAAAGTCACTCAAGTAGAGTGGTCAGTAGCAACAAGGGCAATTGCCCCGAAAGACTACCGCAACCGGCTTGGTCTAGACCAAGTTGTTAGCATGAAATATTACGATATTCTAGGCACTCATTCTAGTTGTTTTTCATTCATTATAGTGTTCATAGATAAGGTATTGAAGCATTTGTTAGCTTGTTTATCTATATTCTCGATATGGAGGTCTACATTAGCTTTATGTTGATTATAGGTGAATAAGAGTTGAAACCGGACCATTTGAGAGAGATAAGAGAGGATTTGAGCATATCCAAGGATTAGGAACACATCAAAGAAGCCAAAGAAGGAGCTAAGATGAAGAATGACACGACACAAAAGAAACCACAAGCAATCTACACTTCCACGCCCTAAAATACGGCCGTAGAAGAGTTCACGCCCTAAACCACGGCCGTGGATCTTGGCATCATGAGCGTGGAGCATTCCAGTGAGTTACACGGCCTAAAGTACGGTCGTGGAAGATGAGAGACACCGTAATTCAATTCCACGCCCTAAACAACGGTCGTGGAATCCCTTGAGACCGTGATTTAGGCAATCCTTTGACGAATCAATTATTGCCTCATCATCTACGTATTTGGGCTAAGAGATATCTCTTACTCTACGTATAAAAAGGCGGGAGGAGAGAGTTTTCAGCAAGCTGGGTTTGGGAGAGTTAGCCTTAGGGTTTCGCGAGGAACTTTGCGGAAGCGCCGGCAATTTGGATTCCCGAAGATTGTGTGTGGCGGAATTTGCGCCCTTTCTTTTAGGTTTTGATATTGAAGACGGATTGACAACCTGTTCATCGTGTTTTCCTAAGATTATTGTGAGGTTTTGTGTTATATTCTGAATCCAATGAGTACTCCATTTGGTGTTTGGATTTGAGATTGACTTTGAGTTATATTTGAGTTTTCGAGGGTTTTCATCTTTCATTCTTCTTAATTTGATTTGTAATATCATGACAATGGTTATTGGCTAAAACCCTATAGCAATTCTAAGGTGAAGGGTTGATAGCTGTGGCTTAGATGATATAGATCGATCGTAATTTGATTGGACCCTGAGAGTTAGAGAGATCTCGTCGACGAACCAAGATCACGGTCTGTTCTTGAACTTCCACGGCCGTGGAACTCAAGAACTACCCGTGATTTACCCTAGTTTACGAACTTCGCTTTTACTTTGATTCAAGGTTAAAGATTAGCTTTAATCTAGTCTTGGTTTATCCTTTTCTAGGTAGTAGTGAGACTCATCACCCTCTATTTCGATTTCGAGTGTCACAACCTTAATCGTTCTAGTTAGTTTTGATCCTTGGGTTGCAAGTTTGGGTACTTGAGATTAATTCTTGTCCATAGATCCTTTCTATACTAAAGCCTCAACAACCTTTATAGAGAGAGTCTTTAGGTTAGACATAAAGGGTTTTGGAACTTCACCGTACATTACCTTACTTTAGCATACCTTTGCAATTCTTAACTCTGTCCTTATATGCATAGTATATCTTGAATCGATTGCCACAATTTGACATCCGGATCTTTAGGGTTGCTGTTTTCCCAATATTTGCAAAGCTTTATACACTTACTCGCTTGACGATTTGCGAACTGAATTTGTTCCCCCAAATCCCTATGTTCGATACTCTGGAATACTTGCTAATCTATGCCGATCCGTACACTGCGGGTTCGCTTGCTTTTATTCTATTTTTATAAATTTAAAGCTTATTTGTACGCACACTAAGTGGCGAACAAGTTTTTGGCGCCGTTGCCGGGGATTTGGTTTAGGCCGAATTCGGTTATCGGTTGTCAAGCTTAGGAGCTTTGCTCTTGTCATTTGATATCTCTTTTGAGTGATATTTGCAGGTTATCTTAGGTAAATGCGAAGGTCTAACACTACAAAGACCTCTTACCTCTTGATCAAGAACTTGAGAAGACTTTGAGAAAGAAGCTCAAAGAAAGAAAGATGGCTGAAAGTAAAGAGAGGGATATCCAAGCGGAGTTGGATGATTCCCGAAGCTCGACTTAGATGGAGCGAGAAGACTCGCAAGGAGGAATTGGACCGTCATCAATTGCAAATTGATGAACTCAAGGACATGAGGCTTCAAATGAGGTTGGAGATGAGTGATTCCAAGAAGAAGAAGAGAAGGAAACCGACAAGATCGGTTAGAACCGACTCATCCGATGAAAAGAGCGACTCCTCCATGCCATCGCTAGAGGACATTGATCCAACGATCAATGCGAACCAGAATAATCCAAGACCGGCCGCCAATTATCGTATCCCGGCTGGGGGCGAGAGCCGCTCGTGTAGATGAAGAGCCAAGAACTCTTGGCCAA
The DNA here is from genome assembly GCA_033239045.1 of Fagopyrum esculentum. Lineage (NCBI taxonomy): Eukaryota > Viridiplantae > Streptophyta > Magnoliopsida > Caryophyllales > Polygonaceae > Fagopyrum > Fagopyrum esculentum. The sequence goes on along the minus strand of BSUD01000001.1, from coordinate 33,754,035 downwards.
AGAATGGATCCGATTCAGCAACCACGCCGTCTAGGTGTGAACTTTGATGCTGACGATATTCAGAGGTTTAGCTTCAACCCTAAAGTTATCACCATCGTTCGCCAAAGCCAGTTTGGAGGAACGAGTGTCGAATCTCCACATGAACATCTACAAAATTTTGAGATCTTAATGGAGACGATGAAGCCAAAGAATGCAACCACCAACAATTACAAGATCAAGCCATTCTTTTTCTCCTTGAAAGGGAAAGCTTTATCTTGGTATCAAGCTCTTCCAAATGGAAGACTCAACACATGGGAGGATCTTTCTTCGGAGTTCCTAACCAAATTCTCTCCGCCATCCAAGACGGCGGAGTTGAGAGGTAAAATTAATGCTTTTTCTATGAGATCTAATGAGAGTTTGTTTCACTCTTGGGAAATATTTCAGGATTTATTGTTGGATTGCCCACACCATGGCATTTCCAAATTGGAGTTATTGGAGATATACTATAAGGGGCTGGATGTGGAAACACAATTCAAGCTCCAATCCCTTTCATGCGGCACATTCATGGACATGAGGGAAGATGACGCTTGGGACTTCAATGAGAAGCAAGCCCGAGTCATTGAGAAGTACTCTCACCGGAAAGTAGAAGCTAATCGAGTGGAGCAAGGAGCAAAGCTAACACAAGCTGCTCAAACTCAAATCTTTTCTCTCAACACCGAGATTAAAGAATTGAAGGAAGTCATCAAGGCTAGCTTTCCAAAGCCTAATGAGCAAGATGTTGGTTATTTAGGAAACAACAATAACCAAAATGGGAATGAGAACACCAATCGCAACAGCCGGAACAACAACCGGAACAATTGGAACAACAACAACCGGAATAACAATTGGAACAACAATAGGGGTTCAAACAACAACAATTGGCGTTCCAACCAACAAAAAAACTCCGGTAATTCTTATCCCAATTCAGGAAATTCACTAACTCCACCATCTTCTTCTTCCATTCCTTTGAAAAGCCAGGGGCAAACATCTAATAGTGGAAGCACTTCGGGGAAAGAGAAGCCCGATCCCATGTTGGAAACGATCTTGGGAAAGCTTCAAGGATTGGAGAGTCACATCACTAAGGTTGATAAAGCCCAAAAGGTTTTAGAAAACCAAATGTTCAGCAATACTGAGGAAGTTCCTAGAAATCAAGGAAAACTTCCAGGAAAGACGGAAGATAACCCGAAAGGAAGAGTGATGGCTATCACAACTAGGAGCGGAGCAACAACCACCGACCCGTAGCCTAAGTTTGTGGAAGTTCCCGTCGAAAAGGAGAAGGAAAAGGGGAAGGAGAAGGAAGACATCTACATTCCTCCTCCGGCTTACAAACCTCCCCTACCATTCCAACAATCTAGAGCAAGAGTGCGTCTAGACAAGCAATTCGGTAAGTTGATTGAACTCATGAGCAAACTGCATATTAATATACCTTTCATTGATGCAATTGTAGGTATGCCAGCATATGGAAAGTTCTTAAAGGAAATCCTCTCTAACAAGAGGAAACTAGAAGACTTTGGAGAAGTCAAGATGAGTTCGGATTCGTCGGATCTCATCAAGACGATGAAGGAAAAGATGCCCCCAAAGTTGAAGGATCCGGGGTCATTTTGTGTTCCAATAGGAGTAGGAGATGTCACATATGATGCATTATGTGATTTAGGAGCAAGCGTTAGCATCATTCCGCTTGCCTTGTGCAGGAAGATCGGTCTAGGCGAGCCTAAACCGGTGAAGATGATGCTATATATGGCGGATTGATCCATAACTCGTCCCGTCGGAATCGTTGAAGACGTCCCGGTCAAGCTTGGTAAGTTCTATGTTCCAATAGATTTTGTTGTGCTTGACATTCCTGCAGATAGTCCGGTCCCGATTATACTCGGAAGACCGTTTCTTGTAACATCCGGTTGTATGGTGGATTGCAAGAATGTTAGACTCGCCTTTGACATAGGAGAAGAAAAGGTAGAGTTCGTTCTTTCTACTTTGATGAAAGAACCGGCTCTTGAAGAGGATATGTTTAACATCCATGATGAAGAGCTATCTAGAGAAGAAGTAAGTTCGATTCTCTTCAAAGATCCTTTACAAAAAGTGATCACCATGAGCATTATGGACATAGGAGAGGAAGAGGAATGCAATGAGGAAATTGAAGCTTTAGAGGAGCAAAAGGAAGTGCATGAAGAGGAGTTTAAAGAATTCTACGATGGGTCAGAAAACGTGAGGAATCACGGCTAGTCGTGCTATTCCACGGCCGTGGTTCCCACCAACATGACCGTAATTAGCTATTCAGAGGACTCCAGTAAGTTACACGGACAAAACCACGGCCGTGGAACTATCAAAGGTGTCGTAATTGATTTCCACGCCCTAAACCACGGCCGTGGAAGAAACAGAGGTGCCGTGATTTTGGGAAAATCTGAGGACAATTACGTTCTTTCCACCACTTCTCTTGAATCTTCTCCAACAACTTCTAATACCTTAGATACTTCTAAGGAAGCATTGGACACTCCTCAAGAGCCACTAGAGACTCCAATAGTGATGAAATTGAAGCCACTTCCCGCACATCTAAGGTACGCATTTCTAGGATCTAATTCTACCTTTCCGGTAATTGTTAGTTCCGATCTAAGTGAAGATGAACATAGTAAGCTTATGGTTGTTCTAAAGAAACATAGGAAAGCCTTAGGTTATACTATAGAGGATCTAGTAGGAATTAAGCCTTCACTATGCATGCATAAGATCCTAATGGAAGAAGATTTTAGAACTTCGCGACAACCTCAAAGGCGGTTAAATCCGACCATGAAGGAGGTTGTCAAGAAGGAGATTCTTAAGCTACTTGATGCAGGTATCATCTACCCTATCTCCGATAGCAAGTGGGTGAGTCCCGTACAGGTTGTTCCAAAGAAGGGAGGAATGACGGTCATCACCAATAAGAACAATGAGCTCATTCCTACAAGAACCGTGACGGGATGGAGGATGTGCATAGACTACCGCAAGCTAAACAACGCAACGAGGAAGGACCCCTTCCCATTACCATTCATCGATCAAATGCTTGAGAGGTTAGCACAACACTCACATTTCTGTTATCTTGACGGTTATAGTGGTTTCTTTCAAATCCCGATACATCCGGACGATCAAGAGAAGACCACGTTAACGTGCCCATGGGGTACGTTTGCTTATAGGAGAATTCCGTTCGGGCTTTGCAACGCCCCAGCCACCTTCCAAAGGTGCATGATGGCTATATTCTCGGAGTACATAGAGGAGATTATGGAGGTTTTCATGGATGACTTTTCTGTTTATGGTTCCACTTTCAATTGTCTCTCTAACCTTTCTCTTGTGCTACAAAGGTGTGAAGACACTAACCTAGTTCTTAATTGGGAGAAGTGTCAATTTATGGTGAAGGAAGGCATTGTACTAGGACACTTGATCTCTAGTAGAGGGATCGAGGTAGATAAGGCTAAGATAGAAACTATAGAAAAGCTCCCTCCTCCATCTTCGGTGAAGGGAATAAGAAGCTTTCTAGGACATGCTGGATTTTATAGACGTTTTATAAAGGATTTCTCTAAGATATCAAAACCGCTTACTAATCTATTGATGAAGGATGCAGTTTTTTATTTCTCGCAGGAGTGCTTAGATGCGTTTCATAAGATTCGGGAAGCTCTAATCTCAGCCCCGATCATTCAACCTCCGGATTGAAATCTTCCATTCGAGGTCATGTATGATGCAAGTGATGTAGCTATAGGAGCTATGCTTGGGCAAAAGAAGGAAGGACGAACCCATGCTATCTATTATGCTAGCAAGACGCTAGACGAAGCGCAGCTTAACTACGCCACTACTGAAAAAGAATTTCTAGCTATTATTTATGCATTTGAAAAGTTTCGTTCTTATCTTGTAGGTGCAAAGGTGATTGTATACACGGATCATGTTGTGATCCGGTATCTACTTGCAAAGAAGGATGCGAAACCAAGGCTGATTAGATGGATTCTTCTCTTACAAGAATTCGATCTAGAGATCCGTGACAAGAAGGGTTCGGAAAATTCTGTTGCGGATCATTTGAGTCGTCTACCACATCTAGAGGACGACAATCTACCTATAGATGACTCCTTTCCGGACGAGCATTTACACATCATAGATGAGTGCATCGACATGATTACTAAAGGTAACAAACCATGGTTTGCTGATTTTGTTAACTATTTGGTTTGCCAGGAAATACCACCCGGATTATCCTATGCACAAAGGAAGAAGTTCTTTAAGGATGTCCGGGAATACTTTTGGAATGAACCTCTGCTCTTTAAAAGAGGTCCAGACGGCATCATTCGATGATGTGTGCCGGAAGACGAGATGCAAAGTGTCATCCGTCATTGTCATTCACTACCTTGTGGAGGACACGCTAGCTCGAACAAGACTAGCGCTAAGGTATTGCAATCTGGATTCTTTTGGCCTACTTTATTTAAAGATGTGCGAACCTTTATTTCCTGCTGCGATGCTTGTCAAAGAACAGGGAACATATCTAGGAGAAACGAAATGCCTCTTAACAACATTCAGGAGGTAGAGATCTTTGACGTTTGGGGAGTAGATTTCATGGGACCTTTCCCATCATCTTGTGGAAACCAATACATACTTCTAATTGTAGATTATGTTTCGAGATGGGTTGAAGCAATTGCCTCTCCCACTAATGATGCCATGGTTGTAGTTAAATTCTTTAACAAGACTATATTCCCACGATTTGGGACACCACGGACTATCATTAGTGATGGAGGCTCTCACTTCATTGCCCGACGATTCGAAGCTCTACTAGCTAAGTATGGGGTGACTCACAAGATCGCCACCCCTTACCATCCACAAACGAGTGGACAAGTGGAGATTTCGAACCGGGAGATCAAAGGAATCCTAGAGAAAACATTTTCGAAGACAAGGAAAGATTGGTCTTTGAAGCTAGATGACGCATTGTGGGCATACCAGACTATATACAAGACTCCCATAGGAATGACACCATACAACCTTGTGTATGGGAAGTCTTCTCACTTACCGGTAGAGTTGGAACATAAGGCGTATTGGGCGGTAAAGTGGTTGAACTTCAGCATGAAGGAAGCGGGCGAGAAGCGCCTCTTGGACCTTAACGAGCTTGAAGAACTTCACTTAAACGCCTACGAGAACGCCAAGATCTACAAAGAGAGAGCGAAGCGTTGGCATGATAAGCATATCATTCCAAAGGACCTCAAAGAAGGAGATCAAGTTCTCCTCTTCAATTCAAGACTTCGTCTCTTTCCAGGTAAGCTTAAATCTCGTTGGACTGGACCTTATCTAATAAAACATGTTTTTCCCCATGGCGCAGTTGAAGTATGGGGTGAAAAGGGCGGAAGTTTCAAGGTGAACGGTCAACGACTCAATAAGTACTCACCGGAACTCCAAGCTGAGGAGTTCGCACCTACCGCACTCGAATAGGTGTAAGTTCAGTCTAGCTACGGACCTTAAACAAGCGCTTCTTGGGAGGCAACCCAAGGTATTGCACTTATGCTTTTGTTTGTCATTTGTAGATTAGATTAGTTTAGACGCTTTTGTTTTGTTTTGCCCTCGATACCTTCCGGTATGTTGTGTTTTTGGATGTAGGAGCAATGAAATAGGCAAAGGAAGGAGTAAAAGTTAGATGGAATTGATGAAACTTGAATTTTGGCACATTACAGAGAGTTCCACGCCCTAAACCACGGTCGTAGAGGCTACAATGACCGTAATTCTTCAAAATCTGAGAAAAACCACCAAAAACCACGGGTCCGTACAAAACCACGGCCGTGGAAACCCCCGAGTGACCGTGATTTTCAAAAAATTTTACGGCCACTATATAAACCACCTTCCTTCACAAAAACACCACAAAATCCCTCTTCCACGCCCCTTTCCACGCCCTAAACTCCGAAAAACCTCCCCATCTCGCAAATCCTCATTCTGTAATCGTTTCGAACGATTCTTGGTGCAAAAGTGGAGCATTTTCATTCCTCTACAAGATCCAATCGACAAAACAAGTGAACAATCCATCAAGAAAGCAGAATTTGGATTCAAAGATCCAAAAACCTAGGTTTTTACTCTTCTTCTCTTCTTTGTCAATTCGGGCTAAATTTTCGCAAGAACTTAGAGAAATTGCATAGGATTGAGATTGGAATTAGTCTAGGACAGGTTATGCTGAGTTTGTTGTTGAATTGATTGAGATTTGAGCAATTTAGAGCCGAATCACGGTCTCTGGGACTTCCACGGCCGTGGAAAAATAAGAACAGTCCGTGGTTTTTTCTGGATATGAGAAAATGTTCATGAGAAGTGCAGAAAAGAAAAAGAAGAGAAAGGGTGATAGTTCCTCCTCTTCCCAAGCCCCTAGTGAACCACCATCACCTCCACGCCCTAGAATCCCAACAATTCACCCAAACTATCTCCAAGCCTTAGAAAAGATCGAGGAGAGACCGGTCATAGGACCTAGATACCTCTTGCTTGAGGAGTTGGAGCCACTTAATGTGGTGAATGATTTGACATGGATCTTGGATAGAGCCGGATTGATTGTTTTCTCCGCTATTAGAGCGGATGCTTATGAGGAAATTACGAGGGAGTTTGTTATCTCCTTCGAGCATAGCCACGTCGATAGGACGGTAGCCTTTCAATTGATGGAGACGGACTATGAGTTCTCCATCCAGCAGTTTGGAGCCTTCTTTGGGTTCCATGAGACCTTTAACGGTCGCTTCCCTAGCGGTGTATACGCTAAGGACTTTTGGGAGGACATTGCTATGATTTACGCTAGCGAGGACCGCTGGCAGCCGGCTGATACCAAGGCTAAGCTCATCTACCACTTAGCCTTGAAGATAGCTCATAGGGTCCTTTCCGAGTGCCTATTCCCTAGGACTGAGACCCCGCAAAAGATTAAGACCGACGAGATATTCCTTCTTTATGCCATGTTGAACGGTAGACCCGCCGATTAAGCCACCCTCTTAGCCTCCACCATTAGTAAGCTTAAGAACAAGAGGGCCGGGAACATTGGGTATGGTGGGATAGTTACCCACATAGCTACGCGGCTCGGGATTGATTGCTCTGCTTGTACTAGGATAGCAGCGAGACCTTTGGGTCTCAAGAGCCTTATGACTAGGGGTTTGATCTTTCCTAGGCACCGAGGTCCACCTACTGCTGCAATGCCATGGGAGGATAGAGGAGGTAGAGGCATTCCATGGCTTCCCGAGTATTCCATTATGGTTGGACGCCATAATTGGAAGGACTTTCGCTGCTGTCCATGCGAATAGGTTAGCAGTACCTCCCTACATCCCCGATGAGGTTCCAGTTGCTGATGTTGATGAGGATACAGAGGAGAGGATGAGCAGGATTTTGGTACCGTTCCGGATCAGCCGGACACCTTCCCGGACCTACCTAGACAGTCTCCCCGCCCTTCTAGACCTTCCGGTGCTTCTTCCTCTCGCCGTGCCAGTGTGAGCGAGAGACCGACATGGATGGATGCTCCTCCCACTTGGTATAGAGCACAGCCGGAGTGGATGGGAGCTCCACCACCATGGTAAGCACAGCCACCAGCAGCACCGGCCCCACAAGATGCACCTGCATGGTACAGCGAGGCACAGGCATGGTATGAGCAGCTACCGGAGTGGGCTACCGACCTTTCCAGGAGGGTCGGTAATTTAGAGATCCGCCAGGACGCTCGAGATGTACGGGCTGATGAGCATGACCGAATGATGAGGGACATCTACCGCCAGCAGTTTGGACGGAACTTCGACTCCGGTTTCTACCCATTCCTGCCACCACCTCCACCGCAGTGATGAGCTATGCTAGTTGACAGTTTCAGCCGCCCCACCGCCGTCTAGTGAGTTCATTTTTCTTTTCTTTCTTTTCCTTATTTCTTTTTGAACATTGGGGACAATGTTTGTCTCAAGTATGGGGTGGGGTGTGACTATCGTTTGTAATAACTCTACTCACTTTGCTTGCCTTGATCGAGAACACTTTGCATGTTTCATTTCATAGTCACACGTTTCATTATTGCATTGCATGAAAAAGCTTTTGAAAAACCCATAAAAATGTGAAAAATTTTGAAAAATTCTATAAAGGTTTTGTGCTTCTAAGAATTGAGATGATTTCTATGATAGTTACCACTTGCGGATTGAGCTTTTGATGACAATTGTATGCCTAAACGAATAATGAATTGAAAAGGAATTGAATGTGTTGATTATCCTTTCTTGCAAGTTTCATAATGTGAAGAGTTTTATCTAAATCATATTGAGAAATCGAGGTTGAAATCTGTTCGCTCCAAACGGTGTGTGCAAGCTTTAAATTTATAACCCTAGACTTAAGCTTAAAACAAGGATGCGAACCCGCAGTGTACGGGTCAATCGTAGTAAAAGCAAGGAATTCCAAGGGTCGATCACAGGGACTCGGTGAAACAAAGTCGATAACGGTAAGCTTCGTAAATACTAACCACAAGAGCAATTAATACAATCAAGGATGAATAAGAAGTCAATAAAGCAAACATGCAATTCTAGGGTTTAAAGCGTCCAGTTGTGGTTCCAACTCAAGATCAAAAGATAAGCGGACAAAGCTGAGGTTTTTGCGTGGGGAAGGTGTTACTAAAGTGGAATAGATCACCGGGTAAGTCTCACTACTCACTAATCCTAAACCGTAACTCCTATTACCGGGTAAGTCTCAAGGAATCAAGATAAAGAACTATAACCTCAAACTAACACACCATCTAAGGGAATAGAATCATCTATTACCGGGTAAGTCTCAGGCTAACTCACAAAGATGGGATGAAAGCACACTCAAACCCCAATAAAGGATAAACCTTTATTACCTACACTTATGATCGTTGGTACACAAACTAAGGAATTACCGGGTAAGTCTCATCCTAAGCTTGCATTGAACCAGGAAAGGTGTAATAAGAATAGGATTTGGCAAACTCTAACACTTAACTCTCAGTTTAGGATCAGATAAGTCACCTCGGTCAGCCAAATTCCACCCCGGCCGAGATGTTCATCGACTGAGCGAGATGCTTAGGGTTAAGGTTAAAGACTCGAACTTTCAGGGTCCTACTGGAATCTAAGATTATTCTATCATTGTTTTTCCCATAACCTTCAGCCAATCACCCTAGAATCACACAAGGAAATTAGCCACTCATCATCATAAAAGTATTAATCAAATATATGGGAAGAAGGTGAATATTTGAACAAGAAGAATTTAATGAAAAGACTTCAATAACTGAATCAAATATCACAACAAAAGCGTTCCTTGGATAGAAATCTAACAAGAGAAGACAACAAGGAAGGGAATCAAAGACAATCTTACAAAACCCTCGAAAAGCTATAAAAGCTATGATCTTCAATCTTCCTTCAACCTTCAAAAAGGTTCTTCAAAACTCCCCAACTGGAGTATGGCTGCTGCTGCGTATAACGTGCTAGGCGGGATGTTCCGGCTGTATGCAGGATCTTGGATTTGTGGAAATCCAACCCTTTTTATAGGAAAAATAACCCTCCAAAGATAAAATATCTTAGAAAGATCTCTTCCCATAAAAATAGGTAAAATATAAGATCTTCTACCTTCCAGGAGCCAAGCCCAAAAATATGAGATCACTTTCCAAAGATAAAAGATCTCAGCCAAGAATAAAATATTCTCGCCGCATCCTAGGTATTCGCCTCGGTCGAGTCGGCTTCTCTGGATCACCTCGGTCGAGGTGAATCTCTGGTCAACCGAGGTGAGTCACAACTGAATGTGAAATCTCTCAAAACTGGTCCAAAGTGAATCTTTAATCCATGGCTATGCTTCCTGGATGGTTCCTTATGTTCCTCAATGTAGCTCCAATGACTCCATAGCTCCTTTTGCTCCTTTTTGATGCAAAACGTGCCGTTTTACCTACGATTACAACAAAACTAGGTGTAGACCTCGATTCTCACAAAGGTAGATGAAATGGTAATATAATCACATAATATACATACAAATATGCAGATTAGGAAAGATAAAACGTCCAAACAAACTCCAAAATATAGACTATAATTCATGCTATCAAAATACCCCATACTTAGCCCTTGCTTGTCCCCAAGCAAGTTCCGCATATAGAAGACAAGATAGAATGGATTATAGGTCATGAAAATCAATGAAAAGTCTTTCAAAAACATTTTTATGGTGTGCAACAATCATAGATCACTCTAAGAGAATACTTCATGGAATTTAAAATCCAAACATGATCAAAACATTTTATAAATATAGGAAAGTTGTTCATCTTTGCATAAAACCATAGAATGCATAATAAGTCATAATTATCAAAATTAATCATGTATAATCCAGTTTAAACCACTAAGTCAATCAACAAGCTCAAGGTCTCAAGGGCTTCCCAAAAGAAAGGTCAAGAAACGTGTAGGGTAGGGATGTATGTAAGGTAATGTGGTGTTAGAATCCGGGAAAAGGATGAACTTCACTTTCACTTTGACTTGCAACATCTTCCACCAATAAGCTTTGCTTATTTCACACTTTTTCTTTTTACTTTACTTTTTGGGATGCATGGACAGAGGTGCACAATAACCGAAGCCTAGGAAATCCGCAATCATCAATTTCTTGAGATGCATCAAACCCTTGATGCACATACCATGACCCGTTAGGAATATCGCTCAATCCGACTTTGGCAAGACACAAACACCCGGCTATGTGAATGGTGCCGAGTTACTCATCTTCATGATTGACTTCCCCAAACCTAAAGGTACTTTCTAACACTTTCACTTCCAGCCAACTTCTCAACTTTAACTTCACTTGCTTTCACCACTTCGCTTGCTTCCAAATTCCCGGATAGGTAAAGGGAGGCGAAATGTATATGAGGGGCTAAGCATGAATAAGAAGAAGAAGAGAGAAGAATGAATTGCCTTGGTCTTTCCAGGAAGAAAGTGAGAGAACTCATGATGTGGTGTCAACCTTCAAATTCAACATAATTTAGATAAAAACAAATTATTAAACATGCCAATAATTTCAAACAAAGCATTTAGCAACTTAAACATATTATAAAACCTTTCAAACACATAAAGAATTTAAAACCAGTCAGTAAACAAGATCTTCACTGAGATCATATCCAGATAAGTAACACAAAAATCGTTTTCGAAAACTCTCAGTTAACCCACCTCGGTCGAGGTGTTCTTGGGTCAACCGAGGTGAAACGCCTCGTTTGGCTAAGACTGACTCGGTCGAGGTCAAAAATTTTTTTTTTTTAAAACCATTTTTTTCAGTTTCGACGTTTTTCTCAATCAAATAACCTGTAAATATGCATGCAATCTCAGATAAACATATAAATGCAGAAGTGAAGCATAAATATAAAATATCCGATCAAGTGTGAGTCATACATCAAAGTCATCAAATAAGTACATCAAATCGTCATCAAATAAGTACATCAAATACCCCATACTTGGGACACACTGTCCCAGTGGGTCAAAATAAGTCTAAAGATAAGAGTACTCACCGGATAAATAGCTGAACTGCATAAAAATATAATAAAGAAAATCCTGCGGCTCATCAGTAGTCGCGATCCGGTGGTGGTGGTGGTGGCACGTATGGATACTGAGTCGGGTCGAATGGATAGCCCATGACGTGCTCGAACTAGATCTGGGCCATCATATGCTAATAATGCTGCCGCTCCTGCATCTCGCGGATATCCAGCGACAAAGCAGCATATGAATCAATAACCTGATCCGTCAGGTCATCGATCCGTCTGTGAGCATCTGGATCCCTGTGTCGGCGTATCCTACGCCTAGCAGGTCTCACTGGAGAAGTCGCAGGTGCATCAGCTGGTGCAGGCTCAGTCTCATCATCATCATCATGAAGGTCTATGACTGGTGCACTCGGCCCTGCAGAATCCGTCCCTGTATCCATCGGGACTCCACCCTCTCTCTCATCCACTGTATCCTCGTCATCAACCTCCTCCTCCTCAGCTGGGGCAGCTGCTGCCTCCCTAAAATCCTCCATCAGTGGAGCCCAGGCGGTCTGCCAATAGTGTGGGTCATAAATAGTGAACTGGGCAGACCATCGGATCCCCTGTGGCACAGCCAGCTCCCACGGCATAGCCACATATGGAGTAGTCAGACCTCGGGGAACGAGAATCCGCCGAGTGATCATCTCCTGCAATCCAAGCGGCTTCGGAGCCGCCACCATCGTACAAGCACTGAGGTCCATGTCATGATAAGCAGCTATGTGGGTGACAAGCCCTCCGCAGCAGATGTCTCCCTTCGCTTTGGCCTTGATCTTGTGCAGATCCTCTGCCAACATCAAGCCAAAGTCCGGGAAACCCCCAGTAACCATGCAGTACAAACTGAAAAGCTCGCCCTGTCGGATCTTCTGGGGCGTCTCAGTACGCGCCAGAAGTGTCTCGCTAAAGATCCGGTGGGCTAACCTAAAAGCTAGGTGGAAGATGACCTTCTCCCTGGAATCTCCAGGGCGCCATCTATCTGCGTGCTCAACAATATGGGCTATCTGCCCCCAGAACTCCCTAGCTACAGATCGGGAAGGGAAGTCAATGGCGGTGGGCTCAGGAAAGCCAAAAATATCTCTCCAATACTCGAGCGGCACTAAGAAGTTCCGGTTCATCAACCGGTACTTCACAGACTGCTCTGTGGGAAGGTAGGTGAAGGAGCTAACGAACTCTAGGGTCGGCTCCAAGTAGGCTGGGGCTCGGATCTCAGTAAACTGATCCAGCCCAACTGTAGAAATCATCCTCCTAAGGTCTCCATCTACCCCTAGACAATCAAAAGCGGACACGTCCAGGAAACGTGGTGCAATCACTGGACGGCCAAAAATACGGTCATAATCCACCCGGTGTCGCTCATGGATCACCGGGCGGTAAGGTCGGGAAGAAGAGGAAGAAGGGAAAGGTGAGGATCTATCTCTGAGGGCAAGGCGGCGTTCAGAAATCATTTTTAATTCAGTCACTGTCAGATCACCTCGGTCACTGACAACTCTCAAGAATCAACTAGGCCGAGGCGCAGCTCGACTGGACCGAGGCGGCGAACTGGATCTAATTTCCTCAAAAAATTCAGTTCTTTTCCCCCAAAAATAACTACAACTGCTTCCTATGGGGTACTTAAGCCTTTCCTCAACAAATGCAGGGGCAACCAAAGCCCAAATCGAAGCGAAACGGAGAAGTTAGGGTTTCGGTTCGTTTTACCTCGTTTCGGCCGAATCAGTTCGATTTTCTGCAGATCTATACGTACAACGCGATCCTCTATCCTACAAACGTAGTTTGGAGACAGAAATCTTCGAAAACGAGCAAGAATCGAAGAAGCGAGGTGAGAGAGCGCCGCGGTCGAGTCGAAATAGGTAAAAAGTGAAAAAAAGAAAATTTTCCCCCTTTTATACTGTTTCTGGAACTGCTGTCATCTCGGTCGAGATGGTCTCGACTGGACCGAGGTGGTACGGAACGAGGTGGTTCTGCAGAAACCCTAGTCGCCTCGGTTGCTCAAGAATCAACTCGGTCGAGGTGGCCTCGACTGGACCGAGGTGTCTCAGTCAAACTTCGTCTTCTCGAATTCTCGAACTTCTGTACTTCCAGTTATGCTCCTTCCTTAGATGTCTCCTGTTATCTGTCTAGAACGCCAAAAACAAAACAAAGCAAAGCAAAAGCAAAAACTATCTAAGCTAGACTAGAAAACGGGAAAAGAAAGCAATACCTTGGGTTGCCTCCCAAGAAGCGCTTGGTTTAAGGTCGCTAGCTGGACCATGATGCGTCTCAAATGAGGTATATTGGTGCAACCTCCTCAACCGGAGTTTCCGGTTGGTACTTTTTAAGTCTATGACCGTTGACCTTGAAGCTTCCGCTAGTTTCGCCCCATATCTCAACTGCACCATGAGGAAAAACGTGTTTCACAACATAAGGTCCGGTCCATCTTGATTTTAACTTACTTGGAAAAAGGCGGAGGCGGGAGTTGAAGAGTAGAACTAAGTCTCCTTCGTTAAGCTCCTTTGGAATGATACGCTTGTCATGCCATCTCTTCGTCCTTTCCTTATAGATTTTGGCATTCTCATAAGCGTTCAAACGCAGCTCCTCCAGCTCGTTGAGTTCCAATAGTCGCTTCTCGCCGGCCTCCTTAATATCGAAGTTCAACCATTTGATCGCCCAATACGCTTTTTGTTCCAATTCGACGGGCAAATGGCAAGACTTCCCATATACCAAATTATAAAGGGTGGTACCTATGGGAGTCTTAAATGCGGTCCTGTACGCCCAAAGAGAATCGTCCAATTTCATGGACCAATCCTTCCTCGTTCTAGAGACGGTCTTCTCCAAAATTGCTTTGATTTCTCTATTCGAGACCTCGACCTGTCCACTAGTTTGAGGGTGATAAGCGGTTGATACCTTGTGGGTTACCCCATACTTCGATAGAAGTGCTTTGAACTTCCGGTTGATGAAATGCGTTCCTCCATCGCTGATGATGATGCGTGGAGTTCCAAACCGTGGAAAGATAGTCCTGTTTAGGAACTTCACAACCACCTTGGCGTCATTAGTGGGAGAGGCAATGGCTTCAACCCATCTAGAGACGTAGTCAACCGCAAGAAGGATATAGAGGTTTCCTCCGGAGGATGGGAAAGGTCCCATGAAGTCAATCCCCCATACATCAAAGATTTCCACCTCTTGGATGTTATTAAGTGGCATCTCGTTCCTCCTTGATAAATTTCCTGTTCTTTGGCATGCATCACAAGAGACAACAAAAGCTTGTACATCCTTAAATAATGTAGGCCAAAAGAAACCGGAACGCAATACCTTAGCGCATGTTTTATCGGTGCTAGCATGTCCTCCACAAGGAAGTGAATGGCAATGCCGTATAACGCTATTTACTTCATCTTCCGGAATGCATCTTCGAAGCATCCCATCCGGTCCGCGCTTGAATAGCAGCGGCTCGTCCAAGTAATAATGTCGTACTTCCTTGAAGAATCTCTTCTTTTGAGAGTACGTCAATCCGGGCGGTGTTTCCTGGCAAACAAGATAATTCACAATATCAGCATACCAAGGTCCCTTGTTATCAGAAAGTTGGTGGATGGAATGTTCCACCAACTGAGGATGAATGTCAGAGAAGGGAGTAAGAAGTTTATTATTCTCAGTAGTCTCAGTTGACATCATCTCGCCATCGACCTCGGTCGAGGCGCAGAGGCGTTGACCGAGATGTTCTTCAGTCGCCTCGCTCAGTCCAGAAAGTGCCTCGGTCAAGGTACTGCAACTGGAACCGAAACTGGAGATCTTCGTCTCTTGGATTGGCTTCTCAGTTCTTGCTCCTGGATCCTCTTCCAGTGCCTTTAAGCTCCGTATATCTGCATCACAAGAAGCATCTATACCTTCCTCCATTAAACTGAAGCTAATAACTCTTTCGAGTGGATCGTTAATAAGGATAGAGCTCACCAATTCTCTTGATTCTTCTTCATCGTAGATATTGAAGATATCATCAGTTAGCTGCTCCCCTTTCATGGCTGCAAGCAATGCGAACTCCACCTCATCGCCACCAATGTTGAATTTTAACTTGGCGTTCTTGTAATCCACGTTACAACCCGAAGTTGCTAGAAATGGCCTCCCGAGAATAATAGGAACAGGATAATCTGCGGGAATGTCAAGTACAACAAAATCTATAGGTAGATAGAAGTTACCTAACTTGACCGGAAAGTCCTCCAACATGCCCACGGGATGGATAATGGAGCGATCCGCCATATAAAGTCGAATCTTGACCGGCTTGGGCTCTCCAAGTCCGATCTTCAGACATATTTCCAGTGGTATGATGCTCACGCTGGCTCCTAGATCACAAAGGGCTTCACAAGTGACATCCCCAACTTGAATGGGAATGCAAAATGAGCCGGGATCTCTTAACTTAGGTGGCATCTTCTCCTTCATGATTTGTATGAGTTCCGAGGATTTAGATGTCATCCTAACTTCACCAAAATCTTCCAATTTCCTTTTCCTTGATAGAATTTCCTTCAAGAACTTCCCATAAGCGGGCATACCTAGAATAGCATCAAGGAAAGGAATTTTAATATGTAGCTTATTCATCAAGTCAAGGAACTTACCAAAGTGCTTGTCTAGATGTGCCCTGGCCCTTGACTGGGGGAATGGAAGTGGTGGTTTGTATGCAGGAGGTGGAACATAAACTTCAGTTTTCCCCTCCGCTTTCTGTGGCTCCACCTCGGTTTGCATCTCGGTCGAAGTGTTCTTCGACTGCACCTGGACCGAGGTGGTCTTCGTCGGTACTAGCACCGACCGAGGCACTGGATCTGAAGTCTTCAGTCCACTCCTCGTAGTTATGGCCATGATTTGGCCCTTAGGGTTGCTTTCCGTCTTTGCTGGAAGCTTCCCTGGATCTCTTGGCGCTTCATTCGCCCTACTTGCAAGTTGTTGTTCGAAGGACTTTTGGGCCCTCGAAAATGAAGTCATAGAAGTCTCCATAGCACTAAGCTTGATCAAGATAGCCTCCAGAACTGCGTCTTTCTTTTCCGGCTGAGACGAACTTGATCCTTGCCCTTGGCTTTTTAATGGAGTAGAAGAAGAAGAAGGGGAAGAGAGGAAAGGGTTAGAGGAATCGTTAGAGTTGGAGTTTGAATGATTGTTACCAGAATTTTGGTTGTTCGCCCTCTAGTTGTTGCTATTGGATCCTCTATTGTTGTTGTTGTAATTGTTGTTCCGGGAACCGTTGTTGTTGTTACGGTACCCGTTGTTGTTGTTGTTCCTTGTCCTTGCTCTTCCTTCTTGGTTTGAGCAACCAAGAGTTCCTTCAATTGCTTCACGTCATTCTTCAAAGACGTGAGTTGATTGTTGTTGGATTGAGTCTCTTGAAAGTTGACTCTTTTAACTCCACCTTCAACTCCTTGGTGGGTGTACTTCTCCATATGCAAGGCTTGCTTCTCGATGAAGTCCCAAGCCTCGTCAATCGCCATGTCCATGAAGGTACCGGCGGAGAGTAGTTGGAGATTGAACTGGGTGCTTCCGTCCAGTCCCTTGAAGTAAATCTCCAATAACTCTAACTTTGGAATCCCATGATGTGGGCAATCCAAAAGAATGTCCTTGAACCGCTCCCATGACTTGGACAAGCTCTCCTTGTCCTTCATAATGAAAGCATTAATCTTCCCTCTCATTTCAGCTGTCTTTGAGGGGGGAAAGAATTTGGTCAAGAACTCCGTAGACATCTCCTCCCATGTGCTAATTTTTCTTGGAGGAAGAGATTGATACCAAGTAAGAGCTCTATCTTTTAAAGAAAAGTAAAAAGGCCTTAGCTTGTAGTTGTTATTTTCAATTCTCGGAGGTCTCAAGGTTTCCATCAAGATCTAATAGTTTTGAAGATGTTGATGTGGTGATTCCTTCTCCATCCCTCCGAATCGGCATTGGCGAATCATGGATAGAACTTGCGGTCGAAGTTCGTAGTCATGGTCCGCTGGATCTCCTAGGTTGACTCCCGGACGCCTCAGTTGTTGATTAGGGTCCATCCTTTGACCTAGGGTTTGTGGGATTCCTACAAGAAGAACATCTCGGACTGGCATCCGAGGTGGAAGTATCTCGGCCGGGGCGTCAGGTACTGGGACCTGCCTCGGTCGAGGGTCAGCAACTAGGACCTGCCTCGGTCCAGCATCGGGAACTGGGTCTTCCCTCGGTCGAAGTAGAATCTGGTCTCTTATGACGGCCATTTCTGCTTTGATTGCTTCAGTTTTGGTGCGAGTTTCTTCCTTCTCTCGCCTTAGTTCTTCCCTGCAGAGGCGTAGCAGCTCTAACGCCTCTTTCAATTCGGCCTCAAGATCGCGGTTGTCTTGTTGGGCCATCTTCGCTTCTCTTAAGCGTCGCTTGTATGTCTTTTCTGGTTCGGGATCGTAAGGAACGATTTCCTTCCCAGTGCGGGTTCTTCGCATAAACCTAAGAGAGAACCTGCAAAAGTCACTCAAGTAGAGTGGTTAGAAGACACGGGGGCAAGTGCCCCAAGAGCAAACCGTACCGGCTCGGTCTAGACCAAGTCCCCGGCAACGGCGCCAAAAAACTTGTTCGCTCCAAACGGTGTGTGCAAGCTTTAAATTTATAACCCTAGACTTAAGCTTAAAACAAGGATGCAAACCCGCAGTGCACGGGTCAATCGTAGTAAAAGCAAGGAATTCCAGGGGTCGATCACAGGGACTCGGTGAAACAAAGTCGATAACGGTAAGCTTCGTAAATACTAACCACAAGAGCAATTAATACAATCAAGGATGAATAAGAAGTCAATAAAGCAAACATGCAATTCTAGGGATTAAAGCGTCTAGTTGTGGTTCCAACTCAAGATCAAAAGATAAGCGGACAAAGCTGAGGTTTTTGCGTGGGGAAGGTGTTACTAAAGTGGAATAGATCACCGGGTAAGTCTCACTACTCACTAATCCTAAACCGTAACTCCTATTACCGAAAAGTCTCAAGGAATCAAGATAAAGAACTATAACCTCAAACTAACACACCATCTAAGGGAATAGAATCATCCTTTACCGGGTAAGTCTCAGGCTAACTCACAAAGATGGGATGAAAGCACACTCAAACCCCAATAAAGGATAAACCTTTATTACCTACACTTATGATCGTTGGTACACAAACTAAGGAATTACCGGGTAAGTCTCATCCTAAGCTTGCATTGAACCAAGAAAGGTGTAATAAGAATAGGATTTGGCAAACTCTAACACTTAACTCTCAGTTTAGGATCAGATAAGTCACCTCGGTCAGCCAAATTCCACCCCGGCCGAGATGTTCATCGACTGAGCGAGATGCTTAGGGTTAAGGTTAAAGACTCGAACTTTCAGGATCCTAATGGAATCTAAGATTATTCTATCATTGTTTTTCCCATAACCTTCAGCCAATCACCCTAGAATCACACAAGGAAATTAGCCACTCATCATCATAAAAGTATTAATCAAATATATGGGAAGAAGGTGAATATTTAAACAAGAAGAATTTAATGAAAAGACTTCAATAACTGAATCAAATATCACAACAAAAGCGTTCCTTGGATAGCAATCCAACAAGAGAAGACAACAAGGAAGGGAATCAAAGACAATCTTACAAAACCCTCGAAAAGCTATAAAAGCTATGATCTTCAATCTTCCTTCAACCTTCAAAAAGGTTCTTCAAAACTCCCCAACTGGAGTATGGCTGCTGCTGCGTATAACGTGCTAGGCGGGATGTTCCGGTTGTATGCAGGATCTTGGATTTCTGGAAATAAAACCCTTTTTATAGGAAAATAACCCTCCAAAGATAAAATATCTTAGAAAGATCTCTTCCCATAAAAATAGGTAAAATATAAGATCTTCTTCCTTCCAGGAGCCAAGCCCAAAAATATGAGATCACTTTCCAAAGATAAAAGATCTCAGCCAAGAATAAAATATTCTCGCCGCGTCCTAGGTATTCGCCTCGGTCGAGTCGGCTTCTCTGGATCACCTCGGTCGAGGTGAATCTCTGGTCAACCGAGGTGAGTCACAACTGAATGTGAAATCTCTCAAAACTGGTCCAAAGTGAATCTTTAATCCATGGCTATGCTTCCTGGATGGTTCCTTATGTTCCTCAATGTAGCTCCAATGACTCCATAGCTCCTTTTGCTCCTTTTTGATGCAAAACGTGCCGTTTTACCTACGATTACAACAAAACTAGGTGTAGACCTCGATTCTCGCAAAGGTAGATGAAATGGTAATATAATCACATAATATACATACAAATATGCAGATTATGAAAGATAAAACGTCCAAACAAACCCCAAAATATAGACTATAATTCATGCTATCAAAATCACATGATGAGTTCTTATACTTCTTTATGAAATGATTAAGGCAATTCGATCTTTCTTTCTCCTTTCGTTGTTCATTTAGCCCCTCAATGAAATAATTGCCTCCTTTACTAATCCGGGAATTTGGAGGAGTTGTGTTTTGGCATGTTTGATGTGGGAGGGCCATGAAAGCAAATTTTTGCATTCAAAGAATAGAAATAATAGGTTTGGGGAAGTCAATCATGACGATGAGTAACTCGGCACCATTCACATAGCCGGGTGTTTGTGTCTTGCCAAAGTCGGATTGAGCGATATTCCTAGCGGATTATGGTATGTGCATCAAGGGTTTGAGGCATCTCGAAATTGAGAAACGTCAATCTCCTAGGCTTCGGTTTTTGTGCACCGCTGTCCATAACTCCAAAAGTAAAGTCGAAAAATAATGTGAAAAAGAAGAGAGCAAAACTCAAAGTTGATGGTGTTGCAAAGCAAAATAAAAAGAAAAAGAGTTAGTTGTCCACTTTCCCGGATTCATGCATCACATCCCTTATAAGTTTCCCTCCCTTCCGCATTCTAGACCTTACTTGGAAGTCCTTAAGATCAAAAGAATGTTATTTGACTTGGTGATCTAAATTGAAGTTTCTTATGCTTGATTTTGATAATGCTTGAAGGTTATGACGTTTACTTTAAAGTTTAACCAATTCATGATGTTTATTTACTTTACATTCTTTGGTTTATGTATATAAGCGTTTCAAGAGTGAATGAAGCAAGGTTTGAGAATGATCTATTGACTAGAAGCACACTTACCTAAAAGATGTTTTGTTTTTGAGTTTGCATGCATATTTCATCCTAACTTGTGTTCTAAGCTTTCAAAGACCTTGCTCGGGGACAAGCAAGTGACAAGTACGGGGTATTTTGTTAGCATGAAATATTGCGATATTCTAGGCACTCATTCTAGTTGTTTTTCATTCATTATAGTGTTCATAGATAACGTATTGAAGCATTTGTTAGCTTGTTTATCTATATTCACGATATGAAGGTCTACATTAGCTTTATGTTGATTATAGGTGAATAAGAGTTGAAGCCGGACCATTTGAGAGAGATAAGAGAGGATTTGAGCATATCCAAGGATTAGGAACACATCAAGGAAGCCAAAGAAGGAGCTAAGATGAAGAATGACACGACACAAAAGAAACCACAAGCAATCTACACTTCCACACCCTAAAATACGGCCGTAGAAGAGTCCACGCCCTAAACCACGGCCGTGGATCTTGGTATCATGAGCGTGGAGCATTCTAGTGAGTTACATGGCCTAAAGTACGGTCGTGGAAGATGAGAGACACCGTAATCCAATTCCACGCCCTAAACCACGGTTGTGGAATCCCTTGAGACCGTGATTTAGGCAATCCTTTGACGAATCATTTATTGCCACATCATCTACGTATTTGGGCTGAGAGATATCTCTTACTCTACTATAAAAAGGCGGGAGGAGAGAGTTTTCAGCAAGCTGGCTTTGGGAGAGTTAGCCTTAGGGTTTCGCGAGGAACTTTGCGGAAGCGCCGGCAATTTGGATTCCCGAAGATTGTGTGTGGCAGAAGTTGCGCCCTTTCTCTTAGGTTTTGATATTGAAGACGGATTGACAACCTGTTCTTCGTGTTTGCCTAAGATTATTGTGAGGTTTTGTGTTATATTCTGAATCCATTGAGTACTCCATTTGGTGTTTGGATTTGAGATTGACTTTGAGTTATATTTGAGTTTTCGAGGGTTTTCATCTTTCATTCTTCTTAATTTGATTTGTAATATCATGACAATGGTTATTGGCTAAAACCCTTTAGCAATTCTAAGGTGAAGGGTTGATAGTTGTGGCTTAGATGATGATAGATCGATCGTAATTTGATTGGACCCTGAGAGTTAGAGATCTCGTGGACGAACCAAGATCACGGTCTGTTCTTGAACTTCCACGGCCGTGGAACTCAAGAACTACCCGTGATTTAACCTAGTTTACAAACTTTGCTTTTACTTTGATTCAAGGTTAAAGATTAGCTTTAATCTAGTCTTGGTTTATCCTTTTCTAGGTAGTAGTGAGACTCATCACCCTCTATTTCGATTTCGAGTGTCACAACCTTAATCGTTCTAGTTAGTTTTGATCGTTGGGTTGCAAGTTTGGGTACTTGAGATTAATTCTTGTCCATAGATCCTTTCTATACTGAAGCCTCAACAACCTTTATAGAGAGAGTCTTTGGGTTAGACATATAGGGTTTTGGAACTTCACCGTACATTACCTTACTTTAGCATACCTTTGTAATTCTTAACTCTGTCCTTATATGCATAGTATATCTTGAATCGATTGCCACAATTTGACATCCGGATCTTTAGGGTTGCTGTTTTCCCAATATTTGCAAAGCTTTATACACTTACTCGCTTGACGATTTGCGAACTGAATTTGTTCCCCCCAAATCCCTGTGTTCGATACTCTGGAATACTTGCTAATCTACGCCGATCCATACACTACAGGTTCGCTTGCTTTTATTCTAGTTTTATAAATTTAAAGCTTATTTGCACGCACGCTAAGTGGCGAACACAAGTCCCCGGCAACGGCGCCAAAAACTTGTTCGCTCCAAACGGTGTGTGCAAGCTTTAAATTTACATCCCAAGAAATATGCTTAAAACAAGGATGCGAACCCGCAGTCTACGGATCAATTATAGTAAAATCAAGAATTCCGGGGTGTCGATCTCAGGGACTTAGGTGAAACTAAGCAAGTATAGGTCGTCTATGTTACTAATAACCACAAAAGCGATTAAAGCAATCAAAGAGATGATAATAAGGTCAATTAAAGGAAATATGCAAATTCTAGGGATTAAAGCATCTAGTTGTGGTTCCAACTTAATATCTCAAGATAAGCGGACAAAGCTGAGATTTTGCTAAGGGAAGGTGTTTCTAAAGTGGAATAGATCACCGGGTAAGTCTCACTACTCACTAATCCCAAACCAAAAGCTCCTATTACCGGGTAAGTCTCAAGGTACTAAGGAAAGGAATTATAATCTCAAACCAACACCAACTAAGGGAATAGAATCAACCTTTACCGGGTAAGTCTCAGGTTAACTCACAAAGATGGGATGAAGGCACACTCAAACCCCAATAAAGGATAAACCTTTATTACCTACACTTATGATCTTTGGTAAACAAACTAAGGAATCACCGGGTAAGTCTCATCCTAAGCTTGCATTGAACCAGGAAAGGTGTAATAAGAATAGGATTTGGCAAACTCTAACACTTAACTCTCAATTACGGATCAGAAAAGGTCACCTCGGTCAGTCAAGTTCCACCCCGGCCGAGATGTTCATCGACTGAACGAGATGTTCTAGGGTTAAGGATAAAGACTCGAGCTTTCAGGGTCCTACTGGGAATTAAGATTATTCTATCATCGTCTTCCCCACAACTTTCAGCCAATCACCCTAGAATCGCACAAGGAAATTAGCCACTCATCATCATGAAAGAAATAATCAAATATATGGGAAGAGAATGAATCTTTGAACACAAAAACCTTAAGAACAAGGCTTCAATAACTGAATCAAATATAAAACAAATCAACGTTCCTTGGATCACAAATCCAACAAGACAATCAAACAAAAAGGAATCTAAGAAAGTCTTACAAATCCCCTCAAAAGCTATATCCGAACTATCAATCCTTCTTTGATTGATCTTTAATCTTCCTTCCTTCCTTCAAAGCTTCCAAAAAATCCTCTCTTTGCTGGTTATTTTCAGCCTACAAGCATGGTTCAACTTGTGGAAAATCCAACCATTTATATAGGATAATTATCTTCCAAAGATAATAATATCTTAACAAGATAATTTCCTAATAAAATATATCTTATCTCCAAAATAGATCTCCCAAATATATTATCTTTCTTCCAGAAATCCATCCCAAAAATATAAGATCTCTCCTTCCAAAAGTAAAAGATTTCAGCCAAATAAAATATATCTCGCCGCGTCAGGGTATTCGCCTCAGTTGTGGCGCTCCTCTAGATCACCTCGGTCGAGATGACACTGTAGCTGATCGAGGTGAATCTCAGCTGAAGGTGAAATCTCTTAAATCTGGTCCAAAGTAAATCTTCTTTGTTAATTCCTTGCTTCCTGAGTTCTCTTTTAAACTCCTGAATATAGCTCCAATGACTCCTTCACTCCTTAGCTCTATTTCGGTCCAAAATGTGCCATTTTACCTACGATTACAACGAAACTAGGTGTAGACCTCGATTCCCGTGGAGGTAGATGAAATGACAATATAATCACACAATATGCATTCAACATGCAGATTATTGAAGATAAAATGTCTAAACAAGTCCCAAAATATAGACTATAATACATGCTATCAAAATACCCCATACTTGTCCCTTGCTTGTCCCCAAGCAAGTTCCAAATCTTAAGTACAAGATAGAATGGATTATAAGTCATAAAGATCAATGAAAAGTATTTCAAAACATTTTCGGTGGTGTGATCCACTCATAGATCACTCTAAGAGAATGCTTCATGACAAATAAAATCAAAACATGATCAAAACATTTTATAAATATAAGAAAGTTGTTCATCTTTGCAGAAAATTATAGAATGCATAATAAATCATAATTATCGAAATTAATCATGTATAATCCAGTTTAAACCACCAAGTCAATCAACAAGCTCGAGGTCTCAAGGGCTTCCAAAAGAGGTCAAGAAACATGCGAGGGTGGGATGTATATAGGGAATGTGGTGCTAGAATCCGGAAAAAGGATCTTACTTCACTTTCTTTGAAACACAACATCTTCCACCAATAAGCTTTGCTTATTTTTACTTTACTTTTTGGGATGCATGGACACAGGTGCACAATAACCGAAGCCTAGGAGATCAGCAATCATCAATTTCTCGAGATGCCTCAAACCCTTGATGCACATACCATGACCTGTTAGGAATATCGCTCAATCTGACTTTGGCAAGACACAAACACCCCGCTATGTGAATGGTGCCGAGTTACTCATCATCATGATTGACTTCCCCAAACCTGTTTTGTTTCTTTCTAACTTCCAGCCAATATCTCAATCTTCACTTTCACTTGCGAGGTCTTAACGTTGTATTCGAGTATGTGATGGTTATCGAGTAGAAAGTTGCCACGTTTTCGGCTTTGAGTGGTTACCGAGTTCTTATACCGAGAGTTTTGCGTTATCAAAGTTTCGGGACGAAACTTGTTTTTACGGGGATTAGTTGTAACATCCGGAATTTTTATTCCGGGTGTTGAGAGGTTTATCGACCTTCCCGTAGGTGCGGCTCAGTTTTCCCGCAGGCACGAAGTGCTGAGCGTCGGGTTTATTCCAAAATCTCGTTCCGACCTCTCGTTTTTCCACCTTTGCTTTTGGACCCCTCGGTTCCTAGCGTTTTTGGGAGAATGGGTCAGCTGACCTTTGAGCTCCCCTTTTAGTGGCAGCCTTGTCCTTTCTCTCTCTCTCTCCTCTCATTCTTGATTTCACGTGAAAGCTTCTCTCCCTTATCTCTTTCTTCTCTCTTTGGCTTGGAAGCACTTGGAAGTCCTTCTTGATGATCTTCCCATGCTTCTTCTTGTTTGATGTCCAACAATGAGTTGAGCTACAGATCCGGATTTCTAAGTTTAAGCCCTTTCCTCCCTCTCCATTTCTTCATCTTCGTCTCCTTCCTTGAGCTCCAATGGTGGAAGCCATGTATTCTTAGCTTTCTTCCTCTTTGTGTTGCATGTGCTCGGATCTAACTTAGATCTATTGTGTTGATGATGTTTATGTGTGTGGATGTTCTGGATCCAAGCAAGGAAGCTAGGAGGCCAAGGCACAATAAGAAATCATCGAAGAAGTCATCGCTGAGCACCCTCTGTTGTTCGACCGCGGGGGCGGATCTTCAGAGCCGTAGGGGCGGCCAATACCCTAAGCCACAGGGGAAGCCAGCAGAAGCCACCGGGGCGGCCACTAGGAGCCGCAGGGGCGGACCTCTGGGCCGTAGGAGCGGCCACTGGCTCAGCCAACACGCCCTTGCAGCCTTCTTCTCCCTTTTTTGGCTGTTCTTCCTCCTTCCGAGCCCGTGCCTTTGCTTGGTGAGTTCGCTACCTTGAGTATAGGTTCACTGATGACCTTAGAGAGTGTTGATGACTAGAAGCATGCTAGGATTGGACCTAGGATAGTTGGAATGCCATGTAGTGGCTTGTGGACCTTAAGCGAGTTTGTGGGGTTTTCGGAATGATCTATGGCTTGATGGCTGCATGTTTTTGAGTTGGTTCATGAGATGAGGGTAGGGCTGCATTGTGAGGCTTTGAGAGGATTTAGATGGTTAGTGCATGGATGTGAGTTTGTGAGCTAGGATGTGCATATAGTTGTTACCGTTGCCTTTGTTGAGACTGGGATCATTCATCCTAGTATGGGTTATGGTTTATGATCTTGCGAGATCATCGGGTCTAGAAGTCTAAGGACTTCTAGCTTATGAGAGCAGTAGTGATTTGTTCCTTGTTATGACCAGGAGATGAGTATTCCTACGGGAAGTGAGATCGGTTTTTAGCTAGCTTTGGGACGAGGTAAGTCTACGGACTTACTTAGCTCGCTTTTACGCATTATTTGAATATGTGATGGTGGTGTGTGCTTTATCTTTGTTTATATCATGAAACCGGATTAGGGCAACTCGGATATATATATTTGGCCCATTGTATGTTATTATCGGGCGGTGACATCACCGCTCAGTTTCCCGAGGGAGACTGGGGGGATCTCTACGACCGGGCCATACACGGTATACGGGCGGGCTTCTTCATCACTCCCTCAGGGTATACGGGTTGGGCGCCGACACACTCCTGTTGGTTACACGGGGACAGAGGCAAGAGTTATAAGCCTCTCGTGTCACACTTTGAACGAAA
Organism: Fagopyrum esculentum; assembly: GCA_033239045.1. NCBI lineage: Eukaryota > Viridiplantae > Streptophyta > Magnoliopsida > Caryophyllales > Polygonaceae > Fagopyrum > Fagopyrum esculentum. The sequence goes on along the minus strand of BSUD01000001.1, from coordinate 33,727,415 downwards.
TGATTAGAAATGGAATAACCTAAAAAGAGAATAAGAACCGGAAGTGTATGTATATGAGCATGATGTGTCTTGTGTGTGCTTTTGCGTGTGTTTGTGCCTTTGCTATCTTTATAATGCCTAGAATGTGAGCTAACGGTTTTATACCGATTGTTGTAGTTGACTTGCAGGTTAGGTGTGGCCGAGTGATCCGGAGGAGTGGGCAGCCGGGGTTCCGTACATCTTAGGTCGAGTTTGGGTTTTTGAGTCCATGTATTATCGTTGTATATTATGTTGCGTATTCTTGGCGTTGTTGTATAGGCGGCTGATGTCTTTCCTTTCTTGTTGTATTCGGGAATCATGTCTTTTCATTAAACTTGTTTTTGAGTTTTGTGCCTTTATTTGTGCCATGTTGGAAAGGTCCGGTGAGATTGTTGTCAGGCTAAGGGTCGGGAGCCATTGTGTGGTCTCGCCCGTAGCATTCTGATATCCCGCGGATTCAGGGTGTTACACTAAGGAGTCATAGGAGCTACATTTTGGAGCACAAAAGAGAACTCAGGAAGCAAGGAGTTAAATGAAGAAGATTTACTTAGGACCAAAATTGAGAGATTTCACATTCAGCTGAGATTCACCTCGGTCAGCTACAGTATCACCTCGACCGAGGTGATCTTGAGGAGCGTCCCGACCGAGGCGAACACCATGGCGCCGGCGAGATCATATCTTTTGGCTGAGATCTTTTATTTTTGGAAGGAAGATATCTTATATTTTTGGGCTGGGTTTCTGGAAGGAAAATCATATATTTGGGAGATCTATTTTAGAGTTATAATATATTTTATAGGAAATTATCTTTTTAAGATATTATTATCTTTGGAAGATAATTCTCCTATAGGGTTGGATTTTCCACAATTCAACCATCTTTTGATCAGCAATGTTCTTCACACAGCAGTTAGAAGATTTTCTGGAAGTTTGAAGGAAGCTTTGAAGATTGAAGGAAGGAAAGTTCCTAGTTTTGAGATAGCTTTTGAGGGAGTTTGTAAGATTATCTTAGATTCCCTTTGGTTTATTGTCTTGTTTGATTTGTGATTTAAGGAACCCTAATTTATGAATTATTTGATTCAGTTATTGAAGTCTTGTTCTTAAGGTTTTTGTGTTCAAATATTCACTCCCTTCTCTTATATTTGATTATTGTTATCATGATGATGAGTGGCTAAATTTCTTGTGCGATTCTAGGGTGATTGGCTGAAAGTTGTGGGAAAGACGATGATAGAATGATCTTAATCCCAGTAGGACCCTGAAAGCTCGAGTCTTTAACCTTAACCCTAGAGTACCTCGCTCAGTCGATGAACATCTCGGTCGGGGTGGAACTTGACTGACCGAGGTGACCTTTTCTGATCCGAAACTGAGAGTTAAGTGTTATAGTTTGCCAAATCCTATTCTTATTCCACCTTCCTGGTTCAATGCAAGCCTAGGATGAGACTTACCCGGTGATTCCTTTGTTTGTTTACCAAAGATCATAAATTTAGGTAATAAAGGTTTATCCTTTATTGGGGTTTGAGTGTGCCTTCATTCCATCTTTGTGAGTTAGCCTGAGACTTACCCGGTAAAGGTTGATTCTATTCCCTTAGGTGGTGTGTTGGTTTGAGATTATAGTTCCTTTCCTTAGTACCTTGAGAATTACCCGTTGATAGGAACATTGGTTTGGGATAGTGAGTAGTGAGACTTACCCGGTAATCTATTCCCACTTTAGAAACACCTTCCCTTTGCAAAACCTCAGCTTTGTCCGTTTTATCTTGAGATCTTGAGTCGGAACCACAACTAGATGCTTTAATCCCTAGAATTCGCATTTTCCCCTTATTTAAACTTATTATTATCTTTGATTACTTTAATTGCTTTTGTGGTTATTTGCAATAATTGACAACCTATACTTGCTTAGTTTCACCTAAGTCCCTGAGATCGACCATTGGAATTCTTGCTTTTTACTATAATTGATCCGTACATTGCGGGTTCGCATCCTTGTTTTAAGCATATTTCTTGGGATATAAATTTAAAGCTTGTACACACCGTTTGGAGCGAACAATAGGATAGTCCGGGAGGTATTTCTTGACAAACCAAATAATTCACAAAATCAACAAACCAAGGTTCGTTACCTCTAGAAATAAGATCGATGCACTCTTCCATTATATGTAATTGTTCATCCGGGAAAGAGTCATCAATAGGCAAGTCCTCATTAGTAGCATATGGTTGACGACTCAAATGATCCGCAACAGAATTTTGAGATCCCTTCTTATCACAGATCTCTAGATCGAACTCTTGAAGGAGGAGAATCCACCTAATCAACCTTGGTTTTGCATCTTTCTTGGCAAGCAAATACCTAATTGCTGAATGATTCGTGTATACTATCACTTTCGCTCCAACAATATAAGAAAGAAACTTTTCAAAAGCATAAACAACACCAAGAAATTTCTTTTCTGTTGTAGCATAATTGAGTTGTGCTTCATCTAGCGTCTTGCTAGCATAATAGATGGCATGAGTGCGTCCATCCTTCTTTTGTCCAAGCACCGCTCCTACAGCTACGTCACTTGCATCACGCATGACCTCAAACGGGAGATTCCAATCCGGAGGTTGAATAATTGGGGCTGAGATTAGAGCTTCCCGAAAAAGCATCCAAACACTCTTTTGAAAATTCAAAAACAACATCCTTCATCAATAGATTAGTTAGCGGTTTAGAGATTTTTGAAAAGTCTTTAATGAATCTCCTATAGAATCCAGCATCTCCTAGAAAACTTCTAATCCCCTTCACCGAAGATGGAAGAGGAAGCTTCTCTATTGTTTCAATCTTAGCCTTATCAACATCAATCCCTCTATTAGAGATTAAGTGTCCTAAAACAATGTCTTCTTAACCATAAAGTGACACTTTTCCCAATTTAGAACTAGGTTCGTGTCTTCACACCTTTGCAAAACAAGAGAAAGGTCAGCAAGACAATTATCAAATGAGGAACCATAAACAAAAAAATCATCCATTAAAACCTCCATGATTTCCTCAATGTATTCCGAGAAGATGGCCAACATACACCTTTGAAAGGTGGATGGAGCGTTGCAAAGTCCGAATGGCATCCTTCTATAAGCGAACGTACCCCATGGGCACGTGAATGTGGTTTTCTCTTGATCGTCCATATGAATCGAAATCTGAAAGAAACCACTATAATCGTCAAGATAGCAAAAATAGGAGTGTTGTGCTAACCTTTCAAGCATTTGATCAATGAATGGCAGCGGGAAGTGATCCTTCCTTGTCGCATTGTTGAGCTTGTGATAGTCAATGCACATCCTCCATCTTGTAACGGTTCTTGTTGGAATGAGTTCGTTATTTTTGTTAGCTACAACGGTCATTCCTCCCTTCTTTGGAACAACTTGAACAGGTGATAACAAGATTTATGACTTAGGATTAGGTAATCATTTAGATAGATTTCTCACTCATTCATGCACGTTTTGGCATTGGTTCATGACGTCTTCGCTCAATTCAAGCATATTTCTAGAAAAGACGTCTACACTACCTTTTATCGGTTTTGTAGGTAATTCGGGGATCTATTGGACATTAATCGATACATTTGAGGGCCAAGCCTCATGGTGGTACACATCCAAGGCTAAGGAGGAGCATAATTGGAGCAACAAAGGACACAAAGACCACTATTGGTGCAAGCAATGGATCAACTCATGGCTAAACGAGCATAGCATGTTTCTGCTGAAGAAAATCGGACCAGCTAGCAGCTAAATCGGACGATTTTCTCCTACTGGGTCGATTTTTGGGCATTTGACAGCTTAAGCCACGTGTCCCACGATCTCTTGTCCGTCCTTGCTCTTGGTGGAGAATATAAGTGGTCCTGCAGGTGGTTGCTGAGCATCTCTCCTCTCCCACACTCTCATTCACAGCTCATCCATTGGAGGCAAAAGATTGGAGGAGAAGAAAAGCTCTCAAGGATTGAAGGAAGAAGAAGAACACCATTGTAGGAGTGATAGTGAGGTTTTGAGTAACTTTTGAGTGATTTTTGTAATCTTGGCTTGAAGAACCATTGCAAGGATTGTTAGGAACGTTTCGAATCTTCATTTAGGAGTTTGTAAGTCTTGCTACAACTTGGATTCAGTTGAGATTTGTTGATTTTATTTGCTTATCTTTCATTATCCATCTATGAACACCATGTATGCTTGGGTGATGATTTTGGATCTTAATATGCATACTATTGGCTAGTTTGTTGTGATTCTGGAGTGATGGATTGATGGTTATGGCTAGGGTGATGATAGGATGGGCTTATATGTTAGTTTAGGATGATTTATATGCACGAAACTCACAACAGAAGGAAAATCGACCTGTTCATCAGATAAATCGGCCGATTTATCTGTAGAACAGCCCGATTTATTCTTCTGTTGCTCTTTAAATGATAAATCTGAATGTTAGGGTCCTTGGTTGTTTAAATCCTAGTGTTTATTAAGCCCAATTTAGCTTAGGATCCCCTAATGCTATCAACCTAAGTGAGGGAAGAGATCTACCCGATGATTTCCGATCTTAGATACCTTAGAAGATGAATGCTAGGTAGTAGTGAGCCTCATAAGCCGCTATTGGATCGAGTGTGCTAGGGTTATTGCTTGAGATTTCCCTATTCCGAGACTTACCCGGTAAGGATGAGGGATACCCTTTAAGTAGTATCTAGTTTGTGTGGAATTCCTTATTCTAACCCCTTGAGATCTACCCGGTAATAGGAGTTTGATGCGGGATTAGTGAAGTGAGAGACCTACCCGGTAATTGCTTCCATTAGTGAAACACTCTTTCCCCAACACCGCAGCTTGTCCTTAGAATCTTTAGAACCTTGAGTCCGATGCCATAACCGGAAATCTTGACCTCTAGAATCTACTTTTCTCTCTTGATCATATATTTGTGCTTTGTGTCACTTGTTCGTTTGCTAGCTTGAGTTCTTAGTTGTTTTATTACCTTGCTTGACTTGTGATCTTTGCTTGATCACCACAAAAACCAACAAAAACATTGTGTTTTCCATTTTCTTTGTTCCTCATCTTATCTTAGACTAGATTCACACTATCTTTGATCATTATTTGACTCGATTTCACCTTAGTCTTTGTGTTCGACCTCGGAATACTTACCTTTCTACAAACGTCCCGTACACTGCGGGTTCGCTAGGAGTTAGGATAAATATAACGATTATAAATTTAAAGCTTATTGCGTGCACATCACACGATCTTAGCGTAACAAGTTTTTGGCGCCGTTTCCGGGGACTAGGTCTAGATTGAGTCATTTCGTGATTGTTTATAGTGTAGATCTTTCTTGTTGCTTTTGATCTCTCTTTGGTGTGTGTCTTTGCTTTTCAGGACATCATCTCTCTCTTTAGGTGTATGCGAAGATCTCGTGGCAAGGATTTAGCTCCATTCGATCCCGAACCGGAGAAAACCCTTCGATCTAGATCCAAGAACATCCGAAAAGAGAAAGAGATGGCCGGAAGAAACCTCCAAGCTGAGTTGGATGAAGCCTTAGAGCAAATAAGGCTAAGATATGAGCTCTTGGAGGAAGAAAGGAGACTTGCCAATGAGAGGCAAGAGGAAACTAGGAGGGAGATTGAGGAGATTAGGCAAGCCCTTGTTCAAGGAGAGCTTAATCACCGACAACCTCCACCTCCTCCACCACCGGTGGAGCAACCGCAGCCGGCGGCTAATGTTAGGGTTGTGCCCATTGCCATTGAAGAGCCACAAACCCTAGGGAGACGTATGGATCCGGCACAAAGAGCACACCGTCCGGGTGTGAACTTAGGAGATCCCGCAGCCCACAACTATGAGCTCCGCCCTCAAGTTCTACAAATGATCCGGCATAATCAATTTGGAGAGATGGAAGGAGAGTCTCCTCACCAACATTTGATGAACTACGAGATTTTGATGGAGACTCTTAGACCGCCAAGATTGGAGAGCAACAACCATAAGCTTAGGGTTTTTTCCTTCTCTCTTAAGGACAAAGCCTTGGCTTGGTATCAATCTATTCCACAAGGGCGAGTTGGTACTTGGGAGGAGATGACAACCGAGTTTTTGACTAAGTTCTTCCCACCTTCCAAGACTACCGAATTAAGAGGGAAGATCAATGCCTTCGTGATGAAGGATAGAGAGAGCTTGTTCAAGTCTTGGGAGAGATTCAAAGACCTTCTCTTAGATTGTCCACACCATGGCATACCGAAAATTGAGCTATTGGAGATCTACTTCAAGGGACTTGATGAAGATAGCCAATTCAAACTTCAATCCCTTTCCGGTGGGACTTTCATGGAGAAGCATGTGGATGATGCTTGGGAGTTTGTAGAGAAGCAAGCTCTAGTGATTGAGAAATACTCCCATAGGAAGAGTGAAGGGAGAAAGGCGGGAGCATATGAGGTGAGTGAGGTCACCATGAGCAACTTCAAGCTCGACACCATCAACAACGAGCTAAAGTCCTTGAGGGAGTTGTGTGCTATCACCTTGAAGAACCAAGCAACCCCTCAAGTGCTTCCACAAGCTAACTTGTCTTCCAAGGAGGAGGATGTGAATTACATGGGAAGGGGCAACTACAACAACTACCAAGGCCCAAGGAACTTCAACAACAACCGGCAATTCAACAATTACCGGCCCAACCATAACCATCCCGGGTTTTCTTACTCTAACCCGGATGGAGCCTTGAACCCTCCCACTTCTACAAGCACAACTCCACCACCAAGAGCTTCACAAGAACCTCCACCTGGATTCACTCAACCTCCAAAGGATAGAACCGAAATGATGTTTGAGCAATTGCTTGGAAGGTTGAGTGGTCTTGAGAGCACGGTGACTTCTATCTCAAAGGCTCAAAAGGTTTTGGAAGCACAAGTGTTCCAAAAGGTGGGTGAAGCATATAGAGATCCGGGAAAGCTTCCCGGAAGAACCGAAGAAAACCCAAGAGGCCAAGTGTTGGCTATTACAACAAGAAGTGGGTTAAGCATGAAGGATCCTTTGCCCAAGGAGAATGCTAAAGGGAAGCAAGTGGTGAATGAAGTAGAGACTTTGCAAGGAGATGGAGGCAAGAGCAAAGATGTAGAGCCAACCTATGTGGCACCGCCTCCATACAAGTCACCACTACCGTTCCCTCAATCACGAGCAAGAGCTCGCTTGGACAATCATTTTGGTAAGTTCCTTGAACTAATGTCTAAATTGCATATTAACATTCCGTTCATGGATGCTATTCTAGGGATGCCGGCATATGGCAAGTTCTTGAAGGAGATACTCTCCAACAAAAGGAAGTTGGAGGAGTATGGTGAGATAAGGATGACTAAGAGATCATCGGAGTTGATTCAAACAATGAAGGAAGAGATTCCTCCCAAGCTAAGGGATCCGGGATCCTTTTGTGTGCCAATCGGAGTGGGAGAAGTGAAGTATGATGCCCTATGTGATCTTGGGGCAAGTGTAAGCATCATCCCGCTTGCACTTTGCAACAAGGTTGGGCTAGGAGAGCCAAAGCCGGTCAAGATGACCCTTTACATGGCGGACAGATCAATCACTCATCCGGTTGGGATCTTGGAAGACATTCCGGTGCAACTAGGGAAGTTCTATGTGCCCATAGACTTCGTTGTCTTGGATATTCCGGCGGACTATCCGGTTCCTATCATCTTGGGGAGACCTTTCCTAGCTACTTCCGGATGTCTAGTGGATTGCAAGAATGGGATTCTCTCCTTCAACATTGGAGAAGAGAACATCAAGTTCAAGCTGTCCACAATGATGAAAGGGTCAACCCTTGATGAGGACATATTCAACATAGTTGAAGAAGAGGAGTCTAGAGAGGTTGTGAGCTCAATCTTGCTCAAGGATCCGCTTGAGAGAGTTCTTAGCTCAAGCTTGATGGAAGAAGGGATTGAGGAGAGTAGCAATGAAGTAATCAAGGCCTTGAATGCATTGGACGAGCTACCAAGAGTTGGGTTTGAAGTGCTAGAAGAAGAGGAAAATGCCAGAAAAATCGAACTGAAGGGCAAAAATCGGCCGATTTTTGTACTTGTGCTGAAATTTCAGCCAGTTTTGCCAAAACAGAAACTCGGATCGACCCACCCTCAGATAAATCGTCCGATTTTTCTTCCTGGACCGATTTTCCTGAGTCTTTTCAGCATCAACCACTTGAGTGTGAGCAATCATCAAGGGACTTCAAGGAGGCTTCCATAGCTTTGCAATCATCTCAACCTACATTGTATGGATCGTCTCCAACCGAAAAAGATCCTCCTCAACTTGATCTTAAACCTCTTCCTTCTCATTTAAAGTATGCTTTCCTTGGTTCAAATTCTACTTATCCGGTGATTGTGAATGCATCTTTGAATGATGATGAGCTTAATAGATTGTTGAATGAATTGAAACTGCATAGAAAGGCAATAGGATACACCATTGATGATCTTGTTGGCATCAAGCCCTCTTTGTGCATGCATAGGATAATGATGGAAGATAATCATAAACCCTCTATTGAACATCAAAGAAGATTGAATCCCATAATGAAAGAGGTAGTCAAAAAGGAAATCATTAAGTTGCTAGATGCGGGAATTATCTACCCTATCTCGGATAGTAAGTGGGTTAGTCCCGTTCATGTAGTACCTAATAAGGGTGGGATGACCGTAGTAACTAATGAGAACAACGAACTAATCCCAACTAGGACGGTTACGGGATGGAGGATGTGCATAGATTATAGGAAGCTTAACATGGCCTCTAGGAAAGATCACTTCCCCCTTCCCTTTATTGACCAAATGCTAGAGAGGTTAGCTCAACACTCTCATTTTTGCTACCTAGATGGCTATAGCGGATTCTTCCAAATCCCCATCCACCCCGATGACCAAGAGAAAACAACCTTTACATGTCCATGGGGTACTTTTGCATATAGGAGGATGCCATTTGGGTTGTGTAATGCACCCGCCACCTTCCAAAGGTGTAGGATGGCTATCTTTTCGGAATACATAGAAAATATCATGGAAGTGTTCATGGATGATTTCTCTGTTTATGGTTCTTCCTTTGATAATTGCTTGGCTAACTTGTCATTAGTATTGCAAAGATGTGAGGAGACAAATCTTGTCTTGAATTGGGAGAAATGCCACTTCATGGTAAGTGAAGGTATCATGTTAGGACACTTGGTGTCCAACCGTGGCATTGAGGTTGATAGGGCCAAGATTGAGACGATAGAGAAGTTGCCACCACCTACCTCGGTGAAGGGGGTACGGAGCTTTCTAGGGCATGCCGGTTTTTACCGGAGGTTTATTCAAGACTTCTCTAAAATTTCTAAGCTCCTTACTAACCTACTAATGAAGGATGTTGATTTTGTCTTCTCCAAAGATTGCCTTGAGGCTTTTTGTAGGTTGAAGAACGCCTTGATCTCCGCACCTATCATGCAACCTCCGGATTGGAGTTTACCGTTTGAGATCATGTGTGATGCAAGCGATGTAGCCGTTGGGGCTGTTTTGGGGCAAAGGAAAGATGGGCGCACTCATGCTATTTATTATGCTAGCAAGACGCTAGATGATGCCCAACTCAATTATGCTACCACCGAGAAGGAGTTGCTAGCGGTTGTGTATGCATTTGAGAAGTTCCGCTCTTATCTTGTTGGAGCGAAGGTCATAGTCTATACGGATCATGCTGCGATCCGTTATCTACTTACCAAGAAGGAGTTGCTCAGTTTCCCGAGGGAGACTGGGGGGATCTCTACGACCGGGCCATACACGGTATACGGGCGGGCTTCTTCATCACTCCCTCAGGGTATACGGGTTGGGCGCCGACACACTCCTGTTGGTTACACGGGGACAGAGGCGAGAGTTATAAGCCTCTCGTGTCACACTTTGAACGAAATGATTAGAAATGGAATAACCTAAAAAGAGATTATAGTTCCACCTTCCTGGTTCAATGCAAGCCTAGGATGAGACTTACCCGGTGATTCCTTTGTTTGTTTACCAAAGATCATAAGTTTAGGTAATAAAGGTTTATCCTTTATTGGGGTTTGAGTGTGCCTTCATTCCATCTTTGTGAGTTAGCCTGAGACTTACCCGGTAAAGGTTGATTTTATTCCCTTAGGTGGTGTGTTGGTTTGAGATTATAGTTCCTTTCCTTAGTACCTTGAGAATTACCCGTTGATAGGAACATTGGTTTGGGATAGTGAGTAGTGAGACTTACCCGGTAATCTATTCCCACTTTAGAAACACCTTCCCTTTGCAAAACCTCAGCTTTGTCCGTTTTATCTTGAGATCTTGAGTCGGAACCACAACTAGATGCTTTAATCCCTAGAATTCGCATTTTCCCCTTATTTAAACTTATTATTATCTTTGATTACTTTAATTGCTTTTGTGGTTATTTGCTATAATTGACAACCTATACTTGCTTAGTTTCACCTAAGTCCCTGAGATCGACCATTGGAATTCTTGCTTTTTACTATAATTGATCCGTACATTGCGGGTTCGCATCCTTGTTTTAAGCATATTTCTTGGGATATAAATTTAAAGCTTGTACACACCGTTTGGAGCGAACAATAGGATAGTCCGGGAGGTATTTCTTGACAAACCAAATAATTCACAAAATCAGCAAACCAAGGTTCGTTACCTCTAGAAATAAGATCGATGCACTCTTCCATTATATGTAATTGTTCATCCGGGAAAGAGTCATCAATAGGCAAGTCCTCATTAGTAGCATATGGTTGACGACTCAAATGATCCGCAACAGAATTTTGAGATCCCTTCTTATCACAGATCTCTAGATCGAACTCTTGAAGGAGGAGAATCCACCTAATCAACCTTGGTTTTGCATCTTTCTTGGCAAGCAAATACCTAATTGCTGAATGATTCGTGTATACTATCACTTTCGCTCCAACAATATAAGAAAGAAACTTTTCAAAAGCATAAACAACACCAAGAAATTTCTTTTCTGTTGTAGCATAATTGAGTTGTGCTTCATCTAGCGTCTTGCTAGCATAATAGATGGCATGAGTGTGTCCATCCTTCTTTTGTCCAAGCACCGCTCCTACAGCTACGTCACTTGCATCACGCATGACCTCAAACGGGAGATTCCAATCCGGAGGTTGAATAATTGGGGCTGAGATTAGAGCTTCCCGAAAAAGCATCCAACCACTCTTTTGAAAATTCAAAAACAACATCCTTCATCAATAGATTAGTTAGCGGTTTAGAGATTTTTGAAAAGTCTTTAATGAATCTCCTATAGAATCCAGCATCTCCTAGAAAACTTCTAATCCTCTTCACCGAAGATGGAAGAGGAAGCTTCTCTATTGTTTCAATCTTAGCCTTATCAACATCAATCCCTCTATTAGAGATTAAGTGTCCTAAAACAATGTCTTCCTTAACCATAAAGTGACACTTTTCCCAATTTAGAACTAGGTTCGTGTCTTCACACCTTTGCAAAACAAGAGAAAGGTCAGCAAGACAATTATCAAATGAGGAACCATAAACAGAAAAATCATCCATAAAAACCTCCATGATTTCCTCAATGTATTCCGAGAAGATGGTCAACATACACCTTTGAAAGGTGGATGGAGCGTTGCAAAGTCCGAATGGCATCCTTCTATAAGTGAACGTACCCCATGGGCACGTGAATGTGGTTTTCTCTTGATCGTCCATATGAATCGGAATCTGAAAGAAACCACTATAATCGTCAAGATAGCAAAAATAGGAGTGTTGTGCTAACCTTTCAAGCATTTGATCAATGAATGGCAGCGGGAAGTGATCCTTCCTTGTCGCATTGTTGAGCTTGTGATAGTCAATGCACATCCTCCATCTTGTAACGGTTCTTGTTGGAATGAGTTCGTTGTTTTTGTTAGCTACAACGGTCATTCCTCCCTTCTTTGGAACAACTTGAACAGGGCTCACCCATTTGCTATCGGAGATAGGGTAAATGATACCTGCATCAAGCAATTTAAGGATCTCCTTCTTCACCACCTCTTTCATGATCGGATTTAACCGTCTTTGAGGTTGACGTGAAGGCTTATAATCCTCTTCCATTAGAATCTTGTGCATACATAAAGATTGTTTGATTCCTACACGATCCTCTATGGTATAGCCTAAAGATTTCCTATGTTACCTCAAAACAATCATAAGCTTTTCTTGTTCATCTTCACTCAAATCGGAACCAACAATTACGGAAACGTAGAATTAGTTCCAAGAAATACATACCTAAGATGTGTGGGAAGTGGCTTCAACTCCAAAGTTGTTGATGCCTTTGGGGTGTCATGAGGGCTGTCCGACGTCTCCTTGGAAGTCTCCAAGGGTGTGGAATTGTTGGAAGAAGAATAATGTATGTTTGTAGAAAGAACGGAGTCATCTTCAGCGTTTTCTAGAACCACGGCATCACTGTTACTACCACAACCGTGGAAAGTGTCTTGGGGGCCGTGGAAAGTGGTGTGAATTAAATCTCTTCTCTCGAAATAACTTTCCACGGGTGGAATAGGTGAAACCACGCCCGTGGAAAAGCACGACTGACCGTGGTTTTTGACGTTTTCGGAGCCATCGTACAATTTTTCGAATTCTTCAACTTACACTTCTTTTATCTCTTCCAAAGCATCAATCTCAGCATTACAATCCTCTTCTTCTCCTCTTTCCATGATGCTCATAGTTATGGCCTTTTGCAACGGATCTTTGAATAAGATCGAACTTACTTCCTCTCTAGATGCCTCTTCATCATAGATGTTGAACATGTTATCTCCAAGTGTTGGTTCTTTTGTCAAAGTTGAGAGGACAAACTCAACCTTCTCTTCTCCAATATCGAAGGCCAATCTAGTGTTCTTGCAATCAACCATACAGACGGAAGTTCCAAGAAAAGGTCTCCCGGGTATGATCGGGACCGGACAATCTGCAGGAATATCAAGCACAACAAATTCTATAAGGATATAGAATCTACCGAGCTTAACTGGGACATCTTCAATGATTCATATGGGTCGAGTAATAGATCGATCCGCCATATACAACGTCATCTTCACCGGTTTATGTTCACCTAAACCGACCTTCCTACACAAGGGAAGTGGAATAATGCTCACACTTGCTCCCAAGTCACAAAGTGCATCATATGTGACTTCTCCTAATCCTATTGGTATGCAAAATGACCCCGGAACTCTCAGCTTTGGGGGCATCTTTTCCGTCATTGTTTTGATGAGCTCCGAAGATTCCGAACTCATCTTGACTTCTCCAAAGTCTTCCAGCTTCCTCTTATTAGAGAGGATCTCTTTCAAGAACTTCCCATAAGCGGGCATACCTAAAATCGCATCAATAAAAGGTATGTTAATATGCAGTTTGCTCATAAGATCAATAAACTTACCGAATTGCTTGTCTAGACGCGCTCTTGCTCTAGATTGCGGGAATGGTAAGGGAGGTTTATAAGCTGGAGGAGGAACATAGACATCTTCCTTCTCCTTTCCCTTATCTTTCTCTTTCTCAATGGGAACTTCAACAAATTTGGGTTGTGGGTCGGTGGTTGTTGCACCACTTCTTGTTGTAATTGCCATCACCCTTCCTTTTGGATTATCTTCCATTTTTCCAGGAAGTTTCCCTTGATCTCTTGGAACTTCTCCAGCCTTGCTGAATACTTGGTTCTCTAAAGCTTTTTGTGCTTTATCAACCAAAGTAATGTAATTCTCCAATCCTTGGAGCTTTCCCAAGATTGTTTCCAGCACAAGGTCGTGTCTATCCTTCTCCGGTTTGCTTGAACTATTTGACGTTTGCCCCTGACTTTTCAAAGGGGTAGAAGAAGAAGGGGGTGTTAGTGAATTTTCAGCATGTGAATAGGGATTACCGGGATTTTGTTGGTTGGATCTCCAATTGTTGTTGTGGTTCCTGTTGTTGTTGTTGTTGTTGTTGTTCCATTTATTGTTCCGGTAATTGTTCTTATTTCCTTGATTGTTGTTCTCCCTTCCTAAATAGCCAATGTCCTGCTCCTTCGTCTTTTGAAGGCTGGATTTTATGACTTCCTTCAGCTCCTTGATTTCATTGTTGAGGGAGAAAATTTGAGCTTGAGCTACTGGATTTAATTTTGCTCCCGGCTCTCCGGAGTTTTAATTCCCATTATCAACTTTCCTATGGGGATACTTCTCAATCACTTTAGCTTGCTTCTCAATGAAATCCCAAGCATCATCCTCTCTCATATCCATGAAAGTTCCACATGAAAGGGATTGAAGATTGAATTGTGTGGTCACATCTAATCCTTTGTAGTAAATCTCCAATAATTTTAGCTTTGAGATGCCATGGTGCGGGCAATCCAATAGAAGATCTTGAAACCTTTCCCAAGATTTAAACAAACTTTCGTTAGGTTTCATAGAAAAAGCATTTATTTTACCTCTCAACTCTGCTGTTATAGATGCTGGAAAGAATTTGGTAAGGAATTCCGAAGTCAAATTCTCCCATGTGTTAAGTCTTCTAGCTGGAAGAGCTTGATATCAAGCAAATGCCTTGTCCTTCAAAGAGAAGAAGAACGGTTTCAATTTATAATTGTTGTTGACAGCCCTTTGAGGCTTCAAATTCTCCTTAAGGATCTCATAATTAATAAAGTGTTGATGCGGAGATTCAACATCCGTTCCACTAAACTGACTTTGGCGGATCATAGTGATGACTTGTGGGCGAAGTCCAAAGTCATTATCATCTTGCTCTCCAAGATTCACACCTAAACGGTGTGGTTGCTAAATTGGGTTCATTCGTTGCCCAAGGGTGCGTGGTTCAACCACGACATTAGCCGCTCTCGCCTCTCTAGCATAAGGGCGAGGATCAACTTAGGCTCGAGGATTTACTGGTGGTATCTTCTCCAATTCCGGCATATCGTCATCATCGGATGATTCAGCTCTAGATGCTTTAGCTTTCTTTTTCTTGGCGCTATTTCTCTCCAATTTCATGTCTAAAATCATCGCCTTAAGCTCATCTATTTGAAACTGATTTTGCTCTTGTTCTTCCATACGTGCTCTCTCACTTAATTTGAGTTGAGCTCGAGTTTCATCCAACTCCACTTGGATGTTCTTCTCATTATGTTCAACCATCTTTTTCTCTCTTAACTTTCTCTTCAAAGTTTTCTATAGTTCGGGATCAAAAGGAACGATGTCTTTGGTGGATCTAGACCTTCGCATATACCTAAAAATTCTGCAAAATCACTCAAGTAAATAGATCAAATCACAAGAGCAAAAGCTCTCAAGCCCGACAACCGAAAACCGAATTTGGCCTAAACCAAATCCCCGGCAACTGCGCCAAAAACTTGTTCGCTCAAAAGTGTGTGTCACTACGTCTTAAAATTTATAAAATTGAAATCAAAGCAAAGCGAACCCGCAGTGTACGGATCGGCATAGTAAAGCAAGAATTCCAGAGTATCGAACTCAGGGATTTGGGGGGAACAAATTCAGTTAACAAAATCGTCAGGCAAATAAAAAGCTTTTGTAAAGATTAATTGGGAAAACAACGATTCTAAAGATTCAGGTATCTAATTGTGGCAATCGGTTCAAGATATTCTAAAGATATAAGGACAAAGTCGGGATTGCAAAGGTATATCTAATGTAGGGAATTGTACGGTGAAGTTCCAAACCCATATGTCTCACCCAAAGGCTTTCTCTATAAAGGTTGTTGAGGCTGCAATATAGAAAGGATCAAAGGATAGGAATTACTCTCAAATACCCATGCCCAAACCCAAGGGAATCAAAGACAAGCCAAAACGGTTAAGGTTGTGACACTCGAAACCGAAGTAGGGGATGTTGAGTCTCACTACTACCTAGAAAAGGTAAGTCAATGCTAGGTTAAAGCAAATCTTTAACTTTGGATCAAAGCAAAAGCAAAGGACATACGACAGAGGAAACCACGGCCAGATCTTGAGGAACCACGGCCGTGGAACTCAAGAATAGGCCGCGGAAAGCCTCGGCGACAAGGTTTCTCGCAACTCTCAGGGTCCAATCTATTTTGGTTCAATCTATCATCATCTATGCCACAACTATCAACCCTTCACCTTAGAATCGTTTAAGGTTTTTAGCCAACAATCATCATCATGAAATCAATAATCAAATCTAAAAGGGAAAAAGGGTAAAACCTTGAAAACTCAATAATAACCGAACAATCAATCTCAAAATAAACCAAAGCGTATTTGTGTTCTAATGAAAATAGAATCAAAGAACAGAAAACCTCACAAAAATCTCTAGGAACAATGAAGAACGGGATGTCAATCCGTCTTCAAAAGGAATCCTAAGATCTTCTCCAAGTACGCAATCTCAAAATGCGTCCTTCTCCGAATCTTCCCTGTACGCAATAAGATCTTCCAAAATCTCTCCAATTAATGACTCAAAATGTCGATGGATGCAAGATGTCTCATTTTCTTCTTTCTTCAGCCTTCCTATAGGGGAAAAACAGGGTTACGAAAGCCCAATAACCGCTACTGACGTGGCAAATATGACACATGGCAACCGTTATAGAAATCACGGCCAAGTACAAACTTCCACGCCCGTGGAATGAGTCGTGGAACCTTTCTGTTGCTCTCGACCTTGTTTCCCATGACCTCAATACATAAACCACGGCCGTGGTTCTTCATGTTTGGCCGTGGAAAACTCCAATGTCTTTGTAAAAGCCTTTGTTTCGTAAAGCTCTCTAATCATGCTCCTTTCTTAGCTTCTCCAATGCATCTTCTTGATGCCTAGCATGATCAAATGCTCCAACTCACTCCATATATGCTCCAATTCAAGCCTTTATTCACCTAAAAATACAACAAAGCTTGTGTAGATCTCTATACCAACATAGTAGGTGAGTGTGCTCATAAATGCTTCAAACTCATATCCATATACACAAAAGAAGAGGTGAAACGGCTTGTTGCGTATGAAAACATAAAGATCTATAAAGAGAAAACAAAAAGATGGCATGATTGTAAGATATTACCATGGCATAGATGCAAGAACTTGAAGAACAATAGCTTTTCGTTCTCCCAAGGCATCTTACCGTCATGCCATCTTCATGGACTTATGAAAACATAAAGATGGCATGATGCCTTGGGAGGACAAGGGAGGTAGAGGGGGCTCTTATGACTAGGGGGCTCTTGATTGGAAAACAAAAAGATGAAACAAAAAGATGGCATGATGGTAAGATATTACCATGGCATGATGGTAAGATGCATTGGAGAAGCACAATAGCTTCTCCAATGCATCTTACATCATGCCATCTTCATGGACTTATGACTAGGGGGCTCTTGATTCCCCGCCACCGAGGTCCACCTACTGCATCTATGCCTTGGGAGGACAAGGGAGGTAGAGGCATGGATGGATCAGCAGGCAGGGTGGGCGACCGTTCTTACTACAAGGATGAACAACCTAGACACTCGCTACAATGAATATGATGAAGAGCGCAAGGAGAATGCTAGGATCCTCCGTGACGTCAACCGCCAGCAGTTTGGGCGTCCATTCGACCCCAACTTCTACCCTTATCCACCACCACCGCCTTCTATGTGATGATATGACCGCTTGGTTCGAGCTACTCCACCGCCTTCGTGAGTTTTCTTAGTTCTTTTTCGTTTCTTTATTTTCTTACATTGAGGACAATGAGTTTGTTAAGTATGGAGTGGGGTGTGACTCTCGTTTGATGTAATAACTCGGTACACTTGCTTTGCTTTATTCCATGAACACTTGCATCTTTATTTTTATTGTCACACGTTTCTTTATTGTATTGCATTAAAAAGCTTTGAAAAACCCATAAAATTTTGAAAAATTATTGTGCTTCGAGGATTGGAAATGATGAATCTACTTGTGGATTGAATTTTTGATGACTTTTATGTGTATGAAAACATAAAGATCTATAAAGAGAAAACAAAAGGATGGCATGATGGTAAGATATTACCATGGGAATTCAAAGTAGGTGACCTTGTGCTTCTATTCCAATCCTGATTAAGATTATTTCTGGGAAAGTTGAAGTCCGATGGAACAATCTCATCTGAGTACAAAAAGTTCATCCCTCATGAATGATACTCATGAAGAGTATCTTAGTGGTCCCACCACCTAATAACACTCCAGTCAAGCTATTGATCATATAGGAGCATTGCATGGGAGGCAACCCATCCTTTTGAACCCTTTCTCTCTCCCTCTCTCCCTAAGATGTATAAATCATGTTCCAAAATCATATTTTCTAAGTCTGGTAGGTCTAAAACACACAACGAATCATCAACAATGAAAAACCATTAAGAAGATAGAAAAGGCACTTTCTGAAGCCAAACAACATGCTAGACGACTTGAGATGGCATGCCAAACGGATTGCCAAGTCATCTGATGCCGTCATGATCATATAATTCAATTAATAGTTGAATTTATTTAGCAAAATTTTGTAAGTAAGGTTTTTGCAAGCCGGCATCGAGACCGACAAAGACGACTTGTGAGACGGCATCCATGCCGTTCCAAACTGCCTGGATCTTGAGGGAATTTAAAATTAAATCTAGAAATCAAAATTCAGCAAGCAGCGTTTTCTTAAAATGACATCGAGACGGCATAAAGATAGGGTGAAACGGCTTGCAAGATGACATCTATGTCGTCTCTCGCAAAAACAAGTTAAAACAGAAGCTGTCTCTCACCCTCTCTTCTTCCTCCTCTCGCCACGAACAGGTGCGAAACCCCTCCCCCTCTAAATCTCTCATGTCTTGCCCGATTTCCGCAATCTAGGAAAATGCCACCATGTCGAGATCCTCATTGTGTACTAGAGAAAATGTGTCATTCATGCTCATTACAAGTGAGTATACCTCCTATTCAAGAATCACCCTATGGTTCCCACTTACTACCTAGACATGCGGATGATTGGAAACAACAACGCTCGGGATAACATCGAATGATGGGCCAAGAACAGGGGAATTCAAAACTATATGACCGCCCCATTCCCCGGCTATATGGAGCTGACTTTGAAGTTTATCACCTCTTTCTACACCGGCATTTTCGGTTATATTCCGGATAGTCGAGTCGCGTTCAGACTTTTAGGGAAGCCGTGTGAGATGGTTGTCAATGAGTTTGGATCTCTTTTGGTTTCCCTCCCGGTGGTTATCGTGCTCTACCGAGCAAGGTATACGACCTCATCGCTTTGTGATCCTGCATTGCTGGAGCACACTAAATTTGGGAACCTTCCGGTATGAAGGCTTTCCGGATCTACCACCCACTGATCTAGATCTTTCACTTCTTATTGTCCTCATGCTTATTGTCCAAACATCACTCTGCTAGTGTTGTGTCTACTCAAGAGCTCTTTATCCTATATTGCTTGCTCCATGGTATGCAACCCGACATGAGTTACTTTTTGTGCCTCAACATCTATGGGAAGACCACTCGATCAGCTGGCATCATTGTGTATGGTAGTATAGGGACCAGACAGTTGACACATATGGATCTTGACTTCACCTACTTCACAACCTCCTCATTCTCATGTCACTCATATTCCTCTTCATCCCGTGCAGGAGCGTCTTCCTCTTCGGTCCCGCCAGATTACCTTTGTCAATTCGCTTCTTGGAAAGATGAGGGTATAGCATGGAGAGAGTTTATGTAGTCTTGGAGCACCGTTGAGAATCAGGCTAGGCAGACTTGACATACTTTTAGATCTAGAGCCCGAGAGGCTTGGCTGACAGAGTAGACCACCTTGTTTGACGGTTTTGGTCACCGTCAGACACTTTGGGAGGCCATATGTCTGTTATTTAAACACAAATCACTGTTATCGGCACCTCTCTCACCGGATACATCAAAAATATGGGCGACTATGTTCGCTAGATGAGAGACATGAGGTCCATTAAGGGAATTATCTAGGAACACCTTGATGAGTACACCATTGGGAGACCTCAGAGTATATCACTCTCGCTGATGACAAGGACGAGGCACCTCCGCCTGTTGGGATGGATCACAACGGACCTTCAGACCCTTCCGCCGCTCAATGAATATTCTCTCTCACTATATTTATATATTTATCAGTTTATATGAAACTTTGAGGACTAAGTTTATTTAGAGTATGGGGTATGTAATTACTGGATTATTGTGTTACACTTGGATTAAATGCTTTTAATATTTTGTGACCTTTTTGTGCTTTAATTCCCTTACTTTTATATCTTGCTTATTATTTCACGAATTAGCGAAAACCAAAATTTTTTTTCACAGAAATTAGCTTACCTCGAAAATTCTAGTTTTATGATTCTCGGAATATGTTGCTTGACCTTACGTGTCGACGATGCTTTAAAATGCGACTTTTTGCTATGGTCTACGTACATGAGTTTTTGGATAGAATTGTTGATGAAAAATCTAACCAAACAACACTCGGTGAAATTTCTTTAAACCTCAGACATGCACTTTCATGTGTTCTTTATTTCCTATTAGTTTGTGATAACACGATTTATGGCTTAGGTTTAGGTAATCATTTAGATAGTTTTTCCGCTCATTCATGCATGGTCTAGCACTAGTTCACGACGTTTGCACTCAATTCACGTATTTTGTCGAGATAGACGTCTACACGGACTTTTGCATTGCTTTGTAGGTATTTTGGGAGATTTAGGAGCTTAATCGATACATTTGAGGATCGTTCCTCAAGATGACACACCTTCCGACTCATTGGGATGCAAGTTAGGAGCTAAGGAGGACACTTGGGACCTTGTTGGTGCATGCCATCCACCAAATCGTAGCTTAATGATCCAAAACAAGTTGAAGCACCAAAACCACGGTCACTGGGACTTCCACGGCCGTGGAATTGGACCGTGGTTTTTGCTAGACGGTTGTGACAGCTGTGCCACGATCTTCATGGCCGGCTCTTGCAAATTTGTAGGATAAATAGGTGGTCCCGCAAGGCTGAAAAAGGGGGAGACATCCACTCTCACTACCATTCTCTCCCATACTCTCAACAAGAAGATTCTCTCAATTGGAAGCTTGGAGAGGAGCTACCATTGAAGGAGAAGGAAAGCTCCATTGGAGAAGAGGGGAAGAACACACCATTGTTAGCCTTTGATAGATTTTAGAGTGAAGATTATCGGAATCGTTTTCTAGGGTTGTAAGAATCAATTGAACCTTCTTTTGAAGGGTTTTGAGTCTTTCTAAATCTCATATTCAGCTTGGTTTTACTTTGTTTAACTTGCTTATCTCTTTCTCTTCTTTATCTTGCAAATGGAAGCCATGATTTTATGCTTGATGATTTCGATTGTGATGATGTATGTTGTAGGCTAAATAGATGCGATTCTAGGGTAAGGAAAGGATGGTTATGGCTTGGACTATGATAGGATACACTTGAATGTATGCTTGGATGATTCGTTGCTTGAACCTAGTCACTGTTAGAATCCACGGTTTGTTCTAGACAAACCACGGCCGTGGACCTTGATGAACACCCCGTGATTTTGATGAATTTGCTTGTAATGATAAATCCAAGTGTTAGGTTGTTAGATTGTTGAAATCCTAGTGTTTGTTGAGCTAATTCTATCCTAGGGTGACCTAGTGTTAGCAACTAAGTGTTAGAAGAGACTTACCCGGTAATTCTTGCTCTTAGATCCCGAAGATGACAAACTCTAGGTAGTAGTGAGCCTCATAAGCCGCTATTGGACTGAGTGTGCTAGGATAGGTGTTTAGGACTTACCTTTCCGAGACTTACCCGGTAAAGAGAAGTTAGATCCCTAGAATACCATCCGGTTTGTGTAGAACTCCATTCCTTAGGCTCTTTGAGACTTACCCGGGGATGAGACCTTAGGAACGGATAAGTGGACCATGAGACCTACCCGGTGATTGATCCCAATCTAGAAACACTCACTCCCAACATACTATAGTTGATCCAAGGAATGATTAGATAGCTTGAGTCCTATGCCATAACCGGAATTTCCGACCCCTAGAATCCATTTTTCCCCCTTTGATTACATATTTTGTATTTGCTTGTTACTTGTGGTGATTGCTTAGCTGATTGTTTATTTGCATGATTTGTGATCCTTCATTGATCACCTAAAAACCGAACCAAAAACATTGAGATTTTCTTTCCTTTATTCCTTTCTCTTTTCTTAGCCTAGATCTTCACTATCCTTAGTCATTAATCGATTCAATCTCACCTCAGTCTTTGTGTTCGACCTCGGAATACTATCCCTACTACAAGTCCCATACACTGCGGGTTCGCTAGGAGTTAGGAGAAATATATCGAGTTATAAATTTAAGGTTTTTTGCATGCACACAATCCTAAGCGTAACAAGTTTTTGGCGCCGTTGCCGGGGACTAGGTCTAGATTGAGTCTTTTTGTGATTGTTTATAGTGTAGGTCTTTCTTGTTGCTTTTGATCTCCTTTGGTTTGTGTCTTTTCTTTTCAGGACATCTCTACTCTTTAGGTGTATGCGAAGATCTCGTGGCAAGGATTTAGCTCCATTCGATCCCGAACCGGAGAAAACCCTTAGATCCAGATCCAAGAGCATTAGAAAGGGAAAAGAGATGGCCGGAAGAGATTTCCAAGCTGAGTTGGATGAAGCTTTAGAGCAAATTAGGATAAGGGATGAAGCCTTGGAGAATGAAAGGAGACTTGCCAATGAGAGGCAAGAGGCGACTAGGAGGGAGATTGAAGAGATTAGGCATTCTCTTGTGCAAAGAGAGCTTAATCGTCAACAACCTCCTCCACCTCCACCACAACCGCAGTCAGCGGTTAATATTCGGGTTATGCCCATTGCTATTGAAGAGCCACAAAAGTTGGGGCAACGTATGGATCCGGCACAAAGAGCACACCGTCCGGGTGTGAACTTAGGAGATCCCGCAACCCATGATTACGAGCTCCGCCCTCAAGTTCTACAAATGATCCGGCATAATCAATTTGGAGGGATGGAAGGAGAGTCTCCTCATCAACACTTGATGAACTATGAGATCTTGATGGAGACTCTAAGACCGCCTAGATTGGAGAACAACAACCATAAGCTTAGGGCTTTTTCCTTCTCACTTAAGGATAAGGCCTTAGCTTGGTATCAATCTATTCCACAAGGGCGAGTGAGTACTTGGGAGGAGATGACAACCGAGTTTTTGACTAAGTTCTTCCCACCTTCCAAGACTACCGAGTTAAGAGGGAAGATCAATGCCTTCGTGATGAAGGATAGAGAAAGCCTATTCAAGTCTTGGGAGAGGTTCAAAGACCTTCTCCTAGATTGTCCACACCATGGTATACCGAAAATTGAGCTATTGGAGATCTACTTCAAAGGACTTGATGAAGATAGCCAATTCAAGCTTCAATCTCTTTCCGGTGGGACTTTCATGGAAAAGAATGTAGATGAAGCTTTGGAGTTTGTAGAGAAACAAGCTTTGGTGATTGAGAAGTACTCCCATAGGAAGAGTGATGGGAGGAAAGCGGGAGCATATGAGGTGAGTGAAGTCACCATGAGCAATTGCAAGCTTGACGCCATCAACAATGAGTTGAAATCTTTGAGGGAGTTGTGCGCTACAACTTTGAAGAATCAAGCAACCCCTCAAGTGCAAGTGCAAGCAAACTTGTCTTCCAAGGAGGAAGATGTGAACTACATGGGAAGGGGCAACTACAACAATTAACAAGGCCCAACGAACTTCAACAACAACCGGCAATTCAACAATTACCGGCCTAACCACAACCATCCCGGGTTTTCCTATTCTAACCCGGATGGAGCCTTGAACCCTCCCGCTTCCACAAGTGTAGCTCCACCACCAAAGGCTTCACAAGAACCTCCACCCGGATTTACTCAACCCCCAAAGGATAGAACCGAGATGATGTTTGAGCAATTGCTTTGAAGGTTGAGTGGTCTTGAGAGCATGGTGACTTCAATTTCTAAGGCTCAAAAAGTTTTGGAAGCACAAGTGTTCCAAAAGGCGGGTGAAGCTCATAGAGATCCGGGAAAACTTCCCGGAAGAACCGAGGACAACCCAAGAGGCCATGTGTTGGCCATCACAACAAGGAGCGGGTTGAGCATGAAGGACCCTTGCCCAAGGAGAATGCTAAGGGAAAGCAAGTAGCGGTAGAAGAAGAGATATTGCAAGAAGATGGAGGCAAGAGCAAGGATGTTGAGCCAACATATGTGGCACCGCCTCCATACAAGCCACCTCTACCATTCCCTCAATCACGAGCAAGAGCTCGCTTGGACAAACACTTTGGTAAATTCCTTGAACTTATGTCTAAATTGCATATTAACATTCCGTTCATGGATGCTATCTTAGGTATGCCGGCATATGGCAAGTTTTTGAAAGAAATACTCTCCAACAAGAGGAAGTTGGAGGAGTATGAGGAAGTGAGGATGACAAAGAGGTCCTCGGAATTGATCCAAACGATGAAGGAGGAGATGCCTCTTAAGCTAAGAGATCCAGGATCTTTTTGTGTGCCAATCGGAGTGGGAGAAGTGAAGTATGAAGCCCTATGCGATCTTGGGGCAAGTGTAAGCATCATACCGCTAGCACTTTGCAACAAGGTTGGGCTAGGAGAGCCAAAACCGGTCAAGATGACCCTTTACATGGCGTACCGCTCTATTACTCATCCGGTTGGAATCTTGGAGGACATACCGGTGCAACTAGGGAAGTTCTATGTGCCGATTGATTTTGTTGTCTTGGACATCCCGGCGGACTATCCGGTTCCCATCATCTTAGGGAGACCTTTCCTAGCTACATCCGGATGCTTGATAGATTGTAAGAATGGAATTCTCTCCTTCAACATTGGAGAAGAGAACATCAAGTTCAAGCTGTCCACAATGATGAAAGGGTCAACCCTTGATGAGGATGTATTCAACATAGTCGAGCAAGAGGAGTCTAGAGAAGTTGTGAGCTCGATCTTGATCAAGGACCCCTTGGAGAAGGTTCTTAGCTTAAGTTTGATGGAGGAAGGTGTTGAAGAGTCTTGCAATGAAGAAATCAAGGCCTTGGAAGCATTAGAAAAGGAGACAAGAGCTGAATTTGAAGTCCACGAGAGTGTGCTGAATTCCTGTAGGAACCACGGCCAGGACCCAAGAACCACGGCCGTGGAACTCTCTGGAATGCTCCGAAGTGCAAGCTTTGCAAGAACCACGGCCGTGGATGTACCAGAGCCCGTGGATTTGCCCGTGGTTTCCCCAGGAACAGCCTTTGTTGTTGATCAAGCTTCAAGGAGCCTTGGAGAGCCTTCATTTGCTTTGGATTCATCTCAACCAACGTTATTTGGATCGTCTCCACTCGATAAAGGTCCTCCTAAACTTGAACTCAAACCCCTTCCCTCTCATTTGAAGTATGCTTTTCTTGGTGATAATTCTACATATCCGGTGATTGTGAATGCATGCTTGAATGATGATGAACTTGCTAGATTGTTGCAAGAGTTGAGATTGCATAGGAAAGCCATCGGCTATACCATTGATGATTTAGTTGCCATCAAACCTTCTTTGTGCATGCATAAGATCTTAATGGAAGATAATCATAGACCTTCAATTGAACCTCAAAGAAGACTAAACCCTATCATGAAAGAAGTAGTGAAGAAAGAGATCCTTCAATTGCTAGATGTGGGAATCATTTTCCCGATTTCGGATAGTAAATGGGTTAGTCCCGTGCATGTGGTTCCTAAGAAGGGTGAGATGACCGTAGTAACAAATGAGAATAATGAACTAATCCCAACTAGAACGGTTACGGGATGGAGGATGTGTATTGACTATAGGAAATTGAACATGGCCTCTAGGAAAGATCATTTCCCCCTTCCTTTCATTGACCAAATGCTAGAGAGGTTAGCTCAACATTCTCACTTTTGCTACTTAGATGGCTATAGTGGATTCTTCCAAATCCCTATCCACCCCGATGACCAAGAGAAAACCACATTTACATGTCCATGGGGTACTTTTGCATATAGGAGAATGCCATTTGGGTTGTGTAATGCACCCGCCACCTTTCAAAGGTGTATGATGGCTATCTTTTCGGAGTATATTGAAAACATCATGGAAGTATTTATGGATGATTTTTCTGTTTATGGATCTTCCTTTGATGATTGCCTAGCTAATTTGTCTTTGGTTTTGAAAAGATGTGAGGAGACTAATCTAGTCTTGAATTGGGAAAAATGCCACTTCATGGTAAGTGAAGGTATTGTGTTGGGACACTTGGTGTCCAATGATAACACGATTTATAGCATAGTTTTAGGTGTACATTTAGATAGGATTCTCGCTCAATCATGCATGATCTAGCACTAGTCCAATACGTTTTGCGCTCAAAACATGTATTTTGTCGAGATAGACGTCTACACGGACTTGTGTGCGTTTTGTAGGTATTTCGGGAAGTTTTGAGCTAAAACGATGCGTTTGAGGGTCGTTCATTTAGATGACACACTTCCGAACTCATTGGAACGCAAGCCAAGGGCTGAGGAGGACTCATGGAACCTTGCCAACACAAGCCATGCACCAAACCACAGCCTAATGATCCAAAACGAAGTTTCTGCACAGAATCACGGTTCTCTAAAGAACCACGGCCGTGGAAATGACCGTGGATTTTGCCAGATTCTCGTGACAGCTGTGCCACGACTCTCATGGCCAGCTCATGCACAATTTTTTATAAAAGTGGTCCTTGATGGGTTGTTTGAGGCAGCTGGGGGTAGTTTGGGAGCAGCTCATCCATTACCCATTTCTCTAACAAATATATTCTCAAAGAAGAAGATTTCTTTCTAGGAAGGAAAGTGCCAAAGAGAAGAAGAAAGGTTCCATTGAAGAGGAGAGAAGAACACACCATAGCTTTCTTGTATTTCGGATTTTATTTCTGGAGTTTGTAAACCCTTGAAACCTTCTTTTGGAAGGGTTGTAAGTAGCTCTAATTCCATTTTCGGATTTGTTTGTTCTTGAAGTTCATTGTTCATCTCTTTTCTTTCATTATCTTGCAATGGGGGTTATGATTTTATGTTTGCTTGCTTTGATTTCCATCATGAATGTTGTAGGCTAAATTGATGTGATTCTAGGGTAAGGAAAAGATGGTTTTGGCTAGAACTATGATAGGACGGATTTAGATTTACCTTTGGACGATTTTGTTTATGAACGTAGTTTCTGTTAGAAATCACGGGTAGTTCTTGAAGAACCACGGTCGTGGTTTCTATAGAACAAACCGTGATTTTCTCTGGTTCGAAGGATCTTACCTTAGATCTATATAAATGTTGAAACCCTAAGTTTTTGCTAAGTTTAACCTACCCTAGAGTATCCTAGAGTAGAGACTAAGTGTTAGGAGAGACTTACCCGGTAATCCTTGCCCTTAGAATTTAAAATAGCAAGACCTTAGGTAGTGGTGAGCCTAATAAGCCGTCATTGGATTAGATGTGCTAGGAATGTTGATTAGGACTTCCCATTCCGAGACTTACCCGGTAAGGATAGGTTAGATTCCTAATTAACAATTCCGGTTTGTGTAGAATTCCTAACCTTAGGTTCTTAGAGACTTACCCGGTAATGAGACCTTAGGTGTGGACTAGTTGGACCATGAGACCTACCCGGTAATTGATCCCAATTTAGAAACACTTAATCCCAACATATCAAAATCAATCCAAAGAATGAATAGATAACTTGAGTTCTATGCCATAACCGGAATTTCTAACCCCTAGAATCCGTCTTTCCTTTTCCTTGATCAATATCTTGTTTGATTTGTTTATTTGTGCTGATTTTTGGTTTAGTTTGATTGATTGTTTTGCATGAATTGTGATCTTTGATGTGATCACCTAAAACCAACCAAAACAATTGAGATTTTCTTCCTTTATTTTCTCCCTTTCTTTAGACTTAGATCTTGCTGAATTCAATCACAACTTAAATCAATTTCACCTTAGTCTTTGTGTTCGACCTCGGAATACTTATCTTTCTACATACGTCCCGTACACTGCGGGTGCGCTAGAAGTTAGGATAATTATAACGAGTATAAATTTAAGGCTTATTGCGTGCACACTTTTTAGCGTAACATCCAACCGTGGCATTGAGGTTGATAGGGCTAAGATAGAGACAATTGAGAAGTTGCCACCACCTACCTCGGTGAAGGGGGTAAGGAGTTTTCTAGGGCATGCCGGTTTCTACCGGAGATTTATCAAAGATTTCTCTAAGATTTCTAAGCCTCTTACTAACCTACTAATGAAAGATGTTGAGTTTGTTTTCTCCAAGGATTGCCTTGAGGCTTTTTGTAGGTTGAAGAATGCTTTGATCTCCGCACCTATCATGCAACCTCCGGATTGGAGTCTACCATTTGAGATCATGTGTGATGCGAGTGATGTAGCCATTGGGGCTGTTTTGGTGCAAAGGAAAGATGGGCTCACACATGCCATTTATTATGCTAGCAAGACGCTAGATGATGCCCAACTCAATTATGCTACCACCGAGAAGGAGTTGTTAGCGGTTGTGTATGCATTTGAGAAGTTCCGCTCATATCTTGTTGGAGCGAAGGTTATAGTGTATACGGATCATGCTGCGATCCGTTATCTCCTTACAAAGAAGGATGCCAAACCTAGGTTGATTCGGTGGATCCTTCTTCTTCAAGAGTTTGATTTGGAAATCCGGGACAAGAAGGGGTCCGAAAATTCTGTGGCGGATCACCTTAGTAGACTCCCACCATTGGGGCATGAGAGAGATGACATTCCGATGGATGACTCATTCCGGGATGAGCAATTGCAAATGATGGAGGAGTGTCTATTTCAAGTATCTAGAGGAAGTGAGCCATGGTATGCCGACATTGTGAACTACCTTGTGTGTGAGGAAGTGCCTCCCGGTTTTCATATGCCAAGAGGAAGAAGTTCTTTAAAGACGTGAGGCACTACTATTGGAGTGAGCCGCTTTTGTTCAAAAGAGGGCCGGATGGAGTGTTTAGGAGATGCATACCGGAGGATGAGGTGGAGAGTGTGATCCGCCATTGTCACTCCTTGCCATGTGGAGGCCATGCTAGCTCGCACAAGACATGTGCTAAGGTGTTGCAATCGGGTTTCTTTTGGCCAAGTTTGTTCAAGGATGTGCAAAACTTCGTGGTAGCTTGTGATGCTTGCCAAAGGACGGGCAACATCTCAAGGAGGAATGAGATGCCCTTGAACAACATACAAGAGGTGGAGATATTTGATGTTTGGGGTGTGTGTTCGCCCCTAGAGGTGTGTGCAAATAAGTTTTAAATTTATAAAACTAGAATCAAGCAAGCGAACCCGCAGTGTACGGATCGACGTAGTTAAGCAAGAATTCCAGAGTATCGAACACAGGGATTTGGGTGGGAACGAACTCGGTTGCAAGTTATCAAGCAAGTAAATATGAGAGTTTGCAAATATTGGGAAAACAACAATCCTAAAGATCCAGGTATCCAGCTGTGGCAATAGATTCAAGATATACTAATGATGTAAAGACAGAGTAGAGATATGCAAAGGTATACTAATGTAAGGTAATCGTACGGTTGAGGTTCCAAAAACCTTATGTGATTCACCTAAAAGATACCCCCTATACAGGTTGTTGAGGCTCAATATAGAAAGATTCTAAAGGCAAGAGTTAGTATCAGATACCCAAACTTATAATCTAAAGGTCAAGACTAACTTAACCGATTGAGGTTGTTGAGACTCACAATCGAGGTAGAGGTTGTTGAGACTCACTACCACCTAGAAAAGACAAGTCTAAACTAAGCTAAAACAAATCTTTAACTTTAGATTGAAGTAAAAGCAGGTTCGTAGATTCAAAGGAAATCACGGTTAGTTCTTGAGGTTCCACGGCCGTGGACTCAAGAACAGCCCGTAATTTGGGTATGTCGACGATGTTTCTCTAACTCTCAGGGTCTAATCTGGTTACGATCAATCTATCATCATCCAAGCCACAACTATCAACCCTTCACCTTAGAATTGTTAAGGGTTTTTAGCCAATAACAGTCATATTGATTTCAATTCAAGAATTAGAAGATGAAAAGATGAAAACTTTCAAGAACTTTCAATAATCTTCAAATAAATCTCAAGATCACAATCAAGAGCAAATGTTTATCAAAAGATTCAAAACAGAATAAACAATCACAACCTTAGGAAGAAAGAGAAACGGGATGTCAATCCGTTTTCAAATCAAACCTAAACAAGAAGAGAGATCTTCTTGCAAAATCTTCCAAGAACTTTCGATCTTCCACAAATCCGAAGATCACCACAGCAATCTCCACTAAAAGTGCGAGATTTGAACAACTCTCCGATGCAAACTTCGATCTCCAATGAGATCTCCCAAATACCTCTAAACGAGGGTTTGTGCGTTGCTAAGCGTCGATTAGTGGTGATGAATGAGGTAGACGGGGTGTAAGCGCTGATGATGAAATCTCTTTTCGGCTGTCTTTTTATAGGGCAAGACGTGATGTCGGCCCGGCCCAATCTTCAAAAAGATCATGGCTTCGAAGTGTGGCGAGAGATTTGCCAAGATCACGGTCGTGGAAGATTCCACGACCGTAATTCTAGGGCGTGGAAACAATTACGGTTAGTTCCACGACCGTAGAATCCCCTGGAATGAACATCGAATTCTGACTCTGAATCCACGGCCGTAATTCTGAACGTGGTTTTGGATTCCGGCCGTATTTTAGGGCGTGGTTTAGGGCAAGAACGTGATTCTTCCCTAAACTCGTGCATTCCTCAATCTAATACTCCAAATTGCTTCCAAAAAGTGTCCTCGATCTATGGACATATCAACTCAACTCTCCTTTGCTCGATTCCGTTCGGAAATAGCTCCAAATCACCTATAATCAACATAGAACTTGTGTAGATATCCATATCGACAATATAGGCAATACTAGCTCACATATGCATAAAGATCAATCAAAGACTATCAATATGAATCAAATACGATTAGAAAACGTGCCTAAAATATCACAATATTTCATGCTAACAAATAACCCCATACTTAACACTTGCTTGTCCCTAAGCAAGGTCTTTCAAAAAGCTTTAAACAAGAGTTAGAATGAAATATGTGTACCTTCTTTTGGATGAATGTGACTTCTAAGAAATAGATCATTCTCAAACCTTGCTTCAATCGTTTATTAAACTTTCACACACTCAATTAGAGAGTAAAAGGCAAAGAAAACTCATGAATCAATTTAACTTCCAAACAAGCATTATAACCTTCAAACATCATCAAAATCAATCATAAGAAACTTCAATTTAGATCACCAAGTCATATAACATTCTTTTGATCTTAAGGACTTTTAAAGAAAAGGTCTAGAATATGGAAAGGGAAGGGAAAACTTTAAGAGAGAGTGGTGCATAAAGCCGGGAAAGTGGACAACTACCTTCTTCTTCTTTTGCGGTTTCCGCAACACTTCACTTAGAGCTTCGCTCTCTTCTTTTCATTTTTCGACTTTACTTTTAGAGTTATGGATAGAGGTGCACAAAAACCGAAGCCTAGGAGATCGGCGTTTCTCAAATTTGCAAGAGATGCCTCAAACCCTTAGCGCACATACCATAATCCGCTAGGAATATCGCTCAATCCGACTTTGGCAAGACACAAACACCCGGCTATGTGAATGGTGCCGAGTTACTCATCGTCATGATTGACTTCCCCAAACCTACAATTTCTTTCTATTCGATTGATTGCAAATAATTGCTCTCATGGCCCTCCCACATCAAACATGCCTTTTTCTCATTTACTTCTTCCAAATTCCCGGATAGGTAAAGGAGGCTAGTATTTCAATGAGGAGCTAGATGATCAAAGAAAGAAGAAAGAAAGTATCGAATTGCCTTAATCATTTCAACAAGAAGTATAGGAACTTATAATGTGATTTCAACTTCAATTTCCTAACATGATTTAGGTAACATTTTCACATTATAAACTTGCAAAAGAGGTAAAATTTATTCATTCAAATCCTTTTCAATTCACAATCCTTTTAAGCATGTAATTGTCATCAAACTCAATTCACAAGTAGTTATCATGGAAATCATCTCAATTCATTAGAAGCACAAAGTTTTCAAAATTTTTCAATTTTTATGGGTTTTTAAAGTTCTTTTTCATGCAATGCAATAAGGAAACGTGTAACACATAATGAACATGCAAGGATAGTCTCGAATGAAAGCAAACATAGAGAGTAGAGTTATTACAAACTTTTTAGTACATCCCACCCCATACTTAGGACGAACATTGTCCCTAATGTTCAAAAGAAAGAACAAAAGAAAGAAAAGAAAAAGAAACTCACAAGCGGTGGCGGAAATGTCTAAAACGAACGGTCCTGCATCGATCACTGCGGCGCCGGCGGAGGTGGAAATGGAGAGAAACTCGGATCATAGAACCGCCCAAACTGCTGGCGGTAGACGTCCCTCATCATGTGGTCAAGGTCGTCTAAGCGTCCGTCTCTAGCATCCGCCCGGATCTCTAACGCTCCGACTCTCTCTGAAAGTCCGGTAGCCCAATCCGGCATCCTCTCATACCATCCCGGGGCGTGATCGTACCATGCGGGGGCATCGGCTGGTGCTGGCAGTGGTGGTGGTGGTGGTGCTGTTGGCTGCGTCGTGGACCAAGGAGGAGGTGTGTCGTACCAAGTGGGAGGTGTAGTCATCCACGTGGGCCTCTCACTCACGCTAGCGCGGCGAGATGACGAGCCTGAAGCTCTAGCTGGGCGTGGAGAGCGCCTAGGTACATCCCGGGCCGCCTCCGGCTGATCCGGAAACGTGCCGAAATCCTGCTCCGCTCCTCCACCACTCTCGTACTGATCTCCCATGTCCTCCTCATCCACAACCGGCGGTGGAACGTATGGGGGAGCTACAAGCCTGTTCACGTGCATCGCAGCGAACGTCTCCTTCCAATTGTGGCGTCCCGCCACAATGGAATACTCTGGCAGCCACTCTATACCCCTGCATGTCCTAGTCTCCCAAGGCATGCCCGCATAAGGCGGACCTCTATGTGTGGGGAAGATGAGTCCCCTAACCATATAAGCCTGTAGCCCTAATGGAACCGCCGGTATACGGGTGCAAGCTGAAAAATCTACACCAAACGACCTAGCAATGTGGGTTACTATCCCACCATATCCAATGTTCCCCTTCGATTTATTCTTGAGTTTACTCATCGTCGCCGCCAAAAGAGTAGCGCAATCTGCGCGGCATCCATAAAGCATACTGTAAAGAAGGAATAGCTCATCCGTCTTGATCTTTTGGGGCGTCTCCGTCCTAGGAAAGAGACACTCCGAAAGAACACGGTGGGCTATCTTCAAGGCTAGATGGTACATCAATCTAGCCTTGGTATCGGCGGGTTGCCAACGGTCCTCGTCGGCGTAAATCATAGCCACTTCCGCCCAAAAATCCTTGGCGGAAACGCCTCTAGGAAGTCGACCGTTGTAGGTCTCATGGAACCCGAAAATGGTCCCGAACTCAACAATGCTCAAGTGATAGTCTCGATTCATGAGACGGAAGGAGACGGTCCTATCTACTGGGCTGTGCTCAAAGGACGTCACAACCTCCCGGGTAATCTCCTCATAAGCGTCTTCACGAATGTTCGTGAAGATTAGTAATCCGGCTCTATCCAAGAGCCATGTGAGATCATCAACTATGTTGAGAGGATGTAGATCCTCCAACAACAAATACCTAGGGCCAATTATTGCCCTCTTCTCTATTTTCTCAAACGCAGCAATGTAGTTCTCATGTATGGTTGGGATGCTAGGGTGAGGTGGTGAAGATGGAGGTGAAGGTGAAGATGGTAGTGAGGGAGATGAGGGTGGTGGTGCCCTAGAGGTGGAGGGGTTCCCTTTCCTTTTCTTACTTTGCTCCCCTTTCTTCTCCTTTATCCTTCCCGACATTCTCCTCACAAAGTCCATTCTGTTCAAAATTACGGGCTGTTCTACAGAAACCACGGCCGTGGAACCTCCAGAGACCGTGATTCGTCACAGAATCTCGTGAATCTCAGCAAATTCACCAAATATCACCACAACAAGCAGTCCTAATCTAATTCCTTCCAATCTTTGTCAGTTCTTCCTAGAGTTCTATAGCAAAAACGAACTAAATCCGTGAAATTCGAGAAGAAAGATGTAACCTCTTTTTCGGATTGAAAAATCCAAAATGCGCGTTTGTTGATCGATTTCCACTCGATTTGTTGCTTGGATCTCGTTCGTGGTTGGATTTGCTGTAGTTTAGGATGAAGAATCGTTGAAAACGATTAGGAAACGAAGAATTTGGAGAGGATGAGGGTATTCGGTTTCTAGGTCGTGGAAATGGGGGAAAATTGTGGTGATTTTGTGAAGAAGTGTGGCTTTTATACTCGCAGGCAAATTTCCAAAAATCACGGTCTATCGGGGCATTCCACGGCCGTGGAAGTGTACGGAACCGTGGTTTTGATGATTTTTCACAGGCTTTTGAGAATTACGGCCACTGTAGCTGTGATGACCGTAATTTAGACCGTGGAACCTTCTGTAAAGCTTCAAAGTCCAATTTTCGTCACTTTTCTTCGACATTATCCTCCCTTTCTCCTTTTCCATCGATCCTACAACCAAAAACACGAACATACCGGAAGAAATCGAGGCAAAATAAAGCGAAAACGTCTATTCTAAACTAATCTATGAATCGAAAACAAAAACGAGAATGCAATACCTTGGGTTGCCTCCCAAGAAGCGCTTTGTTTAAGGTCCGTAGCTAGACCATATTCGCACTTATTCGAGTGCGGTAGGCGCAAACTCCTCAGCTTGGAGTTCCGGCGTATACTTCTTGAGTCGTTGGCCGTTCACCTTAAAACTTCCGCTAGCTTCACCCCATACTTCAACTGCACCATGGGGGAAAATGCGCTTAATTAGAAAAGGTCCATTCCAACGAGATTTAAGCTTACCTGGAAAGAGGCGAAGTCTTGAATTGAAGAGGAGAACTTGATCTCCTTCTTTGAAGTCCTTTGGAATGATATGCTTATCATGCCAACGCTTTGCTCTTTCCTTGTAGATTTTAGCGTTTTTGTAGGCGTTCAAACGGAGTTCATCCAGCTTGTTGATGTCTAGGAGACGCTTCTCTCCTGCTTCCTTCATGCCGAAATTCAGCCATTTGATAGCCCAAAACGCTTTGTGTTCCAGCTCTACCGGTAAATGACAAGACTTCCCATACACAAGGTTGTATGGTGTGGTTCCTATGGGAGTCTTGTACGCAGTCCGGTATGCCCATAATGCATCATCTAGTTTCAAGGACCAATCCTTCCTAGTCCTCGAAACTGTCTTCTCTAGAATTCCCTTGATCTCCCTATTTGAGATCTCAACTTGTCCACTCGTTTGTGGATGGTAAGGGGTAGCGATCTTGTGAGTAACCCCATACTTGGCTAGAAGAGCTTCAAAGTGACGGGCTATGAAGTGAGAACCTCCATCACTAATGATCGTCCTTGGTGTTCCGAATCGTGGAAAAATGGTCTTGTTAAAGAACTTAACCACCACCATGGCATCATTTGTGGGAGAGGCAATTGCTTCCACCCATCTAGAAACGTAGTCTACCGCCAATAATATGTATTGGTTTCCACAAGAAGATGGGAATGGTCCCATGAAATCGACTCCCCAAACGTCGAAAATCTCCACCTCTTGGATGTTGTTGAGGGGCATCTCGTTCCTTCTAGAAATATTGCCTGTTCTTTGACAAGCATCGCAACAAGAAACAAAGGACTGCACATCTTTAAATAAAGTAGGCCAATAGAATCCAGATTGCAATACCTTTGCGCTAGTTTTGTTCGAACTAGCGTGTCCTCCACAGGGTAGTGAATGACAATGGCGGATGACACTTTGCATCTCATCTTCCGGCACACATCGCCGAATGATGCCATCCGGACCTCTCTTGAAGAGGAGAGGCTCGTTCCAATAGTATTCACGGACGTCTTTAAAGAACTTCTTCCTTTGTGCGTAGGATAGTCCGGGCGGTATCTCCTGGCAAACCAAATATTTAACAAAATCAGCAAACCATGGTTCGTTACCTTTGGAGATCTCGTTGATGCACTCCTCTATGATGTGTAGGTGCTCGTCTGGAAAGGAGTCATCAATGGGTAGATGGTCGTCCTCTAGATGTGTGAGGCGACTCAAATGATCCGCAACAGAATTTTCCGAGCCTTTCTTGTTGCGGATCTCAAGATCGAATTCTTGTAGGAGAAGAATCCATCTAATCAGCCTTGGTTTCGCATCTTTCTTCGCAAGGAGGTACCGGATCGCAGCATGATCCGTGTAGACAATTACCTTTGCACCTACAAGATAAGAGCGAAACTTGTCAATAGCGTAGACAATGGCTAGAAATTCTTTTTCCGTAGTGGCGTAGTTGAGCTGAGCTTCATCTAGCGTCTTGCTAGCGTAGTATATGGCGTGGGTTCGTCCTTCCTTTCGTTGCCCAAGAACAGCTCCAATGGCTACGTCACTAGCATCGCACATAATCTCAAAGGGGAGAGTCCAATCCGGAGGTTGGATAATGGGTGCTGAAATTAGAGCTTGCCGGATAGTGTTGAACGCATCTAAACATTCCTGTGAAAACTCAAAAACCGCATCCTTCATCAATAGATTAGTGAGAGGTTTTGATATCTTAGAAAAGTCTTTAATGAAGCGTCTATAAAATCCAGCATGTCCTAGGAAACTTCTTATCCCTTTCACCGAAATCGGGGGAGGAAGTTTCTCTATGGTCTCTATTTTAGCCTTATCTACCTCTATCCCTCTACTAGAGACTAAGTGACCTAATACGATTCCTTCTTTAACCATGAATTGACACTTTTCCCAATTAAGAACTAGGTTAGTATCTTCACAACGTTGTAAAACGAGAGAAAGGTTAGAAAGGCAATCGTTAAAAGAGGAACCGTATACGGAGAAGTCGTCCATGAAGACTTCCATGATTTCCTCTACGTACTCGGAGAAGATGGCCATCATGCACCGTTGAAAGGTGGCTGGGGCGTTGCAAAGCCCGAACGGCATTCTCCTATAGGCGAACGTACCCCAAGGGCACGTGAATGTGGTCTTCTCTTGATCATCCGGATGTATCGGAATCTGAAAGAAGCCACCATAACCGTCAAGGTAGCAAAAGTATGAATGTTGTGCTAACCTTTCAAGCATCTGATCGATGAATGGCAATGGAAAGTGATCCTTCCGCGTTGCGTTGTTGAGCTTGCGGTAGTCTATGCACATTCGCCATCCAGTCACGGTTCGGGTAGGAATGAGTTCGTTGTTCTTGTTGGTGATGACCGTCATTCCTCCCTTCTTTGGAACTACTTGAACTGGACTCACCCACTTGCTATCGGAGATAGGATAGATGATACCTGCATCAAGAAGTTTAAGAATTTCCTTCTTGACAACCTCCTTCATGGTCGGATTCAACCGCCTTTGAGGTTGTCTTGAAGTTCTAAAGTCCTCCTCCATTAGTATCTTGTGCATGCATAAGGAGGGTTTAATTCCTACTAAGTCCTCAATAGTATAGCCTATGGCTTTTCTATGTTTCCTAAGGACAATCATGAGCTGTTCATGTTCATCTATGCTTAATTCGGAGCTAACGATAACCGGAAAGGTAGAATTAGATCCAAGAAAAGCGTACCTTAGATGAGCGGGAAGTGGTTTGAGTTCCATTGCTTTCGGAGCTTCCAATGATCCTTGAGGAGCTTCCGATGTTTCCTTAGAAGTTTCTAAGGATGTTGAATGGGTTGGAGAAGAATTAGAAGAAGTTGAAGAAGTATGCCGATCACCCTCTTCCACGGTCAAAATTACGGCCTCCTCATGTGTTCCACGGCCGTAATATCCTCTGGAATGGAGATCGATTTTGGTCGTGGAATCCACGGTCGTGGAATACAGAGTATGACCGTGGATTCTAGTATTCTCAGCCTCATCGTGGAGTTTCTCAAACTCCACTTCATGCATCTCTTCTTGTGCTTCCAAGGCTTCAATTTCCTCTTTGCACTCTTCTTCTTCCCCTTCATTGGTTAGACTCATAGTGATAACCTTTTGTAAAGGATCGTTAAAGAGAATCGCACTTACCTCCTCCCTACACAAACCTTCTTCGTCTTGGATGTCGTAGATATCCTCGTCAAAGATTGGTTCCTTCACTAGAGTGGAAAGAACGAACTCCACTTTTTCTTCTCCAATGTCAAAAGCGAGTCTTCCATTCTTGCAATCGACCATGCAGCCGGAAGTTGCAAGAAACGGTCTTCCGAGTATAACTGGGACCGGACTATCTGCAGGAATGTCAAGCACGACAAAATCAATGGGAACAAAGAATTTACCTAGCTTGACCGGGACGTCTTCTACAATGCCGACGGGACGAGTAATGGATCGATCCGCCATGTATAACGTCATCTTCACCGGTTTAGGGTTGCCTAAACCGATCTTCCTGCACAACGCAAGTGGTATGATGCTCACACTTGCTCCTAAGTCGCATAAAGCGTCATATATGACCTCTCCCACTCCAATGGGAATGCAAAATGACCCCGGATCTTTCAGCTTTGGGGGCATTTTCTCCTTCATCGTCTTGATGAGATCCGAAGAATCTGAACTCATCTTGACCTCTCCAAAATCTTCTAGCTTCCTCTTGTTAGAGAGGAGCTCCTTCAAGAACTTGCCATAAGCCGGCATACCTACAATGGCATCAATGAAAGGTATATTAATATGCAGCTTGCTCATGAGTTCTATGAACTTACCGAATTGCTTGTCTAGGCGCGCTCGCGCTCTAGATTGAGGGAACGGTAGGGGAGGTTTGTAAGCTGCAGGAGGGACATAGACGTCTTCCTTCTCCTTCCCCTTTTCTTTGTCCTTCACTACGGGGACTTCAACGAACGTAGGCTGCGGATCGATGGTAGTCACTCCGCTCCTAGTTGTAATCGCCATTACCCTTCCCTTAGGGTTGTCCTCCGTCTTTCCTGGAAGCTTCCCTTGATTTCTAGGAACTTCCTCCGCATGATCGAACATTTGGTTTTCTAAAACCTTTTGAGCTTTGTCGATTTTAGAAACTCGATCATCAAACTTAATGAGGCGGTTCTCCATCCCTTGAAGCTTTCCCAAGATTGTTTCCAACATGGGGTCTGGCTTCTCCTTCCCCGTATTGTTTCCTCCATTAGATGATTGCTCCTGGCTTTTCAAAGGAGTAGAGGAAGAGGAAGGTGGAGTTAGTGAGTTAGAATTGGAAGGATAAGAGTTACCGGAATTTTGTTGATTGGGGCGCCAATTGTTGTTGTTCGAACCCCGATTGTTGTTCCAATCATTGTTCCGGTTGTTGTTGTTTCCATTCCAGTTGTTATTCCGGTTGTTACCCCGGTTGTTGTTGTTGCCGCCATTGTTGTTGCCCAAATAGCCAACATCCTTCCCTTGTTGCTTTGGGAAGTTGGTCTTGATAGCCTCCTTCAACTCTTTGATCTCATTGTTGAGGGAGAAAATCTGATTTTGAGCTTCATGTGTGAGCTTCGCTCCTTGCTCCACACGATTTCCCTTCACTTTCCGGTGGGAATACTTCTCTATGACTCTTGCTTGCTTCTCAATGAAGTCCCAAGCGTCATCTTCTCTCATGTCCATGAACGTTCCACATGAGAGGGATTGGAGGTTGAATTGCGTTCCCGCATCCAGCCCTTTGTAGTAAATCTCTAGCAAGGCAAGCTTGGATATGCCATGATGAGGGCAATCCAAGAGCAAATCTTGAAACCTTTCCCATGACTGAAACAAACTTTCGTTAGGTCTCATAGAAAAAGCATTAATCTTACCTCTAAGTTCCGCCGTTTTGGAAGGCGGAAAGAATTTGGTGAGAAACTCTGCGGAAAGGTCTTCCCATGTGTCTAGTTTCCCATTAGGAAGAGCTTGGTACCAAGACAACGCTTTCCCTTTCAAGGAGAAAAAGAAAGGTTTGAGCTTATAGCTGTTGGTAGTAGCGTTCTTCGGTCTCATCGTCTCCATCATGCACTCGAAGTTTTGCAAGTGTTGGTGTGGAGATTCAGCACTTGTACCGCCAAACTGGTTTTGGCGAACAAGGGTGATAACTTGAGGGTTAAAGCTAAACCC
Organism: Fagopyrum esculentum; assembly: GCA_033239045.1. NCBI lineage: Eukaryota > Viridiplantae > Streptophyta > Magnoliopsida > Caryophyllales > Polygonaceae > Fagopyrum > Fagopyrum esculentum. Next base: position 33,687,625 of record BSUD01000001.1, on the reverse strand, counting down.
TTGAACATCTTCAGCATCAAAATTCACACCTAAGCGGCGTGGTTGTTGTGTTGGATCCATCCGTTGGCCAAGAGTTCTTGGCTCATTATCCACACGTTCGACTCTCGCATTCCTTGGTGGGATGCGGCGATTTGTAGTTCCTTGTGGATGGAAGGGATTTATATTGATCGTAGGATCAATCTCTTCTAATGGCGGCATGGAAGAGTCACTATCATCAGCGGATGAGTGGCTTTTTCTTTTAGACCTTGATCTCCTTCTTGAGGACTTCTTGCCAACCTTGTCTTCAAGGTCGCTCATCTTTACCCTCATTTGGAAGAGCATGTCTTGTAGACCGTTAACTTGAGATTGATGACGATCCATCTCATCCTTGCGGAGAGTCTCATTCCAACGGAGTTGAGCATCTTTTTCCGCTAACTCCGTATGAAAATCACGTCGTTTTCTTCAGCCATCTTCTTTTCCTTGCGCTTTTGCCTTAAGTTTTTCTCTAGCTCTTGATCAAGAGGCAAGAGATCTTCGGTGTTCCTAGACCTGCGCATGCACTCAAAGAAAAATCAAATAACGAGAGCAAGCTCCCAAGCTTGACAACGGCTACCGGATTCGGCCGAAACCAAATCCCCGGCAACGGCGCCAAAAACTTGTTCGCCCCTAGAGGTGTGTGCAAATAAGTTTTAAATTTATAAAACTAGAATCAAGCAAGCGAACCCGCAGTGTACGGATCGACGTAGTTAAGCAAGAATTCCAGAGTATCGAACACAGGGATTTGAGTGGGAACGAACTCGGTTGCAAGTTATCAAGCAAGTAAATATGAGAGTTTGCAAATATTGGGAAAACAACAATCCTAAAGATCCAGGTATCCAGCTGTGGCAATAGATTCAAGATATACTAATGATGTAAAGACAGAGTAGAGATATGCAAAGGTATACTAATGTAAGGTAATCGTACGGTTGAGGTTCCAAAAACCTTATGTGATTCACCTAAAAGATACCCCCTATACAGGTTGTTGAGGCTCAATATAGAAAGATTCTAAAGGCAAGAGTTAGTATCAGATACCCAAACTTATAATCTAAAGGTCAAGACTAACTTAACCGATTGAGGTTGTTGAGACTCACAATCGAGGTAGAGGTTGTTGAGACTCACTACCACCTAGAAAAGACAAGTTTAAACTAAGCTAAAACAAATCTTTAACTTTAGATTGAAGTAAAAGCAGGTTCGTAGATTCAAAGGAAATCACGGTTAGTTCTTGAGGTTCCACGGCCGTGGACTCAAGAACAGCCCGTAATTTGGGTCTGTCGACGATGTTTCTCTAACTCTCAGGGTCTAATCTGGTTACGATCAATCTATCATCATCCAAGCCACAACTATCAACCCTTCACCTTAGAATTGTTAAGGGTTTTTAGCCAATAACAGTCATATTGATTTCAATTCAAGAATTAGAAGATGAAAAGATGAAAACTTTCAAGAACTTTCAATAATCTTCAAATAAATCTCAAGATCACAATCAAGAGCAAATGTTTATCAAAAGATTCAAAACAGAATAAACAATCACAACCTTAGGAAGAAAGAGAAACGGGATGTCAATCCGTTTTCAAATCAAACCTAAACAAGAAGAGAGATCTTCTTGCAAAATCTTCCAAGAACTTTCGATCTTCCACAAATCCGAAGATCACCACAGCAATCTCCACTAAAAGTGCGAGATTTGAACAACTCTCCGATGCAAACTTCGATCTCCAATGAGATCTCCCAAATACCTCTAAACGAGGGTTTGTGCGTTGCTAAGCGTCGATTAGTGGTGATGAATGAGGTAGACGGGGTGTAAGCGCTGATGATGAAATCTCTTTTCGGCTGTCTTTTTATAGGGCAAGACGTGATGTCGGCCCGGCCCAATCTTCAAAAAGATCATGGCTTCGAAGTGTGGCAAGAGATTCGCCAAGATCACGGTCGTGGAAGATTCCACGACCGTAATTCTAGGGCGTGGAAACAATTACGGTTAGTTCCACGACCGTAGAATCCCCTGGAATGAACATCGAATTCTGACTCTGAATCCACGGCCGTAATTCTGAACGTGGTTTTGGATTCCGGCCGTATTTTAAGGCGTGGTTTAGGGCAAGAACGTGATTCTTCCCTAAACTCGTGCATTCCTCAATCTAATACTCCAAATTGCTTCCAAAAAGTGTCCTCGATCTATGGACATATCAACTCAACTCTCCTTTGCTCGATTCCGTTCGGAAATAGCTCCAAATCACCTATAATCAACATAGAACTTGTGTAGATATCCATATCGACAATATAGGCAATACTAGCTCACATATGCATAAAGATCAATCAAAGACTATCAATATGAATCAAATACGATTAGAAAACGTGCCTAAAATATCACAATATTTCATGCTAACAGTGTGGACTTCATGGGACCATTCCCCTCCTCTTGTGGCAACCTCTACATCCTATTGGCGGTGGACTATGTTTCGAGATGGGTGGAGGCAATCGCCTCTCCCACAAATGATGCCAAGGTTGTGGTGCGGTTCTTCAACCGAGTGATCTTCCCTAGGTTTGGAACACCAAGGGTGATCATAAGTGATGGAGGGAAGCATTTCACCAATAGGAACTTTGGGGCACTTTTGGCTAAGTATGGGGTGACTCATAAGGTGGCAACACCTTACCATCCCCAAACTAGTGGCCAAGTGGAGATCTCCAACCGGGAGATAAAAGGAATTCTTGAGAAGACGGTTTCTAGGACGAGAAAGGATTGGGCTATGAAGCTCGATGATGCTTTGTGGGCTTATAGAACCGCTTTCAAGACACCAATTGGCACCACTCCCTACAAGCTAGTCTATGGCAAGTCTTGCCACCTTCCGGTAGAGATGGAGCATAGAGCATATTGGGCTATAAGGTGGTTGAATTTTGACCTCAAGGAGGCCGGAGAGAAGAGGTTGCTAGACATGAATGCTCTTGAGGAGATCCGGTTAGATGCTTATGAAAACGCCCGGATCTACAAGGAGAGGACCAAACGGTGGCATGACAAGCGCCTCGTCCCGAAGGAGTTGAGTGAAGGCGACCTTTTCCTTCTCTTCAACTCAAGGATGCGGCTCTTCCCCGGAAAGTTAAAATCGAGGTGGACCGGTCCTTATGTGGTGAAGAAGATCTTTCCCCATGGAGCGGTTGAGATAGGAGGGGAGCATTGTGGAGATTTTAAGGTGAATGGGCACCGGTTGAAGAAGTATATCCCGGGAGCTCCGGTGGAAATGATTGCCCCACTTCACCTTGAGTGAGACGCCCCCGAGTTTGGTCAAGCTAATGACCTTAAAGAAGCGCTTGATGGGAGGCAACTCATTGGTAGACATCTTTCCCTTTTCGTTTTTGTTTTTGTTTTGATTTTTCTGTTTTTGTGTGTTTGGTGTGCTTTGTGTGTGTGCTATAGTCTTGGTAGCATGGAAGCCTTGCATGGCATGAGGATGATGATGATGAGTCCCTCATCAATTATGGGTGGAGCGGACGCGGAACTTGGACGGCTAGCGGTGCCTAGCGCGGGTCCCGACGCCATGATGAACATTTAGAGCTCTCTACCATCGTTGATAGGATCATCCACCATTAATCCACTTGAGTAACCCCAAATACCGAAGCAAACCATTTTTACATTGTGAGAACCCTCTTTCACTCTTCTCTACTTGAATGCCACATTGGGGACAATGTGTTTCTAAGTATGGGGTGGGGTTTGCATGATCCTTTGCATGATTAGCATCTAGGATAGTTTAATATTGTCACATGTTTTGCATTATACATAGACATTTCGAAAAATCCAAAAAAATCAGAAAATTTAAAAAAAATTTTAGCGCTTCTAAGCTTGGGAATGACCCTTATGATGAAAGTGTCTTGTGGATTGGCTATGGATGGCTTTATGTGACGAATAGATGAATGCATATTTGGACTTGAAGTACTTATCTTGAATCCCATGAATGGATTGTGATCATGATGTTTGTCTTGATTGGATTGAGTATTGAAAGTCGAAATTACATGTTAGTTCTTGCACATCATCTAGGAATGAATGAGGCAATTCATCTCTCTCTACTTCTCGTCTTGATCATGTTGTTTGAGCACCTCAATTGATATAAATTTGACCTCTTTTGACCCATCCGGGAATAGGATCATGTTAGTGTGTTGAGTGTGTGAAAAGCAAGTGTGGGGTGAAGTTGTTGATGAATGAATGTCATGAATGAAGTGCTGAATTTGTTGTGAAAAGTGTAGAAAAAATATAGGTTTGGGGACGTTGGTTTAAATGACGAGTAATTCGGCACCATTCACATAATCGGGTGTTTGTGCCTTGCCAAAGTCAAATAAATCGATAGTCCTAACGAGCTTTGGTATGTGTGCCCGGTGTGGATGCACCTCGAAAAATTAAAAAAAAAAGCCCGAGGACGGCTAATCACCAAGGTTTCGGCTTTTGTACACCAATGCCATTGTCTCAAAAATAAGTGAAAGAAAAAGAAAAGATGGAGAAAATATACACTTGTGGGAAGTTGATAAAAATATGAAGTTGTGAAGTTAGTTCCATTCCCGGATTAGCATCACATAGCCTAGAAAAATTCCCACCTAATCACAACGTTTCTTGGCCTTTTATTTCACAAGCCCTTGTGACCTATTTGCATGTGTGTAAGACTTAGTGATCTAGATTGAATATGCTCATGATCATCTTGACTTCTTCATTTTTACATTTCATGCATGCTTTTGAGTTAAGTATAATTGTCTTTCCGTGCCTTCATTTATTCGATGCATGATTGCTTTTCCATTGCTATGAAACATGACTATGAAGGTGATCCAATATTAGAAGCACGACTCCAAAAATATTTTCGGTTTTTCATGCATGCATAAATCATGTCATCTTTTAGTCTATAGTTGGGACTTGCTCGGGGACGAGCAAACCTTAAGTATGGGGTATTTTTGATAACACGATTTATGGCTTAGGTTTAGGTAATCATTTAGATAGTTTTTCCGCTCATTCATGCATGGTCTAGCACTAGTTCACGACGTTTGCACTCAATTCACGTATTTTGTCGAGATAGATGTCTACACGGACTTTTGCATTGCTTTGTAGGTATTTTGGGAGATTTAGGAGCTTAATCGATACATTTGAGGATCGTTCCTCGAGATGACACACCTTCCGACTCATCGGGATGCAAGTTAGGAGCTAAGGAGGACACTTGGGACCTTGTTGGTGCATGTCATACACCAAATCGTAGCTTAATGATCCAAAACAAGCTGAGGCACCAAAACCACGGTCACTGGGACTTCCACGGCCGTGGAATTGGACCGTGGTTTTTGCCAGACGGTTGTGACAGCTGTGTCACGATCTTCATGGCCGACTCTTGCAAATTTGTAGGATAAATAGGTGGTCCTGCAAGGCTGAAAAAGGGGGAGACATCCACTCTCACTACCATTCTCTCCCATACTCTCAACAAGAAGATTCTCTCAATTGGAAGCTTGGAGAGGAGCTACCATTGAAGGAGAAGGAAAGCTCCATTGGAGAAGAGGGGAAGAACACACCATTGTTAGCCTTTGATAGATTTTAGAGTGAAGATTATCGGAATCGTTTTCTAGGGTTGTAAGAATCAATTGAACCTTCTTTTGAAAGGTTGTGAGTCTTTCTAAATCTCATATTCAGCTTGGTTTTACTTTGTTTAACTTGCTTATCTCTTTCTCTTCTTTATCTTGCAAATGGAAGCCATGATTTTATGCTTGATGATTTCGATTGTGATGATGTATGTTGTAGGCTAAATAGATGTGATTCTAGGGTAAGGAAAGGATGGTTATGGCTTGGACTATGATAGTATACACTTGAATGTATGCTTGGATGATTCGTTGCTTGAACCTAGTCACTGTTAGAAACCACGGTTTATTCTAGACAAACCACGGCCGTGGACCTTGATGAACACCCCGTGATTTTGATGAATTTGCTTGTAATGATAAATCCAAGTGTTAGGTTGTTAGATTGTTGAAATCCTAGTATTTGTTGAGCTAATTCTATCCTAGGGTGACCTAGTGTTAGCAACTAAGTGTTAGAAGAGACTTACCCGGTAATTCTTGCTCTTAGATACCGAAGATGACAAACTCTAGGTAGTAGTGAGCCTCATAAGCCGCTATTGGACTGAGTGTGCTAGGATAGGTGTTTAGGACTTACCTTTCCGAGACTTACCCGGTAAAGAGAAGTTAGATCCCTAGAATACCATCCGGTTTGTGTAGAACTCCATTCCTTAGGCTCTTTGAGACTTACCCGGTGATGAGACCTTAGGAACGGATTAGTGGACCATGAGACCTACCCGGTGATTGATCCCAATCTAGAAACACTCACTTCCAACATACTATAGTTGATCCAAGGAATGATTAGATAGCTTGAGTCCTATGCCATAACCGGAATTTCCGACCCCTAGAATCCGTTTTTCCCCCTTTGATTACATATTTCGTATTTGTTTGTTACTTGTGGTGATTGCTTAGCTGATTGTTTATTTGCATGATTTGTGATCCTTGATTGATCACCTAAAAACCAAACCAAAAACATTGAGATTTTCTTTTCTTTATTCCTTTCTCTTTTCTTAGCCTAGATCTTCACTATCCTTAGTCATTAATCGATTCAATCTCACCTCAGTCTTTGTGTTCGACCTCGGAATACTATCCCTACTACAAAATGTCCCGTACACTGCGAGTTCGCTAGGAGTTAGGAGAAATATATCGAGTTATAAATTTAAGGCTTTTTGCGTGCACACAATCCTAAGCGTAACAGTTTGATAGCTCCAAATTGCTTAGGTTCTTCTAGAACTTGTGATTGACTCTTTTGCAAAACTACATATACATATGGGAATCTCTTTGATGTAAAGAGGATTGATACCCTCTTTGATAAACTTTTGTTACCTTTTTCCTCCTATATATGATATCCTTCTATTCTGTCATTTATTGCCTATAGATTTCCCTTCTTTGGTGCTCCTAAAAATAGCCTCACGACCATATTAATCTCATGAAAAATTATCCGGGGTCATGAAGTGAGAAGAGATACAAAGAAAATAAGTTTGGGGTGCTCCGTCAAAGACTCGAGATGTATTGCAAGGAATTTTGAAATTTTTGGATCATATCAAGCTTCCAATATATTTTCAAGACTTGTGAAGATGACGAAAAGTTTCCGCTAAAAATCATGTTGTATACCAAGTAAGAGTTTTATTTTGCAAATGTTATTTTTGTTTATCCCTAAAAGAGAAAGAGAAAAGTGGAGATTTATGTGCTTAAAGATAGATGCTTATGCAAGAAGTATGAAATCAAGAAAAAGAGCTAATGAAGATTAATGTAAGATGAATAATTGTAGCGGTCTCATTGTTTTGAGAGAAGAACTGATGCCCGGATATTATAAGCCTCTTTTTCGTACTCTTTTTTGCCTACCAACATCACTACTCCTTGTCCCATCATTCCCGTTACACACGATAAAAGGTCTCATGATTTACATAATTTATTTGAGTTTTCCTTCACAAGTGGTAGAGTTTAAGAACGCCTTGAGAAGCCTATGGTAAGACCTTTATCTTTTTGTCGAGCTTGAGCGTTAACCCTTTACACATTTTGGTAAGATGAGTTAGACACATTTCCCTTTGAGACTTTTGGATTAATTTTTTCCCGTTACCTTAAATGATGATTCATACTATGATGGCTTGGTTTGAAAGGTTGTTTGTTTTTCCCAACTAAGGCATGCTCTTGTCGTGCAATGCAGCTTTTTGATTTGCATATTACTCACTCAATCGAGGACGAGTAAGAGCTAAGTATGAGGTATTTTGATAGCATCAAAACATACATGCTTTCTACCCTCTTGTTCATGCATATTTCACCTCTTTTGGCAAGATATATGTTCTCATAATGCAGAATGCATTCATATTATGTTTTCGTTATCTACTTTCGGTTGTTTCACATTTCAAGCGTTCAAGGCCTACTTTGACACATTTTAGATCCATACAGTGAACCCAAGTATGAGAGCTCGATCTTCCTTGAAGTCAAGTGTCATAAATCAACATCACATGTGAATGAGGATTGATTGATCAAGAAACTAAAGAACCACCTTGGATGCAAGCCAGGAACCAAGTTGCAAAGGAGCGTAAAATCATACAAGACGACATCCTAGACGGGATGAGATGGCTTATGAGACGATATTTAGGCCGTCTCCTAAGCCGTTTGGATTGGACCACACCATCAACACCATAATTGACCCAAACGAGGAAGAGCCGAATCCCAAATCATGTGAGACGGCTTGCTAGGCCGCCTCTATGCCGCCTTTGCCTTTATCCCTTTGTCGTCTAGACTTCAGCGGAAATTGTGATCTATGATCTATTCTCTTATCTTTTGTTGGTCCTTTTGTGTATATTTTGGCCTGAGATTTTTTCTATATATTTCCCGTTTTTAGGCTTCTAGAGTAGATAGTCCGACTCAAGATTCCGAACCCTAGTAGGGTTAGACTTTATTTGTCACATTGCTATTTTATTCCTTTGAGCTTTATTATATGCAAAGACTATTATTTTCTTCCGATTTGTCTCATCGATCCATATTTGTCTAAGTCTCTTTTGATCTAAGGGGTTTGTTGAACCCTATGATGGATCGATGGTTGCTGTTTATGTGAATTACCAAATAAATGTCACCAAGTATATGTTTCTTTATAAAGTGTTGTGTATTCTTCTGTTATTTACCTTCGAAAGCAGTGGCGTTTATAAAGGATTTAGATAAAATTGTTACGGCAGAAACGAGGTTGTTTTATATGTTATTTTGCAACAAGAACCGTGGCATTCTTCATTTTCCTTATGTGGAGCAACACCTGGAGGTAATTGGCATCAAAATTAGGTTATGGATTCAACTGAAAACCAGCTTGAATCATCAAAAACCTGAACAACTAGAAATCGCACATTTTAAGCATAGACAAAATTATAATTGATTAAGCATTGAACAAGCTTACCTTATAAAGTGCTGAAAACTTTTCAAGCAAGCATAGAAATTGGCTATCATCTAGAGATCTTAGCTATTCTACGAAGGTTAAATTCAAATGAGAAGCATAGCAAGAAAAGCGCTGAACCAAAACGTTCGGATCTGGATTCGGTTTAATGGCGGCAAGATGACGGTTGCTTAGATGAAAATGTAGATCCGATTGTTCTAGGAGCTTGAGGCTCACACTTTGACTCTCTTTAGTATCGCAAAGGCAACATACAGTTGATGCATCGTGGTGCTTCTTAGGAGGATTCTGGAGACTTGCTTACCGATGATCGTCACTTTTGAGAACCAGAAACCACCGACCGAAATCCGTGTGATAACCTTGGTTGGGCGTGAAACACATTTTGTACCGGTGAGTGTATTGTGTAATCAAAACTTAGTTTTATTGTTCCCATTTCTTACTAACTCTTTCATGCAGTTTACCCGACCTTCTAGGTTTGACTCTCGAAAAATTCACCTTTACCCCTCTACCAATCGGATGGAAACGTCATGACCTTAGTATGGAAGGATGGAATACATGCATACGATCACTTTCGACGACTTGAGTACCCACTAACTAGGACACAAGTAGATTTCATTAGAAAGTTATAACCACTGACATAAATACATGCATACGGTTGAGGTAATTATAAGTTAGTTTCTATTATTTTGAAAATATCAATGTATCGGTCATTGTATAATATAAAGCTTGGCTTCATATTTTTGGAAATCGAATAAATGTTTCAACGAATTGTTTTTATAACTTTGTAATGGAATCTTGTTAAATATATAAATATCACTTTTAAGTTATTTTATCATGTTCAAAATTAAATTTTTGCTTGAAAATATCCAAATTAATTTCACTTCAAGTTAATTTATGAAAATATAATTTAATCAAGTACATTACGTTCCGGCCTTACTCGTTAGGATGTCATCTGTTTGAGATCCAAAGGTTCTTGCTATTTTTTCTTTGTCTTGTTACCAAGATAGGTAATTGTACCTTGTTCACTTTATTGTTTAGCATATGCAGGACATTACTTTCTTCTATGCAGTTGTGTAGGCTAACCGGTGAGTTGTTCTCAGTGATCTCACCATTATTGATTTCTTTATTACTTCCCTGCAGACTGTTCAACATAATGTGTATTATGCAGACCTTTATGCTCAGGAATTTGGCATCAAAATTGATGAGAGGCTTGTTATTGTTAATTTTGTTGAAGCACATGTTTTACCTCTCCATGTGAGTGTATTTTATGTAATGGGTACTTTGCAGACCTTTATGCTCAGTGATCTCACCTTTATTACTTCCCTATAGATTGTTCAACATAATGTGTATTATGCAGACCTTATGCTCAGGAATTTGGGTGCTGAGTTGTGCTTATTGCCTTTGCAGCTGAAATATCATGATAGTGGTACATGAATAGATCAGTTTATATTCATATTTTTCAGCAAAACACAATTTGAAGCCAAACTAGCAAGTAGCCTATTAGGTCAATTGGTAGAGCAATGTGTTGACACACAAAGATGTGGTTTGAATCTCACATAGGCTAATATGCTCTCTTAAGCCAACCGATTTAGAATAAAATTAAAAGAGTCACTTTTTGAACTAATGAAAAGGAACTCTCATGAAACAGACCCAAAAATTTTAATACTAGTTTTCAACATTATTTTTGTAAAAAATCAAAGTAAACACTGTCAATATGCCTATGGATTAGTTTTCCTCACAATTTGAAGCTTCTAAGTCTTGTGTTGCAAACGGAAGTTCCATTATATTTTATTGAACAGATGTTTGTGAACTTGGTTCAAAGCTTTCTTGATAAGATATCCCACATATTTGGTTTGACATGATCAATTCATTATCAGGCATCTGTCAAAATTTCAAGAATATAAATAATTAATAAACATGAACAGAAACATAAGCATATCTTGTAAACAAACATATAAAGTAAGCACACACTCACATTATAAGGATCCAAGAGCATTGTCATATATCCACCATTAGAAACTTGAGATTGAAGTGAAGAAGGTATAGTAGATTGATGATTGATCCATTGCAACACTATTTTTCGGGACTTCATTTACCTATCGTTGTACAGAGTTAGAGAATTGGCCCGCTAAATAATACTTATTCAAGAAAAAGGTATATTTTATATCTACCTATGCCCGTTTCTTCTTGCTTTTATTTAACCGAGCTTCAAAATCGCCCTTTGCTTTGTGTTTTGTACGATGAGTAGTTTCTCTCTTCTTGAATCCTTTTGCATTCGAACTTGTAGGATCATTAGAAAAATCAATTGATATATTTTGTTCTTGAACTTCAACATCTTTATCACTGTTTATCTCTAAACGTAATAGATCCTCAACCATCTTTGCTAACTTATCAACTTCAGCGTTTGCTACCTCATATGCCTTCTCATTCTCGGATGTTCTTGATGCTAGTCGAACAAGTTTAGAACATAAACTTCTATATCGAGATGTTTGCTTTAGTTTTGGATTTTCTACAATGTCATGCCCATGCATATCTTCCACAACATTAACAACCCTTGCATTTTTTGTGCACCTCTCCAAAACATACTGTGCAGGTATCTTTTTTATTAGTTTAGTTTCTCTACCTTCCGTCATGACTTTGATACAATGCCTACATAAGGCACCTACAATCTCAAACATTCTACAACTGCAAGAGAATATAAACACACCTTCTCTCTTTACTACCTGCTCCTTAGTGAAACCATCCCGTACAATTGTAAAGATAAAATTTTCTCACCAGTGGGCACACACTTTGTGATAGAAGACTCTAAGGAATGTTCAAACTGAGCTTGAAATACTTTAAATATTGCTTTTGTGTAGATTTCTCGTGCATGTATCAAAATGCTTACCTCCACTTTAAGTGAACAATACGAAAAACTAGATCATAATCAACTTCCAATTCCTTATACCTCTTATCATATACCATTCTTTCAAAGTGGGTAAAAAAAACTCAGGCAATTGGAGATCTGATTTTAAGTACCCCTTCAAACTAGCGTTGAGGCTTTCACTGAGCTGTGTTGTTTGCATTCCCGCTGACCATGTCCACTTTACATATGCATACGCCCATTTTTTTTTCTGATTGCAAATGTTCCCTCCAACCAAGGATCACCATGTACATTATACTCATCGAGCATGGTTTACCAAGCACTTAAGAACTCATCCTCTTCCTCAATCTCATAAAGAAATTTATTAAATGCATTAGCTTCATTTTCACGACGGTCTCGAAACAAATAACCTGCTTTCTGTAGAGCATTTTGCATCAAATGCCATGTACTAAGTCGGTGATATGCATCAGGAATGACATGTTACACATCCTTGGCTATCGCAGCATCTTGATCAGTAAAAATAGTTTGTGGAGGCTTCCTACTCATTGCCTTCAAAAAGGTCTCAAACAACCATATAAAGGACCCAGCAGTCTCATCATACATCAAAGCACCTCCAAATATTACCGTTTCCAAGTGGTGATTTATAGCCCAACAAACACTGCAAATGGGAGATTTGCTTCATTAAGTTTGTATGTAGTATCAAAACTTACCACGTCTCCAAATAAACTATAATCCATTATCATTTTTGCATCAGCCCAAAAAATGTTTGTTATTTGTTCATCGGTGTCTAACTGCATCTCATATAAAAACGATGGATTTTCCAACATTTGCTTTGAGAAATATTCCATCAAATAACCAGCTTCTCCAAACTTCAACTTTTTTTGCCGCACAGTTCGAAGATAATTCAAATGATCTTGCTTTGTAAATCCCAATAACTCTCTCCCACCAACCTGCTGCCCTATCAGCTCAAATGCACCTTTTGGCGGTAGCCCAGAATTTGCGGTCAACTCTATAAAGGCACTATCTGTAGGTGTCATACTTCGTTGAGATGGCATCATATCCACAACGTCTTCATTGACAAGAGGGTGATTATGCTCTTTTGTAAAACGGTATATATAATACTTGTCGGTACACCTTACCAATCTAATCCCCATATGTGCTCCACATCCCGTCCTTGTTTGTGCTCTTGGAGTTTTTGTCAAATCATCTCTCTTATCCAGCCCCCGGAATCCTTCCTTCCAACATACAAAAATCCTGGAAGTAAGTATCCCTTGTTGATCCTTAGGACTGGCTTCTCTTCTAATACTAAATTCTTCCCTCCTTCCATACGCATTATAGAAGTTATATGCAGCAATCTCGGAATCAAACGCCATATCAATTTTAGGTTTCAAATTATCATTTGAACGCTCTTTATCATTCGTACTTTCTTTTCGGGTTTGTTCCTTTACCAAAACCTAGATTAAGCAATCAATAAAAGGGGGGAAATAAGGTATAGGTATTAGATTGAATTAGTAAGCATGAACAATCGCCATTAAAGAGTAAACATCAATAAAGAGTACAAGAAAGCATTAAAGAAAGCATTACCTGTTGTGTTTGAATTCTTATTTGGTTAAAGTCTACACTTTTTATCTTCTATCTCTTCAATTCTTAAAAATGGGGTAACATGTTTTGATGCCAGTCACGACGATCGACGATAGAATGACGAAGGTAAGTTCTGCTTTCTCCGTTAATTGACGCCAGCAGAGAGAGGAGGGTAAGTATTAGATTTTTTTTTTTAATAATTAATTTTAGGGGGTGTATTCAATCCAAACTTTTAAAGATTTTGACTGATTCTTAATAATCATAGAATTTGCAAATTCTGTGGGATATTTTAATTCTATATAGAGTCAATACAGATTCCGTGGAATCTTATGTGTTGGGGGAAGATTTTTATGGAGTTTAGGTATGTATAAAAGTAATGAAGAATCCTACAAAATCAATGACATAATAGATTTTTTTAAAATCCACAAACTTTTAAATACCATAGGAATTTTATGGAAAATTTTAAATCCTAATTGAGTACCTAAAGATTTATATGGACTTTTAAAAATCTATATTCAATACCCATAAACTTTTAAACTCTAAAAAATTCTTGTAAACTCTTAATTGAATACACCCCCTTTAATGTTAGTAGAATCGATCTTAACCATTTAATCCATTGACTAATATTAATTTATTAGGTAAATATTAGGAGGGTATCCATATTCGAAAATTTGTTATTGATTTAGAGATAATACAAAAGCGAGTTGGGCTGAGTAATGGGCCTAGTTCAGCCCAAACCAGTAGCAAGAGGCCCGTTCTCTGAAGCCACCGCAACCCGATAGACGGCAATCTCGTAGGGTTGTGTTTGATCATTACCGTTGACGACGACCGACGAAACTGACACCAAAACAAATGTGGCCAGCCTTGAGAAACCGAGCTACTCTCCTCTCGCCATCGCTAGCCGCTTCCACCTCGTCATCTTCTCTTTCTCTCCGGCAACCTCCATGGATGTCGTCAACCTTCATCGATCAGTTCCGCCAGAGCTTCTCTTCTCTAATACCAGACAGCGACGGGAAGACGGAGATTCTGAATCTAGAGGAAGTGGAGAATGTCCTCAAGAAGGTTAAGGCTGACGATATAAGGGTTATCCCGGTTGGAAATATCTGTAGCTGGACGGATTACATGGTTTTGGCCACTGGCCGATCAACCTGGCATGTGAAGAACATCGCTCAGGCCCTTCTGTACGAGGCAGGTTTTTGTGTTTGTTTCTCCTCATATCGCTATCTGCTGGTATCTGAAAAAGATTATTAAGATGAAACATTCTTCTGTTTAGCGTCAAATTTGAACAACGCTGATTTCTTCTTAGTTATAGATCAATGTGAACAACGCTGGCATGAACTAATATAGGTGTATGTAGTTTGTAGTAATAGCATGTCATGTGTTCTTGTAGAACCTGTCAGTCAGTAAAAGATTCAAGTCTATGAGATGTAAGATATTCAATATGCATGAACCTTTGAGATAATGCTGATTTCTTCTTAGTTTGAGATCAATATGAACCCTGCTGGCATAAACTGATAGTGTATTAATGATTGTTTGTCAATTGCTGTCGCTTTTTAAGCTCCTTAGAGAGGAGATATGCTAATTTTCTGAAGCATTTGTTGGTATAGGCTAAGGAGAAGCAAAGAGGAGCAGATCGAATGGTGTTACCAAGTGTGGAAGGGGAAGTAGGTGGCAAGTGGATTGTCATTGACTCCGGTTATGCTTCTGTTCCTCATTTCCTTCGAAAGTTGAATTCATTTGGAAATTGAGCTGATTTTTCTTCTTCCCTCCATGGACACTAGGCACAATTATGATCCATGCTTTTGATGAGAAGGCAAGAGCTTATTATGACTTGGAGAGACATTGGACGTCAATAAAACCGCCTTCAGAATCCATTCAGGTAAACTTTTGCTGCTGTCACTCTTTTGTACCTACCGATTTTTCTGAAACCCTAGCTTCATCTGAATTGTAATGTATGTAGTACCTGGCAAAGGCCGTGGCAAAGGTCAGACGTAAGAATAACTCCAAGAAGAAAGTAAAGATCAATGCATAGCGAGTGTACCTGTGGGAAACTCCAAAGCTGCTCTGCTTCTTGTCACGAGGCTATTGATTTACATGTCTATAATGAAGTTCTTTATGTGGACATTGTCATTGCCATAGTAACTCTGTTTTACTAAAAATGGTGGCGAGTTTTTTAAGATGTACGACATTGTTTCCGACACCATTGTGCTTTAGCGAATGTAGGATGCTGTGTTATTTTGCAGTGTTACATATACAATTAAGTTTATAGAATGTTGTACTAGTGTTAAATAAGCCTCACCCGGCCCTTTTTATGTTGCAATTGTAAGTTTTCATTTACATCTCCTTCCGTTAAAAGCCAAACAGACCAGAAATAACACCAAATCACAGCAACTAACATTGCTTAAAGCTTTGCTCTTACAAGTTGTATTCTTGGCCCTGGCATATCGAGGAACAAGATGCAGCATAAAGTGTATCACAGTATCAGTATTGTGCGCCTCTGCTCCCAATGGTTTTGCTCAAGTCAAAAATGCTAGAATGCAGTTACGAACCCAAATTCACCATTTGACATGGCATAAATAAGAACTGCACTATAAGTTCAGATTTTTGGCAAAACTGCTCCAAAGTAGTTAGTTAAAATACAGAACAAGATACACTTTGATTTTTTTTAATCCAAAGGAATAAATTCTAACACAACGAATGTTACATAACGACCTTTCTATCTCTCTCGCCTATGTAACTAAGCGTAAGTGCAAATTTTTGAAGTGATCTGAAGGAATAAATAGAAACTGCACTGTAAGTTATGTAACTAAGCACCCTTCTATACCCGAACTATTGATGCCTGTGTATTTTCACTGCTCCCACGGTATTGAAGCTCCACAAAGGTACCACCACCAATGCCCTTTGCTAGCCTCCCTGGGTTCACACATATGCAGCTCTTTTGCACTTCTTCATCGCCTTTTCCTTTAACTGATACAACCTGTGCCCCAGGATATAAAAATTGAAAGAAAGTATGTACAGTCAATGCATTTCCTAATCACATCACAGACTAAACTCGTCTTGACCCTGAGACACCCTGAGACGTTACCTTTATGAAAGGAGCCAGGTCTGATGGTAGTATCAGAATTTGTGGCACCCAAGGAATATCAAGTGCATCTGGTGCAATTGACAAGTCTAAAGGAACGCCTTCTGCTGGCGGATACAATGGGTAGAAGCTATTTTAAGTGGAAAACAAACAACCAACCCAAGTCAGCAAGTCGTTCATTCTACTATCACATAGGCCTTTTAACAAAAAAAAAAAAAAAAATCATCATCACATACCTGCGCTGGTTGAGTAGATGAGTTGTCAGTCTACTCAAACGATCCCCAGAAGATCCGTGTTTTGGAAGCCGTGATATCTCCTCTCCACTCAGCTGTTTGAGAATGTCAATTGTGCAGCAACCAACCTTTACCTGCAATGCAAGGGTGAGAATATAGCTTAAATAAAGTTTTGACTACAAATTCTAGGATAGAGTTTTCTCCTAACATATTTACACTCAATGATCCTTTTCAATTAGCTGCTTTCCAGACTCGGAAAATATTATGGTCCAGTTGACAAAACTTGATATTAATCATACAAGGATTTAGACAATAATAACATGAAGATTGATGGGGTTGCTCATTAAATATAGAATCAATCAAAATGGACATTCATGATGGATGGGTTTAAACACTACCATAAAGGTAACAATATTAAACACAAATTTATACCCGTTAATTCTTTAGTAATGCAATATTTAGAGACGCTGATCCAAAACCGGGTGAGTGTGCTATATCTTATTTTAAAATTTGCAAGCTTAGGATATTAGCAAAATGTAACTTATTAGACAATTACACTCATATTTTGTAATATTTTCCACGCTACAAAAAGTGATGGGTCGGTTGAAACATTTCTACAATAGTGAGATAGTATTGAAAAGCATATAGAAAAATATATAATGAAAAGTTACAACTTTAAATCATACCTCGTTGACATAAAAAATTCCTGGATTTGACAGACTGGCTATCTGCAAATGAATAGTTAAAATTAAAGCAATCAAATTTGGATATATAAGCTTTTAACAAGTGAAAAATCACCTGATCCTTAAGATTAGAGAGGACGGCATCAAAAGGTGCCTGCAGTGAAACAGAGCTATTCAATATTTCATTCTATTATACACTTTAAACTATGCAATTCAGAACAAAATTACCTGCGGAAAAACAAAATCATGGGTAGCATCTCGTACAGATGGTACCAGAAGTACGCGAGTTTCAGAGCCCATATATTCCACATGGTCTTGCAACTGAAGACATCACAACTGTAAGTTAACATAAATTTTGATTCGAAGGTAGAGAACATTTGTTTAGTTGACATATGAAAATAGTTTTCAAAAAATTACCCTCCTGATAACTTCTTGATGAAATATATCATCGAAGCTTCTGTCAAGAGTTTCTTTCTTAATCTCTGGATGTTCTGAATCAACAAAAGGCCCCGTCTGGATTGCCAAAACATATTTAATGCTTCAGTCATACATCAGAACAAAGTCGCAAATTGCTGGAATAAGGAAAAATGTTAATTACCAGTATAAGTAATTGTGGCTGCTTTCTAGTTGCATAAGCAAGCAATTCTGTTAATGGCTCAAAAAACAAATTGTCCGTTGTAGTGAAAGGGCCTGAAGCTATCATCTGTACAATGAAAAAAATAGCTTACAAATGGATTGAGAAACTTGACTACTGCAAGGAAATTCAGCAAGCATGCAAACTTGGTAATACAGACACATCTCTGCAAGATCACTTGTATGCAACTCATAGCAAACAGAACGCTTTAGACACAAACCTCACTAATTAGATATCGCACAAAAACCAATTACATCATAAGAATCTCCAACTCCAACATTTTAGTTTCTATTAGTTCTATCTCGCCAGTTGTGTTGTAGACTATGCAACTTATGACAACTTCTCATCATGATAACTTCAGATGCATAGGAAGGGGGACAAAAGACTAAATCAACGAATGAAGCATCCTTACCAATGATACTTCAGATGGCATTTGTGGTTCTCCATTTGATACTGATTTTTCAGCAAGAGCTGTCTTCTTTGCTGGATGTGAATCCTCAACACTAGGAATATATTCTAAAACTTCTGAAGGAATTAAACAATGTCCACTTGGGTTGTTTCCTACAATACCCACTACCTGCATAATAAGCCGTATCATCTTGAAGTTGTCATATGTATTAACAACTCCATGATATACATTCATAATTCTATCTCTCTATTTACCTGTCCAGGAAAAATGGAATAGTGGCTCAGTTTGTCTAAGTCAAGACGAACATGTTGTCCTCCTGAATGCTCAGCACTGAGCAAACAATCAAAACGTATTCAGGCAACAACTAAAAGTACCCAGGATGCATCAAAATTTATAGATGTTATTTAGTTCAGACCAATAAGGCGGAAGTAGATCCTATCATTTTTACATGTTTAGTAGAATACCTCAACAATACTACTGTCCAATGATATCCAAAAAGGTTAACATTATGAGTTTAGTCTTTGGATATTTATGATCTAAAAGAGATATTTGGAACTTGGGGAGTTACTCATAGTGTGCAAAGGTCAACTTTGGTTCCCTGATACATGGAGAAGGTTACGAACCTGCTTTGTAATAAGACAGACTTCTCATTTAGACGTCCTTCCCCATCACAATTGATCATGCCAACGGCAAATATATTGTTCTGAAACATTTAGTTCATCATAGTAATTAACATAAAAAATGCTGCATAACAAGAGGAACTGGAATATAATGGCCAGGCAATTTATCTATGTATATAAGCAAAACAAAAAGACGCAGGCAAGTGATAAGGTGGCATATTCTATAATTTCTTTCTCAATATTGTGATAAAATTAAGTAGATTTATCACCTGAGAAGCAACAGTAGGATCCACTGCCTTTTCATGAAGCCCGGAAGCAATGAAAGCCGATGCACTTTTATTGATGCAGTTTTCAAGATAATTGAACTAGGTTATCAAACAGTTGAGTTAGAGCCTCAAAAATACAATATGAAATATAATTTCTCATTATATTAATAATCCAGTGTACCTTGTCTTCAATTCTGTCATACATGAATTTGCAACCGGGTTTAGGATCAGATCCATGAATATGCAAAGAACATCTTTTGATAGGCTGGACCTTCCTGATAATGTCATCTTCATTTAGATCATCAGCATTGTTCAATGCTGTTGAATTCACACTATGCTGGCTGTTGATTGCAAACTGAACCACAAATTTGCTTGTTCGCTGTCCAAATGGTGTCACAAGGTCTGATGGTTTTCCAGATGATAAAACACTACCTCTCGTTTTTCGTCCTGAATCATATGATTCTTGGTCAAGACGGGACGGTATGTTTGATGGAGTGTCCGGTAAACCTTTTACACCTTCTTGTTCTTCACTCAAAATCCTACAACACAAATAGTGATTGTGAACCTTATTGTAAAAATTATATGGTGAGGCTGAAAAACAGCACATCATAGCAAGCAGGTACATGATAACATGAACCCAGACTTGGTACTCACATGCCATCATCGTGGCTGGAGTAAACATGTAGATTAGGTTCCTCCTTGATCATAGCATCCCTCTGTTCATTTTGCAGGTGCAGCAGAAACCCATCCATTTCAGAATCTTGCACAGTTGAACCATCCAGTTGCCTGTTAGCGGCGACCCCCAAAACATGGACGAATCAGGAATCAGCTAGTTCTCGGTGAAATAAGAAAAACAAAAACTTGTACTATAGCAGCTCCGCTTATCCTTCTTATAATCAGGACACCAAACACTCAATCCTATTGATAGCATAAGTTCCATTGTTTGAAAGCTACTTACAACCTTAACCCCCTTATTTTTTTTATTCTGCTCATCCATTTTCGGGTTCAACTGAGGCCAAATTAGA
>BSUD01000001.1:33625867-33667093 GCA_033239045.1 Fagopyrum esculentum | reverse complement strand
AAAAAAAAAAAAAAAAAAAAAAAAAAAAAAAAAAAAAAAACCCAAGCCTAAATGAATAGTAAAAGACAGATTTACAATCTTCCTAGTTTTCCTGATCCAAAGAACCGCAAATTTCAGAATAAATGACATAAATCACATCAAGCCAGAAAATACAGAAAGAGCAAGAAAACCTAGATTGACCTGTTCAGGTAGTAAACTTCCCAGCTGGAAACCAGATCCGAAGGAGCCAACTTGTAATTTATGCAAAACGTCAGACCTAAAAGAACATCATAACATTGTGAAGTCAAACGGCATAAATCAAGGATTGGAAAAAAGAATCGAAGCAGCAACCAGCGAATAGAGGTTTTTACATTTGTTGAGAGTTTCGGACTCGGTTTCAATAGCGAAGCCACTTCTCTCGAATTCGGCTCTGATTTCGTTCTCCATGGAGGTTTTCTAGCGTTTTCTTGCCAAAATTTGGTGCGAGTTGCTCCTATGAGCTTAATGCACAGAGAGAGAGAGCGCGATGTGATGGTAATTGGCGGGAAACTCTGATGCGACGCGCTATCCCTGTTTTATCCTCTAAAGAATGAATTATCTACTATTTTGCCATTATATGCCAATTTCTTCTTTTTTTTTTTTTTAGCTGATACTTATATAGGCTTCTTATAGAGAAGTGAATGACTGCTTATATATTGATTAACCAATGTATCGATACTTATACAGAGGAAGATTTATGAGAGAGAAAGATCAGAAGATAATGAGAGAAAGATCAGAAGATAATAACAACCAAGATACTAACAACCTAGAGGAATAAGTCATTACTAACATCCCCTCAAGTCAGTGGGACTTGTCCAAATATAACTTGGTTCGTAATGCTTCGAATGTAGATCGTAGAAGAGGCTTTGTTAGCACGTCTGCGAGCTGATCTTTCGTGGAAACAAAGCCGACCCGTAACTTGCCTTGCTGAACTTGCTCACGTACGAAATGAAAAGCCAAAGCAATATGCTTCATTCTTGAGTGAAAAACTAGATTGCGCTGAGACTAGTGGCACCAAGGTTGTCACAGTAGATAACTGGCACATGTTGTAGTTTTATCCAGATCTCATGGAGGAGGTTTGTTACCCACAACATTTCTGAGGTACTATCAGCAAGGGCTTTATACTCAGCTTCAGTTGACGAACGCGCCACAGTTCGTTGCTTACGGGAGCTCCAGGAGATTAGATTACCACCAAAGTACAGCAGATGCTCAGTAGTGGAGATGTAATCAGAAGGATCCCCAGCCCAATCTGCATCAGAGAATGCATGCAGGGAAAAAGAAGAAGACCTGCTGACATTAATCCCCAGTTGCATTGTTCTAGATAGATACCTGAGTAAACATTTCAATGCATTCCAGTGAACTGTGGTTGGCTTTTGCATAAATTGTGATAGTTTGTTTACCGAGAAGCCTATATCCGGTCTGGTAATTCCCAAATATTGCAGAGAACCAACTAGTGTTCTATAGTCATGTGGCGATGGTAAAGCAGACCCCGGGTTGCCATGTCGTTTATCAGTCGGAGACATTGGAGTGAGCATCGCTTTAGCATCTACCATGCCTGATTTGTGCAGAAGATCATCTATATATTTACGCTGGGAGAGAAATATACCATTTGGAGTGGGCAACACCTCAACGCCCAGAAAATATGTGAGACTTCCCAGATCTTTGATCGAAAAACGAGCAGCCAAAGACTCAATTATGGTTGTGACAGCATGGCTGGAGTTTCCGGTGATGATAATATCATCAACATACACCAACAAGTACAGTATAGTGCCTCCCCTTGACAGAACAAACAAGGAAGCATCTGATATAGAGTTGGTGAATCCTTGTTGTAAAAGATGAACTTTGAGAGCATTGTACCAAGCCCTAGGTGCTTGTTTTAATCCATAGATCGCCTTATTTAATTTGCAAATATGAGTTGGTTTTGCAGCATCAACAAAACCAGGAGGTTGGATCATATAGACATCTTCTTCAAGGTTTCCGTGTAAGAAGGCATTGTTGACATCTAGTTGCCGGAGTGTCCAGCCCCTGTTAACTGCAATTGACAACACAATACGAACAGTCACAGGTTTAACAACAAGCGAGAATGTTTCATTATAGTCCCAACCGGGGCATTGATGGAAGCCCTTGGCCACCAACCTCACCTTGTACTTGTCTAAAGAGCCATCGGGCATATACTTGACTCGGAAAACCCACTTGTTACCAACCAGATTGTCAGTTACCGAGGGTGGTACAAGAGTCCAAGTACGATTCGCAACAAGAGCATCATATTCTTTCTGCATTGCCGACCTCCATTCTGGGGACTTTAGGGCTTGTGTTATGGTACGAGGTTCTGGTGGTGGGGAGTCAACCATGATGGCAGCTAAGTTTAGTTTTTGGATTGGTTTGGTTAAATTGTTTTGGGATCGGGTCACCATTCCAGGACGAGGTTGAGGCTGAACTGGTTGTAACGGAGGAACGGATGAAATAGGTTCAATAGATATTGAAGGAGAGATGGATGGACTAATATTGGGCCTTGAGGCTGGGGAAGTTTCTGGGCTGCTGGAATGAGATATTGTTGGAATTTCAGCATTTGGCAATGGGTTAGATGGATTTGTGGCGGAAGCAGTTTGGTGTAACGGTGTGGTGCCAGATGTGTGAGCAATTGTAAGCCCAAACTTTGACCATTCATCTGTTATGTCCGACCGATTAGAGATATTCACGTTGCATAATTTTCGGTATGGCATTTCTTCCTCTAAAAACCGAACATGTCTAGACGTAAAGATTTTCTTTGATTTTGGGTCTAGACACATGTAAGCAGATTGTGTGGGAGAGTATCCTATGAACACACATGGGATGGACTTAGGCATGAGTTTGTGACGGTTATATGGCCTAAGCCATGGGAAACAAAGACATCCAAAACTCTTCAACTTTGAATAGTTTGGATGAATGTTTGTCAATTTGTGATATGGAGTGTCATTTTGAAGAGTGAGTGTGGGAAGGCGATTGATAAGATATGTGGCGGTAAGAATGGCATGTGGCCAATGATCCAACGGGATGTTGGAGTGATAAAGTAAGGATAGGGCAGTCTCGACAATATGTCGATGCTTCCTTTCCGAAACTCCATTGTGTTCCGGCGTGTGAGGAGGTGTGGTTAAATGAGTGATTCCCGAATCACTTAGAAAATGACGTGGAGAAATGTACTCTCCGCCATTGTCGGTGTACAAAATTTTGATTCGTTGGTTGAAAAAATTTTCCACCAATGAACGACATTTTATAAAAATGTCTTTGGTTTCTAATTTGGATTTGACAGGATCCACCCAAGTGTAACGAGTGAACAAATCAACAAAAACGACATAGTACTTATGCCCATCATAAGAAGTTACTGGTGAGCTCCAAACATCATAATACAAAATCTCTAAGGGACGAGAAGATGATATGGTAGACTCTTTGAAAGGTAACTTATGAATTTTAATGTTGCATGAAGTACACATTGACTGATTAAAAGAATAAGAATCCAAAGACAATATTTGAGCGAGAAAGCGAAAGACACGTGAGGAAGGATGCCCAAGTGTGTGATGGAGCGTTCCTGGTGACATTTTGAGTATTGAGTTCACTTGAGGTGAATGATTCGGCCAGTAGTACGCACCATCAATACACGGACCTTTAAGAATTGTGTGTTTGGACTTGAGGGCCTGCACATAAAAGAAGTTTGAAGTAAAGGTCACTGCATAGGAACTATTTTCTGTTAGTTTTTAGACTGATATTATGTTTTTGGTCATGGCCGGAACACA
Organism: Fagopyrum esculentum; assembly: GCA_033239045.1. Classification (NCBI taxonomy): domain Eukaryota; kingdom Viridiplantae; phylum Streptophyta; class Magnoliopsida; order Caryophyllales; family Polygonaceae; genus Fagopyrum; species Fagopyrum esculentum. The sequence goes on along the minus strand of BSUD01000001.1, from coordinate 33,663,305 downwards.
CAACACACTGGATAGTTCGATATGTGAGCTAGGAGTAGATTTTGTAATGGAACCTGAGTGTGTAATTTTGAGACCCTTACCATTTCCAACGTGAATATCATCTGGACCGGTGTAGGGATAGTGAAGAGCCAGGTTATCAAGGTCATTGGTGACATGATGACTTGCACCACTATCGACGAGCCATGTTTGATTGCTGGATTGGGTCATGTTGGCTTGCGATGTTGATGGAAAACGAATAGATGGTGGTGGTTCAATGGATGGATGCATGCTTTTGAAGACACGGCATTGGTTCAAAACATGGCCAATTTGACGACACCACTGGCACCTTCCTTTAAAGGGTTTTGGGCCCCCAAGGTTTGTTTGATTGTTGGATTGGGTGTTTTGTGGATTGGTTCGAGGCTGGGTAGTCGGCGGAATAGAAGCAGACCCTGCAAAGTTAGAATACTTACCAATGTTACGTCTTGCTTGGGTGTTGAATGTTGTCATAGGCGTCGAGACGGACTTCTCCTTCGTCTTCAGATGGAGCTCATGATTGATCAATTTTTCATGCAATGCCTCGAAACCAATGGCAGTGTCACGAGCATTAATCGCATGAACGATGGGTAGATAGGGATCATCTAGTCCACGTAATATGTAGTCCGTCAGATCTTCCTGGGATACAGGTGAGTCTAAGGAAGCAAGTAGATTTGCAAGAGAGTGAACTTGTTGCAGATAAGTTGTCACTGTATCAATACCCTTGACTACTGATCGTAAACTGTCCTTAACCTGTTTAATGTGGCCACGTGAGGGATTTCCATATGTTAGACGTAGTGTCGTCCATACCTCACGGGATGTTGTTGCTGCTGCGACGAAACTGGCTACTTCCGATGAGAGTGTCCCCAGTAACGCGCCACAGACAAGCTTATCTTGACGATTATACGTCTGATACGCTGGATTTGGTGTAGTAGAGTTCGTGAGTGTGGCTAATGGGATGTCGATTGTGCCCAATACAAATCCTTGTAGGTCGAAACCTTCAAGTGTTGCTATAACCGCCTGCTTCCAATTGAAGTAATTAGTCGGTACTAGCTTGATAATATTGGTCAGAACCACCACAATGAATGACTTAGATAGTTCATATGGATTTGCCAATGTGGAAGCAAATTCTGTCATGGTGTTGTTTGTGTTTTGTTGCAGTCGGAAGGGTTGGATGTATAGGATCGTAAATCTGATACCATAGAGAGAAGTGAATGACTACTTGTATATTGATTAACCAATGTATCGATACTTATACAGAGGAAGATTTATGAGAGAGAAAGATCAGAAGATAATGAGAGAAAGATCAGAAGATAATAACAACCAAGATACTAACAACCTAGAGAAATAAGTCATTACTAACACTTCTGAAGCACATGAAAAATGTATAACGCTACTATATAATAGCAGAGCAGCAATAATAATTCATGGAATGCTCATTCTAATAGACAGTAAATCAAACTTCATTGGATAAATTGCCTTACATGGTACCTCAATGGAGTATGAACATGGACAGGGAGATTCAATTTGTGTAGTAAATGTTTGAAGCAATTAGTATGATTTATGGAGTTTGAGATACCTATTCTCGGTTCTGAATGTAAGTTGATTACAACAGCCTATGATGCACGGACACTTCTATAAGGCGATGTGTCCCGTGTCCTGCCGTGTCGGAAACGGGGACACAACCGGACACGGCTCGGGCACGGTCAAATATGACCGGACACGGTCAAGACACGTTTCCAAGGTAGGACACGTCTAGGACACGGTGAGGACGCGGATTGTGTCTGGTCAAGACATGATCAACGAAATAAAAACTTATATACCGTAATATTTTTTCTTCTTTCCCATTTTTTCCGACTAAACCTAGCTCCACATGACCACCTGCGAGATTGTGGTTTTCAGAAGTAGGACAACGATCTTCTTCTCCGGCTATAATGTTGAAATGTTGTTCCGCCGACCGACTCTTCTCTCCATTTTTCTTATGATTTTATAAATTAATTTTGAATCTTTGATTATTAATTTATTTTGTAATTTTTATTTGTTGAATGTTGACTATGTTATTCTAATTCTTTCACTTTTTATAATTCATAAATATTTATTATTATTTTCCTTTGTTGATCATGTTGTTCGGTTACTGTTGATTTGGAAATGAATGATTCATTCTTCAATTTTTATACTAAGTATGATTATTTCAAATTATAAAACTAAATATGTTTATTTCTATGTTTTGTAAGACTGAAAATGTTTGTTCCTAAGCGTTTGTTTCGATTACTTTATCATCATGCTAATATTTTTATCAACTCATATATCATTGATTTTTTTTCATATATATGTATCTCGTTATGATATAGTAATTCTATATTTCAATATCTTAAAATAATATATATTAATTATTTTAATCGCCGTGTCAATCCCCGTTTCCTATACTTTTGAGGATTGCCGCTTTCCCGTTTCTCGCCGTGTCCGTTTTCCGTTTTCGTGTCCGTGCATCATAGACAACAGCTGATTCCCCAATCAAGTTGCTTTCTGGTGCCAAAAGTCAATATCAAGTGAAACTGTGAAGGGTCTTCAATATAGACATGCATTTCCTTTACTGAAACTACTGTCCTAACATGGATAAAAAGGTAAGCGATTAAGTTCATCAATTCTTATCCAAAAACTCCTCTATATCCATTATTGACCCAACATAGTTGAAGCTTCGGAAATAATTTCATGTGTTCAGAGGAGCAAAACACAAGAAGCAATAAGGTTTTTTAACGTTATAAAAAGTCACTGTGATTATATGATAGCTCAACTTGCAAACCAACGTGAATTGAATGACACTCTTGCATATTATTTGTTGCTACTTTCACTATGTACTCTCATAAGCCAATACAATGATAGCTTACTTGAAATTTGAAACCTAAGACACTGTAGACGTTGAAGATGAAAGTAGTGTACGTACATAGGAAATATATCATATGACATGCTTCTAACTAGTTGTTTATTTATAGTTGCATCTTAAACAATAAATTTCATAATGTTAAGTTAAGAGCTTCTTGTTTTGTGTTTAGTTTTGCTTGAGTGTGAGAAGTCACGTATATCTACTGAATTTGATGATTACAACTTACAAGTATGGGTAAGTAAGTTGCTTCCGGTTCCTAAACTATATAGCTATTAGCGTCAAAACATATATATGATGTATGTGTATTGAGATATTAAAATATCAGCAAGTTATATTAGGATAAAATTGTTTTACTGATTCAATATTTATCCTTTTCATATCTTGTAAATATTTTATGTGTTGATTGATTCAATCATCCATGATCTTAGCTATTAGTGTCCTCTATTGTAGATTCTGTTTTGTAGAGCTGTTGTACTCCTCTGTATAAATTCTCTTTCAATGGGAATGAGTAAAATAACCTTTTCCACAATTCTTACTGTCTTATATGGTATCAGCGTAGCCTTCGGTCCTCAACCATGACTTCTGATGGCCAACACACCACTGCTTCCGCCACACAAATTCTCTTCACGGCCTCCGACGGTGCCTCGGCCAACCTTCAATTCCCGGCGCTCGCGGTCCGTCTTGATCACACCAATTATTTCCTCTGCCGTGGGACTATTCGTTCTATTCTTGAGGCCTATGAACTTGAGTCATTCCTTGTCTCCGGCAATGCTCCACCAACTACTCTACCGCCCAAGGAAGACTCAACAGTATGTGAGCCCAACCCAGCCTTTCCAACTTGGAATCGCAAGGACAAGCTCATCTTATTATGGCTCCGTTCGACGCTCACTACTCCTCTGCTAGGTCATGTGGCACGAGGAACCACCACTTCCAAAGTTTGGCTCATGCTCGAACAGATGTTCCACTCTCAAACTCGGGCACGCCAGATGCATCTCAAGCAACAACTTCAATATCTCAACAAAGGATCCATGGTGATTCTTCAATATGTCGAGAAGAAACGAGCCATTTCCGACTCGTTGGCTGAATGCTCGTCTACTGTCTCGGATGAGGACTTTGTGAACTTTCTCTTATTTGGCCTTTGATAACACGATTTATGATGTAGGTTTAGGCATCCATTTAGATAGTTTTTCCCGTTAATCATGCATGGTTTGGCATTAGTTCGTGACGATTTGCACTTAATTAATGTATGTTGTCGAGATAGACGTTTACACGGACTTTTGCATGTTTTGTAGGTATTTTGGGAGCTTTTGGAGCTCGTAATGACACACTTCCGGACTCATTGGGAGGCAAGCTAGGAGCAAAGGAGGACACGTGGGACCTTGTTGGTGCATGCCTTGCACCAACTCGTGGTAAAATGATCCAATGAAGGCTGAATCACCAAAACCACGGTCATTGGGACTTCCACACCCGTGGAATTAGGCCGTGGTTCTCTCTGGACAACTGTGACAGCTGTCCCACGATCTCCATAACCGACTCTTGCCCTTGATGGAGAATAAAAGGTGGTCCTGCAGGCTGTTGAGGGGACATTCTGAATTCCATTTTCTCCCACACTCTCACAATAACACACAAATTGGATTGGAGCTACTCTTGGAGGAGAAGAAACACTCTCATTTTGGGGAAGAAAAGAAGAACACACCATCTTAGAGTTTCATAGTTTTTAGAGTGATTTTTGAGTGAACTTGTTGAAAACGTTTGCAAGGGTTTGTAAGGAACGATTTGAACCTTCTTTTGAAGGGTTGTAAGTCTCTTTTAACATTTATTCAACTTGTTTTCTTGTTCTACTTGTCTTATCTCTCTTTCATTTCATATTCTTGCTATGAAAGTCATGGATGGATGCTTGTTGAGTTTGATTGTTAAGATGCATGTTGTTGGCTAAATAGATGCGATTCTAGGGTAAGGGAATGATGGTTATGGCTTGGACTATGATAGAATAGACTTAAATGTATCTTTGGATGATTTGCTTGTCCGTACTTAAGTGCTGTTAGAAATCACGGTTTGTTCTTATGCAACCACGGCCGTGGTTCTTATGACCTGACCGTGGTTTGCCTTTGTTATGCTTGTATTGATAAATCTGCATGTTAGGATGTTAGATTGTTGAAATCCTAGTGTTTGTTAAGCTTAATCTAGCTTAGAATGACCTAATGCTAACAACCTAAGTGAGGGAAGAGACCTACCCGGTGATTTCCGATCTTAAGTACCAAAGATGATGAACTCTAGGTAGTAGTGAGCCTCATAAGCCGCTATTGGATTGAGTGTGCTAGGATTGATGTTTAGGACTTGCCTTCCCGAGACTTACCCGGTAAGGAGAGGCTAGATCCCTAGATATCAATCCAGTTTGTGTAGATTTCCCAACCTTAGGTTCCTAGAGACTTACCCGGTAATAGGACCTTAGTTGTGGGATTAGTGGATCATGAGACCTACCCGGTGATTGGTTCCATTTGAGAAACACCCATTTCCAACATACTATAGCTAGTCCAAGATTGATTAGAAGCTTGAGTCCAATGCCATAACCGGAATTCCTAACCCCTAGAATCCGCTTTTCTCTCTTTGATTACCTATCTCGTGTTAGTGCTTTCTTATTCGTGTTGCTAGTTTAGTTATTTGATAATCTTGCATGATTGGTGATCCTTGATTGATCACCACAAAACCAATCCAAAAACATTGAGATTTTTATTTCTTTATTTCTTTCTCTTTTCTCAAATTAGGTCTACACTATCCTTAGTCACTATTTGATTCAATTTCATCTTAGTCTTTGTGTTCGACCTCGGAATACTATCCTTACTACAAAACGACCCATACACTGTGGGTTCGCTAGGAGTTAGGAAAAATATATCGAGTTATAAATTTAAGACTTTTGCGTGCTACCAATTCTAGCGTAACAATTTTTTGGCGCCGTTGTCGGGGACTAGGACTAGATTGAATCATTTGTGATTGTTTATAGTGTAGGTCTTTTTTGTTGCTTTTGATCTCATTTGGTTTGTGTTTTTGATTTTTCAGGACATCTCTCACTCTTTAGGTGTATGCGAAGATCTCTTGGCAAGGATTTAGCTCAATTCGATCCCGAACCGGAGAAAACCCTTAGAACTAGATCCAAGAGCATTAGAAAGGGAAAGGAGATGGCCGGAAGAGATCTCCAAGCTGAGTTGGATGAGGCTTTAGAGCAAATTAGGCTAAGGGATGAAGCCTTGGAGAATGAGAGGAGACTTGCCAATGAGAGGCAAGAAGCAACTAGGAGGGAGATTGAAGAGATTAGGCAAGCTCTTGTGCAAAGAGAGCTTAATCGTCAACAACCTCCACCTCCACCACAGCCGCAGCCGGCGGTTAATATTCGGGTTATGCCGATTGCTTTTGAGGACCCACAAACGTTAGGGCAACGTATGGATCCGGCTCAAAGAGTGCACCGTCCGGGTGTGAACTTAGGAGATCCCGTAACCCATGATTACGAGCTCCGTCCTCAAGTTCTACAAATGATCCGGCATAATCAATTTGGAGGGATGGAAGGAGAGTCTCCTCATCAACACTTGATGAACTATAAGATCTTGATGGAGACCCTAAGACCGCCTAGATTGGAGAACAACAACCATAAGCTTAGGGATTTTTCCTTCTCACTTAAGGATAAAGCCTTGGCTTGATACCAATCCATTCCACTAGGGCGTGTGAGTACTTGGGAGGAGATGACAACCGAGTTCTTGACTAAGTTCTTCCCACCTTTCAAGACAACCGAGCTAAGAGGAAAGATCAATGCCTTCGTGATGAAGGATAGAGAAAGCCTATTCAAATCTTGGGAGAGGTTCAAGGACCTCCTCCTAGATTGTCCACACCATGGTATACCGAAGATAGAGCTATTAGAAATTTACTTCAAGGGGCTTGATGAGGATAGCCAATTCAAGCTTCAATCACTTTCCGGTGGAACATTCATGGAGAAGAATGTGGATGAGGCATGGGAGTTTGTAGAGAAACAAGCTTTGGTGATAGAAAAGTACTCCCATAGGAAGAGTGATGGGAGGAAACCGGGAGCATATGAGGTGAGTGAAGTCACCATGAGTAATTTCAAGCTTGATGCAATCAACAATGAGCTTAAGTCTTTGAGGGAGTTGTGTGCTACAACTTTGAAGAATCAAGCAAGCCCTCAAGTGCAAGTGCAAGAAAACTTGTCTTCCAAGGAGGAAGATGTGAACTACATGGGAAGAGGAAACTTCAACAATTATCAAGGCCCTAGGAACTTCAACAACAACCGGCAATTCAACAATTACCGGCCTAACCACAACCATCCCGGGTTTTCCTATTCTAACCCGGATGGTGCCTTGAACCCTCCCGCTTCCACAAGCGCAACTCCACCACCTAAGGCTTCACAAGAGCCTCCACCCGGATTTACTCAACCTCCAAGGGATAGAACCGAGATGATGTTTGAGCGATTGCTTGGAAGGTTGAGTGGTCTTGAGAGCACGGTGACTTCCATTTCTAAAGCTCAAAAGGTGCTAGAAGCACAAGTGTTCCAAAAGGCGGGTGAGGCTCATAGAGATCCGAGAAAGCTTCCCGGAAGGACCGAGGATAACCCAAGAGGCCAAGTGTTGGCCATTACAACAAGGAGTGGGCTGAACATGAAGGACCCTTTGCCTAAGGAGAATGACAAGGGAAAGCAAGTAGTGGTGGAAGAAGAGCCTGTTCGCTCCAAACGGTGTGTGCAAGCTTTAAATTTATAACCCTAGACTTAAGCTTAAAACAAGGATGCGAACCCGCAGTGTACGGGTCAATCGTAGTAAAAGCAAGAAAATTCCAGGGGTCGATCACAGGGACTTGGTGAAACAAAGTCCAATACGGTATGCTAATGTCAATGCTAACCACAAGAGCAATCAATACAATCAAAGATGAATAAGATGTCAAATAAAGCAAACATGTAATTCTAGGGATTAAAGCATCTAGTTGTGGTTCCAACTCAAGATCTATAGATAAGCGGACAAAGCTGAGATTTTTGCGTGGGGAAGGTGTTTCTAAAGTGGAGTAGATCACCGGGTAAGTCTCACTACACACTAATCCTAAACCGTAACTCCTATTACCGGGTAAGTCTCAAGGAATTAAGATAAAGAACTATAACCTCAAACTTAACACACCATCTAAGGGAATAGAATCAACCTTTACCGGGTAAGTCTCAGGCTAACTCACAAGGATGGGATGGAAGCACACTCAAACCCCAATAAAGGACAAACCTTTATTACCTACACTTATGATCGTGGATACACAAACTAAGGAATTACCGGGTAAGTCTCATCCTAAGCTTGCATTGAACCCGAAAGGTGTAATAAGAATAGGTTTTGGCAAACTCTAACACTTAACTCTCAGTTTTAGGTCGGATAAGTCACCTCGGTCAGAAGAATTCCACCCCGGCCGAGATGTTCATCAACCGAACGAGATGCTTAGGGTTAAGGTTAAAGACTCGAGCTTTCAGGATCCTACTGGAATCTAAGATTATTCTATCATTGTTTTTCTCACAACCTTCAGCCAATCACCCTAGAATCACACAAAGAAATTAGCCACTCATCATCATAATGAAAGTATTAAATATATGGGGAGAAGGTGAATATTTGAACAAAGAAGAATTTAATGAAAACACTTCAATAACTGAATCAAATATCACAAACAAAAGCGTTCCTTGGATAGCAATCCAACAAGACAAGACAATCAATGAGGGAATTGAAGACAATCTTACAAAACCCTTCAAAAGCTATAAAAAGCTATAGTCTTCAATCTTCCTTCAACCTTAAAAAAGGTTCTTCAAATCTCTCCCCAAATTGGAGTAGGATGCGCTGCTGCGTATGTAGGGTGTAAGCGGATTGTATGCAGCCTGTATTTCGGTGTAGGCGGGGTTCTCGAATTGTGGAAATCCAACCCTTTTTATAGGAAAAATAAACCTCCAAAGATAATAAATCTTAAGAAGATATATTCCCATAAAAATAGGTAAAATATATGATTCTGCATATCTCCTTCCTTCCAGAAGCTCAGCCCAAAAATATAAGATCACTTTCCAAAATTAAAAGATCTCTTCCAAGAATAAAATATTCTCGCCGCGTCCTAGGTATTCGCCTCGGTCAAGTCGGCGTCTCTGGATCGCCTCGGTCGAGGTGAACCTCTGGTCAACCGAGGTGATCAGAATGTGAAATCTCTCGAATTTGCTCCAAAGTAAATCTTTAATCCATGGCTATGCTTCCTGGATGTAGCTCCAAATGACTCTTGACTCCTTTTGCTCCTTTTTGATGCAAAACGTACCATATTACCTGCAATTACAACGAAACTAGGTGTAGACCTCGATTCTCGCAAAGGTAGATGAAATGGTAGTAAAATCACATAATGTACATACAAACATGCAGAATATGAAAGATAAAACGTCCAAACAAACCCCAAAATATAGACTATAATTCATGCTATCAAGCCATTACAAGAAGAAGGAGGCAAGAGCAAGGAAGATGAGCCAACATATGTGGCACCACCTCCATACAAGCCACCACTACCGTTCCCACAATCACGAGCAAGAGCTCGTTTGGACAAGTATTTTGGTAAATTCCTTGAACTTATGTCTAAATTGCATATTAACATTCCGTTCATGGATGCTATTCTAGGTATGCCGGCCTACGGAAAATTCTTAAAGGAAATACTCTCCAACAATAGGAAATTGGAGGAGTATGGAGAAGTGAGAATGACAAAGAGATCTTCCGAGTTGATCCAAACTATGAAGGAGGAGATGCCTCCTAAGCTAAGAGATCCGGGATCTTTTTGTGTGCCAATTAGGGTTGGAGAAGTGAGCAAGTGTAAGCATTATCCTGCTTGCACTTTGCAACAAGGTGGGGCTAGGAGAGCCAAATCCGGTCAAGATGACCCTCTATATGGCGGACCGTTCAATAACCTACCCCGTAGAAATCCTGGAAGACATACCTGTGCAACTCGGGAAGTTCTATGTACCAATAGATTTTGTTGTCCTGGACATCCCGGCGGACTACCCGGTTCCTATCATTTTGGGGAGTCCGTTCTTAGCTACATCCGGATGCTTGGTAGATTGTAAAAATGGAATCCTCTCCTTCAACATTGGAGAGGAAAATATCAAGTTCAAGCTATCCACAATGATGAAGGGGCCAACCCTTGGTGAAGATGTGTTCAACATTGTCAAGCAAGAGAAATGTAGAGAAGTTGTGAGCTCGATCTTGATCAAGGACCCCTTGAAGAAGGTTCTTAGCTTAATTTTGATGGAGGAAGGAGTTGAAGATGATTGCAATAAAGAAATCAAGGCTTTGGATGCATTGGAAAAGGAGACAAGTGCTGAATTTGAAGTGCACGAAGTCATGCTGAATCACTGTAGGAACCACGGCCAAAGGGAGGGAACCACAGCCGTGATTTTGGCTGTGGAACTCTCTGGAATGCTCCAAAGTGCCAGCTTCTCAGATTCCACGGCCGTGGTTGTGCCAGAGGCTGTGATTTTGCCCGTGGTTTCTCCAGAAAGTGCCTTAGTTGTTGATCAAGCTTCAAGGAGTCTTGTAGAGTCTTCCATAGCTTTGGAATCATCTCAACCTACATTGTATGGATCATCTCCAACCGATAAAGGTCCTCCTAAACTTAAATTAAACCCCTCCCCTCTCATTTGAAGTATGCTTTTCTTGGTGAAAATTCTACTTATCCGGTGATTGTTAATGCGTGCTTGAATGACGATGAGTTGAATAGATTGTTCCATGAGTTGAGATTGCATATGAGAGTTGTAGGCTATACCATTGATGACTTAGTTGGCATCAAACCTTCCTTATGCATGCATAAAATTTTGATGGAAGTTAATCATAAACCTTCAATTGAACCTCAAAGAAGACTAAACCCTATCATGAAAGAGGTAGTCAAGAAAGAGATCCTTAAATTGCTAGATGCGGGAATCATTTTCCCGATTTTGGATAGTAAATGGGTTAGTCCCGTGCATGTGGTTCCTAAGAAGGGTGGGATGACCGTAGTGACTAATGAGAATAATGAACTAATCCCTACTAGGACGGTTACGGGATGGAGGATGTGTATAGACTATAGGAAACTAAATGTGGCCTCTAGGAAAGATCACTTCCATCTTCCTTTCATTGACTAAATGCTAGAGAGATTAGCTCAACATTCACACCTTTGCTACTTAGATGGCTATAGTGGATTCTTCCAAATCCCTATCCACCCGGATAACCAAGAGAAAACTACATTCACATGTCCTTGGGGTACATTTGCATATAGGAGAATGCCATTTGGGTTGTGTAATGCACCCGCCACCTTTAAAAGGTGTATGATGGCTATCTTTTCTGAGTATATTGAAAACATCATGGAAGTGTTTATGGATGATTTCTCTGTTTATGGATCTTCATTTGATGATTGTTTAGCTAACTTGTCTTTGGTGTTAAAGAGATGTGAGGAGACTAATCTTGTCTTGAATTGGGAGAAATGCCACTTCATGGTAAGTGAAGGCATTGTGTTGGGACACTTGGTATCCAACCGAGGCATTGAGGTTGATAGGGTTAAGATAGAGACAACAGAGAAGTTGCCACCACCTACCTCGGTGAAGGGGGTAAGGAGTTTCTTAGGGCATGCCGGTTTTTACCGGAGATTCATAAAAGATTTCTCTAAAATTTCTAAGCCTCTTACTAACCTACTAATGAAAGATGTTGAGTTTGTTTTCTCCAAGGATTGCCTTGAAGCTTTTTGTAGGTTGAAGAATGCTTTGATCACCGCCCCTATCATGCAACCTCCGGATTGGAGTTTACCGTTTGAGATTATGTGTGACGTGAGTGATGTGGCCGTCGGGGCTGTTTTGGGACAAAGGAAAGATGGGCTTACACATGCCATCTATTATGCTAGCAAGACGCTAGATGATGCCCAACTCAATTATACTACCACCGAGAATGAGTTGTTAGCGATTGTGTATGCATTTGAGAAGTTCCGCTCGTATCTTGTTGGAGCGAAGGTCATTGTGTATAAGGATCATGCTACGATCTGTTATCTCCTTACAAAGAAGGATGCCAAGCCTCATTTGATTCGGTGGATCCTTCTTCTTCTTCTTCAAGAGTTTGATTTGGAGATCCGGGACAAAAAGCGGTCCGAAAATTCTATGGCGGACCACCTTAGTAGGCTACCACCATTGGAGATTGAGAGAGACGACATCCCGATTGATGACTCATTCCGGGATGAGCAATTGCAATTGATGGAGGAATGCTTGCTTCAAGTGTCTAGAGGAGGTGAGCCATGGTATGCGGATATAGTGAACTATCTCGTTTGTGAAGAGGTGTCACCCGGTCTATCGTATGCCCAAAGGAAAAAGTTCTTCAAGGATGTGAGGCATTACTATTGGAGTGAACCGCTCTTGTTTAAGAGAGGGCCGGATGGGGTCTTTAGGAGATGCATACCGGAGGATGAGGTGGAGAGTGTGATCCGCCAATGTCATTCCTTGCCATGTGGATGCCATGCTAGCTCACACAAGACGTGTGCAAAGGTGTTGCAATCCGGGTTTTATTGGCCAAGTTTGTTCAAGGACGTGCAAAATTTTGTGGTAGCTTGTGATGCTTGCCAAAGGACGGGCAACATCTGAAGGAGGAATGAGATGCCCTTGAACAACATACAAGAGGTGGAGATATTTGATGTTTGGGGTGTGGACTTCATGGGGCCATTCCCCTCTTCATATGGCAACCTCTACATCCTATTGGCGGTAGACTATGTGTCGAGATGGGTAGAGGCAATCGCCTCTCCCACCAATGATGCCAAAGTTGTGGTGCGGTTCTTCAACCGAGTCATCTTCACTAGATTTGGAACACCAAGAGTGATCATAAGTGATGGAGGGAAGCATTTCACCAATAGGAACTTTGGGATACTTTTGGCTAAGTATGGGGTGACTCATAAGGTGGCAACACCATACCATCCCCAAACTAGTGGCCAAGTGGAGATCTCCAACCGGGAGATAAAGGGGATACTTGAGAAGACAGTTTCTAGGACGAGAAAGGATTGGGCTATGAAGCTCGATGATGCTTTGTGGGCATATAGAACCGCTTTCAAGACACCGATTGACACCACTCCCTACAAGCTAGTTTATGGCAAGTCTTGCCACCTTCCGGTGGAGATGGAGCATAGAGCGTATTGGGCTATAAGGTGGCTGAATTTTGACCTCAAGGAGGCTGGTGAGAAGAGATTGCTAGACATGAATGCTCTTGAGGAGATCCGGTTGGATGCCTATGAAAACACCTGGATCTACAAAGAAAGGACCAAACGTTGGCATGACAAGCGTCTCATCCCGAAGGAGTTGAGTGAAGGAGACCTGGTCCTTCTCTTCAACTCAAGGCTGTGGCTCTTCCCCGGAAAGCTAAAGTCAAGATAGACGGGTCCTTATGTGGTGAAGAAGATCTTTCCCCATGGAGCGGTTGAGATAGGGGGAGAGCATTGTGGATATTTTAAGGTGAATGGGCACCGTTTGAAGAAGTATATCCCGAGAGCTCCGGTGGATATGATTGCCCCACTTCACCTTGAGTGAGACGCCCCCGAATTTGGTCAAGCTAATGACCTTAAAGAAGCGCTTGATGGGAGGCAACCCATTGATACCATTTTTCCCTTTTCGTTTTTGTTTTCGTTTTCATTTTTCTGTTTTTGTGTGTCTTTGTGTGCTTTGTGTTTGTGTGCTAGAGTCTTGGTAACATGGAGGCCTTGCAAGGGATGAGTTGATGATGATGATCTCATATCAAATATGGGTGGAGCGGACGTGGGACTTGGACGGCTAGCGGTGCTTAGTGCGGGTCCCGACGCCATAACGAACATCTTGAGCTCTCTACCATCTTTGATAGATCATCCGCCATCACTCCACTTGAGTGAACTCAAATACCGAAGCAAACCATTTCACATTGTGAGGACCCTCTTTCACTCTTCTTTACTTGAATTGCACATTGGGGACAATGTGTTTCTAAGTATGGGGTGGGGTTTTCATGATCACTTGCATGATTAGCATCTAGGATAGTTTAATATTGTCACATGTTTCATTATATTTTACATTGTACATACATATTTCTAAAAATTCAAAAAAAAAATCAGAAAATTTTAAAAAAATTTTAGTGCTTCTAAGCTTGGGAATTACCCTTATGATGAGTTTGTCTCGTGAATTGGCTATGGATGGCCTTATGTGTTGAATGTATGTATGCATATGTGGACTTGAAGTACTTATCTTGAATCCCATGTATGAATTGTGATCATGATATTTGCCTTGATTGGATTGAGGATTGATGGTCGAAATTACATGCTAGTTCTTGCACATCATTTAGGAGTGATTAAGGCAATTCATTTTTCTCTACTTCTCATCTTGATCATGTTGTTTGAGCACCTCAATTGATATAAAATTTGACCTCTTTTGACCCATCCAGGAATAGGAGCATGCTAGTGTGTTGAGTGTGTGAAAAGCAAGTTTGGGGTGAAGTTGTTGATGAATGAATGTCGTGAATGAAGTGCTGAATTTGTTGTGAAAAGTGTAGAAAAAAATATAGGTTTGGGGACGTTGGTTTTGATGACAAGTAACTCGGCACCATTCACATAATCGGGTGTTTGTAACTTGCCAAAGTCGGAAAAACCGAATTTCCTAACGAGCCTTGGTATGTGTGCCTGGTGTGAGGCACCTCGGAAAAACCCCGAGGTCCGCTAATCACCAAGGTTTCGGCTTTTGTACATCAATGTCATTGTCTCAAAAAAATAAGTAAAAGAAAAAGAAAGTGAAAAAGAAAAGAAAACAAAGAAAAGATGGAGAAAAATATACACTTGTGGGGAAGTTGATCAAAAATGAAATTGTGGAGTTAATTCCTTTCCCGGATTAGCATCACATGACCTAAAAAGTTCCCACCTATTCACAATGTTTCTTGGCCTCTTCTTTCCTAAAGTCCTTGTGACCTATTTGCATGTGTGTAAGACTTAGTGATCTAGATTGGATATACTCATGATCATCTTGACTCCTTCATTTTCACCTTGCATGCATGCTTTTGAGCTAAGTATAATTTTCTTTCCATGCCTTCATACATTTGATACATGATTGCTTGTCCATTTGCCATGAAACATGACTATGAAGGTGATCCAATGTTAGAAGCCTAATTCCAAAAATATTTTCAGTTTTTCATGCATTCATAAATCATGTCATCTCTTAGCCTACAGTCGGACTTTGCTCAGGGACGAGCAAACCTTAAGTATGAGGTATTTTTGATAACACGATTTATGATGTAGGTTTAGGCATCCATTTAGATAGTTTTTCCCGTTAATTATGCATGGTTTAGCATTAGTTCGTGACGATTTGCACTTAATTCATGTATGTTGTCGAGATAAACGTCTACACGGACTTTTGCATGTTTTGTAGGTATTTTGGGAGCTTTTGGAGCTTAATCGATACATTCGAAGATCGTTCCTCGTAATGACACACTTCCGGACTCATTGGGAGGTAAGCTAGGAGCAAAGGAGGACACATGGGACCTTGTTGGTGCATACCTTGCACCAACTCGTGGCTAAATGATTCAATGAAGGCTGAATCACCAAAACCACGGTCACTAGGACTTCCATGCCCGTGGAATTAGGCCGTGGTTCTCTTTGAACAGCTGTGACAGCTGTCCCACGATCTCCATAATAGACTCTTGCCCTTGATGGAGAATAAAAGGTGGTCTTGTAGGCTGTAGAGGGGACATTCTGAATTCCGTTTTCTCCCACACTCTCACAACAACACACAAATTGGATTGGAGCTACTATTGGAGGAGAAGAAACACTCTCATTTTGGGGAAGAAAAGAAGAACACACCATCTTAGAGTTTCATAGTTTTTAGAGTGATTTTTGAGTGAACTTGTTGGAAATGTTTGCAAGGGTTTGTAAGGAACGATTTGAACCTTCTTTTGAAGGGTTGTAAGTCTCTTTTAACATTTATTCAGCTTGTTTTCTTGTTCTACTTGTCTTATCTCTCTTTCATTTCATATTCTTGCTATGAAAGCCATGGATGAATGCTTGTTGAGTTTGATTGTTAAGATGCATGTTGTTGGCTAAATAGATGCGATTCTAGGGTAAGGGAATGATGGTTATGGCTTGGACTATGATAGAATAGACTTAAATGTATATTTGGATGATTTGCTTGCTCGTACTTAAGTGCTGTTAGAAATCACGGTTTGTTCTTATGCAACCACGTCCGTGGTTCTTATGATCTGACCGTGGTTTGCCTTTGTTATGCTTGTATTGATAAATCTGCATGTTAGGATGTTAGATTGTTGAAATCCTAGTGTTTGTTAAGCTTAATCTAGCCTAGGATGACCTAATGCTAGCAACCTAAGTGAGGAAAGAGACCTACCCGGTGATTTCCGATCTTAAGTATCAAAGATGATGAACTCTAGGTAGTTGTGAGCCTCATAAGCCGCTATTGGATTGAGTGTGCTATGATTGATGTTTAGGACTTGCCTTCCCAAGACTTACCCGGTAAGGAGAGGCTAGATCCCTAGATAGCAATCCGGTTTGTGTAGATTTCCCAACCTTAGGTTCCTAGAGACTTACCCGGTAATAGGACCTTAGTTGCGGGATTAGTGGATCATGAGACCTACCCGGTGATTGGTTCTATTTGAGAAACACCCATTCCCAACATACTATAGCTAGTCCAAGATTGATTAGAAGCTTGAGTCCAATGCCATAACCGGAATTCCTAACCCCTAGAATCCGCTTTTCTCTCTTTGATTACCTATCTCGTGTTTGTGCTTTCTTATTCGTGTTGCTAGTATAGTTATTTGATAATCTTGCATGATTGGTGATTCTTGATTGATCACCACAAAACCAATCCAAAAATATTGAGATTTTCATTTCTTTATTCCTTTCTCTTTTCTCAAATTAGGTCTACACTATCCTTAGTCACTATTTGATTCAATTTCACCTTAGTCTTTGTGTTCGACCTCGGAATACTATCCTTACTATAAAATAACCCATACACTGTGGGTTCTCTAGGATTTAGGAAAAATATATCGAGTTATAAATTTAAGACTTTTGCGTGCTACCAATTCTAGCGTAACAGCCTTGGTTCTGAATATGGCGCTTTCAAATCTGCTATTAGCACCGGTCTGGAACCTGTTACTTCCAATGAGTTACTTGGTCTTCTTCTTAGGGAGGAACAACGTCTTGACGATGACAACAAAGATAACTCCCTGATATCCGCCAATGTCGCAACTAGGAAACCCTCATCTAGTCGCACTTCATATGAACAAAACTCTGCTCTCACTGGTGATCGTCCCAAATCCATCTGTCAGTTTTGCAAAAAGCCTTATCATGAGGCTCTCAACCGTCATCAGTGTCTCAACTTGGCTGACTTTCCGGCTACCAACCGCAAATCAGGAGAGCGTCAACTCCAACAACTTCCAGCGTCCACCAAACAAGCACACACGGTGTATGGCAACAACCCTTCTACTTTGACTGATCCTTGGGTAGTCGACTTCGGTGCCACTAACCATGTGGCCGCTGATCTCGGAAATCTCAGCATTGAATCCGAGTATACTGGTATGGATAACTTAGTCGTTGGGAATGGTCTGTCTCTTCCTATTACTCATATAGGGCAATCATCTTTAACTGCTAAGCATCTTTCCAATCCCTTATCTCTCACAAATGTTCTCGTTGTTCCCAAAATTTCCAAAAATCTTATTAGTGTCTCTTAGTTATGCAAAGATAACAATGTTATACTCGAATTTCACCCTAATGTTTGTTATGTCAAGAGTTTTCATGGCAGGATAATACTCAAGGGGGTCGTTGAGAATGGTCTATACCGGCGTCCTATCAACCTGTCTTGTTCAAGTCCTAGTGCCTTTGTGGGTGAACGAGCCTTTGTTGCATGTTGGCACCATCGATTTGCTCATCCACACGAGTCCGTATTGCGTCGTCTATTATCTTATTACAATTTTGACCTATTTCTACAAATAAAACATTGCCCGTTTATAGTGCATGTCCATTAGGTAAGAGTCATAGACATCATCTACCATCTTGTCATGTACCTGCAAAACAACCTTTTGATCTAGTCTATTCTGATGTATGGGGGCCTGCTCCCATATCTTCTATTATTGGTAATCGATATTTTGTTCTTTTCATCGATGATTGCACAAAATTCATTTGGGTTTATTTCTTGACTAATAAGTCTCAAGTTCTTTCAGCATTCACGTTGTTTAAAACAATGGTGGAAACACAATTCTCCACTACAATCAAGGCTTTTCAATTCGATTGGGGCGGCGAATACCGTAATGTCTCGACTTTTCTACAAATACATGGTATCACTCATCGCGTTTCTTGTCCACGTACTCCCGAACAAAACGGGGCTTCTGAAAGACGCAATCGAGTTGTTATAGAAAAGGGTCTTGCTTTGTTAGCTCACTCCAAATTAACGGTAAATTTTTTGGAACAAGCTTTTCATACTGCTATTTATCTAAATAACAGGACTATTACTCCCACTCTCAAACACAAGTCTCCATATGAATGCTTTTATAATCGCCAACCGGATTTTCTTTTTATCAAATATTTTGGCTGCTTATGTTATCCTTATGTTCGTCCCTATAATAGCAATATATTGGAATTTCGATCGGTTCCTTGTATATTTTTAGGGTACAGTGCCAAACACAAAGGATATATATGTTTTCATGTTCCCACATCTCGTACTTATATTGCTCGGCACGTGGTATTTGATGAGTCATCTTTTCCTTTTCTTGACAACGTTTCTAATGACAGCAAGATAGAGAACCAATCTTTTGTTGCATCTCTTCAAGCTCTCCACGACGCTTTCAACCTTGGCACCTCCACTAGCATGTCGCTGTCTCCCCTCTCCTCTAGTCCGGTTGGCTCGTCGCCGACTTCCGACGACCTAACCGTCTCCCCATTGTCAAACCATACCAACTCGTCTTCTGGTTCTTCTGGCCTCACGCCACCTTCTCCCTCCGGCCTCTCGCCGCCTACTCCTGATCCTGTGCCCATCGAGTCTTCTTCATCTGGTCTCACACCGCCTACCTCTCCCATGGTGGAGCCGCCTCCATCACCCTCCAACTTTGTCACCGGTCCATATCCAAACGCCCCCTCATATTTTCGGCCCGCTGCGAACTCCGAACACGGTATGGCAACTCGAGCCTCCACTCTTTGTCTTAAGCCTAAATCTCTTGTTGCTACTAAGTATCCTGTTTCTTGTGATTCCTCTGCAATTGAACCCAAAACGTTTTTACAAGCCTCAAAAAGCCCTAATTGGCAACATGCTATGCAGTTAGAGTTTGATGCCTTAATGTCTGATGGGACTTGGGACCTTGTTCCCGGGCCTCTTGCTACTAATATTGTGGGTTGTAAGTGGATTTTCAGAGTTAAACAGAAACCATATGGCTCTGTTGAGCGCCACAAAGCGTGCTTGGTAGCAAAGGGATTCAATCAGGAAGAGGGTGTCGATTATTTCGATACATTCAGCCCAGTCATTAAGCCTACAACCATCCGTGTTGTTCTGAGTATTATTGTCACTCAAAATTGGCCTCTCCGACAAATTGATGTCAGCAATGCCTTTTTGAATGGTGACTTAGTTGAAACTGTTTACATGGAGCAATCACTTGGATTTGCTGACTCTAATCGTCCCTTTTATGTTTGTAAGCTCAAGAAGGCCTTATATGGCCTCAAACAAGCTCCCCGCATGGTTTCAGAAATTATAACAATCCTTGCTTCGTCATGGATTCCAATCATGTATTTCAGACACGTCTCTCTTCACTAAGCGCCATGGTTCCGATGTTGTCTATGTGCTTATATATGTGCATGATCTTATCATTACGGGCTCTAACTCTATCTTCATTGATGAATTTGTCAAATATCTCAATTTAGTATTCTCTTTGAAGGATTTAGATGCTCTCAATTTCTTCTTGGGCATTGAAGTCCACTGTTCCTCATCAGGTCTCTTACTCTCCCAACGGAAATACATCCTTGACCTCCTTGATCGTACCAACATGACAGGAGCCAAGCCTATTGCCTCGCCTACAGAGCCCGGCTCCAAATTGACGTTAGGCGGTGATCCTTTTGCTGATCTACATCTCTATCGGAGTATCGTGGGTGCATTGTAGTATGTTACTATCACTCGTCCTGAAATTTCTTATTCAGTTAATCGAGTTTGTCAATTCATGCACCAGCCATCTGAGAAACATTGGGCTGAGTTAAGCACATCTTGCGTTATCTTAAGGGTTCTCTTGATGCTGGCTTGCACTTTCGTCCTTCACGAGATTCTCGACTTGTTTGATTTACTGATGCTGGTTGGGCTCCGGACCCTGATGATTGTCGGTCCCAACATGGTTTCTCCATTTATTTTGGAGGAAATTTGGTCAACTGGTCTTCAAGAAAGCAAAAGGTCGTTGCTCGTTCTAGCATTGAGGCCGAATACAGAGCGATTGCTTTTGCTTCGGCTGAACTCATTTGGCTTCAACAACTGCTCAAAGAAATGCAAGCATCATCAGTTGGTCTGCCTATTCTATTGTGCGACAATTTGAGTTCCACATTTCTCACCGCTAATCCGGTATTTCATCAACATTCCAAACACATTAAAATCGACTATCATTTTGTGCGGGAACGGGTTCAAGGAGGTGAATTAGTGGTTCGTCATGTAAAGTCTGTTGATCAAATTGCCGACATATTTACCAAAACCCTTGGTTCTTCTCGTTTCAAAAATCTACGGTTCAAGCTTCTCGTTCATGATCGACCGTGAACTTGCAAGAGGGTATTAAGATATTAAAATATGAGCAAGTTATAGTAGGATAAAATTGTTTTACTGATTAAATATTTATCCTTTCCATATCTTGTAAATATTTTATGTGTTGATTGATTCAATCATCCATGATCTTAGCTATTAGTTTCCTCTATTGTAGATTCTGTTCGGTAGAGTTGTTGTACTCCTCGGTATAAATTCTCTTTCAATGGGAATGAGTAAAGTAACCTTTTCCACAATTCTTATTGTCTTATAATGTGAAAGACATGATTATTAATTGTAAAATAAAGTTATCCAAGCAACACCTTCAACTATTTGCTTCCAAAAGTTATGGCAACTTGTTCCGTGTACTCCACTCTTCGAATGAAAAGCCTACTAGCTAGTACAAAAATCATTGTGAAAACTCAAATTTATATACATACTCACTATCACCACACTATATAAAGAGATTTAGCAATAAATGATATCTAATCAGCAGAGGTGAGGAGTTGCGTTCTACTACATATCCCTGCCGTAGTCTTAGATGTACCAACAATAGTTGCTTGTCTTTGTGGCAATGGAGGAAACTTCTTATCAAACTCACATTGTTCGTCCCCATTACTGCTCTTGGTCCGTTGCCCATTCCCATCTTCGGTAAAGCCATTAATAGGAATGGATACATGTGCATCTTTGATCAATTGACCCATAATCTCTATTCTCAAACACTAAGGCACCAACCTCCACAACCTGCACTTAATATGATTGTTCTGACTTGACCTCAACATCATCATTCTACCCACTGCCTCCTTGACAATACACCACCATTGTTGATGTGAACCATGGGTACGAACCCTAGATGTATTGCTTAAGCTTTCAAATGAGAATTTTATTGTCACCTCTAAGACATTACTCAGTTTTACTATGGTGGTAAAACTAGTTATCTAGGTTCCTCAACTCAAGTAACCTCTTATCCCTCGTCAATAATCGGGAACTAAAAGTTAGTTATAAGACAAGGAGATTAAGGAGAAAACTGCAATGTCAATCACAAACTTCAGCCCTTAATTTCACACGTTTGAAATAATATTGACAATTCATGTACAATATTATTCAATTTCAAGGTAAAGAAATACAAAGAGAATAGTCTTCTATGTATACTACTTACTAGGTTTTGAAGGATGTTAATCCAACAGGGAAGCTAGTTTATATGATGCAAAAATAGAAAATGAGATAATGTAATTTAACTCCCAAAATAACAAACTAGTTAGTTAGCTAAAATGATAAAGCAAAGCATATAAATGTACTCAAAAAATAACAAAAGCTAACTAGTTGAACTAAAAATAGGATATATCATCTAAGAAAAGTTGGGAAACAATTATGGCAAGGGGATAGTCCTTGTTGGACGCCAATCTCCATTCTTTACAAAATCTATTTGATCAAAACACAAGTTGGTGGAGATGCAAGTTGATAGCTGACTGAGGTTGAAGTGTTAACCTCAAGTCTAATAAATACTTACAAAACTCGTTATAGTATAAAGAGTCGGCATGAAACACAGAGAATACGATTGATGGTCCTAAAATCTACCCACAAGGATGATGTGATCAGTTGTAGTAAATCGAATGTCGAATTCACAAGGATTGCGTCTGATTTGGAAAACACTAATTAATAATTATTCAAAGTAAAAAGGAAAGAGAAGAAGAAAGGGAAGAGAAAAAATATGTCTTTTGCTATAAAGGTGAAAATAAGGGGAAACCAATGATTGTTGTAGGCAAATAATGGAGGGAGGTGATCTAAAGAAATAGGAATCTCCACTATAATGAATTAAAGTAAGATTTCATTAACGAAACTCATGAATATTGATATGAGAACATTGTAGGTAACTATTTACATTAACTTTTGGCATAAACAAACAAAGACCGTGTTATCCAACTTGATTGCTCTATATCGCCAATGATTGTGTCAAGTATATAGGAAAACTCATTAAGAACTTAGATCTATAAAAGACCAAGAAAATCCTTGCTTTTGGTGCATGATCTAGAAAAAGTACACAGACCGGAACTTTCTACGATAGTTATAAATCCTCGAAGTAAAAGGTAGGATCAATCCCTTAAACCAAATTCTTTTCAACAAATCCAATAAAACAACCTCACTTTTGGCGCAAATAATTTTATCTAAATCCTTTTATAAACACCACTTTTTTTGGAGGTAAATAAAAGGTGAAAATGAAGTACTTTGAAAAGAAGCAATACGACAATCCCGTTTCATATATCATATATGTAATACTAAATCAAACTATTATATGATCATTCAATCATTAGATCAGAAAGGGAGATTATCCAAACATGACTAAATATAAAGTATAATCTATATTTAAAATTAGAAAGGACATAAACTCACAATTGTTTAGTTTAAGAACAACGAGGTGAACTTTCTTCTAAAGCTACTTGATGACTACGGGACTTAGGGTAAGAGTGGATATTAATGAATAATATGAGATACTAAACCCTAGGACAAATACATACTTAATACTTATATAGGGTCAAAAGGAGAGAGTAAGGTTACAAAATTAAATCCTTCCAAAGATAAGATCGAAAGATATGATTCCTTTCTTCTGCGTAGTTGAGACGACATAAAGATGACTTGAGACGGCTTGGGAGACGGCATATATGCCGTTTGGCATCTCGTTTGGGCTTGTAATGGCCTAGGATGATGAAGTCCATCTACATGGAGGATCTGGATTCCAAGCTTGAGACGGATGGGTATGACGTCTGGCTTGCGATGTAGCTTTGATATTGAATCTTATCATCGGGGGGCTTTGTGTTGTAGTTCCTTATTCATGAATGATTTTTTTCTTTGGCTTTGACTTCAGGGAGGAGATACTTTTGGCACAATTGATGCCGGACATGATTGAAACACAAAAAGACCAAGGTAGATAACGAAATATGGAAATTAATGCTTTCTATATAAATAGTGACGTATGAGAGAGAAAATGATGTATGAAGTGCATGATTCTAATGGCTATATGATGTTACATGACACTTATCAAAATACCCCATACTTTAACCTCGCTCGTCTTCAAGTAAGATCATGGCATATGCCATATTATGTATAAATAAAAGAGTCTGTTAACTAAGAAGAAACAGAAACAACTCAAACCTTGTCATCATAGCATCAATCATTGTAAGAGGATAAATAATGAATCATAGCCAACCAAACTGCTCAAGGATAATAAGTTTACTCTTAATCTGACAAGATGTGTTTAACATATATCAATAATCACTCAAACTCAACAAACATTAAAAATTTCTTACCATAAGCTTGTCAAGGCGTTCTCAAAGTCCACCACTTGTCAAGTGAAACTAACATGCAAGATATATATCATGAAGTCTTTATGACGGTTGCAACTAGAATATGGGACATGGAAAAGTGATGTTTGTAGGTAAAAAAAAGTAGGTTAAAATGACAAATAATATTTGGGTGCCAAATTGCATAACTTGGAACACCTTCAATGCATTACCTCTCACAACTCTCTTCATATTTGTACTTCTTCATGTACTGTAACACTTGATCTTTGTAGCACTTGTTCTTCCCTTTCAGGGATAAACTTTTCTTCACTTTCGAACCAATACTTATTTGTTTGTTCCAACATACATGGCGGAAACTTTTCGCCATCTTCATCAAACATGAAAATATCTTCAATAAGGATAATATGTATTCAAACTCGTGCATTTACTTCTTGGATTCACTTTCACTCTCCACGGGAACACCCCATACTTGATTTTTTGCATTCTCTTTTTCCATCACAATCACTTATAGGTTTAAATGAGGCTATACACGGTTGTGAGACATTTAACCAAAGAAGGAAAAATAAAGGCAAGTAGTGGATAATAGAAAGGAAACGTATAATGGTAGGAAAAATCACATATGTTTATCAAATAAGGCATCAATCATTTAAATATCAAGCATATATAATCAAATGAGCATGTAAAATTGAAAGTGAATCATTCACAAGTTTTAAAATAAACTAAACATGTTGGAGATCACACAATAACAAGAAAAAAAGGACACATGAAATGCACGTCCAAAGGCTAGAGAACTTACAAGGGTTATGTTTGGCTAAGCTAATCATCAATAAATATCTAAAAAATCGTTATCAATTTACCCAAATTTTATTTACCCAGTTTCAGTTACACAAATTCATTTACCCAATTTTAACTACCCAGCTTCTGTTTTACTCAATTTCAATCACTCAATTCGATTATCCGATTCTAGCTACCCAATTGAGTTGCCTGATTTTAGTTACCTGATTCCAATTAAATACTCGAGTTTAAATACCTTATTCTAGTTATCCAATTCCAATTACTCAATTACGTTACCTAATTCAGTTACCCAACTCAGCTACTCAACTTTAGTTTCTTTTTTTCCTTCTTCCTAGGAATATCTTTTTCTTTTTTCACTCTTTATGAGATAATTAGTTAATATCTCAATTATTTGTTTCCTTCTTCCTAGTATAATAAGACCCATAAAAATAGCATTCATTTTTTTTTCTAATAATTAAACGATCTGGTTCAGGTACGAAGTAAAAATACAGGTACATAGTAACGAAACATTTTCCACCGTTGATCCATTTGATTTAACGGTCCAAATTAGTCTACATCGGCACATCATGAGAAGATTGGTGTAGTGAGGCCCTTTTTGTATCATAGATACAAACTAGGCCCTCTATTTTTTTTCTAAAAATTTTAAATATAAAATTAAATAATTAAAAAGGCACATGGGAAAATGTAAAAATAAAAACCCTATAAAATCACCCCAATCGCCCAGTTAGGGTTTCTCGCAGTCGTTTGTATTCTTTGTCTCGCCCCCTGCCCCTTGCTTCTCAATTGGGAGGAACTGCTCGGAACCGCCTGAAACCGTCTCGTCAAAGAAGACAACTCAGATCCAAGTAAGCCACCTTTGATCTTCTCGATTTGCTCCTTCATTGAAGGTTACAAGACCGCCAAACATCTCCACCCCGCTCCTCTCTCAAGCAAATCGATCACCATGGGTTATGTGTCGTCGATTGAGCATATATCTGGTAAGGTTTCCCTTTCGATTTTCATCCAATTGCGCTTCTTCTCTGTTCGCTTCCCGTCTTCCATTGTTTGGTTTCTTGTTTCGAATTGTTTGAGTCGTGCTTGTGGTTTCTTCTCTGTTCGCGTGAGCGCAAATCTGATTATTTATTTGCTTCTTATGTGTACGCTTCCCATCTTCCATTTCCTTTCCACCACTTGGAGCCAACCGCCTTCGATCGGAAGATTTGCACCAGCAGATATGCCTTCGATTGGCAGATCTGCACCGCCGACCGCCTTCTTCTTTGTTCGAGTAAGCCGCCTTTGATCGGCAGATCTACATCAGTTGATATGCCGATATGCTTGCCGTTGAGCACCATTGTTGAAGGAAGATTGTGAGGACCGACTACCGGAGACCTCACCGTGCCACCGCTTCTTGGCTGCTCCGCTTCATGGTTGCTCATATCCCCGATGTTCCACCATTGCTGAAGGCGCATGCAAGAGTTATAATTAGGGTTTTTTTTTTAATTATTTTGGGTTATTTGCAATAAACAACCCAAATTTTATATTAAAATATTGGCCACAAATTTTTAGAATTTGGAAATTCACTCCTAATTAGATAATTTCTGAAAATTTTCGAGCTTTTTTAATTGCAGAAATGACCCAAAGTTTTGAAAGTTCACCATTTACCCAATTTGTTTAACTACAAAATTTGGCCCAACTTTATAAATACGGGATATGACCTACATTTTTTATAATTATAATTGGGCTTGTGTAACTCGATGGGCTTGGACTTGTGTAAGTAACCAAATCTTGTGTAAATGACGGACTTGCTTAAATGATGGACTTGTGTAAATGACGGATTTGTGTAAATGAGTGAATATTTGTCTAGTGAAATTCATTGGAGATTTAGTAACTTAACTTTGTGTAAACAAATGAAACTTTGTGCAATTGGAAAATGACCTATTTTATTAACTAGATAAATTTATATTGTAATTGAAATTGTGTATTAACGCTGGGTAATCAAAATTGCATATTAACATTGTGTAACTGAAATTTGTATATTAACATTGTGTAACCGAAAATTGTGTATTAACATTGTGTATTAATACTGTGTATCAACAAGATAATACACAAGTTCAATTAGCCCAATTGGTAGAGTTCAAAACTCACTAGTCACTACTAACAAGATTTGTATTTTGGATTGAGTTTGAGCTTGTAACTTGTGTGAGCCTACTATGCCTTATTTGAACTTGGGTTTTATTAAATTGATTGGGCTTGTACATAAGTAAATTGAAATTACCAAATAACCCTTTTCAATAAATCTTTATAAATAAATAAGAGGGGCCCAGTTTCTTACATAATAAGCAAAAAAAATTTGATGCGGTGGTAGGCTTGTAGTTTTTAAAAGGTGTAGTGAAAATCTATTTTTGTTCTGTTAGTTCAAACTGTATATTCTACTAGATCATATTTTGTTCAATTAGTTCAAACTATTTGTTCTAATAGTTTTTACTTTTTAACACTTTTTTCGTTCAAAATTTGTGTACATTTTGTCATATAATTTTGAATTTATAGTATAAAAGTTTTGAACTTCTTTTATTCCACTTTCCCCCTTTTCTTCTTCGTTTTCTAATGGGTACTTTGTTTGTTGAAATTTTCTATAGATTTGGTTCAAATTATATGTTATGCTACCTTTCGATTATATTGTACTAATAGTTCATACATTTTTATAATTTTGTTCATAAGTTCAAATAATGCATGAACTACTAATATTAAGTGTTTAAACTAATAAAAAAAATTTCGACTAACAAATATTATAATAAAAGTATTCTAATAACATTAAAATTTTAAACTTTTATAATATTAGTTCAAAATTTGGGTATCACTAGTTCAAACATTGTGTTTTTTAGTTCAAAGATGTATAAATAAAAAAAAATACAAATATAAAAACTAATAATTTAACAAAACAATACATGAACTCACTTCAGAGAATAGCATAATTGATTGTATAAAATTTTGTAAACGAACTGAATTAAAACTATGATATGAGATAATAGTCGTTATTGCTCTGTCATAAAAATTACAAAAAATGTCATTGCGTCCTCCTTTTTAAAATAGAATTTCAAAAGAACAAAATTGTCCTAATACCTTATAATATTGTAAAAAAAAACTCACCTCATCTCTTATAAATCATTAAATAACATGGATGGATGTAGACCATTGGATCAAATGAATCAACGACACATATTAATCTGTAATGTCTCACTATAGCAACACTCCTTGTCATAATCAGTCTCATAATTAAAAATCAAAAGTGCATACTTAGTCCACACAATAAAATTTAAGATTATACTTAAATAAAAAGGTGAGTGTATTATTAGATCATTAATTTCTTATAAAAACATGCATACAATATATTAATTTAAAAATAAATCCTTATATGATATTAATTAGTATTAATCATTAAAATGAAATTGTTGGATTAGTTTTTATTAAAAAAGTAATATCTAATATTTAATCTTAAAGAAAATTTACTAATTGTTATGAAGCAGTTTATCTACATAATATCTTAATACTACATGTATTAATTTTAAAGGAAATTATGAGAGTATATACAATCCAACATCATGTATCTTTTTAAGAAGGATAACATAAGCAAATTATATTTTTATTCTTATAACTCTTTTTTCCTCAACTCCTCATTCTTATTCATATATTTAACTTCTTAATTATATATTATTTTATTTCATAACTCTTCCTAATTAATTCATATAATTAATTACTTAATTTTATTTTTTTATTTCGTAGAAACCCAAATTTCCATTCAGTTAAAATCTCAATTCTATACTTGCATAAGAATTCATATAAAATTCACCACAAATTTAAATCAAATTCCGAATTATAATTAACAATTAATCGAGTGATCTTATCAATTCATGCAACATCGTCTTGATATCAATTATGGAAAAGTAGATATACAAATGAAATATATATCTAATGTGAAAATCTAATTTTAGGGTTCAACTTATACACTTTTTCGTCTTTGAGAGGCTATTCATAGAATTTGGAGGTTAATCTCGTCCTTTGGTCTCTTATTTTGCAACCTAATGACACTGTGTAATAACCGAAAATTTTAAGTTTCCGATAAATTGAAATTTACCAAAGTCCGATGCGACCCGCGTAAATGAATAATTAAGTAAAATAAAACAAGAGCTAGAGTCACATAAAATGATAAATTAAACAACCGGAAATAATTTTGTACGTTAAAATAAAATAATAAATTATAAAATACGGAATTTAATTCCGTATTTTTATAATTTTCCGCATGCAATTAACGAGTGGCGGATCCGTTTTTAATAGTCGTGTAGCGGACCGGGTTGGGCCTTTGCAAAGCCCAAATGAGCAGCCCACTTAATTCTTCCTAACCCTAATTAGAGCTAACCTAATCCTAATCCAAAAGAATTAACCTGCCGCTTACCACTCTCGTTACATGCTCTGGATTGGCAAGTACCGGCGCTCTTCTCCCTCGCAACTCCGGAGCCACCAGCAGGGGTTTCGCCTCCCACCGGAAGTGCCACCACCACCTCGCTGGCCGCTCTCCGTCCGGTAAGACGCCACCACCCTTCTTTCGCCTCCCTCGTTTTCTGCACTCCGGGACTCATCCCACTGCAACAGGTGGTCGAAGACGCCGCCTCGCCTGTCCGTCCTCCAGCCAGTCCGCCGCCACCGTGCGTCCGCCTTGTCGACTACCAGACCGCCGGCGACTGCAACTGAAGGTGAGTCTCGGCTTTTCTCTCTTCTCGGCACCCTTCGGTTCTCGTTCCGGGTTGTAACGTACCTCCTCCTGGCCTGCAGTAGCGCTGCCGCTGGACCGCCGTCCCCTCCGACGCCGAACTCAGAGTCGCCGCAGGAGCCGCCTCGCACCGCCCTGAGTCCGGTAAGCCGCAGCCCTTCTTTTCCTCGCCTTCTGCCGTTTTTGAGTCCTAACCGATGCCTCTTCGCTCTTCCGCAACAGCAGCCAGTCGACCACCTGGAAGAGGCTGCCGGACACCGTACTGCTGCCGGACCACCAGTGCGCCGCCGCTGGACTGCAGCCCGGTAAGCCGGCTCTCCGATCCTTCGTACACCTACAGTACATAAATATATATATATATATAGTTTAGTTATATTCTTATCCGTAATGATATGTAGGATTTTATATGTATAAAAGACGTAATAGTGCGTATAATATCCGAGTACGGTGTTAAAATAGAGGAGGAACGTGTTGGATACAAGTATGTATGAATAACCGATTAGAAATATATATATATATATAGGATACATATATGTACTATTATAAGTTCGAGTACGGAAGTTTAGTAAAAGCGGTTTGGTGGACATATAAATAAGAGTTATGAATGTCACATATACACATACGGGTACATATATATATATACATATATATTTATATATATATATATATTTATTAGGAATTTAAAAGAATACAAATTATCTTCAAAGCCTAGTAAAGTTATTAGAACTTGGAATTTAATGAACATATAAATTGTTATATAAAAGCATACTTATAACATAATATATAGAATATATAAGATGCGAGTATCTGCACATAAATACGAGTTGGATTAAGGAAAATATCAAAGAGCGAGAGTAATCATAGAGAACAAATCCTAAAAGGAATTTTAATAGGACGAAAGAGTGAACTTTGAGAACTTTCGGCACCGGGGGTAAAATGGTCTTTTACCTTAAGAGGGTTGTTTTTCCGTAATACCTTGCAAGAGGTTGGATAGTGAGATGTGTCTTGACACACCTGCCTGATTTGACAGGAGTTTGAGTTACCACGAGTACAGACGGTGTGAGACGTGTTAGAGAGTATTTTGACTCAGGTAAGTCCTTGCGACTTACTTAGCCGGTTTCTGAGTGTTAGTTGAGTGATAGTAGTGGTGTGTGCTATTGCTTGTTTTAATAATAATAACTTGCTAGGACGACTGTATTATTTTACGTAAGGCCCAAGTGTATGTATAACGGGCCGTGACATCACTGCCCAGCTCTGACAGGAGACTGGGAGGTTCTCTATACCCAGACCATACAGGTACAAGGTGAGATGCATCGGATCCATTCCTGATGGTTACACGGGGGCGGAGGCGAGGTTTGGGAATCCCTCGTGTCACAAAATAAGTATCACTAGAGTGAATGAGTAATTTAAAGAAAGATAATAAAACGGACTTGTTTGGAAGCATGTTGCGTGTTTATGTTTACCTGAGTGTGTTTGTGCTATTATTACTCTGCTAATAGTTAGATAACTAGCTAACGGTGATTGTTGTTGTTGTTTTAGTTTTACCGCAGGTTAGATCAGCAGCTGAGTGATCCGGAAGTAGTGGTCAGCCGGGTCTCCGTACTCCGTAGAATGGGGTGGGGGTTGTTTGTCTTTCCTTTCTTTCGGCTAAGACAGTTGTTTCTTTCTTTTGTTTAAGTTCTGTAGGCTGCTAGACTTTGTTGCATTCATTACTCTAAAAACATGTTTTTATGAATTTCGGTTTCCTTATTTGTGTCTTGTTGCAAGGTCCTAGTAATGTTGTTGTCAAACTGAGGTCGGGACCCATTGTGAGGTCCTAACCAGTAATACTCCGAGTTCTGAAAATTCGGGGTGTTACAACATGGTATCAGAGGTCTAGGTTGGCAACAATGGCACTTGAAATCTTCTGAAAGACCGAATAAGTTTTGAGCAGAACCCGAAAAGGGATCTGAGTTTTAAAAAGAAAATTTTTTGGTTTTAAATGCATGCATAGTCTGGTTGGGAATAGAAAAGTACGGCTGACCACCACTACTACCGCGGATCTCAGTCTGTTTAGTTGGACTTTAGGTTACTGTAATTGGACTTTAGGTTACTGTAGTTGGACTTTTGGACTTTCAGCTAGTAGTAATTATAGTTTTATTCTTGACTCAGATGGCACGTACTAGAACTACGCTAGCTGCTGGTCGAGGCAGAGGTCGTCCACCTCTCCCTCCAGCTGGACCAGGTAGGGGAGATAGGGCCCCTACAGTTAGAGGACGCGGTCGTGGAGGTAGACCCCCACTAGTCCGAGGCCGAGGTCGAGCTCCACGAGAGGATTCCCCAGCAGTGATCATACCAGAGGCTGGAGTGGAGGAAGTAGCTGAGAGTGTTGGTCCTGAGGTCAGGAATGAGACCGTTGCTAGGTCTGGAGCACAGAGAGCACGTTCGACAGAGTCAGGGCGTGTTTCCATTGGAGCGACTGAGTATAGAGAGTACCGAGCCTACGTTGAGCGTAGGGAAGAGGCTGCTAGGACAGAGAGACTTACCCAGATACCACCAGTACCGGCTAGATCTGTTCAGGTGACACAGGAAGCGCCTCAAGTGCCAGCTGTACCTGAGAGGAGAGTTGTGGCTGGTAGAGCGCCTACTGGGACCAGAGCACCCAGGCCAGATGAGTGGTTGAAGGCTTTCAACTCTCAGAAGGTTCCCTCCTATAATGGAGAGATAGGATTGGAGGTGGAGCACTGGATTGGGCAGGTAGAGACTGCTTTAGAGGCTATACGCTGCCCAGAGGATCGACAGGTAGACTTGGTGCAGACTTGCTTCACTGGAGATGCTCATTCCTGGTGGCGGACCATGCGTAGTCGAGTCACTACTTGGGAGCAGATGAGGAGCATTGTTAGAGACAGATACTGCCCTGTTTCGTTGAGGAGAGAGAGATTCCAGGACTTCATTGAGGCTGGATTTGAGGATGTTCCGATCGCTGCTGCCATCAAGAAGTTCCAGAAGGAACTGACACTGCTTGGACCAGCTGCACCTCCTGAGGAGCAGCATGTCTATCTCTTTTCCCGGAGATTGAGAGAGAGCACTCGGTCTTATCTGGCAGGATTTCGCTGTGAGACTCTGTCAGACTATCAGGATAGAGCATCTGCGTATGAGAGAGACAGACCAGGGTCTAGGAGAGCTGCTCAGTCTGACAGGCCGGATAAGCGGCAGAGGACAGGTTATGCCAGTGGTGGTTCAGGAGTAGCTGCTTTTGGACGGGGACAGACTCAGGGGCGACAGAGCCATACAGCTACTGGTCAGACTTCAGCTGGTAGCTTGCAGTGCCACAACTGCAATAGCTATGGACATATCCGATCGAACTGCACGAAGCCAGCAGTGACTTGCTTTCAGTGTGGCAAGGTTGGACATAGAGCTGCATTCTGCCGTCAGGGCAAGGCCCCATCTCAGCAGGGTTCTTCTCCTGCAGGTTTGTCAGGGAGTGTACAGAGACCGCCACAGTACCGGACTCCGAGTCAGCAGCAGCAGTACAGAGCTCCTAGTCAGCAGCAGTCTTACAGAGCTCCAGGACACACACCACCACAGAGTTCTATGCAGGGATCAGGTCGGGGCAGAGGACGTGGTAGTGTGGCTGATACTAGAGGAACTCAGGCACGAGTATTTGAGTTGAGAGATGCTGATCAGCCAGATGCACCTACTGCCACAGGTACGATCCAGATTCATGACTTACCTGTACGAGTTTTATTTGATACGGGTGCTACACACTCCTTCATATCTGATGCATGCGTAGATAGGTTGTCCTTAGCTACTGTAGAGGGGATACCTTTTACGATAGGCTTACCTGATGGGAGTAAGGTAAGAGGGACTAGAGAGATCTTTGGATGTCCTGTTCGCATGGGAGATCGAGACTGGCTAGTTAATCTTCTAGTCATGCCCTTAGCTCATGAGGATGTCATTTTAGGGATAGACTGGATGAGGAAACACGGAGCAGTCTTAGACATTGGTAAGAGGACAGTGACCGTTGCCACGGAGGAGGGTCATAGGGTAATATTCCGAGGTTGGGACCTCGGAAAGTCAGGTACAGTTATCAGTGCAGTGAGAGCAGCGAGACTGATAGCTCAGGGTTGCGAAGCCTTCTGGTGTTATGCCATGAAGGAAAGCAAGAGCCTGACTATAGAGGAGATACCTGTTGCATGCGAGTTTGCAGAGGTATTTAGTGATGACCTGCCAGGGCTACCCCCACAGAGGAGCGTTGATTTCAGCATCGACTTGGAGCCGGGCACGAGACCTATCTCGAAGGCCCCGTACCGCATGGCACCTATAGAGCTGCTTGAGCTGAAGAAGCAGTTAGAGGAGCTGGCAGAGAAGGGTTTTATACGCCCCAGTGTGTCTCCTTGGGGTGCGCCAGTGTTATTTGTGAAGAAGAAAGACGGATCGATGAGGCTGTGCATAGACTACAGAGAGCTGAACAAAGTAACCATCAAGAACAAGTATCCACTGCCACGCATAGATGATCTGTTGGACCAGTTGCATGGAGCGTCCGTGTTCTCGAGGATAGACTTGAGGTCAGGTTACCACCAGCTGAGGGTGAGAGATCAGGACATACCGAAGACGGCATTCCGGACTAGGTATGGTCATTATGAGTTCGTAGTGATGCCATTCGGGCTCACTAATGCACCAGCGGTATTCATGGAGTTGATGAATGGGATATTCATTGACTTCTTAGACCAGTTCGTAGTGGTCTTCATTGACGACATCCTAGTCTACTCTAGGAGTCGGGAGGAGCATGCCGGACACTTGAGGACAGTGCTGCAGATTCTACAGGATAGCCAGCTGTATGCTAAGCTATCCAAGTGTGAGTTTTGGATGTCAGAGGTGGCTTTCTTAGGACACGTGGTGACTGCTGAGGGAATTAAGGTCGATCCGGCGAAGATCGAGTCAGTATCTTCTTGGCAACCTCCTAAGAATGTTAAGGAGGTTCGCAGCTTTTTGGGGTTAGCAGGTTACTACCGCCGATTTGTGGAAGGGTTCTCTTTGATTGCCCGACCACTTACTTGTCTTCTGAGGAAGACTACTCGGTTTGTCTGGTCTGAGCCGTGTCAGCAGAGTTTTGAGGAGCTGAAGAGGAGATTGACGTCCGCTCCGATTTTAGCACAGCCTGAGGGTATTGATGACTTTGTGGTATACAGTGATGCATCCAAGCTGGGCTTGGGGTGTGTCTTGATGCAGAGGGGTAAGGTCATAGCCTATGCGTCTCGACAGCTGAAGACGTATGAGGAGAACTACCCCACACATGATCTAGAGTTGGCTGCAGTAGTCCATGCTCTCAAGATCTGGCGTCACTATCTCTACGGGGCGACATGTCAGATCTTTACAGACCACAAGAGTCTGAAGTACATATTCACTCAGCGAGAGTTGAATAACCGCCAGAGGCGGTGGTTAGAGTTGATCAAGGACTTCGACCTTGAGATCCTCTACCACCCCGGAAAGGCGAATGTGGTAGCTGATGCTTTGAGCCGGAAGACGCCTAGAGAGAGAGCGATAGCTCGGTTGACAGTACAGCCACAGTTGCAGAGGGACTTGGCTTGGTTGGAGATAGAGGTTCAGTTTCCCGATACCGATGGCCAGTTGTCTACCATGGAGTTACTTCCTGATCTGTTGGATGAGATCCGACAGAAGCAGGAGACTTGCCCCACTTTGATCCGGATCCGGGACAGGATGTCTCGAGATGAGGCCCCACAGTTTACTATTGGTGCAGATGGAGTGATGAGACGTCAGGATCGCGTGTGTGTACCGTCAGACAGTGAGTTGAGACAGAGGATACTAGGTGAGGCTCATGCTACCCCATACTCAGTACATCCTGGAGCGAGTAAGATGTACAAGGATGTGAGGCGGTCCTTCTGGTGGGGCGGTTTGAAGCCCGATGTGACTCGATATGTAGCTCAGTGTGCGACCTGCCAGCAGGTCAAGATTGAGCACCGTAGGTCTGGAGGAGAGCTCCACCCACTTCCAGTCCCACAGTGGAAGTGGGAGGATATATCTATGGATTTTGTCACTGGTTTGAGACTCAGCAGAGGATTTGATGCTATTTGGGTAGTGGTAGACCGCCTGACGAAGACCGCACGTTTCATTCCGATTAAGGAAACGTGGCCGGTGAGTCGTCTGGCTGAGGAGTTCACCAGGCACATTGTGAGACTCCATGGGGTACCGAAGACTATCGTCTCTGACAGAGATGGACGTTTTACCTCGAGATTTTGGCAGCAGGTACATACTGCTTTGGGGACGAGTCTCCACTTCACTACTGCCTATCACCCACAGACAGACGGGCAGTCTGAGAGGACCATTCAGACCTTAGAGGACATGCTTCGGGCGTGTGTACTTGATTGGGGGCAGGTATGGCCAGATCATCTTCCACTGGTAGAGTTTTCGTATAACAATAGCTGGCACGCATCTATTGGGATGGCTCCTTATGAGGCTTTGTACGGACGGAGATGTCGTACACCCTTATGTTGGGATGAGCCTAGCAGAGCTGATGGAGTAGCTCCAGATCAGATACAGGATGACATCGCTCGGATTGCCCTAGTCCGAGAGCGAATGTTAGCAGCTCAGAGTCGTCAGAAGTCCTACGCCGACAAGAGGCGTCGACCTTTGGAGTTTAGGGTGGGTGCTCAGGTGTGGTTGAGAGTATCACCCACGAGAGGAGTCAGGCGTTTCGGCATTAAGGGAAAGCTGAGTCCCCGATATGTCGGACCTTTTGAGATCCTGGAGAGAGTTGGGGAGGTGGCCTACCGACTAGCATTACCACCGAGACTAGAGAGCGTCCATCCAGTCTTTCATGTATCTCAGTTGAGAGAGTACATTCCGGATCCTAGACACGTCATCAGCCACGAGGATCTGACAGTGGAGCCTGACCATACATTTGTAGAGTACCCAGTAGCTGTCTTGGAACGCAGTACCCGACGTCTGCGATCCAAGGAGATACCCATGCTGAGGATCCAGTGGTCTAGGAGAGGAGCTGATGAGGCCACTTGGGAGACTGAGGAGAGTGTTAGACGTAACTACCCCGAGTTCTTTGCGGGGTTAGAGGTTACTTCTGTTTGACGAGTTAGTACTCGGATGTTGTGTTGTTTGACCTTTCGGGTTTTCATATTGTTTTGAGTGCTGTTCTTCCTTTGTGATACTTGTTTGTTCGATACTTGAGTAGTTGCGTAGTAGAAATTTGTCGAGAGAACTAAAATGTACCGGGGAAAAACGTGTGAGTAGGAGAGACGTTCTAAGTTTCGGGACGAAACTTCTTTTAAGGGGGCACTGATGTAATAACCGAAAATTTTAAGTTTCCGATAAATTGAAATTTACCAAAGTCCGATGCGACCCGCGTAAATGAATAATTAAGTAAAATAAAACAAGAGCTAGAGTCACATAAAATGATAAATTAAACAACCGGAAATAATTTTGTACGTTAAAATAAAATAATAAATTATAAAATACGGAATTTAATTCCGTATTTTTATAATTTTCCGCATGCAATTAACGAGTGGCGGATCCGTTTTTAATAGTCGTGTAGCGGACCGGGTTGGGCCTTTGCAAAGCCCAAATGAGCAGCCCACTTAATTCTTCCTAACCCTAATTAGAGCTAACCTAATCCTAATCCAAAAGAATTAACCTGCCGCTTACCACTCTCGTTACATGCTCTGGATTGGCAAGTACCGGCGCTCTTCTCCCTCGCAACTCCGGAGCCACCAGCAGGGGTTTCGCCTCCCACCGGAAGTGCCACCACCACCTCGCTGGCCGCTCTCCGTCCGGTAAGACGCCACCACCCTTCTTTCGCCTCCCTCGTTTTCTGCACTCCGGGACTCATCCCACTGCAACAGGTGGTCGAAGACGCCGCCTCGCCTGTCCGTCCTCCAGCCAGTCCGCCGCCACCGTGCGTCCGCCTTGTCGACTACCAGACC
>BSUD01000001.1:33578261-33624092 GCA_033239045.1 Fagopyrum esculentum | reverse complement strand
GGGGCGACATGTCAGATCTTTACAGACCACAAGAGTCTGAAGTACATATTCACTCAGCGAGAGTTGAATAACCGCCAGAGGCGGTGGTTAGAGTTGATCAAGGACTTCGACCTTGAGATCCTCTACCACCCCGGAAAGGCGAATGTGGTAGCTGATGCTTTGAGCCGGAAGACGCCTAGAGAGAGAGCGATAGCTCGGTTGACAGTACAGCCACAGTTGCAGAGGGACTTGGCTTGGTTGGAGATAGAGGTTCAGTTTCCCGATACCGATGGCCAGTTGTCTACCATGGAGTTACTTCCTGATCTGTTGGATGAGATCCGACAGAAGCAGGAGACTTGCCCCACTTTGATCCGGATCCGGGACAGGATGTCTCGAGATGAGGCCCCACAGTTTACTATTGGTGCAGATGGAGTGATGAGACGTCAGGATCGCGTGTGTGTCCCGTCAGACAGTGAGTTGAGACAGAGGATACTAGGTGAGGCACATGCTACCCCATACTCAGTACATCCTGGAGCGAGTAAGATGTACAAGGATGTGAGGCGGTCCTTCTGGTGGGGCGGTTTGAAGCCCGATGTGACTCGATATGTAGCTCAGTGTGCGACCTGCCAGCAGGTCAAGATTGAGCACCGTAGGTCTGGAGGAGAGCTCCACCCACTTCCAGTCCCACAGTGGAAGTGGGAGGATATATCTATGGATTTTGTCACTGGTTTGAGACTCAGCAGAGGATTTGATGCTATTTGGGTAGTGGTAGACCGCCTGACGAAGACCGCACGTTTCATTCCGATTAAGGAAACGTGGCCGGTGAGTCGTCTGGCTGAGGAGTTCACCAGGCACATTGTGAGACTCCATGGGGTACCGAAGACTATCGTCTCTGACAGAGATGGACGTTTTACCTCGAGATTTTGGCAGCAGGTACATACTGCTTTGGGGACGAGTCTCCACTTCACTACTGCCTATCACCCACAGACAGACGGGCAGTCTGAGAGGACCATTCAGACCTTAGAGGACATGCTTCGGGCGTGTGTACTTGATTGGGGGCAGGTATGGCCAGATCATCTTCCACTGGTAGAGTTTTCGTATAACAATAGCTGGCACGCATCTATTGGGATGGCTCCTTATGAGGCTTTGTACGGACGGAGATGTCGTACACCCTTATGTTGGGATGAGCCTAGCAGAGCTGATGGAGTAGCTCCAGATCAGATACAGGATGACATCGCTCGGATTGCCCTAGTCCGAGAGCGAATGTTAGCAGCTCAGAGTCGTCAGAAGTCCTACGCCGACAAGAGGCGTCGACCTTTGGAGTTTAGGGTGGGTGCTCAGGTGTGGTTGAGAGTATCACCCACGAGAGGAGTCAGGCGTTTCGGCATTAAGGGAAAGCTGAGTCCCCGATATGTCGGACCTTTTGAGATCCTGGAGAGAGTTGGGGAGGTGGCCTACCGACTAGCATTACCACCGAGACTAGAGAGCGTCCATCCAGTCTTTCATGTATCTCAGTTGAGAGAGTACATTCCGGATCCTAGACACGTCATCAGCCACGAGGATCTGACAGTGGAGCCTGACCATACATTTGTAGAGTACCCAGTAGCTGTCTTGGAACGCAGTACCCGACGTCTGCGATCCAAGGAGATACCCATGCTGAGGATCCAGTGGTCTAGGAGAGGAGCTGATGAGGCCACTTGGGAGACTGAGGAGAGTGTTAGACGTAACTACCCCGAGTTCTTTGCGGGGTTAGAGGTTACTTCTGTTTGACGAGTTAGTACTCGGATGTTGTGTTGTTTGACCTTTCGGGTTTTCATATTGTTTTGAGTGCTGTTCTTCCTTTGTGATACTTGTTTGTTCGATACTTGAGTAGTTGCGTAGTAGAAATTTGTCGAGAGAACTAAAATGTACCGGGGAAAAACGTGTGAGTAGGAGAGACGTTCTAAGTTTCGGGACGAAACTTCTTTTAAGGGGGCACTGATGTAATAACCGAAAATTTTAAGTTTCCGATAAATTGAAATTTACCAAAGTCCGATGCGACCCGCGTAAATGAATAATTAAGTAAAATAAAACAAGAGCTAGAGTCACATAAAATGATAAATTAAACAACCGGAAATAATTTTGTACGTTAAAATAAAATAATAAATTATAAAATACGGAATTTAATTCCGTATTTTTATAATTTTCCGCATGCAATTAACGAGTGGCGGATCCGTTTTTAATAGTCGTGTAGCGGACCGGGTTGGGCCTTTGCAAAGCCCAAATGAGCAGCCCACTTAATTCTTCCTAACCCTAATTAGAGCTAACCTAATCCTAATCCAAAAGAATTAACCTGCCGCTTACCACTCTCGTTACATGCTCTGGATTGGCAAGTACCGGCGCTCTTCTCCCTCGCAACTCCGGAGCCACCAGCAGGGGTTTCGCCTCCCACCGGAAGTGCCACCACCACCTCGCTGGCCGCTCTCCGTCCGGTAAGACGCCACCACCCTTCTTTCGCCTCCCTCGTTTTCTGCACTCCGGGACTCATCCCACTGCAACAGGTGGTCGAAGACGCCGCCTCGCCTGTCCGTCCTCCAGCCAGTCCGCCGCCACCGTGCGTCCGCCTTGTCGACTACCAGACCGCCGGCGACTGCAACTGAAGGTGAGTCTCGGCTTTTCTCTCTTCTCGGCACCCTTCGGTTCTCGTTCCGGGTTGTAACGTACCTCCTCCTGGCCTGCAGTAGCGCTGCCGCTGGACCGCCGTCCCCTCCGACGCCGAACTCAGAGTCGCCGCAGGAGCCGCCTCGCACCGCCCTGAGTCCGGTAAGCCGCAGCCCTTCTTTTCCTCGCCTTCTGCCGTTTTTGAGTCCTAACCGATGCCTCTTCGCTCTTCCGCAACAGCAGCCAGTCGACCACCTGGAAGAGGCTGCCGGACACCGTACTGCTGCCGGACCACCAGTGCGCCGCCGCTGGACTGCAGCCCGGTAAGCCGGCTCTCCGATCCTTCGTACACCTACAGTACATAAATATATATATATATAGTTTAGTTATATTCTTATCCGTAATGATATGTAGGATTTTATATGTATAAAAGACGTAATAGTGCGTATAATATCCGAGTACGGTGTTAAAATAGAGGAGGAACGTGTTGGATACAAGTATGTATGAATAACCGATTAGAAATATATATATATATATATATATATAGGATACATATATGTACTATTATAAGTTCGAGTACGGAAGTTTAGTAAAAGCGGTTTGGTGGACATATAAATAAGAGTTATGAATGTCACATATACACATACGGGTACATATATATATATACATATATATTTATATATATATATATATATATATATAATTATTAGGAATTTAAAGGAATACAAATTATCTTCAAAGCCTAGTAAAGTTATAGAACTTGGAATTTAATGAACATATAAATTGTTATATAAAAGCATACTTATAACATAATATATAGAATATATAAGATGCGAGTATCTGCACATAAATACGAGTTGGATTAAGGAAAATATCAAAGAGCGAGAGTAATCATAGAGAACAAATCCTAAAAGGAATTTTAATAGGACGAAAGAGTGAACTTTGAGAACTTTCGGCACCGGGGGTAAAATGGTCTTTTACCTTAAGAGGGTTGTTTTTCCGTAATACCTTGCAAGAGGTTGGATAGTGAGATGTGTCTTGACACACCTGCCTGATTTGACAGGAGTTTGAGTTACCACGAGTACAGACGGTGTGAGACGTGTTAGAGAGTATTTTGACTCAGGTAAGTCCTTGCGACTTACTTAGCCGGTTTCTGAGTGTTAGTTGAGTGATAGTAGTGGTGTGTGCTATTGCTTGTTTTAATAATAATAACTTGCTAGGACGACTGTATTATTTTACGTAAGGCCCAAGTGTATGTATAACGGGCCGTGACATCACTGCCCAGCTCTGACAGGAGACTGGGAGGTTCTCTATACCCAGACCATACAGGTACAAGGTGAGATGCATCGGATCCATTCCTGATGGTTACACGGGGGCGGAGGCGAGGTTTGGGAATCCCTCGTGTCACAAAATAAGTATCACTAGAGTGAATGAGTAATTTAAAGAAAGATAATAAAACGGACTTGTTTGGAAGCATGTTGCGTGTTTATGTTTACCTGAGTGTGTTTGTGCTATTATTACTCTGCTAATAGTTAGATAACTAGCTAACGGTGATTGTTGTTGTTGTTTTAGTTTTACCGCAGGTTAGATCAGCAGCTGAGTGATCCGGAAGTAGTGGTCAGCCGGGTCTCCGTACTCCGTAGAATGGGGTGGGGGTTGTTTGTCTTTCCTTTCTTTCGGCTAAGACAGTTGTTTCTTTCTTTTGTTTAAGTTCTGTAGGCTGCTAGACTTTGTTGCATTCATTACTCTAAAAACATGTTTTTATGAATTTCGGTTTCCTTATTTGTGTCTTGTTGCAAGGTCCTAGTAATGTTGTTGTCAAACTGAGGTCGGGACCCATTGTGAGGTCCTAACCAGTAATACTCCGAGTTCTGAAAATTCGGGGTGTTACACACTGATCCCGGCCTAACGATATCTTTAACACCAAAATTGATTAAATTAGTTATTAAGTTCGATTGTGGATTTTCTTAAATTTCCATTGCCCTCGTAAATAAAGATCTTTAAAATAATAATAGAACTTATTCTGATCAATCAAAACAAGAGCACTTCTCTTTTGCAAAGCTCCTTTGCTTTAATCGTTTTTTTAAACCAACTCATTTCGAACAATGTTCCCCTTGTAAATTATACTCTTTAAACCATCATTGTTGTACACATTTTTATATCATGATACCCGTGTGATGCAACTTCGTTTTCTTTGTTTTGATGTTGTCTTTGGTGGAGTTTCGAGTGTTTGTCGAGAAGGGAGCGTGGATATGTGATTGACTCATGACGGCTCCGTTGCAGTCCAAACGTGAGGTGTCCATAATTGTTCCCCATACTTCCTGCATGTGTACTTCCTTTGAAGATGAACGTTTTTTTTCTCGTCGCTTCCGGCGGACTGAATCATCCGACTTTCCCTTGAAGACTTCCTTGCTTTCGGGTTTTTATGATGGATTTTTGTGTTTTCTTTTTCTCCTTTGTTGTGGTCTTCCAAACGGTTAGTCCTTCGGTCGATCTTTTTTGGCCTTTCGATCCAATAGTCGGCGCGCCATCTATGGGATCAAACCGCTTTTTGTTATAAAAAAATAAATTCATTGCTCATAGCCTCACAAGGAATACTTAATGTGTGAACCGGACCTATTCGGGGAGAAATAAAAAAGAACAAAAACCCAAAGTATGACTTCTTTGCTTGCTCCACAAGAGCCTAGCGTCAAGATCTTGTTTGTCTTTGACTGCAGGTACGAAGATCGAACGGAGGAGCAATCGAACGGATGATGATGCTAATTGGCTCTCACAATAACAACCTTTGATTTTTTACTTTAGAGAGTATGTTAGAGCTATCAAAGATATTAGGCATATTGAGAAAAACTTGGCAGAGTTAGGTTTATAAATTAGTATGCAACTCTCTTAGACTTGAGAGTGTATAATTTCCCTAATTAACGTCCATAAATAATAATTACACACTCCATTTCATAAATAATATTTCTTACCATATAAATATATAATGTATAAGTTTTCGATAAACCATCATTTATGTTGATTTAGTTTGTCATCTCAAAATGTGTGATTTCATAAGATTCATTTATGACTAATAGTGTACTTAAAACCGTTTAACCCCAATAATCGTAGTTTAATTCTAGTAAAATAGTACAACTATCTATATACTTTACTAAAGTATACTACACTAATGCTGACGTGACGCTCCCACTTTTTTTCTCGGATTAAATCTTTTATTAAATCACAAAATAAGTCAATAAATCTTTTTTTACTAAAACAAAATATAAAAAAAAATCTTTTTATAACTAAATCTAATGAAACAATATCTAATCAGTTAGTTTAAAACAATATTTAATTAGTTGGTTTAAAAAAAATCTCGAATTACCTTCTGATAACCAACCGTAGATCACGAGTTTGTTACAATCAGTTTCAACAATATCTAATTCGTTAGATAAATTTTTTTAACAAACAAATCCAAACAATATCTAATTATTTTAAATCTAATAAATCGAATCCAAACAATATCTAATAATTTAAAACCATATCTAATTAGTTAGTATTAAAATAAAATTACTAAACGAATCCAAACAACATCTAATTATTTTAAATCTAATAAAACGAATCCAAACAATAATTAATTATTTTAAAACAATATCTAATTAGTTTATATACTTTCCTAAAACATGCGACATAATGCAGACGTGACGACCTCACGTTTTTTTTAATTATATATTTTACTAAATCACAAATTAAGCCAAATTTTTTTTTATTTTTTTTATTTTTTTACTAAAACAGTATCTAAATTATAAATGTTTACATTGATTGTTAAACTTTTCTTGTACGTTACGATATTAACTAACAAGGGAAGTCATATCTTGATTTCACATATACTTAACGTAAACTTTTCAAGTACACTTCTCACATTATTTCCACTATATATATGGAACACATATTCTCATAAGCCAATACACTTTTCTTTTTTTTCACGTTAATCTACAAATTTATGTATCTTCCAATTCAAATTCTACTGTTTATTGATCATGTTTCGTCGTCATTTTCAAGTTTCGAAGATTTGAAGATATTTTTCAAGTTACAACATTATTGCTTCGTTTATTTTTTCAGGTAATTCTCGCACCATTTAATAAGAAAAAATTCGTATAATGATCTGTTTTGAAATTTTAATGTTTTTTCCTATTTTTCATGTTCCATCTAATAAGCTTCGTCACATTTTTTTCACGTTA
The DNA here is from genome assembly GCA_033239045.1 of Fagopyrum esculentum. Taxonomy (NCBI): domain Eukaryota; kingdom Viridiplantae; phylum Streptophyta; class Magnoliopsida; order Caryophyllales; family Polygonaceae; genus Fagopyrum; species Fagopyrum esculentum. Next base: position 33,617,256 of record BSUD01000001.1, on the reverse strand, counting down.
AATCTCGCCATCTAATAAGCAAAAGTATTGATATGTTTTTTTTTTGGAAAATTTCCATATTTTGTCGTATTTTTCATGTTCCATCTAATAAGCTTCGTCGTATTTTTCATGTTTGGCTGTATTTTTTTTTAAATTTTTTGATCAGATTTTGATCGGCCTAAACACAATCTCATTAACAACAAACTGTTTTGTAAAACTTTGATTAAATTCGTTTTTTAAAAATGCTTAATTATTTAAAATTTTGACCATATCTCGATCGGCCTAAACACCATCTAATAACCAACAAACAATTTTTAAAATTTTTGATCAAATTGTTTGTTTTAAATTATCGATAATTGTTTTTGTTTTTATTTTTACAAACATTTTTTCACAAAAATTAAATTCTCTTTATTTCTTTTTTCTTTACAAAAATTTTATTAGAGACAAATTAAAAGATTTCTAAATCATTTTTTTATAAAAGAGATTCGTTTTTTTAGCAACTTTTTTCAACAAATTTTTGATAAGATTTGATTTTTGCAAAATGCCGATTTTTTTTTAAGAAATGATCAGATTTCGATCAAACTAAATTCCGTCTCATAAGCAACAAACTGTTTTAAAATTTTTTGATCAATTTTATCTTTAAAATATGGCTGAATTTACAATGTAGGCCTTTTACAATGTAGAGTTTGGATTTAGGGCCTTCCAATTATTCATTTAAAAAATGGCCTCCTATTGTAGATAAAATCAGAAAAGTAAGGGACATATGTATCATCTGATTTGATGGGTGACATGTTGAATAAAATAAATAGCCCAATCAATTCAGCTCAACTTCTTCCCTCCCTTGTCACTTCTTCTTCCCTCCCTTCAAACGTAAATGTATTTCTGGGTATTCATATGTAGGTCCCTTCTTCTTCCCTTCACCGGAATCTGGACTGCTTACATATCCCTGTTCTATTTCTGGGTAAGCAGTGTTTGGTTCTATTTCTGGGTAATCTCAAACTTCCTGGGTAATGTATTTCTGGGTAATCTAAAACTTCTCATCTCTTATTTTTGTGAATCTAAAACACTCAAACTTCTTGTTCCATTTGTGGGTAAGCAGTGTTTGTTTACATTTCCCTTCTATTTGTGGGTAAGCAGCGTTTGTTTACATTTCCCTGGGTAATGTATTTATGGGTAATCTGAAACTTCTCATCTCTTATTTTTGTAAATCTAAAACACTCAAACTTCCTGTTCTATTTGTGGGTAAGCAGTGTTTGTTTACATTTCTCTGTTCTATTTGTGGGTAAGTAGTGTTTGTTTACATTTTCCATGTTCTATTTGTGGGTAAGCAGTGTGTTCGCATGGGTAATCTCAAACTTCCTTGGTAATGTATTTTGGGTAATCTGAAACTTCTCATCTCTTGTTTTTGTGAATCTAAAACACTCAAACTTTCTGGGTAATGTCAAACTTCCTGGGTAATCTATTTTTGGGTAAGCAACGGTAAGAGTTGTGTTTGTTTCTATTTCCCTTTTTTATTTGTGGGTAAGTAGTGTTTTTTTATATTTCTGGATAATCTCAAACTTCCTGGGTAATGTATTTCTGGGTAATATGAAACTTCTTCTCTCTTGTTTTTGTTAATCTAAAACACTCAAACTTCCTGGGTAATGTCCAACTTCCTGGGTACTCTATTTCTGGGTAAGCAACAGTAAGAGTTGTGTTTGTGGGTAAGCAGTGTTTTTTTTATTTTTTTTTCCCCAAAAAGTGAACATCAAATCATCTGAAAAAAAGCCTGCAGCACCATTATTTCAAAAACAGTGCCCTACTTTATATTTTCAGACCTATTTTATGTAGTTAGCTTAATAGAGGCCCATTTCACAAAATGCAAATTTTTCGGGTCCTCTTTCTCTAATTATTTCTTAAAATATCTATATTTTGTTTATGTTGTTTTACAAATATTTTTCACAATGCCGTAAGATTTAAATGCAAGATTTTGTCAGTTAAAAATTATATACTTTTTTCATTTTTATTTACAAAATTTTTGGTAGTAATAAATTAAATTTTTTTAAAATTTAATAATTATTTTCATAAATATATCACTATTTCCCACACAAGTTGATGACATTTTATTCAAACAAAATCAAATATATAAACTATCCGCGGGATATGAACTAGTTAAAATAACAAGATTAGTTGTCATAATTGTTTAGTCATTGGGCATTAAAATAAAAGGTACAAGAGTTGTATCAATGGTGGATAGTTGTTGGGATTGTTTGATCAAAACAATATGATCTTCAACGGAAAAGTCATCTGAGAAAGTTTGCATCTGATCTACAAAAATTATCAGCTTAGTTTTGCCTTGTAAGACATATCAATAGAAAGATCTTGTAACGATAAGTCGCTATCCGTTACCTATCCGTTACTTCCCTACGCTAATTATATAACAGCCTATCCGTTACTTCCCTACGCTAATTATATTAACAGCGACCTATCTGGAACTTCCCTACGCTAATTATATTAACAGGTCACCTATTCGGCTATCGTCAAAATTAGTCGATATGGCAGAGTGGCTAAGGAGCCGTACAGGTTCCGAACCCTGATGCCGAGGTCTTTTGACTATTGAATTTAGGGTCGCAAAAAACGTAATACACTATACAGAATACATCTGAATTTTGAGATATCAGCCAAGTGTGGACAAATCCGCTTATATATTCTGACCGAAAAAAATACGCTTCCATATACACCGAAAGAGACTGCAAATTATTAGGAAACAACAGAAGATTACAGACGTACAATTTACATGTCCAACACTGTTTCACAGTTTGGTTTCGTATTTGAACCCATCCAAGCATCAACAAATCTACCATACGCTATAGCTACCCATACCAATCATCAAAATTATTATCCCATTGGTTACAATTACATACACGTACATATAAATCTCCCCATGTTGAGAGTAGATAGGAGTGTAATGGGTAACAACAGTAACATAATACTACGCTAATACAACAAAAAATGCCGGGACACCCAAAGTCCAACATAAACTTGGTGAGCCACAGGACAAGCAAGCAAAATCAATAGTCACCTGTGCCAACCCCCACCACCAAAGCTTAAACCAAACACCCACCGCAAACAAGACGCGCAAAACCGCATACAAATGATAACCTAATTTGTCCAATGAGCACACCTTGTACAAATTCAGTAATTATCCCTGAAAAGACCCCAAGTCCAGCACACAACTTTGCAATTTTGCCTCCTTGATTCCTCATAGAGCTTCCCGCCTCAATTCTACATTTCTAGCAACAAACTAATTGTTCCTTAAATATCAAGATAAGCTGTTTCATTGTCTCTCATGACTTATACGACACGAGTCTCTTGATTGCCCAATACAACACAACAATCCTCATCATATAATCCACATACCTCTAGCCTTGAAATGTAAAGTGTGTAGTAGGTGTCTCCTGGTAGAGACTGCCTTGAAATGTAAAGTGTGTCGATGTCTCCTGATAGAGACTGGAAGTAACCATCTCCTCCTTTGCTTGGAGATCCAGTGATTGCTCCCCGCAAACAGAACAAAGCAATTCAAGGCAAAATGTTTCTTCAAATTCACCATCATTTATGCACCGCCCACAATCAACGCATCGAGGAACGCAGAGTATGCATGCCCTACAATTATCACCACTATGTTCTTCCACTGGACAATTGTATAACAATCTCAAGTTTTGACACTTTGGACATTCCTCTATGTCAATAGCACGCTCATCTTCAATGGAGAGACACAAATTTCCTCTTCGGTAGAAATGTGGCTTGCGAGAATTTGTTGTCGTTTGATTATTAACGCCGAGTAAAGTCTTAAAATCTTCAAAGTGTGTCTTGTTGATACCATACAAACCACTTATTCGCAAGTGTTTTATCCCTGGCATTGCAATTGAGTTAAAAGTCTTCAAACAACTCAGAACACCATCAATGGTCAGTCTCGTACATCCTGACACACCCAGCTGCAAATGAAATCAAATCAAATCAGATATGAAAACGATAACACATTTTCTAATTGTTTAAGTTTAATGAATAATTTAAGCTTTTTAAACAAAAAAATAGAGGTAAGCTAATTCTCGTTTTAGGATAATCAAGGGCAACTACAATGGTCATAAATCAAAAACAAAGGAAATCCCATAAAAATAGAAGGTAGTAATTATTTCATAAACTCACTAACCTTTGCCAAATTTAAGTTATCTTCGAGAACAAGTTTCAGGCCATCATCTGTGATTTTAGTGCACTCCATGAGGTTCAAGGATTGCAATTTTCCTTGGGCCCTGTGAGTTAGTTGCAGAAGAGAATCATCTGTGATCCGTTCGCTTAGTCTTTGATCAATATGAATATTCCTCCATAAAAGAGGATCATTCTGAACTATACACCGCAATGATTTGCAAACTCTTTCAACACTAAGCAAGTCACACACACCAAGATACCCAAGAGCGAAAACAAATGCACTGTGAGGAGTTTCATCTTCAACTGTAGCATTCACTCCCTCATCTTTATGTGAATGACCGTCATATTCCTTGCTAGAGCTTGCATCCCCCACATTGCGAACAATATATGATGCACCATGACATGGTGCATCCCCCAACACCTGCATTTTGTCATTCCCTTTTAATTTCATAAAGCAATTACCATAATCTCCTTGAATAGATTCTGAATAACTTATAATTACCTTATTGGAAATTGCATCTCCCTTGCTGTAAATATTGCCAGACATACCATAATGTGACGAAATACCTGAATCTGAGGCTCTTTTATCAGCAAGAGCTGGAATGCCTGAGTAAGAACCAAATCCCAAAGCATTATTCCAAATGAGATTCCACCCAACAAAAAGGGGACAGTCTACTCTGTTGACCCCGACCTCAGCATTTCCAAACCCACAATCTACATCGAAATCCTCCAGAAAACCTTTAATAGCGGCTGTAAAACTCATATCCATTCCAAATGGATCCGCTGGCAACAGGTCCAGAATGTCTTTTGAAACAGACTCTTGTGAATCCTCCATTAGACAGCTATTTCCAATCATGAAAGGCGAACCCAAGTTGTCTTCCGGTAAATGAGCAGGAAAGATCGTAGGATGAGAGAAGTTCAATGCCATCCTATACACTACCCAATGCTACACAGGAGGAAAAAAAAACTCAGGTCTCTCTCCGATAAATCAAACACCCAAAACCCTAGATTAATCTTCTATTGTTTTTTTATGGCATTTCAAAATAGAACGGTGAGGGGAACGAAAAAGAAACGGAAGAACCCTATAGGAGATGATAATTGGACAGAATTCACAATGAACAAGAAAGCCCTCAATTTCAGATGACAAATAAAAAAACGAGCACTGAAAATCTCACCGGAGTTTCTTGCGGAAAACTGAAAATCAACACCACCTCAAAGAAAATAAATGAGAGAAACTGTACAGAAGAAAGAATTTCTCAGATTTGTATATATTTGGTCTTCCCGTGGATTAGTTAGCTCGGCCTATGGTTAGCAAGAAATTACAATCAAACCCTCGAGATCAAGCCATATAGAGGACCCAAGAACAAAAAGAAGACAGATTTGTAGCTAAGATTATGAATCAAACAATAGGAATTATATACGATAAGACGAAGAACAACGGCACCGGTATCAAACCCTAATATTTCTCCTTTTTTTCTGAACCAGATGAAAAACGAACGAATTCGATGGGATGGAAGCACAATTTACGACGATGAAGTGACAAAGATAATCGAAAGAATCAACTTGAATTGAATCGGAAGATAGGTGAATCTGCCGAAAGAAGAAGGCAAAGAGGAGAAACTAGAGAGAGAAAGGGTGGGCGTTGGGGGTTTGTTGGGTAGCGGAGAGAGGAAAATGGGATTGGCAAAATTTTTGGAGAGAGAGAGTGGCGTTTAATTATGTAAAAGAAAGGGGCAGGGTGAGAAGAAGAGAGCTAACCGGTTTGAACTACACGTGTAGGTTAATTAGACTGCCTTTTGTCAAACCAAGGTGTTGTGGCGGGAGTCGCAGGTAATCCCTATCTATATGTTTACCCATTCACTCCTTCCTATATTCAATCCCCGATTTTCTATTTTCTTATGCAAAGCTTACTCGATTATTACGTAATAATATATTGATTTTTTTTTTATCAAAATATAGCAGTAATGATAATTAAAAATATAATTATTAGATTCAGAATTTAACTACATTATGTATATGATTTAATTAACTAAAATTTTCTCATTCTTTTATTTAATTTGATCAAAATTACTTGTTACAATAGTTTAGTATATACATTAATTAAATTATATATTTTATATTGAATGAAAATAATTTTATCAAAATATATTTATTACTTCAAGGAAAATTTTATTAATATTTGGTTCAAATATATTAAAATTTTATTATCTTTATGCACTAAAACTATTTTAATACATAATAATTAATTTAGCAAAACTATATAATTTATTATAATTTATTTCATCAAAAATAAAAATAAAAAATCATGAAATTAAGTAATTTAACATTAATATGTCATTAATATATATATATATATATATATATATATATATATATATATATATATATATATATATATATATATATATATATATATATATATATATATATATATATATATATATATAAAAGTGTTGATTTTTATTAGTAATAATAAATAATATTGTTTTCATACAAGTTCTAAGAAAGCAATCTTTGTAGCAAATAAGAAAGAATATGAAGAAAACCTCTTTTTGAAATGTCATAGAAGTTACAAGTCTAAGGTTGAATAATTTGTCGTCGACTAGCGTTTTCCCGTAAGAACAATGGAGGTTGACTTGCTCGCGGTGACAATGGCTATTGTGAACAACTATTCCCCTGCGATATTAATGAAGCCACGATCCATGGATCATATCCTATAAAAGAGTTATCACAATCTACTACTCAAGCAAGTGTTGAAGAACCTACACTACAATTTGTGATGGGATCGACGGGTCTGAGAAAAGCAACAATTACATCCTAGACAAAGAATCTAGGAAGCAACCAAGGGGATTCTTCTAGAGTGGTTAACGCTTATGGGTAGATGATATCACTAAAGCGAGTAATAGTAAGACCTAAGAGGATCACATTAACATGGATAACCTTGTTGGGAAAATCTCCGTTTATATCCCTTTGGAGCTGATGGAGATCCAATTATAGTTATTTCTAAGGATGTTACAAGAGTCTTGGAAGGAAGGTGGAAAAACTGTATAGTTTTCACAATCATAAGATTTCTGATTGCTTTTCCGGTCATGGAAAGGAAGATAAGAGATATATGAAAATGTGATGACAACATCCAACTCATTGACCTAGATAATGGATATTTTGTGACTAGGTTTCGTAATGAGAGTGAGTTGCTCATGGATCTCACAAGAGGGTGGGTGGTGTTTGACCGGTGTATAGTTATGAAACAATGGACACATGATGTTATCATGTCGGAGCTTATCGTCTCTACTCCAACATGGATTTGTATTACAAGAGTACGGTGCAAAGGTATAATGATCCTATTCTATGGAGTATGGTGAAAGGACTTGGTACCTCAATTATCATCGATTTGAAGAAATTGAATTTCAATAGAGGTATGTTTGCAAGATTGTGAGTTGAAATTGATTTCAATAAACCATTAAAAAAAAAGTGGTGTTCATCATTGATTGGCGTTGCCCATTTGAATATGAAGGTTTGGATATACCCTTTTTCAAATATGAGAGATATGGACATTATGCATCTCGTTGCGAGTATAACACTCATAAAAATGTCGAGAATAATATTGAACCAAAGTCTGCAAATGTAGTTAATGGAAAAGGTGTTGGGTCGTCGGTGACGGAGATTACGTGTTTTCACCTGCCGGTAACTGATATCGAAGATCCCGATTTTGGTCCGTGGATTCTAGTGACAAGAAAATCTAGAGTTTCCAAAGGAAGAAAGAAGCTGGACAATAAATTAGAAAACCGTATTTCCTATTTTAGGGTAGGGAGTTTTGGTTATCAAGGAAAGCAAGTAGCAGGAAATTCATGTACATGACATTGGCAATAAGGTGGGACTAGGAGACAAACTAAAGCATTAGGTAAATACAACATGACGATAAGTAAGAATACTATTTATAAATATACTAATTTAACTTAACAATCGGGTACAAGAATGCTCAAAGGCCCAATTCACATGGAAATGTTTTCAATGGTTGGAATACTATTGATGAGTCCAGATCATATTCATGCATTTTCACTCCTCATTTGGTTTGTGATGTCTATTTTGGTTTATTTCGTATTTCAGACGTTCGAGGAAAAAATAAGCGGAAACGATGAAAGAGCGTATGAGTTTGGATTTCAATCCTCCTTGAGGTCAAGGACATCATGAAAAACACTTACATTGATTGAAGATTGAAGTTCGATGGTAGATTTATGTTGAAGAAAAAGAATCGAAGAACCCTGTAAAGATCATTGACGTTGGATACCATTTCATGACGACCTCAGAGAGTTTCCAGATTTCGACCATCATACCTTTAGATTTGGACAATTGTGTCAACTACAAAGTTGTAGATCTTCATAATAGCTTCGAAAACAGTACTCATGGATCTTGTGGTTCCAACCAAATCAACGGGAACGTCAATTTTATTAAATTGTCAGTCAAAAGACAAATATGGCGTATGTACAAATGCATATACAATTTATGAGTTATTGTTATACGGCCAAAAGACGGTATATTATTACACATAGACAATATTTCCCCCTAATGGTCTGTATCTCTCTCTTGAGGCGACAAGATCATATTTTCTCCTATCTTATCTTATGTTTATTGGTTGGGCTTCTTATGTTCGCCATAGGGTTTACTGTAAACATTATATATAGACCTTTCTAGGTCACTTTAGAGGTATCATGTTGTGGAGCGGTCGATCAGGCTTTCAAGTCCGCGCCGCGGCACAATAGAGCTAGATTTCCCTTTCTTTTATTTTGTAAGTACTTTTTAGCTTAGATATTCATGAAAGTCTTTTCTTTTATCATGCCTGGCTGATTTTTCTTGATCTAACGATTGGATGATCTATATAATGGTTTGATTTAGTATTGGATATATATTTGTGAATTGAGATTGCAATATTTCTTCTTTTCAAAGTGTTTCATTCCTACCTTTTATTTCCCTTCGAAATAAGTGGTGCTTATAACTAGTTTAGATAAAAGAATTGAAGAGCCACAAGAGAAGGATGCATTATTGAATTTATTGAAAAGAAATTGATTTTGAGAGTACCGGTGTATCATTGCTTCAAGGGTTTCTAACTATTGTAGAAACTTCTTGTCTTTGTACATTTTTCTTACTGAAGAGTCAAAAGAGAAGGTTGTTCTTGACATTTTCGTGATTTCTAAGTATTTAATGTGTTTTTCTATACTTGTTGAACTGTTGGATGGAGAGTTATGCGAGTTGGAAAGCACAGTCTTTGTTTGCCTATGTCAAAGGCTATTGTAGATGGTTATCAACAATGTTCGTATATCAATCTTCGTGAGTTTCATATATGTAATCTTACTTTGATTCATTACAGTGAGATTCCTGATTTCTTAGATCACCTCCCTCCTTCTTGTCTACAATAATCATTGCTTTTCTTGTTTTCTCAGACCTCTTTCAATGACATATTTTCCTCTTCCCTTTTCTCTTCTCTTCTCTCTTTACTTAGCATAATTCCTATAAAAAAAATCCAAGCTGGCGTGGTCCCGGTGAATTCAATACTCGATTATACTCCATTCGAACTCGTATCCTGGCAAGGGAGGTTGTTGTTAGTTTTCGGTAAAACTTTCACGATCAAGTTTTTGGCCCGTTGCCGGTGACTACAAATAGTTTGGTTGTGTTTGATAGTTGTTATTCTAAGTTTCTTGTTTTGTTTGATCTTCGTTTTCTTTTTGTCTTTGTCTCGCATGTTGAGATCTTGAAAGATAAAGGAGATGAAGTACTATTATTCTTACTAGCAGCCAACACTTGTACCTATCGAATACCCACAGATCAACTATTGAAGAAGCTCGTAGAATATCAAGTTTCTATGATTTATGAGATTTGTAAAATTGGGAAGTTCCAGAAGGTGTATACAGAGAAGAAGTTTACGTTGATGAAGGTAAATACCCCTTTATCTTCATGAATAAGTACGGGGTATGTCATGGAAAGTCAAGAACAAAACGGTACAAGTCTCGACATTGGAAGTATCGGATTGCTGAACATCCATGCTAAGCGGAATCAGGTCAAGCTATAGATCTTGAACAAGCGCTTCATGGGAGGTAACCCATTGAGTTTGATCGTTCTTTCCCTTATCGTTTTTTTGTTTTTGTTTTTGTTTTTCTTGTAGGAACACTCTACTACCCTAAGAATTTCATTGAATATCTTATAGGAACCCAACATCGAAGTCCCACAAGGAGGAATTGCTAAGAAGTAATCCAAAGAGCAAATAAGGGGACAAATACGGCCTTCTTGCAAATATTATACAGCCTATGTGCAAATGGTATACGGATCGTAAACCGCATAACACTTTTCCTTAGACCGTATTTCCTTTTTTGTCTTAAGTTGTATTTCATCCCAAATCTAGAAGGAGAGTTCATAAAATACGGCCTATGAAGAAATAGGGAATACAATTTACAAAGAAATGGAATACGGCCTATGTGTAAATACTATATGGTCTCTACGCCGTATATGTTTTGCATTTAAAACCGTATATTAACATTTACCTTAATCCGTATTTCACCCAATCCAGCCTAGGAGAAGCCAAGAAAATACGGCCTATGTGGAACTGTAAATACGACATTTGAAGAATTGGCCATAACCCGTATATGCAATATGGCCAACACCTAAACCGTATAATTTTGGTGTTAAGCCATATTTTTCCACGAGTGGAAACTATAAAAACAGGCCGATTGAGGGCCAATTATTCTCTTCTCCTCTTCGGTATTATCGATCCTCCTTCTCTCATGACTCTCAAATTTCCATTCCTACTGAATCACTCCAAGGGATCTAATCTTCGTTCCTAACTCGATTCTTCCATGATTTATCCTTGGAATGAAAGATTTAAATATCAGGCATATAGAATCAAATGAGCATATAGTTTTGAAAGAGGGTCAATCACAAGTTCTAGAAGAACCTAAACATGCTGAAGATCACATAATAATAGGAAAAAAAGGACACGTGAAAATGCATGTCCAAAGGCTAGACTGCTAACAAGGGTTATGTTTGGTCAAACTAATCATCAATAATCATCCAAAAACTCATGTGCGCAAAGAAAAGCAAGAAGTAGTGATTCAAAACATTGTTGGCAAGTCAAGTGTAATATCATAGCATATTCTAAATTCTGGAAGTAAGAATGATGAGAACCGACTCAATCTTTACTAAATGCAATATTTATAAAATTTTTTGTTTTTATGAATGCATGCAGAAATGCATGGAAAGACTCAAGAAAAGGAAAAGACATAAAAGTAAACGTGTGACGAGGAAAAGGAAACATGATATGCAAATGTGATTATAGAACCCCATAATTTCAGGGAACTAATACCGCAAAAAGTGATTGTACGTCACTGACTAAGTGTCGAACTGTAAATGAATATATGTTGAAGTAAACAAGGGTGTTGAGCTTTGCGAAACGCTAACTGCTAGTGCACCAAGATTAGATGTTGCATCAAGTGAAAGCTACCCCAATCTTGAAGATACTATATGCTATTATAGGAAACATATTTTATATGTATGGACAAGATTCGCCGAAGGAATTTTATCTATCTTGTAAAGCGTATCTTAGAAATATATATCGTTCTAACAATTAAGTATCTTAGGATTTTCTATGGTATGGAAGGATATAATTGACATTATCTATTCCTTGCCCAGAGAAGATAATTGGAAATGAGATCTTTTCAAGGTAAGTACGCTATAAATTCCGCTACGGTTGTTATAGTAGATTAACTCTTCCTGAAACATTTTTATTTTGAACCTATAGTTACGTGAATCCACTAATGAGCTAAGTGGGAGACAAGTCGGAGATAAAGTCCAAGGTGTCTTAGGAGGTACTAGGACTAATGAGTGTATATCCCGGCCGATCAATCGATAACCTTGTGTGAAGAGATGAAGTTCTTGTTGGTTGTGAATTAGCAAGGCAAGTGATTTGAACCCCGATTGACTAATTGGTTAGTTAGGGTTTCCACTCTAAATCTCCTATCTTAACGCATATATTGTATTGTGATATATCGTAAGAATTTTAACTCTTAAATAAAATTCCGTTATAAGTGTAAAATGTAACATCATATAGGCTTTAGAATTATGCATTTCATACATCTAATGCTCTTTCATTCATCACTATTTGTATAGGAAGCATTCCCTTTCGATATTTTGGTATCTACCTTGGACTTTTTATGTTTTAGTCGTTTACGGCATCAATTTTGCCAGATTACATCCTCTCTGAAGACATATCTGATGATAAGACCTTACATGATTGATAAACTACAACACAAACTCGCTAGAAGGCACCCTATGACAAGATCCAAGATTAAGAGCAATAACGCAAGCCAAACGGTTTATGAGATGACTTCTTACCCCGTCTCAAAGTCATTTGGACCTTGATCACCATTGTAGATGGATGTCTCCAAAGCCCATAACTTGTCCAAACCCCATATAGAGTGAAACGGTTAGTCTAACGCCCATCAAACTGCTAGTGTACGGCCGTATGGTGGTCGTTTTACTATCATATGGTTGGCCGATTGGATCGAGACTTCGATGACAAAGCCCATGATAAGGGACAACATGTAACACCCCAAATTCTCAAAACTCGGGGAGCTACTAGTTAGGACCTCACAATGGGTCCCGACTTTGTTTAACAACAACTCTATTTAAGATCTTACAACAAGGCACAAATGTAATATATATATATATATATATATATATATATATATATATATATATATATATATATATATATATATTAACGACGTTCATGAAAAAGAAGACTCCCCTGTTCCCATCTAACGAGTATGTGGACCCGGTTGACCATCCGCTCCAAGTCTCTCTGCAACTGTCTATATCCCTCAAATAATCTAACAACACGGATAAACCGTTAGCTAACTAATCATATATAAGAAGACATATAAGCACAAACACACGTAAATGCAAAATTAAACACGCAACATGCTTTCACAAACACACGTAAATGCGAAAATTACACTCATAATCCGATTACAATTGTGGCATGAGACGTCTAAGACTCTCGCCTCCGTTCTTTTATCCAACTGGAATGGTTGGACACACCGAACCGCATAACACATGGTGGATCAGTACCTTCCCCGTCTACCACGTCTGGCCTTGTCGCGAAGAACCTCTCAAACTCTCGCAAGAGCTGGGCAGATGATGCCACCGCCCATTTACTTGGCCCAATAACACATCGGTAATTAATATTATAAACATAATATAACTCATAAAGTAAACACCACTCATATGATCAACTCATATATGAAAGTAGCTAAGTAAACCCAAAAGACTTACCTGAACCGAGTCATAATTCTCGATTTCTCAAAAATCAATCCACAAGGAAAGAACTCAACCTCCTGATATAAACGGAAAGTTGATCAATAATACATCCAGACCTCTTAGAAGTCTTCAACTTCTAAGATACAAAAGGACATCTAATGGAAATTACCAAAATACCCTCATAAGTGTAATAATACAATTTTACCCTTGAGTCTTAAAACCGTAGAAATATTCCTAGAATATTTCCAAAATATCCTTTGGAACCCAAAACCATAATCTAACACTGACAAGAAAGATTTAACTAAGTTGGAAGATTTTCCAACTTCCTAACTTCCATGAAAACTCACTAAGCATCCCACTTTGACTCAACATAAAACACTCATATTCAAATCAAAAAAATTCCAAATAAAATATCTCAACATCCTATGTTATACAATCTACTCACCAGGACAAAGAAATTAAAAAAAAGATCAATAAATAATACTACTTAAAAATCCCAAGTTGACTCCTCAACCCAAAATCTCCATACTTAGCCAAAACTCTGCATTTTTCCCAATTGCATGACTTTTCTACTTTGTAACCCTATAACTCTAGATTCAACCGGTGGATTGGCCTCAAACTTTGACACGTTGAAGCATGCATACCCCTCTATAACATATTAAAAATTAAACGGTGGATAATAAATCTAAATCATCGAAACACAGGCTCAAAGTCGAATGCTCAACACAAAATTATGGAAATCAAAATCAAGGTTTGTAAGTGGTCTTAGGTTCGAATCTCACCCTTGGTATCTCAAGTTGCAAGGTCACCACACGTCGCATGTTCGAACCCCTTCTACATCATATGCTTATCCAACTCAAGTACACAAGAGGTTTAACTTCAAGCCCTGTAGAAGATCAAGCATGCACGTATACCATCATTCCCGAGTGTAACGTAAATAGTGTTATACAACCTGCTTACCAACGCCTGGCGGATGGTTAGGAAGCTTGGAAATCCTTGGTATCCGCGTGTCCAAGTGTAAGGTAGGACTATGGATATCCTTATCTTCGATCTCTGTTGGTGGCTACTTAAGGAAGAAGGGAGGTAAGGTTAACATATCTAGCTTCTGTGATGGTAGAGAAACGTGGGAAAGAAAGAAGAATAAACACTTTATCCTATTGTCCCCGACAGAGGCAACCAATGGCCATTGATGGAGGTTGTTTCTCCGACTAGGTCTACGCATGAGAGAAGCAAACGTGGTAGCTTGGTCCGTTGTTGAAGTTGTGTGCGTGTAAACACTAAGGGAACACAAGGCAAGAACCGATGTGAGACAACTCCCTTGGCTTGGCATCATGACAACAATGGAGGCTTCGGATCTGACGTTTCATGTCTGTTTGGCTGGATCGATGTAGACATACAAGCTTCATATCTCTGTGACAATGCACTAGGAAGCTCCCCTCCAACTGATGTGGCTTGGAAGCGAATGTAGAGGTGAAAAGGGCAGGCTGCACGTGAAGGTTTGGAGATCGAAGACTTCCATGTAGAAGGCAAGTATCTCGCCTTTGCTGTATATAGAAGGTCGACTTCCGCATGATCATAGGCAAGATCTTATCCTTAACTAGCGGCATAGCTAGACACGATTCGTTGTGGATAGAAGGAAGGAAGCAATGAAGGTAGACATGAGGGAGGCTGGATGTGTGCTGTTGTACGTGAAGCGAAAGAAGTAACGGCCGGAGCTTCTTCTAAGCTGGCCTAAAAGAGTGGAACGTAAGAGCAATCCAAGGTGGCCGGTGGGATGCATGCATGGGCCTTGTCCTTGACCTTGTTATGGCCTTGTCATGGCTTTGTCAAGTGCTTGTCAAAAGGTCTCATGGCCTTGCCAAATTTGGCATCATGACCTTGTCTTGAAGGCCATATACTCTCATATATGCAAGAGTAAGGTCTAAGAATTATAGTTATATTTTATGTGTGAAGAATTCCACATAAAAAATAAAATGTGTTGATTTATGATACTAAGGATCATGTAAGGAGATTAAAACTTCACATAAAATCATAGAAGTTGGTAAAAGGGCATTTTATGTGCTTAACTCTTCACATAAAATGACAAGATTTATGTTGACTTGGAATTAAACGGAAAAAGTTTCTTCCGGGCATTACACAACCTAAACATCCTTTGACAGAGGTGTGAAACATCCATCAAACGGTGTTAATAAGGCCGTATGGTGGCTGTATACATGCCATTTGGCTGGCCGCTTTTGCGCCGCATTGAGAAGCTTCCAAGCCTCCGATTTTATATTTGGAAAGTGTATATTTTGTGTAAACACTAGACTCCAATTTCCCCCTATATAAACACCCTCCAAAATTTTTATTCTGGTTAGCGAGTGGTTTAGTGGCCTTCCCGCAGGCGCGACTCAGTCTTTCCGCGGGCACGATGTGCTGAGTGACGGGATTTTATTCCGATTCCATTCCAACCCTTCATTTTCCCGGGTTTTGCTTGTGACCCCTCGTTGCCTTGTGTCTTTGGGGCTGCCATTTGGATTCCCTAAGGCAGCCTTTCCCCTCTTCACTTCTCATTCACGATACTTCATCTCTCCTTGTCCTCCTTCACTTGTTCTCTTTCTCTTCTTCCTCCATTGTTGCTCTTGAGCCATCCTCCAAGCGAAGACCCTCCCATGGCTGTGGTGCATGGATCTGGACTACAAGCTAGAGGTGTAGTAAGTTTCTCTCTTCTCCCTCTCTTCTTTTTCCTTCTTCCATCTTTGAGCCCTAGGAGGATGGAAGCCATGAATTCTTAGATTTCTTGCTCTTTTGTGTTGCATGTGTATGGATCTAGCCTAGATCGTGGGCTGATAGCATGTAATATGACTATATTTTAGGCACTTGTTTTAGTTGTTTTTCCCTCTTTTATCTGTACATAGATATAAGTTTGAAGCATTTGTGAGCTCATTCACCCACTTTGTCGATATAGAGCTACACTAGCTTTGTTTTGTTTATAGGTGAATAAAGGCTTGAATTGGAGCAAAATGTGGAAGGAAAGGAGTAATTGATCATGCTAGATATCAAGGAGATACTTTGGAGGAGCAAAGGAAGGAGCATGAGTGAAGAACATCACGAAATAAAGGCTTTCACAAAGGACTTGGACTTCCACGCCCTAAATTACGGCCGTGGACTTGGCCTTGGATTGTGGAGAGTGAATTTGGAGCACAACAGAAAGTTCTACGACCTAAACCACGGCCGTGGAAACTTGTACTAGACCGTGATTTCCATGACGAAGTGACATGTCATATTTGCCACATCAACGACGGTTATTGGGCTTTTCTCGTAACCCTATTTCGCCCTATAAGAAGGCTTGAGAAGGGAGTTTCGAGGACGGTCACTTTAGGGTTCATTTTGACCTACACTTGCAACTGGGTGGAGAGTCGAGACGGAGATTGGAGATTTCGGATCGTGGCTTGTGAAAGACGTGATATTGAAGATTGCGTATTTGGAGATTTTCTTAGGTTTTGCTTTCGGAGACGGATTGACACTCCGTTCTTCATTGTTCCCTAAGATTGTTGTGAAGATTCTTGTTCCATATTCTGAATTCATGAAACATATTACCTTGTTGTTCGGATTTGGGATTGATTATTTGGTTTTTATAGAGTTTTCGAGGATTTACACTTTTTCTCTTCTTAATTTGATATTTGATTCAATGACTATGATTATTGGATAAAACCCTTTAGCAATTCTAAGGTGAAGGGTTGATAGTTGTGGCTTAGATAATGATAGATCGATCGTAAATAGATTGGACCCTGAGAGTATGAGAAACCTCATCGACAGCCTAAACCACGGTCTGTTCTTGAGTTCCACGGTCGTGGTTCCTCAAGATCCAGCCGTGATTTTCTATGTTTTACGACCTTTGCTTTTGCTTTAATCCAAAGTTAAAGATTTGCTTTAACCTAGTCTTGGCTTGCCTTTCCTAGGTAGTAGTGAGACTCAACATCCTCTATTTTGGTTTCGAGTGTCACAACCTTAACCGTTTTAGTTTATCTTTGATTCCTTGGGTTTGGGCATGGGTATTTGAGATTAATTCTTACCTTTAGATCCTTTCTATACTGCAGCCTCAACAATCTTTATAGAGAGATTCCTTGGGTTAGACATATAAGGTTTTGGAACTTCACCGTACTCAACCTTACCTTAATTATACCTTTGCAATCTCAACTCTGTCCTTACATCTATAGAATATCTTGAATCGATTGCCACAATTGAATACCTAGATCTTTATGATTGTTGTTTTCCCAATTATTTGCAAAGCTTCTATACTTTTGATTGCTCGATTATTCGAAACTGATTTTGTTTCACCAGATCCCTGAGTTCGATACTCTGGAATTCTTGCTTTACTACGCCGCTCCGTACACTACGGGTTCGCTTGCTTTGATTTCAGTTTTATAAATTAAAACTTATTTGCACATACACTTTGAGGCGAACAAGTTTTTGGCGCTGTTGCCGGGGATTTGGTCTAGACCAAATTTCGATTTTCGGTTGTCGAGTTTGGGAGCTTTGCTCTTGTTATTTGATATCTCTTTTGAGTGATTTTCGCAGGTTCTTTTAGGTACATGCGAAAGACTAGATCTACCAAAGATCTAGTTCCTTTTTATCCAGAACTTGAGAAAACTTTGAGAAGAAAGTTGAAAGAGAAAAAGATGGCTGAAAACAATGAGAGAAACATTCAAGCGGAGTTGGATGAAGCTCAACTTCAACTCAAGTCGAGTGAAAAAGCTCGTATAGAAGAATTGAAGCGTCATCAATTCCATATAGATGAGCTCAAGGCTATGATGCTAGACATGAAGTTGGAGATGAATGATGCTAAGAAGAAGAAGGTCAAGAAACCTAAGTCCATTAGAGCTGAATCATCCGACGATGAGGATGAGGATACACCGGCATTAGAGGACATTGATCCGGTGATCCATCCCGTTCGTAACAACCCTAGACCACCGGTTGTTCCTCGTATTCCCGTTGGAGATGTGAGATTTGCTCATGAAGGGGATGAACCACGGACTCTTGGACAAAGGATGAATCCAATTCAGCAACCACGCCGTCTAGGTGTAAATTTCGGAGCTGAAGATATGCAAGAATTCAGTTTTAGCCCGCAAGTTATCACCATGGTTCGCCAAAGCCAATTTGGTGGAATGAGTACTGAATCTCCACACCAACATTTGCAGAATTTCGAGATTCTCATGGAGACATTGAAGCCGAAGAGGACTAACAACAACAACTACAAGATCAAACCGTTCTTCTTCTCTTTGAAGGATAAAGCTTTGTCTTGGTATCAAGCTCTTCCAGCTGGAAGACTTAACACATGGGAGGATCTATCTTCGGATTTCCTCACCAAGTTCTTTTCTATGAAACCTAACAAAAGTTTGTTTCAATCTTGGGAAAGGTTTCAGGATCTCTTATTGGATTGCCCACACCATGGCATTTCAAAGCTGGAATTATTGGAGAACTACTACAAGGGGTTGGATGTGGAAACACAATTCAATCTCCAATCTCTTTCTTGTGGTACATTTATGGACATGAGAGAAGATAACACTTGGGACTTCACTGAGAAGCAAGCCCAAGTGATTGAGAAGTATTCCCACCGGAAGGTGGATCCCAATAACCGGAATCAAGGGGATCCGGGAGCTAAGTTGAATCAAGATGCGCAAACTCAAATATTCTCCCTCAACAATGAGATCAAAGAGTTGAAGGAAGTCATAAAAACTAGCCTACAAAAGGCAAAGGAGCAAGAGGCCAAATACCTAGGGAGAGACAACCACCAAGGGAATAGGAATGACTACTGGAACAACAACCGGAATAACAACTGGAATAACAATAATAGGAACTCCAACAACAACCATTGAAGATCCAACCAACAAAATCCAGGTAATCCCTATTCACATGCTGAAAATGCTTTAACATCTCCATCTTCTTCTACTCTGATAGCATGTATTATAGTCTATATTTTGGGACTTGTTTAGACGTTTTATCTTCAATAATCTGCATGTTTGAATGTATATTATGTGATTATATTGTCGTTTCATCTACCTTGCGGGAATCGAGGTCTACACCAAGTTTCGTTGTAATCGTAGGTAAAATGGCACATTTTGCCAAATCCTATTCTTATTACACCTTTCCTGGTTCAATGCAAGCTTAGGATGAGATTTACCCGGTAATTCCTTTGTTTGTTTACCTAAGATCATAAGTGTAGGTAATAAGGGTTTATCCTTTATTGGGGTTTGAGTGTGCCTTTATTCCATCTTTGTGAGTTAGCCTGAGACTTACCCGGTAAAGGTTGATTCTATTCCCTTAGTTGGTGTGTTGGTTTGAGATTATAATTCCTTTCCTTAGTACCTTGAGACTTACCCGGTAATAGGAGCTTTTGGTTTGGAGATAGTGAGTAGTGAGACTTACCCGGTGATCTATTCCACTTTAGAAACACCTTCCCTTTGCAAAACCTCAGCTTTGTCCGCTTATCTTGAGATCTTGAGTTGGAACTACAACTAGATGCTTTAACCCCTAGAATTTGCATATTTCCTTTAATTGACCTTATTATCATCTTTTGATTGCTTTAATCGCTTTTGTGGTTATTAGTTACATAGACGACCTATACTTGCTTAGTTTCACATAAGTCCTTGAGATCGACACCTCGGAATTCTTGCTTTTACTATAATTGATCCGTACACTGCGGGTTCGCATCCTTGTTTAAGCATATTTCCTCGGTTATAAATTTAAAGCTTGCACACACCATTTGGAGCGAACAAGTTTTTGGCGCCGTTGCCGGGGACTTGGTCTAAACCAAGCCGGTTGCGGTAGTCTTTCGGGGCATTTGCCATTGTTACTACTAACCACTCTACTTGAGTGACTTTTGCAGGTTCTTCTTCTTAGGTTTATGCGAAGGAAATCGTTCCTTACGATCCCAAACCAGAAAAGACATAGAAAAGACGCTTGCAAGAAGCTAAAATGGCCAACCGAGACGATCACAATCTTGAGGCCGAATTGAATGAGGCGATGGAACAACTGTGCCTCAATAGGGAAGAACTACAGCACAAGAGGGAGCAAAATTGCACCAGAGCCGCATAGATTGAGGCAAATATGGTTGAGTTACGAGCTCAGATTCTACATCGACCAGACCCTCGACCGAGGCAGAACCCCACTCCAGTTGCTGTTCGCCCCTAGAGGTGTGTGCAAATAAGCTTTAAATTTATAAAACTAGAATCAAGCAAGCGAACCCGCAGTGTACGGATCGACGTAGTTAAGCAAGAATTCCAGAGTATCGAACACAGGGATTTGGGTGGAACGAACTTAGTTGCAGGTTATCAAGCAAGTAAATATGTGGAGCTTTGCAAATTATTGGGAAAACAACAATCCTAAAGATCCAGGTATCCAGCTGTGGCAATCGATTCAAGATATACTAAATGATATAAAGACAGAGTTGAGATTTGCAAAGGTATACTAATATAAGGTAATCGTACGGTTGAGGTTCCAAAAACCTTGTGTAACTCACCTAAAAGACACTCCCTATACAGGTTGTTGAGGCTCAATATAGAAAGGTTCTAAAGACAAGGATTAGCATCAAATACCCAAACCTATAATCTAAAGATCAAGACTAACTTATCCGATTGAGGTTGTTGAGACTCACAATCGAGGTAGAGGTTGTTGAGGCTTCACCACCACCTAGAAAAGACAAGTCTAAACTAAGCTAAAGCAAATCTTTAACTTTGGATTAAGGTAAAAGCAAGCTCGTAAACTTAAGGAAATTACGGTTGGATCTTGAGATTCCACGGTCGTGGAACTCAAGAACAACCCGTAATTTAGGGTTACCGGCGATAATTCTCTAACTCTCAGGGTCTAATCTGTTTGCGATCGATCTATCATCATCTAAGCCACAACTATCAACCCTTCACCTTAGAACTGTTAAGGGTTTTTAGCCAATAACAGTCATATTGATATTAATTCAAGAATTAAAAGACAAAAGATGGGAACTTTCAAGAATTATCAATAATCTTCAAATGAATCTCAGAATCACAGTCAAGAACAAGTGTTTATCAAAAGATTCAAAACGGAATAAGCAATCACGATCTTAGGAAAGAAAAGAAACGGGATGTCAATCCGATCCTAAATCAAACCTAAGCAAGAAGAGGAATTTTCTTGCAAAATCCTCCAAGAACTTCGATCTTCCACAAACGCGAAGATCACAAACAGCAACTCTCCAATTACGAACCTTGATCTTCAATGAGATCTCCAAAATTACCTCCAAGATGAGGCTTTGTGCGTTGCTAAAACGTGAATTGTAGGCGTGCGTTTTTGCCGCTAAACTAGGGTTGAAGGGTCGTAAGCGAGCCTCCTGAAATCTCTTTTCGGCCGTCTTTTTATAGGGCAAGACGAAGTGTCGGCCCGGCCCAATCTTCAAGAAGATCATGGCTTCGAAGTGTGGCGAGAGATTCGCCAAGATCACGGTCGTGGAAGATTCCACGACCGTAATTCTAGGGCGTGGAAACAATTACGGTTAGTTCCACGGCCGTAATATCTCCTGGAATGGACATCGAATTCTGACTCAAAATCCACGGCCGTAATTTAGGGTGAGAGCGTAGTTCTTGCTTTCATCCGTGCATTCCTCAATCTAATACTCCAATTTGCTTCCAAAAAGTGTCCTCGATCTATGGACATTTCAACTCAACTTTCTTTTGCTCGATTTCGTTCGGAAATAGCTCCAAATCACCTATAATCAACATAGAACTCGTGTAGACATCCATATTGACAATATAGGTAATACTAGCTCACATATGCACAAAGCTCAATCAAAGACTATCAATATGAATCAATTACGATTAGAAAACGTGCCTAAAATATCACAATATTTCATGCTAACAAATAACCCCATACTTAGCACTTGCTTGTCCCTAAGCAAGGTCTTTCAAAAAGTTTTAAACAAGAGTTAGGATGAAATATGTGTACCTTCTTTTGGATGAAAGTGACTTCTAAAGAATAGATCATTCTCAAATCTTGCTTCAATCGTTTTTCAAACTTTCACACACTTAATTAGAGAGTAAAAGGTAAAGAAAACTCATGAATCAATTTAACTTCCAAACAAGCATTATAACCTTCAAATATTATCAAAATCAATCATAAGAACTTCAATTTAGATCACCAAGCCATATAACATTCTTTTGATCTTAAGGACTTTCAAAGAAAAGGTCTAGAGTATGGAAGGGAAGGGAAACTTTGAGGGAGAGTGGTGCATAAATCCGGGAAAGCGGACTACTACCTTCTTCTTCTTTTGCGGTTTCCGCAATACTTCACTTAGAGCTTCGCTCTCTCCTTTTCATTTTTCGACTTTACTTTTGGAGTTATGGATAGAGGTGCACAAAAACCGAAGCCTAGGAGATTGGCGTTTCTCAAAATTGCAAGAGATGCCTCAAACCCTTAGCGCACATACCATAATCCGCTAGGAATATCGCTCAATCCGACTTTGGCAAGACACAAACACCCGGCTATGTGAATGGTGCCGAGTTACTCATCGTCATGATTGACTTCCCCAAACCTATAATTTCTTTCTATTCAATTGATTGCAAATATATGCTCTCATGGCCCTCCCACATCAAACATGCCTTTTTCTCATTCACTTTCCAAGTTCCCGGATGGGTAAGGGAGGCTAATATTTCAATGAGGAGTTAGATGATCAAAGAAAGAAGAAAGAAAGTACCGAATTGCCTTAATCATTTCAACAAGGAGTATAGGAACTTATAATGTGATTTCAACTTCAATTTCTTACATGATTTAGGTAACATTTTCACATTATACAACTTGCAAAAGAGGTAAAATTTATTCATTCAATTTCTTTTCGAATTACCATCCTTTCAAGCATGCAATTGTTATCAACTCAATTCGCAAGTAGTGATTATCATGGAAATCATATCGATTCGTTAGAAGCATCAAATTTTCAAAATTTTTCAATTTTTATGGGTTTTTAAAGTTCTTTTTCATGCAATGCAAGAATGAAACGTGTAACATATGATGAACATGCAATGATAGTCTCGGAATGAAAGCAACATATAGAGTAGAGTTATTACAAACATTTAGTACATCCCACCCCATACTTAGGACGAACATTGTCCCTAATGTTCACAAGAAAGAACAAAAGAAAGAAAAGAAAAAGAAACTCACAAATGGTGGCGGGAATGTCTAAAAACGAGCGGTCCGGTCATCAATCACTGCGGCGCCAGTGGAGGTGGGAATGGAGAGAAGCTCGGATCATAGAACCGCCCAAACTGCTGGCGGTAGACGTCCCTCATCATGTGGTCAAGGTCGTCTAAGCGTCCGTCTCTAACATCTGCCCGGATCTCTAATGCTCCGACTCTCTCTGAAAGTCCGGTAGCCCAATCCGGCATCCTCTCATACCATCCCGGGGCGTGATCATACCATGTGGGGGCATCGGCTGGTGCTGGCGGTGGCGGTGGTGCTGGTGGTGCTGCTGGCTTTTATACTCGCAGGCAAATTTTCAAAAATCACGGTCTATCGGGGCATTCCACGGCCGTGGAAGTGTACAGACCCGTGGTTTTGGTGATTTTTCACAGGCCTTTGAGAATTACGGCCACTGTAGCTATGACGACCGTAATTTAGACCGTGGAACCTTCTGTAAAGCTTCAAAGTCCAAATTTCGTCACTTCTCTTTGACATTATCCTCCCTTTCTCCCTTTCCATCGATCCTACAACCAAAAACACGAATATACCGGAAGGAATCGAGGCAAAAATAAAGCAAGAACTTCTATTCTAAGCTAATCTATGAATCGAAAGCAAAAACGAAAATGCAATACCTTGGGTTGCCTCCCAAGAAGCGCTTTGTTTAAGGTCCGTAGCTAGACCATTATCCATAGATGACTCAATGCACCTTGAACATCTTGGATTGCTCTTCAAATCCATCATTAAACTCCTCCAAGAAATCTCCGGTTCCTAATTTCACCGGCAAGTGGTAAGATCTCCCACGTACAAGCTTGTACGGTTTGATTCTCACCGGAATCCTCCTAGCTTTCCTATGCTTTAATGGGACATAATTCGGTCTTCCATCCCATCCTTTCCTAGATCGAGAAATCAGTTTTTCGAGAATCCTCCTAGCTTCCCCATCTCCAGTTTGGGGATGATGTATGGTCTTCGTCATGTGAATGACCCCATACTTGAACAAAAAACACTTATTGGCATTGGCGTTGAAGCTCTTGCCAAATTTACTCCTTATAGTCCAAGGAGCATCTTCTTCCAGCAATTTCAATAGAGGTTTCATCTTCACCTTAGGAGGTTCTTTTGGAAGAGACCTCCAACTCTCCGGTGCATTCCTGGAAAAATCAGAAATTTTAATAGGAATAACAAAGGAAGTAAGACAGTATACCTTGTTAAGTTCTTCAAGGCTTGGGACAAGTTTCATGTTGGCATGATGATCCACACATGAAATATCTCCCAACTCAGCTGGATCTTCTTCAACCTTGGCCACAATTTCAGTAATTTGGCCAAGGTTCACCACTTCTTCCTCTTCTTCAAGCACAACTGACTTTTCTTCAATCTCGACCACAATATTAGCAATTGGGTCTAGGTGTTCCACTTCTCTCTCTTCTTCAATGCGAACTTCAAGAGGTTCTAGAGGAACTTTGGGTTTGATAAGAGCATTCCTCGAGACTTGGAGTTCTTCCTTAAAGGCTTTCAATTTTTCTTCGATCATACCAAGTTCCTTCTTCAATTCTTCAAGTTTCGAGTGTTCCGCATCTTTGGGACGTTTCTTCTTAACCTTCTTTGGGTAGTGCAGCTTTTCCCATTTTGCAAATTCATATTCAATGGTTTGTTCACGTTCTCTTTCGCTGTCAAACCAATAGAAGGCGTATTTCTCTACCAAGTATTCATAATGGTCTGCTCTAGCCGTATGCTTCGCTACCCATATTGGATCGTATGGAGCCATACTTAGCTAGTGGAGCCTCAAAAACTCATACCAAGAGATTAAAAAAAACAAAAGCTCCCAAAACTTGTTCTTTGGCGAAACTCTGTTCCGTTGCTGGAACAAGAACTTCGTATGTACCTAAGAACACAAACCTGCAAGAACACTCAAGAAAAGGATATCAAATAACAAGAGCAAGCTCCCAAGCTTGACAACCGGCAACCGGATTCGGCCGAAACCAAATCCCCGGCAACGGCGCCAAAAACTTGTTCGCCCCTAGAGGTGTGTGCAAATAAGCTTTAAATTTATAAAACTAGAATCAAGCAAGCGAACCCGCAGTGTACGGATCGACGTAGTTAAGCAAGAATTCCAGAGTATCGAACACAAGGATTTGGGTGGAACGAACTCAGTTGCAGGTTATCAAGCAAGTAAATATGTGGAGCTTTGCAAATTATTGGGAAAACAACAATCCTAAAGATCCAGGTATCCAGCTGTGGCAATCGATTCAAGATATACTAAATGATATAAAGACAGAGTTGAGATATGCAAAGGTATACTAATATAAGGTAATCGTACGGTTGAGGTTCCAAAAACCTTGTGTAACTCACCTAAAAGACACTCCCTATACAGGTTGTTGAGGCTCAATATAGAAAGGTTCTAAAGACAAGGATTAGCATCAAATACCCAAACCTATAATCTAAAGATCAAGACTAACTTATCCGATTGAGGTTGTTGAGGCTCGCAATCGAGGTAGAGGTTGTTGAGGCTTCACTACCACCTAGAAAAGACAAGTCTAGACTAAGTTAAAGCAAATCTTTAACTTTGGATTAAAGTAAAAGCAAGCTCGTAAACTTAAGGAAATTACGGTTGGATCTTGAGATTCCACGGTCGTGGAACTCAAGAACAGCCCGTAATTTAGGGTTGTCGGCGATAATTCTCTAACTCTCAGGGTCTAATCTGTTTGCGATCGATCTATCATCATCTAAGCCACAACTATCAACCCTTCACCTTAGAATTGTTAAGGGTTTTTAGCCAATAACAGTCATATTGATATTAATTCAAGAATTAAAAGACAAAAGATGGAAACTTTCAAGAACTATCAATAATCTTCAAATGAATCTCAGAATCACAGTCAAGAACAAGTGTTTATCAAAAGATTCAAAACGGAATAAGCAATCACGATCTTAGGAAAGAAAAGAAACGGGATGTCAATCCGATCCTAAATCAAACCTAAGCAAGAAGAGGAATCTTCTTGCAAAATCCTCCAAGAACTTCGATCTTCCACAAACGCGAAGATCACAAACAGCAACTCTCCAATTACGAACCTTGATCTTCAATGAGATCTCCAAAATTACTTCCAAGCAAGCTAGGCAAAACGTGCTCGTCTAGACGGTGATGTCGCAAGTGTAAACCTAGAGCGGAAATGTAAGCGATGATGACGGAATCTCCTTTCTTCCGTCTTTTTATAATGCAGGGCAAAGTGTCGGCCCGGCCCAATCTTCAAAAGATCATGGCTTCGAAACATGGCGAAAAGATTCGCCAAGATCACGGTCGTGGAAGATTCCACGACCGTAATTTTGGGCGTGGAAACTACTACGGTTAGTTCCACGGCCGTAATATCTCCTGGAATGGACATCGAATTCTGACTCAAAATCCACGGCCGTAATTTAGGGTGAGAGCGTGGTTCTTGCTTTCATCCGTGCATTCCTCAATCTAATACTCCAATTTGCTTCCAAAAAGTGTCCTCGATCTATGGACATTTCAACTCAACTTTCTTTTGCTCGATTTCGTTCGGAAATAGCTCCAAATCACCTATAATCAACATAGAACTCGTGTAGACATCCATATTGACAATATAGGTAATACTAGCTCACATATGCACAAAGCTCAATCAAAGACTATCAATATGAATCAATTACGATTAGAAAACGTGCCTAAAATATCACAATATTTCATGCTAACAAATAACCCCATACTTAGCACTTGCTTGTCCCTAAGCAAGGTCTTTCAAAAAGTTTTAAACAAGAGTTAGGATGAAATATGTGTACCTTCTTTTGGATGAAAGTGACTTCTAAAGAATAGATCATTCTCAAATCTTGCTTCAATCGTTTTTCAAACTTTCACACACTTAATTAGAGAGTAAAAGGTAAAGAAAACTCATGAATCAATTTAACTTCCAAACAAGCATTATAACCTTCAAATATTATCAAAATCAATCATAAGAACTTCAATTTAGATCACCAAGCCATATAACATTCTTTTGATCTTAAGGACTTTCAAAGAAAAGGTCTAGAGTATGGAAGGGAAGGGAAACTTTGAGGGAGAGTGGTGCATAAATCCGGGAAAGCGGACTACTACCTTCTTCTTCTTTTGCGGTTTCCGCAATACTTCACTTAGAGCTTCGCTCTCTCCTTTTCATTTTTCGACTTTACTTTTGGAGTTATGGATAGAGGTGCACAAAAACCGAAGCCTAGGAGATTGGCGTTTCTCAAAATTGCAAGAGATGCCTCAAACCCTTAGCGCACATACCATAATCCGCTAGGAATATCGCTCAATCCGACTTTGGCAAGACACAAACACCCGGCTATGTGAATGGTGCCGAGTTACTCATCGTCATGATTGACTTCCCCAAACCTATAATTTCTTTCTATTCAATTGATTGCAAATATATGCTCTCATGGCCCTCCCACATCAAACATGCCTTTTTCTCATTCACTTTCCAAGTTCCCGGATGGGTAAGGGAGGCTAATATTTCAATGAGGAGTTAGATGATCAAAGAAAGAAGAAAGAAAGTACCGAATTGCCTTAATCATTTCAACAAGGAGTATAGGAACTTATAATGTGATTTCAACTTCAATTTCTTACATGATTTAGGTAACATTTTCACATTATACAACTTGCAAAAGAGGTAAAATTTATTCATTCAATTTCTTTTCGAATTACCATCCTTTCAAGCATGCAATTGTTATCAACTCAATTCGCAAGTAGTGATTATCATGGAAATCATATCGATTCGTTAGAAGCATCAAATTTTCAAAATTTTTCAATTTTTATGGGTTTTTAAAGTTCTTTTTCATGCAATGCAAGAATGAAACGTGTAACATATGATGAACATGCAATGATAGTCTCGGAATGAAAGCAACATATAGAGTAGAGTTATTACAAACATTTAGTACATCCCACCCCATACTTAGGACGAACATTGTCCCTAATGTTCACAAGAAAGAACAAAAGAAAGAAAAGAAAAAGAAACTCACAAATGGTGGCGGGAATGTCTAAAAACGAGCGGTCCGGTCATCAATCACTGCGGCGCCAGTGGAGGTGGGAATGGAGAGAAGCTCGGATCATAGAACCGCCCAAACTGCTGGCGGTAGACGTCCCTCATCATGTGGTCAAGGTCGTCTAAGCGTCCGTCTCTAACATCTGCCCGGATCTCTAATGCTCCGACTCTCTCTGAAAGTCCGGTAGCCCAATCCGGCATCCTCTCATACCATCCCGGGGCGTGATCATACCATGTGGGGGCATCGGCTGGTGCTGGCGGTGGCGGTGGTGCTGCTGGCTGCGTCGTGGACCAAGGAGGAGGTGTGCTGTACCAAGTGGGAGGTGTAGTCATCCACGTGGGCCTCTCGCTCACACTGGCGCGGCGAGATGACGAGCCTGAAGCTCTAGCTGGGCGTGGAGAGCGCCTAGGTACATCCGGGGCCGCCTCCGGCTGATCCGGAAACGTGCCGAACTCCTGCTCTGCTCCTCCACCACTCTCGTACTGCTCTCCCATGTCCTCCTCATCCTCAGCCGGTGGTGGAACGTAGGGGGGAGCTACAAGCCTGTTCGAATGCATCGCAGCGAACGTCTCCTTCCAATTGTGGCGTCCCGCCACAATGGAATACTCTGGCAGCCACTCAATACCCCTGCCTGTCCTACTCTCCCAGGGCATGCCCGCATAAGGCGGACCTCTATGTGTGGGGAAGATGAGTCCCCTAACCATGAATGCATGTAGTCCTAGAGGTACAGCGGGTATGCGGGTGCAGGCTGAAAAATCTACACCAAAGCTCCTAGCTGTGTGGGTCACTATCCCACCATATCCAATGTTCCCCTTCGCTTTATTCTTGAGTTTACTCATCGTCGCCGCCAAAAGAGTAGCACAATCTGCGCGGCATCCATAAAGCATAGCGTAGAGAAGGAATAGCTCATCCGTCTTAATCTTTTGGGGCGTCTCCGTCCTAGGAAAGAGACACTCCGAAAGAACACCGTGAGCTATCTTCAAGGCTAGATGGTACATCAATCTAGCCTTGGTATCAGCTGGTTGCCAACGGTCCTCGTCGGCATAAATCATGGCCACTTCCGCCCAAAAGTCCTTGGCGGAAACGCCTCTAGGAAGTCGACCGTTATAGGTCTCATGGAACCCAAAAATGGTCCCGAACTCAACAATGCTCAAATGGTAGTCTCTGTTCATGAGACGGAAGGAGACGGTCCTATCAACATGGCTGTGCTCGAAAGATGTCACAACCTCTCGGGTGATCTCCTCATAAGCGTCTTCACGAATGTTCGTGAAGACAAGCAATCCGGCTCTATCCAAGAGCCATGTAAGGTCATCTACTATGTTGAGAGGATGTAGATCCTCCAACAACAAATATCTAGGACCTATCACTGTCCTCTTCTCTATTTTCTCAAATGCAGCTATGTGGTTTTCGTGTATGGTCGGGATGCTAGGAGGAGGGGGTGAAGATGGAGGTGAAGGTGATGATGGTGGTGAGGGAGATGAGGGTGGTGGTGCTCTAGAGGTTGAGGGGTTGCCCTTTCTTTTCTTGTTTTGCTCCCCTTTCTTTTCCTTAATCCTTCCCGACATCCTCCTTACAAAATCAATTTCTGTTCAAAATTACGGGCTGTTCTTCAGAAACCACGGCCGTGGAACCTCCAGAGACCGTAATTCGACACAGAGTCTTACGAATCTCAGCAAATTCACCAAATTTCACCACAACAAGCAGTCCTAATCTAATTCCTTCCAATCCTTGTCAGTTCTTCCTAAAAATCTATAGCAAAAACGTACCAAATTCGCGAGAATCAAAGAGAAAGAAATAACCTCTTTTTCGGATTGAAAAATCCAAAATGCGGGTTTGTTGATCGTTTTCCACTCGATTCGTTGCTTGGATCCTGTTCTTGGTTGGATTTGCTGCAGATTAGAGCGAAGAATCGTTGAAAACGATTAAAGAACGAAGATTTGGGAGAGGCTGCGGGTTTTCGGTATTTAGGGCGTGGAATTGGGGAGGAATTGTGGTGTTTTTGTGATGAAGTGTGGCTTTTATACTCGCAGGCAAATTTTCAAAAATCACGGTCTATCGGGGCATTCCACGGCCGTGGAAGTGTACAGACCCGTGGTTTTGGTGATTTTTCACAGGCCTTTGAGAATTACGGCCACTGTAGCTATGACGACCGTAATTTAGACCGTGGAACCTTCTGTAAAGCTTCAAAGTCCAAATTTCGTCACTTCTCTTTGACATTATCCTCCCTTTCTCCCTTTCCATCGATCCTACAACCAAAAACACGAATATACCGGAAGAAATCGAGGCATAACAAAGAAAAAAACTTCTATTCTAAGCTAAACTATGAATCGAAAACAAAAACGAAAATGCAATACCTTGGGTTGCCTCCCAAGAAGCGCTTTGTTTAAGGTCCGTAGCTAGACCAGTCTTGCACTTATTCGAGTGCGGTAGGTGCAAACTCCTCAGCTTGGAGTTCCGGTGAGTACTTCTTGAGTCGTTGGCCGTTCACCTTAAAACTTCCGCTAGCTTCACCCCATACTTCAACTGCACCATGGGGGAAAATACGCTTAATTAGAAAAGGTCCAGTCCAACGAGATTTTAACTTACCTGGAAAGAGGCGAAGTCTCGAGTTGAAGAGGAGAACTTGATCTCCTTCTTGGAAGTCCTTTGGAATGATATGCTTATCATGCCAACGCTTTGCTCTTTCCTTGTAGATCTTAGCGTTTTCATAGGCGTTCAAACGGAGTTCATCCAGCTCGTTGATGTCTAGGAGACGCTTCTCTCCCGCTTCCTTCATGCTGAAATTCAGCCATTTGATAGCCCAAAACGCTTTGTGCTCCAGCTCTACCGGCAAGTGACAAGACTTCCCATACACAAGGTTGTATGGTGTGGTTCCTATGGGAGTCTTGTACGCAGTCCGGTACGCCCATAATGCATCATCTAGTTTCAAGGACCAATCCTTCCTAGTCCTTGAAACCGTCTTCTCTAGAATTCCCTTGATCTCCCTATTTGAGATCTCAACTTGTCCACTCGTTTGTGGATGGTAAGGGGTAGCGATCTTGTGAGTAACCCCATACTTGGCTAGAAGAGCTTCAAAGCGACGGGCTATGAAGTGAGAACCTCCATCACTAATGATCGTCCTTGGCGTCCCGAATCGTGGGAAAATGGTCTTATTGAAGAACTTGACCACCACCATGGCATCATTTGTGGGAGAGGCAATTGCTTCCACCCATCTAGAAACGTAGTCTACCGCCAATAATATGTATTGGTTTCCACAAGAAGATGGGAATGGTCCCATGAAATCGACTCCCCAAACGTCGAAAATCTCCACCTCTTGGATGTTGTTGAGGGGCATCTCGTTCCTTCTAGAGATATTGCCTGTTCTTTGACAAGCATCGCAACAAGAAACAAAGGATTGCACATCTTTAAATAAAGTAGGCCAATAGAATCCAGATTGCAATACCTTTGTGCTAGTTTTGTTCGAACTAGCGTGTCCTCCACAAGGTAGTGAATGACAATGACGGATGACACTTTGCATCTCATCTTCCGGCACACATCGCCGAATGATGCCATCCGGACCTCTCTTGAAGAGGAGAGGCTCGTTCCAATAGTATTCCCGGACGTCCTTAAAGAACTTCTTCCTTTGTGCGTAGGATAGTCCGGGTGGTATCTCCTGACAAACCAAATAGTTAACAAAATCAGCAAACCATGGTTCGTTACCTTTGGAGATCACATCGATGCACTCCTCAATAAGGTGTAGGTGTTCGTCCGGGAAGGAGTCGTCGATGGGTAAATGGTCGTCCTCTAGATGTGTTAGGCGACTCAAATGATCCGCAACAGAATTTTCTGAACCTTTCTTGTCGCGGATCTCTAGATCGAATTCTTGTAGGAGAAGAATCCATCTAATTAGCCTTGGCTTCGCATCCTTCTTTGCAAGGAGGTACCGGATCGCAGCATGATCCGTGTAGACAATCACCTTTGCACCTACAAGATAAGAGCGAAACTTGTCAATAGCATAAACAATGGCTAAAAATTCCTTTTCCGTAGTGGCGTAGTTGAGCTGCGCTTCATCTAGCTTCTTGCTATCATAGTATATGGCATGGGTTCGCCCTTCCTTTCGTTGTCCAAGAACAGCTCCTATAGCTACGTCACTAGCATCGCACACAACCTCGAAGGGAAGGTTCCAATCCGGAGGTTGGATAATAGGTGCTGAAATTAGAGCCTCCCGGATCATATTGAACGCATCTAAACATTCCTGCGAAAACTCAAAAACCGCATCCTTCATCAATAGATTAGTAAGAGGTTTTGATATTTTAAAGAAATCTTTAATGAAGCGTCTATAGAATCCAGCATGTCCTAGGAAACTTCTTATCCCTTTCACCGAAGTTGGGGGAGGAAGCTTTTCTATAGTCTCTATTTTCGCCTTATCCACCTCAATCCCTCTACTAGAGATTAAGTGTCCTAAAACAATTCCTTCCTTAACCATGAATTGACACTTCTCCCAATTAAGAACTAGGTTAGTGTCTTCACACCTTTGTAATACAAGAGCAAGGTTAGAAAGACAATTGTGAAAAGAGGAACCGTATACGGAGAAGTCATCCATGAAGACCTCCATGATTTCCTCAATGTATTCGGAGAAGATGGCCATCATGCACCTTTGAAAGGTGGCTGGGGCGTTGCAAAGCCCGAACGGCATTCTCCTATAAGCGAACGTACCCCATGGGCACGTGAATGGCAATGGGAAGTGATCCTTCCTCGTCGCATTGTTGAGCTTGCGTTAGTCTATGCACATTCGCCATCCTGTTACGGTTCGGGTAGGAATGAGTTCGTTGTTCTTGTTGGTGATGACCGTCATTCCTCCCTTCTTCGGAACTACTTGGACCGGACTCACCCACTTACTATCGGAGATATGATAGATGATACCTGCATCAAGAAGTTTAAGAATTTCCTTCTTGACAACCTCCTTCATGGTCGGATTTAACCGCCTTTGAGGTTGTCTTGAACACAACTTCCGCCAAAATGCGAAGTTAGGGCAAATCCAAGCGCAAGCGTAAGATGCGTCTATGCGTAAGCGAAGGTCTAAGCAGAGGTGACGGAATCTCCCTTCGTCCGTCCTTTTATAGTGTAAGATAGAATATCGGCCCGGCCCAATTGCGTAGGAGATCGTGGCTTAAAGTGTGGCTAAAAAGATCGCCAAGATCACGGTCGTGGAAGGGTTCCACGACCGTAATTTAGAGCGTGGAAATCAACACGGTTTGAACCATCTTCTCCACGGCCGTAGAAGTTACTGGAATGAACCACGCTTTCCTAACCATGTTCCACGGCCGTGGACTTGAACGTGGAAAGTAGTACGGCCGTATTTTAGAGCGTGGTTTAGGGCAAGAACGTGATTCTTCCTTAGCCTTGTGCATTCTTCAAGTTGGCACTCCTTTGGCTCCTATGAATGTCCTCAATCCATGGACATGCTCAATCAACTCTATCCTTGCTCAATTCCGTTCGGAAATAGCTCTCAATTACATATAATCAACATAAAGCTTGTGTAGATCTCTATATCGACATTATAGACAAACTAGCTCACAAATGCATCAATGCTCAATCAATGACTATCAAAATGAATCAAATACACTTAGAAAACGTGCCTAAAATATCACAATATTTCATGCTAACAAATAACCCCATACTTGCCACTTGCTTGTCCCTAAGCAAGGTCTTTCAAAAGCATTTAAAACAAGAGTTAGGATGAAATATGTGTACCTTCTCAAAGCAATACTTCTTTTGGATGAATGTGCCTTCTAATCAATAGATCATTCTCAAATCTTGCTTCATTCGTTTATAAGACTTTTATACACTTAATCAAAGAGTAAAGAGTAAAGAGAAATTATGAATCAATTAAACTTCCATACAAACATCATAACCTTCAAACATTATCAAAATCAATCATAAGAAACTTCAATTTAGATCACCAAGTCATATAACATTCTTTTGATCTTAAGGACTTTCAAAGAAAAAGGTCTAGAATGTGGAAAGGGAAGGAAACTTGTAGGGAATGTGGTGCATGAATCCGGGAAAATTGATAACAACTCTTTTCTTTTTCTCTTGCGGTTTCCGCACACTTTCAACTTAGAGCTTCGCTCTCTTCCTTTCATTTTTCGACTTTACTTTTGGAGTTATGGATAGAGGTGCACAAAAACCGAAGCCTAGGAGATTGGCGTTTCTCAATTTTTATGAGATGCCTCAAACCCTTAGCGCACATACCATAATCTGCTAGGAATATCGCTCAATCCGACTTTGGCAAGACACAAACACCCGGCTATGTGAATGGTGCCGAGTTACTCATCGTCATGATTGACTTCCCCAAACCTATAATTTCTTTCTATTCAATTGATTGCAAATAATTGCTCTCATGGCCCTCCCACATCAAACATGCCTTTTTCTCGTTCACTTCTCCAAATTCCCGGATAGGTAAGGGAGGCTAATATTTCAATGAGGAGCTAGATGATCAAAGGAAAGAAGAAAGAAAGTATCGAATTGCCTTAATCATCTCAAAAAGAAGCATAAGAACTTATAATGTGATTTCAACTTCGATTTCTTATATGATTTAGGTAACATTTTCACATTATAAAACTTGCAAAAGATGTAAAATCTATTCATTCAATTTCTTTTCGAATTACTATCCTCTCAAGCATGCAATCGTTATCAACTTAATTCACAAGTAGTGTTTATCATAGAATTCATCTCAATTCATTAGAAGCATCAAATTTTTCAAAAATTTTCAATTTTTATGGGTTTTTAAAGTTCTTTTTCATGCAATGCAAGAATGAAACGTGTGACATATGATGAACATGCAATAATAGTCTCGGAATAGAAGCAACATATAGAGTAGAGTTATTACAAACATTTAGTACATCCCACCCCATACTTAGGACGAACATTGTCCCTAATGTTCACAAAAAAGAACAAAAGCAAGAAAGGAAAAGAAAACTCACAAATGGCGGCGGGGATGTCTAAAACGAGCAAAATTTCAAAAAATTACGGTCTATCGGGGCATTCCACGGCCGTGGAAATGTACGGACCCGTAATTTTTGTGATTTTTCACAGGCCTTTGAGAATTACGGCCATTGTAGCAATGACGACCGTAATTTAGACCGTGGAACCTTCTGTAAAGCTTCAAAGTCCAAATTTCGTCACTTCTCTTTGACATTATCCTCCCTTTCTCCCTTTCCATCGATCCTACAACCAAAAACACGAATATACCGGAAGAAATCGAGGCAAAAACAAGGCAAAAACTTCTATTCTAAGCTAATCTATGAATCGAAAACAAAAACGAAAATGCAATACCTTGGGTTGCCTCCCAAGAAGCGCTTTGTTTAAGGTCCGTAGCTAGACCAAACTCGCACTTATTCGAGTGCGGTAGGTGCAAACTCCTCAGCTTGGAGTTCCGGTGAGTACTTCTTGAGTCGTTGGCCGTTCACCTTAAAACTTCCGCTAGCTTCACCCCATACTTCAACTGCACCATGGGGGAAAATACGCTTAATTAGAAAAGGTCCAGTCCAACGAGATTTTAACTTACCTGGAAAGAGGCGAAGTCTCGAGTTGAAGAGGAGAACTTGATCTCCTTCTTGGAAGTCCTTTGGAATGATATGCTTATCATGCCAACGCTTTGCTCTTTCCTTGTAGATCTTAGCGTTTTCATAGGCGTTCAAACGGAGTTCATCCAGCTCGTTGATGTCTAGGAGACGCTTCTCTCCCGCTTCCTTCATGCCGAAATTCAGCCATTTGATTGCCCAAAACGCTTTGTGCTCTAGCTCTACCGGCAAATGACAAGACTTCCCATACACAAGGTTGTATGGTGTGGTTCCTATGGGAGTCTTGTATGCGGTCCGGTATGCCCATAATGCATCATCTAGTTTCAAGGACCAATCCTTCCTAGTCCTTGAAACTGTCTTCTCTAGAATTCCCTTGATCTCCCTATTTGAGATCTCAACTTGTCCACTCGTTTGTGGATGGTAAGGGGTGGCGATCTTGTGAGTAACCCCATACTTGGTTAGAAGAGCTTCAAAGCGACGGGCTATGAAGTGAGAACCTCCATCACTAATGATCGTCCTTGGCGTCCCGAATCGCGGAAAGATGGTCTTGTTGAAGAACTTAACCACCACCATGGCATCATTCGTGGGAGAGGCAATTGCTTCGACCCATCTAGAGACGTAGTCTACCGCCAATAGTATGTATTGGTTTCCACAAGAAGAAGGGAATGGTCCCATGAAATCGACTCCCCAAACGTCGAAAATCTCCACCTCTTGGATGTTGTTGAGGGGCATCTCGTTCCTTCTAGAGATATTGCCTGTTCTTTGACAAGCATCGCAACAAGAAACAAAGGATTGCACATCTTTAAATAAAGTAGGCCAATAGAATCCAGATTGCAATACCTTTGCGCTAGTTTTGTTCGAACTAGCGTGTCCTCCACAAGGTAGTGAATGACAATGACGGATGACACTTTGCATCTCATCTTCCGGCACACATCGCCGAATGATGCCATCCGGACCTCTCTTAAAGAGGAGAGGCTCGTTCCAATAATATTCCCGGACGTCCTTGAAGAACTTCTTCCTTTGTGCGTATGACAGTCCGGGTGGTATCTCCTGGCAAACTAAATAGTTAACGAAATCAGCAAACCATGGTTCGTTACCTTTGGAGACTACCTTGATGCACTCCTCTATGATATGTAGGTGTTCGTCCGGAAAGGAGTCATCAATGGGAAAATGGTCGTCCTCTAGATGTGTTAGACGACTCAAATGATCCGCAACAGAATTTTCCGAGCCTTTCTTGTCGCGGATCTCTAGATCGAATTCTTGTAGGAGAAGAATCCATCTAATCAGCCTTGGTTTCGCATCTTTCTTCGCAAGGAGGTACCGGATCACAGCATGATCCGTGTAAACAATCACCTTTGCACCTACAAGATAAGAGCGAAACTTGTCAATAGCGTAGACAATGGCTAGAAATTTTTTTTCCGTAGTGGCGTAGTTGAGCTGGGCTTCGTCTAGCGTCTTGCTAGCGTAGTATATGGCGTGGGTTCGTCCTTCCTTTCGTTGCCCAAGAACAGCTCCAATGGCTACGTCACTAGCATCACACATAATCTCGAAAGGGAGAGTCCAATCCGGGGGTTGGATAATGGGTGCTGAAATCAGAGCTTGCCGAATGGTGTTGAATGCATCTAGACATTCCTGTGAAAACTCAAAAAGTGCATCCTTCATCAATAGATTAGTGAGAGGTTTTGATATCTTAGAAAAGTCCTGAATGAAACGTCTATAAAATCCAGCATGTCCTAGGAAACTTCTTATTCCCTTCACCGAAATTGGGGGAGGAAGTTTCTCTATGGTCTCTATATTAGCTTTGTCTACCTCTATCCCTCTACTAGAGACTAAGTGACCTAACACGATTCCTTCCTTAACCATGAATTGACACTTCTCCCAATTAAGAACTAGGTTAGTGTCTTCACATCTTTGCAAAACAAGAGAAAGGTTAGAAAGACAATCGTTAAAAGAGGAACCGTAAACGGAGAAGTCGTCCATGAAGACTTCCATGATTTCCTCTACGTATTCGGAGAAGATGGCCATCATGCACCGTTGAAAGGTGGCTGGTGCGTTGCAAAGCCCGAACGGCATTCTCCTATAAGCGAACGTACCCCAAGGGCACGTGAATGTGGTCTTCTCTTGATCATCCGGGTGTATCGGGATCTTAGATGAGTAGGAAGTGGTTTAAGTTCCATTGCTTTCGGAGCTTCCAATGATCCTTGAGGAGCTTCCGATGTTTCCTTAGAAGTTTCTAAGGATGTTGAATGGTCTGGAGAAGAATTAGAAGAAGTTTAAGAAGTATGCCGATCGCCCTTTTCCACGGTCAAAATTACGGTTTCCTCTGGTATTCCACGGCCGTAATATCCTCTGGAATGGAGGTTGATTTTGGTCGTGGAATCCACGGTCGTGGAATACAGAGTATGACCGTGGATTCGAGTATTCTCAGCCTCATCGTGGAGTTTCTCAAACTCCACTTCATGCATCTCTTCTTGTGCTTCTAAGGCTTCAATTTCCTCTTTGCACTCTTCTTCTTCTCCTACATCGGTTAGACTCATAGTAATAACCTTTTGTAAGGGATCGTTAAAGAGAATCGCACTTACCTCCTCCCTAGATAAACCTTCTTCGTCTTGGACATTGTAAATATCCTCATCAAAGATTGGCTCCTTCACTAGAGTGGAAAGAACGAACTCTACTTTCTCTTCCCCAATATCAAAAGCGAGTCTCCCATTCTTGCAATCGACCATGCAGCCGGAAGTTGCAAGAAACGGCCTTCCGAGTATGAT
>BSUD01000001.1:33538309-33577320 GCA_033239045.1 Fagopyrum esculentum | reverse complement strand
TTAACTTGAGATTGATGACGATCCATCTCATCCTGGAGGAGAGTCTCATTCCATCGGAGTTGAGCTTCCTTCTCCGCCAACTCAGTTTGAAGATCGCGTTCGTTCTCTTGAGCCATCCTCTTTTCCTTGCGTCTTTGTCTCAAGGTTTTCTCTAGCTCTTGATCAAGAGGTAAGAGATCTTCGGTGTTCCTAGACCTGCGCATGCACTCAAAGAAAAATCAAATAACGAGAGCAAGCTCCCAAGCTTGACAACCGGCTACCGGATTCGGACGAAGCCAAATCCCCGGCAACGGCGCCAAAAACTTGTTCTTTGGCGAAACTCTGTTCCGTTGCCGGAACAAGAACTTTGTATGTACCTAAGAACACAAACCTGCAAGAACACTCAAGAAAAGGTTATCAAGCAAGTAAATATGTGGAGCTTTGCAAATTATTGGGAAAACAACAATCCTAAAGATCCAGGTATCCAGCTGTGGCAATCGATTCAAGATATACTAAATGATATAAAGACAGAGTTGAGATTTGCAAAGGTATACTAATATAAGGTAATCGTACGGTTGAGGTTCCAAAAACCTTGTGTAACTCACCTAAAAGACACTCCCTATACAGGTTGTTGAGGCTCAATATAGAAAGGTTCTAAAGACAAGGATTAGCATCAAATACCCAAACCTATAATCTAAAGATCAAGACTAACTTATCCGATTGAGGTTGTTGAGACTCACAATCGAGGTAGAGGTTGTTGAGGCTTCACCACCACCTAGAAAAGACAAGTCTAAACTAAGCTAAAGCAAATCTTTAACTTTGGATTAAGGTAAAAGCAAGCTCGTAAACTTAAGGAAATTACGGTTGGATCTTGAGATTCCACGGTCGTGGAACTCAAGAACAACCCGTAATTTAGGGTTGCCGGCGATAATTCTCTAACTCTCAGGGTCTAATCTGTTTGCGATCGATCTATCATCATCTAAGCCACAACTATCAACCCTTCACCTTAGAACTGTTAAGGGTTTTTAGCCAATAACAGTCATATTGATATTAATTCAAGAATTAAAAGACAAAAGATGGGAACTTTCAAGAATTATCAATAATCTTCAAATGAATCTCAGAATCACAGTCAAGAACAAGTGTTTATCAAAAGATTCAAAACGGAATAAGCAATCACGATCTTAGGAAAGAAAAGAAACGGGATGTCAATCCGATCCTAAATCAAACCTAAGCAAGAAGAGGAATTTTCTTGCAAAATCCTCCAAGAACTTCGATCTTCCACAAACGCGAAGATCACAAACAGCAACTCTCCAATTACGAACCTTGATCTTCAATGAGATCTCCAAAATTACCTCCAAGATGAGGCTTTGTGCGTTGCTAAAACGTGAATTGTAGGCGTGCGTTTTTGCCGCTAAACTAGGGTTGAAGGGTCGTAAGCGAGCCTCCTGAAATCTCTTTTCGGCCGTCTTTTTATAGGGCAAGACGAAGTGTCGGCCCGGCCCAATCTTCAAGAAGATCATGGCTTCGAAGTGTGGCGAGAGATTCGCCAAGATCACGGTCGTGGAAGATTCCACGACCGTAATTCTAGGGCGTGGAAACAATTACGGTTAGTTCCACGGCCGTAATATCTCCTGGAATGGACATCGAATTCTGACTCAAAATCCACGGCCGTAATTTAGGGTGAGAGCGTGGTTCTTGCTTTCATCCGTGCATTCCTCAATCTAATACTCCAATTTGCTTCCAAAAAGTGTCCTCGATCTATGGACATTTCAACTCAACTTTCTTTTGCTCGATTTCGTTCGGAAATAGCTCCAAATCACCTATAATCAACATAGAACTCGTGTAGACATCCATATTGACAATATAGGTAATACTAGCTCACATATGCACAAAGCTCAATCAAAGACTATCAATATGAATCAATTACGATTAGAAAACGTGCCTAAAATATCACAATATTTCATGCTAACAGTTGCCCCGGCTGAGATACTTCCACCTCGGATGCCAATCCGAGATGATCTTTTTGCAAGTATTGCAGAAACCCTAGGACAGAGGATGGACCCAAACCAGCAAGTGAGGCGTCCAAGAGTCAAGCTAGGTGATCCAGCGGAGCATGATTATGAACTTCGACCGCAAGTTCTATTCATGATCCGCCAATGCCAGTTTGGAGGTTTAGAGAGGGAGTCTCCACATCAACATTTACAAAACTATGAGATTTTGATGGAGACCTTGAGACCTTCAAGGCTGGAGAATAATAATTACAAGCTAAGGCCTTTTTACTTTTCTTTGAAAGACAGGGCGCTTACTTGGTATCAGTCTCTTCCTCCCGGAAAGATCAACACTTGGGAGGAGATGACGACGGAGTTCTTAACTAAATTCTTTCCCCCCCTCCAAAACCGCTGAAATGAGAGGGAAGATCAATGCATTCATCATGAAGGAAAAGGAGAGTTTGTCCAAGTCATGGGAGAGATTTAAAGATGTTCTTTTGGATTGCCCACATCATGGAATTCCAAAGATAGAGTTGATGGAGATTTACTTCAAGGGATTGGATGGAGCTACCCAATTCAACCTTCAACTACTATCCGCCGGCACATTCATGGACATGCCGATTGATGAAGCTTGGGAGTTCATTGAGAAACAAGCTTTGCACATGGAGAAATACTCCCACCAAAGAGCTGAAAATGGAGTTAAGAGAGTTAATTTCCAAGAAGCTCCATCAAATGATAATCAACTCATCTCCCTCAAGAATGATGTGAAGTAATTGAAAGACCTTTTGGTTGCTCACACCAAAAAGGAGGAGGGAGGATATCAAGGGTCAAAGAACAACAATCATGGTTCCCGGAACAACAACTACAATAACAATAGAGGCTCCAACAACAACAATTGGAGATCCAACAATCAAAATTCGGGTAACCATTACTCTAACTCCAATTCGAATAATTCTTCTAATCCTTTCCTTTCTTCTTCTTCTACTCCATTAAAGAGCCAGGAGCCTGAATCAAGCTCATCCCAGCCAGCGAAGAAAGATGCAGTGCTGGAGGCCATCTTGATCAAGCTCAACGCTATGGAGACATCCATGACTTTATTTTCGAAGGCACAAAAAGCCTTAGAGCAACAATTCTTTAATAAGGCGAATGAAGCGCCAAGAGATCCAGGGAAGCTCCCAGCAAGGACAAAGAGCAACCCTAAAGGACAGATCATGGCAATAACGACGAGAAGTGGATTGAAAACTGCAGATCTAGTGCCTCGATCGATGCCAGTGCAGATGAAGAACACCTCGGTCCAGGTACAGACGAAGAACACTTTGTTCGCCCCTAGAGGTGTGTGCAAATAAGTTTTAAATTTATAAAACTAGAATCAAGCAGCGAACCCGCAGTGTACGGATCGAGGTAGCTAAGCAAGAATTCCAGAGTATCGAACACAGGGATTTGGGTGGGAGCAAATTCGATTTCAGGTTATCAAGCAGTAAATATGGGAGTTTTGCAAATATTGGGAAAATAACAATCCTAAAGATCCGGGTATTCAGCTGTGGCAATAGATTCAAGACATACTAATGATATAAAGACAGAGTAGAGATATGCAAAGGTATACTAATGTAAGGTAATCGTACGGTTGAGGTTCCAAAAACCTTATGTAACTCACCTAAAAGATACCCCCTATACAGGTTGTTGAGGCTCAATATAGAAAGATTCTAAAGGCGAGAATTAGTGTCAAATACCCAAACTTATAACCTAAAGATCAAGACTAACTTAACCGATTGAGGTTGTTGAGGCTCACAATCGAGGTAGAGGTTGTTGAGGCTTCACTACCACCTAGAAAAGACAAGTCTAAACTAAGTTAAAGCAAATCTTTAACTTTGGATTAAAGTAAAAGCAGGCTCGTAAACTAGAGGGGAATCACGGTTAGTTCTTGAGGTTCCACGGCCGTGGACTCAAGAACAGCCCGTAATTTGGGTCTGTCGACGATGTTTCTCTAACTCTCAGAGTCTAATCTGTTTGCGAGCGATCTATCATCACCTATGCCACAACTATCAACCCTTCACCTTAGAATTGTTAAGGGTTTTTAGCCAATAACAGTCATTTTAATATCAATTCAAGAATCAAGGAGTAAAAGATGGAAACTTTCAAGAACTATAATAATCTTCAATGAATCTCAAGATCACAACAAATGTTTATCAAAGGATTCAAGACAAAGTAAACAATCACAACCTTAGGAAAGAAGAGAAACGGGATGTCAATCCGTTTTCAAATCAAACCTAAACAAGAAGAGAGATCTTCTTGCAAAATCTTCCAAGAACTTCCGATCTTCTTCAAATCTGAAGATCACCACAGCAATCTCCACTAAAAGTGCGAGATTTGAACAACTCTCTAATGCAAACTTCGATCTCCAATGAGATCTCCCAAATACCTCTAAACGAGGGTTTGTGCGTTGCTAAGCGTCGATTTGTGGTGATGAATGAGAGTAGACGGGGGTGTAAGCGCTCCTCTGAAATCTCTTTTCGGCCGTCTTTTTATAGGGCAAGACGAAGTGTCGGCCCGGCCCAAATCTTCAAAAGATCATGGCTTCGAAGTGTGGCGAGAGATTCGTCAAGATCACGGTCGTGGAAGATTCCACGACCGTAATTCTAAGGCGTGGAAATAATTACGGTTAGTTCCACGGCCGTAATATCCCCTGGAATGAACATCGAATTCTGACTCAAAATCCACGGCCGTAATTTAGGGTGAGAGCGTGGTTCTTGCCTTCATTCGTGCATTCCTCAATCTAATACTCCAATTTGCTTCCAAAAAGTATCCTCGATCTATGGACATCTCAACTCAACTCTCCTTTGCTCGATTCCGTTCGGAAATAGCTCCAAATCACCTATAATCAACATATAATTTGTGTAGACATCCATATCGACAAAATAGGCAATACTAGCTCACATATGCATAAAGATCAATCAAAGACTATCGATATGAATCAATTACGATTAGAAAACGTGCCTAAAATATCACAATATTTCATGCTAACAAATAACCCCATACTTAACACTTGCTTGTCCCTAAGCAAGGTCTTTCAAAGAGCTTTTTTAAAACAAGAGTTAGGATGAAATATGTGTACCTTCTTTTGGTGAATGCGATTTCTAAAGAATAGATCATTCTCAAACCTTGCTTCTATCGTTCATCAAACTTTCACACACTCAATCAAAGAGTAAAAAGTAAAGAAAGCTCATGAATCAATTTAACCTCCAAACAAGCATCATAACTTCAAACTTTATCAAAATCGATCATAAGAACTTCAATTTAGATCACCAAGTCATATAACATTCCTTTGATCTTAAGGACTTTCAAAGAAAAGGTCTAGAGTATGGAAGGGGAGGGAAAACTTTAAGGGGAAGTGGTGCATAAATCCGGGAAAGTGGACAACTACCTTCTTCTTCTTATGCGGTTCCCGCAATACTTCACTTAGAGCTTCGCTCTCTCCTTTTCATTTTTCGACTTTACCTTTGGAGTTATGGATAGAGGTGCACAAAAACCGAAGCCTAGG
This sequence comes from Fagopyrum esculentum, assembly GCA_033239045.1. Lineage (NCBI taxonomy): Eukaryota > Viridiplantae > Streptophyta > Magnoliopsida > Caryophyllales > Polygonaceae > Fagopyrum > Fagopyrum esculentum. Next base: position 33,571,815 of record BSUD01000001.1, on the reverse strand, counting down.
AGATTGGCGTTTCTCAAATTTGCAAGAGATGCCTCAAACCCTTGGCGCACATACCATAATCCGCTAGGAATATCGCTCAATCCGACTTTGGCAAGACACAAACACCCGGCTATGTGAATGGTGCCGAGTTACTCATCGTCATGATTGACTTCCCCAAACCTATAATTTCTTTCTATTCAATTGATTGCAAATAATTGCTCTCATGGCCCTCCCACATCAAACATGCCTTTTTCATTCATTTTTCCAAGTTCCCGGATAGGTAAGGAAGGCTAATATTTCAATGAGGAGCTAGATGATCAAATAAAGAAGAAAGAAAGTATCGAATTGCCTTAATCATTTCAACAAGAAGTATAGGAACTTATAATGTGATTTCAACTTCAATTTCTCAATATGATTTAGGTAACGTTTTCACATTATGAAACTTGCAAAAGAGGTAGAATTCATTCATTCAAATTCTTTTCGATTTACCATCCTTTTAAGCATGCAATTGTCATCAAACTCAATTCGCAAGTAGTATTATCATGGAATTCATCTCAATTCATTAGAGCACAAAAATCTTCAAAATTTTTCAATTTTTATGGGTTTTTAAAGTTCTTTTTCATGCAATGCAAAAATAAAACGTGTAACACATAATGAACATGCAATGATAGTCTCGGAATGAAAGCAACATATAGAGTAGAGTTATTACAAACATTTAGTACATCCCACCCCATACTTAGGACGAACATTGTCCCTAATGTTCACAAAAAAGAACAAAAGAAAGAAAAGAAAAAGAAACTCACAAGTGGTGGCGGGAATGTCTAAAAACGAGCGGTCCGGTCATCAATCACTGCGGCGCCGGTGGAGGTGGAAATGGAGAGAAACTCGGATCATAGAACCGCCCAAACTGCTGGCGGTAGACGTCCCTCATCATGTGGTCAAGGTCGTCTAAGCGTCCGTCTCTAGCATCCGCCCGGATCTCTAGTGCTCCGACTCGCTCAGAAAGTCCGGTAGCCCAATCCGGCATCCTCTCATACCATCCCGGGGCGTGATCATACCATGCGGGAGCATCTGCTGGTGCTGGCGCTGGTGGTGGTGGTGGTGCTGCTGGCTGCGTCGTGGACCAAGGAGGAGGTGTGCTGTACCAAGTGGGAGGTGTAGTCATCCACGTGGGCCTCTCGCTCACACTGGCGCGGCGAGATGACGAGCCTGAAGCTCTAGCTGGGCGTGGAGAGCGCCTAGGTACATCCGGGGCCGCCTCCGGCTGATCCGGAAACGTGCCGAACTCCTGCTCCGCTCCTCCACCACTCTCGTACTGCTCTCCCATGTCCTCCTCGTCCTCAGCTGGTGGTGGAACGTAAGGGGGAGCTACAAGCCTGTTCACGTGCATCGCAGCGAACGTCTCCTTCCAATTGTGGCGTCCTGCCACAATGGAATACTCTGGCAGCCACTCTATACCCCTGCCTGTCCTCGTCTCCCAAGGCATGCCCGCATAAGGCGGACCTCTATGTGTGGGGAAGATGAGTCCCCTAACCATAAAGGCATGTAGCCCTAATGGAACCGCCGGTATACGTGTGCAAGCCGAAAATCCACACCAAGTGATCTAGCAATGTGGGTCACCATCCCACCATATCCAATGTTCCCTCTCGATTTGTTCTTGAGTTTACTCATCGTCGCCGCCAAAAGAGTAGCACAATCTGCGCGGCATCCATAAAGCATAGCGTAGAGAAGGAATAGCTCATCCGTCTTAATCTTTTGGGGCGTCTCCGTCCTAGGAAAGAGACACTCCGAAAGAACACGGTGAGCTATCTTCAAGGCTAGATGGTACATCAATCTAGCCTTGGTATCAGCTGGTTGCCAACGGTCCTCGTCGGCGTAAATCATAGCTACTTCCGCCCAAAAATCCTTGGCGGAAACACCTCTAGGAAGTCGACCATTGTAGGTCTCATGGAACCCGAAAATGGTCCCGAACTCAACAATACTAAGGTGATAGTCTCGATTCATGAGACGGAAGGAGACGGTCCTATCAACTGGGCTGTGCTCAAAGGACGTCACAACCTCTCGGGTAATCTCCTCATAAGCGTCTTCACGAATGTTCGTGAAGACTATCAAGCTGGCTCTATCCAAGAGCCATGTGAGGTCATCAACTATGTTGAGAGGATGTAGATCCTCCAACAACAAATACCTAGGGCCAATCACTGCCCTCTTCTCTATCCTTTCAAATGCAGCTAGGTGGTTCTCATGTATGGTTGGGATGCTAGGGTGAGGTGGTGAAGATGGAGGTGAGGGTGAGGATGGTGGTGAGGGAGATGATGGTGGTGGTGCCCTAGAAGTGGAGGGGTTCCCTTTTCTTTTCTTACTTTGTTCCCCTTTCTTCTCCTTTATCCTTCCCGACATTCTCCTCACAAAATCCATTCTGTTCAAAATTACGGGCTGTTCTTCAGAAACCACGGCCGTGGAACCTCCAGAGACCGTGATTCGTCACAGAATCTCGTGAATCTCAGCAAATTCACCAAATATCACCAAACTAAGCAGTCCTAATCTAATTCCTTCAATTCTTTGTCAGTTCTTCCTAAAAATCTATAGCAAAAACGAACTAAATCCGTGAGAATCGAAGGGAAAGATATAACCTCTTTTTCGGATTGAAAAATCCAAAATGCGCGTTTGTTGATCGATTTCCACTCGATTTGTTGCTTGGATCTTGTTCGTGGTTGGATTTGCTGCAGTTTAGAGCGAAGAATCGTCGAAAACGATTAGAGAATGAAGAATTGGGAGAGGCTGCGGGTTTTCGGTATCTAGGTCGTGGAATTGGGGAAGAATTGTGGTGGTTTTGTGATGAAGTGTGGCTTTTATACTCGCAGGCAAAATTTCAAAAATCACGGTCTATCGGGGCATTCCACGGCCGTGGAAGTGTACGGACCCGTGGTTTTGATGATTTTTCACAGGCTTTTGAGAATTACGGCCACTGTAGCTATGACGACCGTAATTTGGACCGTGGAACCTTCTGTAAAGCTTCAAAGTCCAAATTTCGTCACTTCTCTTCGACATTATCCTCCCTTTCTCCCTTTCCATCGATCCTACAACCAAAAACACGAACATACCGGAAGGAATCGAGGAAAAATAAAGTGAAAAAGTATCTATCCTAGACTAAACTATGAATCGAAAACAAAAACGAAAATGCAATACCTTGGGTTGCCTCCCAAGAAGCGCTTTGTTTAAGGTCCGTAGCTAGACCAATGTCGTACCTATTCGAGCGTGGTAGGTGCAAACTCCTCAGCTTGGAGTTCCGGCGTATACTTCTTGAGTCGTTGGCCGTTCACCTTAAAGCTTCCGCTAGCTTCACCCCATACTTCAACTGCACCATGGGGGAAAATGCGCTTAATTAGAAAAGGTCCAGTCCAACGAGATTTTAACTTACCTGGAAAGAGGCGAAGTCTCGAATTGAAGAGGAGAACTTGATCTCCTTCTTCAAAGTCCTTTGGAATGATATGCTTATCATGCCAACGCTTTGCCCTTTCCTTGTAGATCTTAGCGTTTTCGTAGGCGTTCAAACGGAGCTCATCCAGCTTGTTGATGTCTAGGAGACGCTTCTCTCCCGCTTCCTTCATGCCGAAATTCAGCCACTTGATAGCCCAAAACGCTTTGTGCTCCAGCTCTACCGGCAAGTGACAAGACTTCCCATACACAAGGTTGTATGGTGTGGTTCCTATGGGAGTCTTGTACGCAGTCCGGTACGCCCATAATGCATCATCTAGTTTCAAGGACCAATCCTTCCTAGTCCTTGAAACCGTCTTCTCTAGAATTCCCTTGATCTCCCTATTTGAGATCTCAACTTGTCCACTCGTTTGTGGATGGTAAGGGGTAGCGATCTTGTGAGTAACCCCATACTTGGCTAGAAGAGCTTCAAAGCGACGGGCTATGAAGTGAGAACCTCCATCACTAATGATCGTTCTTGGCGTCCCGAATCGTGGGAAAATGGTCTTGTTGAAGAACTTGACCACCACCATGGCATCATTTGTGGGAGAGGCAATTGCTTCCACCCATCTAGAAACGTAGTCTACAGCCAATAATATGTATTGGTTTCCACAAGAAGATGGGAACGGTCCCATGAAATCGACTCCCCAAACGTCGAAAATCTCCACCTCTTGGATGTTGTTGAGGGGCATCTCGTTCCTTCTAGAAATGTTGCCTGTTCTTTGACAAGCATCGCAACAAGAAACAAAGGATTGCACATCTTTAAATAAGGTAGGCCAATAGAATCCAGATTGCAATACCTTTGCGCTAGTTTTGTTCGAACTAGCGTGTCCTCCACAAGGTAGTGAATGACAATGGCGGATGACACTTTGCATCTCATCTTCCGGCACACATCGCCGAATGATGCCATCCGGACCTCTCTTAAAGAGGAGAGGCTCGTTCCAATAATATTCCCGGACGTCCTTGAAGAACTTCTTCCTTTGTGTGTACGACAGTCCGGGTGGTATCTCCTGGCAAACCAAATAGTTAACGAAATCAGCAAACCATGGTTCGTTACCTTTGGAGACTACCTTGATGCACTCCTCTATGATATGTAGGTGTTCGTCCGGGAAGGAGTCATCAATGGGCAAATGGTCGTCCTCTAGATGTGTTAGACGACTCAAATGATCCGCAACAGAATTTTCCGAGCCTTTCTTGTCGCGGATCTCTAGATCGAATTCTTGTAGGAGAAGAATCCATCTAATCAGCCTTGGTTTCGCATCTTTCTTCGCAAGGAGGTACCGGATCGCAGCGTGATCCGTGTAGATAATCACCTTTGCACCTACAAGATAAGAGCGAAACTTGTCAATAGCGTAGACAATGGCTAAAAATTCCTTTTCCGTAGTGGCGTAGTTGAGCTGAGCTTCGTCTAGCGTCTTGCTAGCGTAGTATATGGCGTGGGTTCGTCCTTCCTTTTGTTGCCCAAGAAAAGCTCCAATGGCTACGTCACTGACATCGCACATAATCTCGAAGGGGAGAGTCCAATCCGGAGGTTGCATAATGAGTGCTGAAATTAGAGCTTGCCGGATGGTGTTGAACGCATCTAAACATTCCTGTGAAAACTCAAAAACCGCATCCTTCATCAATAGATTAGTGAGAGGTTTTGATATCTTAGAAAAGTCTTTAATGAAGCGTCTGTAAAATCCAGCATGTCCTAGGAAACTTCTTATCCCTTTCACCGAAATTGGGGGAGGAAGTTTCTCTATGGTCTCTATCTTAGCCTTGTCTACCTCTATCCCTCTACTAGAGACTAAGTGACCTAACACGATTCCTTCCTTAACCATAAACTGACACTTCTCCCAATTAAGAACTAGGTTAGTGTCTTCACATCTTTGCAAAACAAGGGAAAGGTTAGAAAGACAATCGTTAAAGGAGGAACCGTAAACGGAGAAGTCGTCCATGAAGACTTCCATGATTTCCTCTACGTATTCGGAGAAGATGGCCATCATGCACCGTTGAAAGGTGGCTGGGGCGTTGCAAAGCCCGAACGGCATTCTCCTGTAGGCGAACGTACCCCAAGGGCACGTGAATGTGGTCTTCTCTTGATCATCCGGATGTATCGGAATCTGAAAGAAGCCACTATAACCGTCAAGGTAGCAAAAGTATGAATGTTGTGCTAACCTTTCAAGCATTTGATCGATGAATGGCAATGGAAAGTGATCCTTCCGCGTTGCGTTGTTGAGCTTGCGGTAGTCTATACACATTCGCCATCCAGTCACGGTTCGGGTAGGAATGAGCTCGTTGTTCTTGTTGGTGATGACCGTCATTCCTCCCTTCTTCGGAACCACTTGAACTGGGCTCACCCATTTGCTATCGGAGATAGGATAGATGATACCTGCATCAAGAAGTTTAAGAATTTCCTTCTTGACAACCTCCTTCATGGTCGGATTCAACCGCCTTTGAGGTTGTCTTGAAGTTCTAAAGTCCTCCTCCATTAGTATCTTGTGCATGCATAGGGAGGGTTTAATTCCTACTAAGTCCTCAATAGTATAGCCTATGACTTTTCTATGTTTCCTAAGGACAATCATGAGCTGTTCATGTTCATCTATGCTTAGTTCGGAGCTAACAATAACCGGAAAGGTAGAATTAGATCCTAGAAAAGCGTACCTTAGATGAGTAGGGAGTGGTTTGAGTTCTATTGCTTTCGGAGCTTCCAATGATTCTTGAGGAGCTTCCGATGTTTCCTTAGAAGTTTCTAAGGATGTTGATTGGGTTGGAGGAGAATTAGAAGAAGTTGAAGAAGTATGCCGATCACCCTTTTCCACGGTCATAATTACGGTTTCCTCTGTTGTTCCACGGCCGTAATATCCTCTGGAATGGAGGTCGATTTTGGTCGTGGAATCCACGGTCGTGGAATACAGAGTATGACCGTGGATTCTAGTATTCTTAGCCTCATCGTGTAGTTTTTCAAACTCCACTCCATGCATCTCTTCTTGTGCTTCTAAGGCTTCAATTTCCTCTTTGCACTCTTCTTCTTCTCCTACATTGGTTAGACTCATAGTAATAACCTTTTGTAAAGGATCGTTAAAGAGAATCGCACTTACCTCCTCCCTAGACAAACCTTCTTCGTCTTGGATATCGTAGATGTCCTCGTCAAAGATTGGTTCCTTCACTAGAGTGGAAATAACGAACTCTACTTTCTCTTCTCCAATATCAAAAGCGAGTCTCCCATTCTTGCAATCGACCATGCAGCCGGAAGTTGCAAGAAACGTTCTTCCGAGTATGATCGGGACCGGACTATCTGCAGGGATGTCAAGCACGACAAAGTCAATGGGAACAAAGAATTTACCTAGCTTGACTGGGACGTCTTCTACAATGCCGACGGGACGAGTAATGGATCGATCCGCCATGTATAACGTCATCTTCACCGGTTTAGGGTCGCCTAAACCGATCTTCCTGCACAACGCAAGTGGTATGATGCTCACACTTGCTCCTAAGTCACATAAAGCGTCATATGTGACTTCTCCCACTCCAATGGGAATGCAAAATGACCCCGGATCTTTCAGCTTTGGGGGCATTTTCTCCTTCATCGTCTTGATGAGATCCGAAGAATCCGAACTCATCTTGACCTCTCCAAAATCTTCTAGCTTCCTCTTGTTAGAGAGGAGCTCCTTCAAGAACTTGCCATAAGCCGGCATACCTACAATGGCATCAATGAAAGGTATATTAATATGCAGCTTGCTCATGAGTTCTATGAACTTACCAAATTGCTTGTCTAGACGCGCTCGCGCTCTAGATTGAGGGAACGGTAGGGGAGGTTTGTAAGCTGCAGGAGGGACGTAGACGCCTTCTTTCTCCTTCCCCTTTTCTTTGTTCTTCTCTACGGGGACTTCGACGAATGTAGGCTGCGGATCGGTGGTAGTCACTCCGCTTCTAGTTGTAATCGCCATTACCCTTCCCTTAGGGTTATCCTCCGTCTTCCCTGGAAGTTTCCCTTGATTTCTAGGAACTTCCTCCGCATGATCAAACATTTGGTTTTCTAAAACCTTTTGAGCTTTGTCGATCTTAGAAACTCGATCATCAAACTTAATGAAGCGGTTCTCCATCCCTTGAAGCTTTCCCAAGATCGTTTCCAACATGGGGTCTGGCTTCTCCTTTCCCGTATTGTTTCCTCCATTAGATGATTGCTCCTGGCTTTTCAAAGGAGTAGAGGAAGAGGAAGGTGGAGTTAGCGAATTGGAATTGGAAGGATAGGAGTTACCGGAACTTTTTTGATTGGAGCGCCAATTGTTGTTGTTTGAACCCCGATTGTTGTTCCAATTGTTGTTGTTCCGGTTGTTGTTGTTTCCATTCCAGTTGTTATTCCGGTTATTGTTCCGGTTATTGTTGTTGAGGTTGGTGTTATCACCGCCGTTGTTGTTGCCCAAATAGCCAACATCCTTCTCTTGTTGCTTTGGGAAGTTGGTCTTGATAGCCTCCTTCAACTCCTTGATTTCATTGTTGAGGGAGAAAATCTGAGTTTGAGCTTCATGTGTGAGCTTTGCTCCTTGCTCCACACGATTTCCCTCCACTTTCCGGTGGGAATACTTCTCTATGACTCTTGCTTGCTTCTCAATGAAGTCCCAAGCGTCATCTTCTCTCATGTCCATGAACGTTCCACATGAGAGGGATTGGAGGTTGAATTGCGTTCCCGCATCCAGCCCTTTGTAGTAAATCTCCAGCAAGGCAAGCTTGGATATGCCATGATGAGGGCAATCCAACAGCAAATCCTGAAACCTCTCCCAAGATTGAAACAAACTTTCGTTAGGTCTCATAGAAAAAGCATTAATCTTACCTCTAAGTTCCGCCGTTTTGGAAGGCGGAAAGAATTTGGTGAGAAACTCTGCGGAAAGGTCTTCCCACGTGTCTAGTTTCCCATTAGGAAGAGCTTGGTACCAAGACAGCGCTTTCCCTTTCAAGGAGAAAAAGAAGGGTTTGAGCTTATAGCTGTTGGTAGTAGCGTTCTTCGGTCTCATCGTCTCCATCATACACTCAAAGTTTTGCAAGTGTTGGTGTGGAGATTCAGCGCTTGTACCGCCAAATTGGCTTTGGCGAACAAGAGTGATTACTTGAGGGTTAAAGCTAAACCCTTGCACATCTTCAGCATCAAAATTCACACCCAAGCGGCGTGGTTGTTGTGTTGGATCCATCCGTTGGCCAAGAGTTCTTGGCTCATTATCCACATGTTCGACTCTCGCATTCCTTGGTGGGATACGGCGATTAGTGGCTCCTTGCGGATTGAAGGGATTCACATTGACCGTAGGATCAATCTCTTCTAACGGTGGCATGGAAGAATCACTATCATCAGCGGATGAGTGGCTTTTTCTTCTAGACCTTGATCTTCTTCTCGAGGACTTCTTGCCTACTTTGTCTTCAAGGTTGCTCATCTGTACCCTCATTTGGAAGAGCATGTCTTGTAGACCGTTAACTTGAGCCTGATGACGATCCATCTCATCCTTGCGGAGAGTCTCATTCCAACGGAGTTGGGCTTCTTTTTCCGCCAACTCCGTATGATAATCACGTTCGTTTTCTTCAGCCATCTTCTTTTCCTTGCGCCTTTGTCTCAAGGTTTTCTCTAGCTCTTGATCAAGAGGTAAGAGATCTTCGGTGTTCCTAGACCTGCGCATACACTCAAAATAATATCAAATAACGAGAGCAAGCTCCCAAGCTTGACAACCGTTAACCGGATTCGGCCGAAACCAAATCCCCGGCAACGGCGCCAAAAACTTGTTCGCCCCTAGAGGTGTGTGCAAATAAGTTTTAAATTTATAAAACTAGAATCAAGCAGCGAACCCGCAGTGTACGGATCGAGGTAGCTAAGCAAGAATTCCAGAGTATCGAACACATGGATTTGGGTGGGAGCAAATTCGATTTCAGGTTATCAAGCAGTAAATATGGGAGTTTTGCAAATATTGGGAAAATAACAATCTTAAAGATCCGGGTATTCAGCTGTGGCAATAGAATCAAGACATACTAATGATATAAAGACAGAGTAGAGATATGCAAAGGTATACTAATGTAAGGTAATCGTACGGTTGAGGTTCCAAAAACCTTATGTAACTCACCTAAAAGATACCCCCTATACAGGTTGTTGAGGCTCAATATAGAAAGATTCTAAAGGCGAGAATTAGTGTCAAATACCCAAACTTATAACCTAAAGATCAAGACTAACTTAACCGATTGAGGTTGTTGAGGCTCACAATCGAGGTAGAGGTTGTTGAGGCTTCACTACCACCTAGAAAAGACAAGTCTAAACTAAGTTAAAGCAAATCTTTAACTTTGGATTAAAGTAAAAGAAGGCTCGTAAACTAGAGGGGAATCACGGTTAGTTCTTGAGGTTCCACGGCCGTGGACTCAAGAACAGCCCGTAATTTGGGTCTGTCGACGATGTTTCTCTAACTCTCAGAGTCTAATCTGTTTGCGAGCGATCTCATCACCTATGCCACAACTATCAACCCTTCACCTTAGAATTGTTAAGGGTTTTTAGCCAATAACAGTCATTTTAATATCAATTCAAGAATCAAGGAGTAAAAGATGGAAACTTTCAAGAACTATAATAATCTTCAATGAATCTCAAGATCACAACAAATGTTTATCAAAGGATTCAAGACAAAGTAAACAATCACAACCTCAGGAAAGAAGAGAAACGGGATGTCAATCCGTTTTCAAATCAAACCTAAACAAGAAGAGAGATCTTCTTGCAAAATCTTCCAAGAACTTCCGATCTTCTTCAAATCTGAAGATCACCACAGCAATCTCCACTAAAAGTGCGAGATTTGAACAACTCTCCAATGCAAACTTCGATCTCCAATGAGATCTCCCAAATACCTCTAAACGAGGGTTTGTGCGTTGCTAAGCGTCGATTTGTGGTGATGAATGAGAGTAGACGGGGGTGTAAGCGCTCCTCTGAAATCTCTTTTCGGCCGTCTTTTTATAGGGCAAGACGAAGTGTCGGCCCGGCCCAAATCTTCAAAAGATCATGGCTTCGAAGTGTGGCGAGAGATTCGTCAAGATCACGGTCGTGGAAGATTCCACGACCGTAATTCTAAGGCGTGGAAATAATTACGGTTAGTTCCACGGCCGTAATATCCCCTGGAATGAACATCGAATTCTGACTCAAAATCCACGGCCGTAATTTAGGGTGAGAGCGTGGTTCTTGCCTTCATTCGTGCATTCCTCAATCTAATACTCCAATTTGCTTCCAAAAAGTATCCTCGATCTATGGACATCTCAACTCAACTCTCCTTTGCTCGATTCCGTTCGGAAATAGCTCCAAATCACCTATAATCAACATAGAATTTGTGTAGACATCCATATCAACAAAATAGGCAATACTAGCTCACATATGCATAAAGATCAATCAAAGACTATCGATATGAATCAATTACGATTAGAAAACGTGCCTAAAATATCACAATATTTCATGCTAACACACTTCGGTCGAGATACCATCCGAGGTGGAGTCTCAGAAAGCGTCGGACAAAACTGAAGTTTATGTCCCACCTCCTGCATATAAACCACCACTTCTATTCCCCCAGTCAAGGGCCAGAGCACATCTAGACAAGCACTTTGGTAAGTTCCTTGACTTGATGAATAAATTACATATTAACATCCCTTTCCTTGACGCTATTCTAGGGATGCCCGCCTATGGGAAGTTCTTAAAAGAGATTCTATCAAGGAAGAGGAAGCTGGAAGATTTTGGTGAAGTAAGGATGACATCTAAATCCTCGGAGCTCATTCAAATTATGAAGGAGAAGATGCCACCCAAGTTGAGAGATCCCGGCTCATTTTGCATTCCCATTCAAGTTGGGGATGTAACTTGTGAGGCGTTGTGTGATCTAGGAGCCAGCGTGAGCATCATCCCGCTGGAGCTATTTGTGAAGATCAAACTTGGAGAGCCCAAGCCGGTGAAGATAAGGTTATACATGGCAGACCGCTCCATTACCCATCCCGTGGGCATTTTGGAAGATGTTCCGGTTAAGTTAGGTAACTTCTATTTACCTATAGACTTTATTGTGCTTGATATTCCCGCAGATTATCCTGTCCCTATCATTCTCGGGAGACCATTTCTAGCAACTTCGGGTTGCAATGTGGATTGTAAGAATGCCAAGTTGCAATTCAACATTGGCGGAGATCAAGTGGAGTTTGCATTGCTTGCTGCAATGAAAGGAGAGCCGCTGGAGGATGATATCTTCAACATCTATGATGAAGAAGAATCAAAAGAATTGGTGAGCTCTATCCTTATTAATGATCCACTTGAAAGAGTTATTAGTTTTAGCTTAATGGAGGAAGGTATAGATGCTTCTTGTGATGCAGATATACGGAGGTTGAAGGCACTGGAAGAAGATCCAGGAGCTAAGATTGAAAAACTAATCAAGGAGAAGAGAATCTCCAGTTTTGTCCCAGTTGCAGTACCTCGACCGAGACACTTTCTGGACCAAGCGAGGTGTTCTTGACTGAAGAACATCTCGATCACCCTCTCTGGACCTCGACCGAGGTCGCAAGTGAGATATTTTCAACTGAGAATAACAAACTTCTTACTCCCTTTTTCAGAAACTCATTCACAGTTGGTGGAGCACTTTCTCCACCAAGCTCCCGATAGTAGAGAACCTTGGTATGCTGACATTGTTAATTATCTTGTTTGCTAGAAAATACCGCCCGGATTGACGTATGCTCAAAGGAAGAAATTCTTTAAAGATGTACGCCACTACTATTGGGATGAACCTCTACTGTTTAAGAGAGGTCCGGACGGGATGCTTCGAAGATGCATTCCGGAAGGTGAAGTTACTAGTGTCATACGGCATTGCCACTCACTTCCTTGTGGAGGACATGCTAGCGCTCACAAAACATGCGCTAAGGTATTACGTTCCGGTTTCTTTTGGCCTACATTATTTAAGGATGTGCAAACGTTTGTTGTTTCTTGTGATGCATGCCAAAGAACAAGGAACTTATCTAGGAGAAACGAGATGCCACTCAACAACATCCAGGAAGTTGAGATTTTTGATGTAAGGGGAGTTGACTTCATGGGACCTTTCCCATTATTAGGAGGGAATCTCTACATCCTCGTAGCTGTCGATTACGTCTCTAGATGGGTGGAAGTCATTGCCTCTCCCACTAATGATGCCATGGTGGTTGTGAAGTTCTTTAATAGGACTATCTTTCCACGTTTTGGGACTCCACGCATTATCATCAGCGATGGAGGGACACATTTCATCAACTGGAAGTTTAAAGCACTTCTATCGAAGTATGGGGTAACCCACAAGGTAGCAACCCCTTATCACCCTCAAACTAGTGGACAGGTCGAGATCTCGAATAGAGAAATCAAAACAATCTTGGAGAAGACCGTCTCTAGGACGAGGAAGGATTGGTCCATGAAGTTAGACGACGCTCTTCGGGCTTATAGGACCGCATTTAAGACTCCTATTGGTACCACCCCTTATAATTTGGTATATGAGAAGTCTTGCCATTTGCCCGTTCAGCTAGAACACAAGGCGTATTGGGCAATCAAATGGTTGAACTTCGACATCATGGAAGCCGGTGAGAAACGGCTATTAGACATCAATGAGCTAGAAGAACTGCGTTTGAACGCTTATGAGAATGCCAAGATCTACAAGGAAAGGACAAAGAAATGGCATGACAAGCGTAGCATCCCTAAGGAGTTCAAAGAAGGAGATTTAGTTCTACTCTTCAACTCCCGCCTTCGCCTCTTTCCAGGTAAGTTGAAATCTAGATGGACAGGACCTTATGTTGTGAAACATGTTTTCCCTTATGGTACAGTTGAAATTTGGGGAGAAACAAGTGGAAGATTCAAGGTCAATGGTCATAGACTTAAGAAATACCAACCGGAAGTCCAGGTTGAGGAGATCGCACCACTATATCTTGTTTAGGGATGCCGTACGGTCCAGCTAGCGACCTTAAATAAAGCGCTTCTTGGGAGGCAACCCAATGTATTGCTTTATTTCCCCTTTTCTAGTCTAGCTTTAGATAGTTTGCTTTTGCTTTGCTTTGCTTTGCTTTGTTTTCGGCGTCCTAGACTGAAACCAGGTACTTTCTAAGGAAGGAATACAACCCAGGAGCAACACTGGCAGGACAAAAGTTCGAGAAATTAAGAAGACGGAGTTTGACTGAGACACATCTCGGTTGCAGCCACAACACCTCGACCGAGATGATTCTTGAGCAACCGAGGCGACTAGGGCTGACAACAATCCACCTCGGTCCAGACACCTCGGTCCAATCGGGACCATCTCGACCGAGGTGACAGCAGAATCGGCAAGGGGTATAAAAGGGGAACAATTTCTCCCTCTTTCCCTCCCACTTCTCTCTCGACCGCGGCACCTAAACCACCTCGTTTCTCCATTCTTCGATCGTTTTCGACGATTCTTGCTTCCATTCTGCGAGGAAAGGCTAGAGGATCAGTTTGCAAGCGAGAATCTGCAACAAAAACGCTTCCAATCGACCGAATCTAGGGTAAACGTTCGAAAACCCTAACTTTCTTCTTCTCGATGATTTCAGTCCAATTTGGCTTTGGTTGCCATTAATTTCTGTTGAAAAAGGCTTAAGTACCCCTTAGGAACAATCTGTAGTGAAATTAAGGGAAAAGAACTGAAATTTAGAGAGTTGAAATCCAACAGCGATCTACCTCGGTCCAGTCGACCTGCGCCTCGGCCGAGCTGATTCTTGAGGCTGTCAGAGCAACCGAGGTGATCTGTCAGAAAAGAGAAAATGAGTTCTAGGTCCGATCGCCAGCTAGTTCTGAGGAACAAATCCTCACCTTTTTTTTCTTCTTCTTCTTCTTCTCGACCTTCCATACCGGTGATACATGAGCGTTACCAGACTGACTATGACCATATCTGTACGCACCCTGTGATTGCGCCGCGGTTTTTAGATATTGCTGCTTTTGATTGCCTTTACGTTGCTGATGACCTGAGGAGGATGGTCTCGATGGTGGGGCTAGAGTAGTTCATGGAGATTAGAGCTCCAGCCTACCTCGAGCCCACATTGGAGTTTGTGAGTTCTGTGACTCACTTGCCAGAGGAGAGAGCCATCAAGTACCAGTTGCTGAACCGGGACTACTTAGTTCCTATGGATCAGTGGAGAGACATCTTCGGCTTCCTGACCCCCACAGTTCCCGACTTCCCTTCTCGAGCCGTAGCTCGACAGTTCTGGGGTCAGATAGCTCATGTTGTTGAGCATGTTGACAGGTGGAGACCTGGAGACTCCAAGGAGAGGATTATCTTCCACCTTGCTTTCAGATTAGCCCACCGGATTTTTAGTGAGACACTTCTGGCCCGTACTGAGACACCCTAGAAGATTAGACAAGGGGAGCTTCTGAGCCTATTTTGTATGGTGACTGGGGGAGTTCCTGATTTCGGAGTGATGCTAGCTGAGGATCTGCACCGGATCAAGGCTAAGGGGAAGGGAGATATTTGCTGTGGCGGTTTAGTGACTCACATAGCGAATGTGATGGACCTTGATCTGAGTGCATGTACACTGGTGGCGGCTGCCAAGCCGCTAGGTCTGCAGGAGATGATCACCAAGAGGATTCTAGTTCTTCGTGGACTCACTACGCCATATGTGGCGATGCCTTGGGAGCAGACTGCCACTCAGGGTATTAGGTGGTCATCCCAATTCTCCGTCTATGATTCACAGTATTAGTCCACTGCATGGATTCCTTACATTGAGGATGCTAGAGACGCAACAACAGCTTAGGTGCAGGAGGAGGACGAGGAGGATGATGGCGGTGCTGCCATGGAGACAGGGACAGATACAACCGGTCCTAATGTTCCAATCATCGATCTAGACGACGAGGCTACATAGGAGGAGGCAGCAACAGCACCACCACCGTCCTAGCACAGATCCCACCGCCGCAGATTTAGAGATCCAGTAGCGCATAAGAGGATTGATGACCTCACCGATCAGATCATCGACTCCTATGTTGCCCTGACATTTGATATCAGTGAGCGTTTTGATGACCAGCGCCGAGAGATGAAGAGTCGGACACATCGGATGCTGGAGAGCCAACACTACCAGCGCCGGATGATGGAGGTTCAGTTCCAGCACATGATGGGATATCCTTTTGACCTATCCTAGCATCCGTACGTGCCATATCCACCACCACCACCAGCAGATCAGGACTAGAGCTTGCATGGATTTCTTTTATTTATTTATTATGCAGCTCAACTTATGTCCGGTGAGTACTCTATTTTCAGACTTATTTTGACCCATTGGGACATTGTGTCCCAAGTATGGGGTATTTGGATGTATTTATGTGACCTTATGTGTATGCTTGTATGACTCTACCAGATATTACTGTTTTATCTTGCTCTATGTGTTTATCTGAGACTACATGCATGTATACAGGTTATTTGATTGAGAAAAACGTCAAAAACTGGTTAAGAAAAAAAATTTTATGACCTCGACCGAAGTGATTCTGACCAGACGAGGTGCAGCACCTCGGTTGACTTAGAACATCTTGACCGAGGTGGTTTAACTGAAACAGTTTTCGAAACGATTTTTGTGCTTCTTATTTGGATATGACCTCAGTGAAGATTTTGTTTGCAGACTGGTTTTGTAATCTTTATATGTTTGAAAGGTTTTATGATATGTTTAAGTTGCTAAATGCTTTGTTTGAAATTTTGGCATGTTTAATACTTTGTTTTTATCCAAATTATGTTGAATTTGAAGGTTGACACCACATGATGAGTTCTATCACTTTCTTCCTGGGATGATTAAGGCAATTCATTCTCTTCTCTTCTTCTTCTTGATCATGCTTAGCCCCTCATATACACATTTGCCTCCTTTTACCTATCCGGGAATTTGGAAGCAAGCAAGTGAAAAAAAAGTTGAGATGTTGGCTGAAAGATAGAAAGAAACAAATAGGTTTGGAGAAGTCAATCATGATGATGAGTAACTCGGCACCATTCACATAGCCGGGTGTTTGTGTCTTGCCAAAGTCGGATTGAGCGATATTCCTAACGGGTCATGGTATGTGCATCAAGGGTTTGAGGCATCTCGAGAAATTGATGATTGCTGATCTCCTAGGCTTCGATTATTGTGCACCTCTATCCATGCATCCCAAAAAGTAAAAAGTAAATAAGCAAAGCTTATTGGTGGAAGATGTTGAAGTTCAAAGCAAGTAAAGTGAAGATCCTTTTCCTGGATTCTAGCACCACATTCCCTATATACATCCCACCCTCACACGTTTCTTGACCTTCTCTTGAAAAGCCCTTGAGATCTCGAGCTTGTTGATTGACTTGGTGGTTTAAATTGGATTATACATGATTAATTTCGATAATTATGATTTATTATGCATTTTATGATTTTATGCAAAGATGAACAACTTTCTTGTATTTATAAAATGTTTTGATCATATTTTGATTTTAATTACCATGAAGCACTCTCTTAGAGTGATCTATGAGCGGAGCACACCACAAAAATGTTTTGAAATAATTTTCATTGATCTTTATGACTTATAATCCATTCTATCTTGTGCTTAAGATTTGGAACTTGCTTGGGGACAAGCAAGGGACAAGTATGGGGTATTTTGATAGCATGTATTATAGTCTATATTTTGGAACTTGTTTAGACGTTTTATCTTCAATAACTTACATGTTTGAGTGTATATTATCTACCTTTGCGGGAATCGGGGTCTACACCAAGTTTCGTTGTAATCGTAGGTAAAATGGCACATTTTGGACCGAAATGGAGCTAAAGAGTGAAGGAGTCATTGGAGCTACATTCAGGAGCTTAAAATAGAACCCAAGAAGCAAGGAATTAACAAAGAAGATTTACTTTGGACCAGATTTGAGAGATTTCACATTCAGCTGAGATTCACCTCGGTCAGCTACAGTGTCACCTCGACCGAGGTGATCTTGAGGAGCGCCCCGACTGAAGCGAATATCCTGACGCGGTGAGATATATTTTATTTGGCTGAGATCTTTTATTTTTGGAAGGAGAGATCTTATATTTTTGGGCTGGATTTCTGGAAGGAAGATCATATATTTATGAGATCTATTTTAGAGATAGAGATATATTTTATTAGGATATTATCTGTTTAAGATATTATTATCTTTGGAAGATAATTCTCCTATATAAAGGACTGAATTTTTCACAAATTCAGCATCCGATATACCATCAAATTAGCAACCCGCTATCGTCGAAGGATGAGAATAACCAAAAAGGAAGGATTTTTGGGAGTTTGAAGGAAGATTGAAGGAAGGAAGTTCATAGCTTGTGATAGCTTTTGTGAGGGGATTTGTAAGACTTTCTTAGATTCCCTTTTGTTTAATTGTCTTGTTGGATTTGTGATCCAAGGAACGTTGATTTGTTTGATATTTGATTCAGTTATTGAAGCCTTGTTCTTAAGGTTTTTGTGTTCAAATATTCATTCTCTTCCCATATAGTTGATTATTGCTTTCATGATGATGAGTGGCTAATTTCTTTGTGCGATTCTAGGGTGATTGGCTGAAAGTTATGGAAAAACAATGATAGAATAATCTTAATCCTAGTAGAACCCTGAAAGCTCGAGTCTTTATCCTTAACCCTAGAACATCTCGTTCAGTTGATGAACATCTCAGCCGGGGTGGAACTTGACTGACCGAGGTGACCTTTTCTGATCCGAAACTGAGAGTTAATTCTTAGAGTTTGCCAAATCCTATTCTTATTACACCTTTCCTGGTTCAATGCAAGCCTAGGATGAGACTTACCTAGTGATTCCTTAGTTTGTTTACCAAAGATCATAAGTGTAGGTAATAAAAGTTTATCTTTTATTTGGGGTTTGAGTGTGCCTTCATTCCATCTTTATGAGTTAGCCTGAGACTTACCCGGTAAAGGTTGATTCTATTCCCTTAGTTGGTGTGTTGGTTTGGGATTATAATTCCTTTCCTTAGTACCTTGAGACTTACCCGGTAATAGGAGCTTTTAGTTTGGAGTTAGTGAGTAGTGAGACTTACCCGGTGATCTATTCCACTTTAGAAACACCTTCCCTTTGCAAAACCTCAGCTTTGTCCGCTTATCTTGAGATCTTGAGTTGGAACCACAACTAGATGCTTTAACCCCTAGAATTTGCATATTTCCTTTAATTGAACTTATTATCATCTTTTGATTGCTTTAATCGCTTTTGTGGTTATTAGTTACATAGACGACCTATACTTGCTTAGTTTCACCTAAGTCCCTGAGATCGACACCCCGGAATTCTTGCTTTTACTATAATTGATCCCACTGCGGGTTCGCATCCTTATTTAAGCATATTTTATCGGTTATAAATTTAAAGCTTGCACACACCGTTTGGAGCGAACATACTCCTTTGAAAAGCCAGGGGCAAGCATCAAATAGCTCAAACAAGGCGGAGAAGGAGAAGCCCGATCCCATGTTGGAGACAATCTTAGGAAAGCTACAAGGTTTGGAGAGTTACATAACTTCGGTTGATAAAGCACACAAAGCTTTAGAAAACCAAGTATTCAGCAAGGCCGGAGAAGTTTCTAGAGATCAAGGGAAGCTTCTCGGAAAGACGGAGGACAACCCAAAGGGAAGGGTGATGGCTATCACTACTAGGAGTGGCGTGAAAACCACCGATCCACAACCCAAGTTTGTAGAAGTCCCAGCTGAGAAGGGAAAAAATAAGGAGAAGAATAAGGAAGATGTCTATGTTCCTCCTCCAGCTTCCAAACCTCCTCTATCATTCCCGCAGTCTAGAGCAAGAGCGCATCTAGACAAGCAATTCGGTAAGTTCATTGAACTCATGAGCAAACTGCATATTAACATACCTTTCATTGATGCAATTGTAGGTATGCCCGCTTACTGGAAGTTCTTGAAAGAGCTCCTCTCTAACAAGAGGAAGTTAGAAGACTTTAGAGAAGTCAAGATGAGTTCGGAATCTTCAGAGCTCATCAAAACGATAACAGAAAAGATGCCCCCAAAGCTGAGAGATCTGGGGTCATTTTGCATTCCAATTGGACTAGGAGAAGTCACATACGACGCTCTTTGTGACTTAGGAGCAAGTGTAAGTATCTTTCCGCTTGCTTTGTGTAGGAAGGTCGGTTTAGGTGAACCTAAACCGGTGAAGATGACGTTGTACATGGCGGATTGTTCGCTTCAAATGGTGTGTGCAAGCTTTAAATTCATATCCCAAGAAATATGCTTAAAACAAGGATGCAAACCCGCAGTGTACGGATCAATTATAGTAAAAAACAAGAATTCCGGGGTGTCGATCTCAGGGACTTAGGTGAAACCTAAGCAAGTATAGGTTGTCAATGCAACTAATAACCACAAAAAGCGATTAAAGCAATCAAAGATGATAATAAGGTCAATTAAGGGGAATATGCAAATTCTAGGGATTAAAGCATCTAGTTGTGGTTCCAACTCAAGATCTAAAGATAAAGCGGACAAGCTGAGATTTTGCAAAGGGAAAGTGTTTCTAAAGTGGAATAGATTACCGGGCTAGTCTCACTACTCACAATCCCAAACCAAAGCTCCTATCACCGGGTAAGTCTCAAGTACTAAGGAAAGGAACTATAATCTCAAACCAACACACCAACTAAGGGAATAGAATCAACCTTTACCGGGTAAGTCTCAGGCTAATTCACAAAGATGGAATGAAGGCACACTCAAACTCTAATAAAGGATAAACCTTTATTACCTACACTTATGATCATGGATAAACAAACAAAGGAATCACCGGGCTAGTCTCATCCTAGGCTTGCATTGAACCAGGAAAGGTGTAATAAGAATAGGATTTGGCAAACTCTAACACTTAACTCTCAATTTCGGATCAGAAAAGGTCACCTCGGTCAGTCAACTTCCACCCCGGCCGAGATGTTCATCGATTGAACGAGATGTTCTAGGGTTAAGGTTAAAGGCTCGAGCTTTCAGGGTCCTACTAGGATTAAGTTCATTCTATCATTGTCTTTCCCACAACTTTCAGCCAATCACCATAGAATCGCACAAGGAAATTATCCACTCATCATCATGATAACAATAATCAAATATAAGGGAAAGAAATGAATATTTGAACACAAAAACCTTAAGAACAAGGCTTCAATAACTGAATCAAATAGTTCACAAATCAGCGTTCCTTGGATCACAAATTCAACAAGACAATAAAACAAAAGGGAATCTAAGAAAATCTTACCAACTCCCTCAAATGCTATCACAAAGCTATGAATCTTCTTTCCTTCAATATTCAAAACTTCCTTCAAACTTCCAGAAAATCTCCTAACTGCAGCTTCTTCAATGATCCAAAGATGGTAAAAAGGATGTTGAATTGTGGAAAATCCAACCCTTTATATAGGAGAATTATCTTCCAAAGATAACAATATCTTAAAAAGATAATTTCCTATAAAATATATCCATATCTCTAAAATAGATCTCCTAAATATATGATCTTCCTTCCAGAAATCCAGCCCAAAAATATAAGATATCTTCCTTCCAAAAATAAAAGATCTCAGCCAAAAAATATATCTCGCCGGCGCCAGGGTGTTCGCCTTGGTCGGGACGCTCCTCAAGATCACCTCGGTCGAGGTGATATTGTAGCCGACCGAGGTGAATCTCAGCTGAATGTGAAATCTCTCAAATCTGGTCTAAAGTAAATCTTCTTTATTAATTCTATGCTTCCTAAATTCTCTTTTAAGCTCCTAAATGTAGCTCCTATGACTCCTTTGCTCCTTAGCTCCATTTCGATCCAAAACGTGTCATTTTACCTACGATTACAACGAAACTTGGTGTAGACCTCAATTCCCGTAAAGGTAGATGAAATGACAATATAATCACATAATATACATCCATACATGCAGATTATTGAAGATAAAACGTCTAAACAAGTCCCAAAATATAGACTATAATACACGTGTTCGCTCCAAACGGTGTGTGCAAGCTTTAAATTTATAACCCTAGATGTAAGTAGAGATGGGACCCAAACCTAAACCGGCGGTTTAGTTTTGGCCTTTGGCCAAACCTAAACCTAAACCGGCCGATCCCGAACCGCCGGTTTAGGTTTAACGTAAACTGGCGGTTTGCCAAACCGCCAAACCGCCGGTTTGGCGGTTTGGCACATGACTTTTAAAAAAAAAAATATATATATAAGTAATATAATATATATTTATATATTAATTAAAAATTATACGTTTAATTTATATATATTAAAAAATATTTTATAATTTTATATTTTATACATAGAATTTCAAGTAAAATAACATTACGAACAATAATAAAAGAAAGCAAACTCAAATTTTTTATACATTGAATTTTTTTTCATTACATTAGCTTTTGAATAAAATAATTACATACTAAAATAAATTACTAACAATAATAAAAGAAAGAAGCAACTAAAATAAAATGACTAACTAACATACAAGTTATACAAGTATACAACAAAGCAAACCAAATTTTTTTATACATTGAAATTCAATGTATAATAATTACATAGTAAACAAAATTACTATCTACAATTTTACAACAAAATAAAGCAAGCTAAATTTTTTATACATTCAATTTTTTTTATTACATCTTTACATTAGTATTTGAAATTTTGAATATAACTAAATGAAAAAAAAAAGAAAAGGAAAGGGCTTGAACCGGTTTCCCGGTTGGCTACGTATCCTCTTGGGGTTTAAGAGGAATCAAAGTCCACGTAGTTCTCTTACCTTTACTTACCTTTTTTCGGACTTCCGAGTTGTTTTCGTAATCCCCTTACCTTTGCGCCTCGGACTCGGAAGTAGTGGCCGGATCATCGGAGTTGAAATCCGATGATCTATCATAAGTGGGTGCATTCCGTTGTAGCCTCCTCTCCGCCCTTATCCAATCTTGAACACAAACTTGAGCCTCCAATTTATCGGGCTTCAATTGACTCCTCTTGTAGCTTAGCATGTTTCCTCCTTGACTAAAAGCTTGCTCCACGGCCACCGTTGATGCGGGAACGGCCATAATTTGTTGCACAATCTTGGCTAATGTTGGATACTTTGGGGCCATCTTCTTCCAATATTGTAAAACTTCAAAACTATCAATATCACCATCAAAACTAAAAGGAGTAGTTAGAAAATCTTCAATTCCGCACTTGCGGATGAATGTCTAGGTGTTTTAGTTCTTTTACATAAAATTTGTCTAGCTTTAGAAAGAATAGAAGGAGAAGAAGAAGAGGGTGGAGGAGTTATTTGTGTAGAAGCACTAGCACTAGCACTAGTTTCAAATAAAGTAAGTAATTTAGCAATTTCAACACGAACATTACTAATAATATTATTAACGTTCTTAATAGTAGATAAACCTAAACATTCATAATAAGCATTTAAAAATTCCGTAACACCATCAATTTTAAGTCTAGGATCGAAAACGGCGGCAATAAGATAAACTACGGGAACCTCATCATAATATTTTAGCCATTTTGTTTTCATTTCGGCCGTAGCATATTTAAGTGATTCTAAAGCTAAACCGGTTTGTAAAGCCTCGGCAACATTTACGGCTATTTCTAAAAAACAACAAGAAGTAGGAATGTAAACATAACTTAACGTATTAGTAGCATCACTAAAAACTTTTAAAACACTACAAATATCAAAACAAGTTTGCCAAATACTTTCATCATCTAAAATAGACCAAGAAATAAATTGTGAAGAAAATTCTTGTAAAACATTTTTATAACGAATAGCTTGAGTTAGTAGTTTATAGGTTGAGTTCCACCGAGTTCCAATATCTTTCGAAAAAGAAATTGGAGGAAAAATTTTTTCAACACAAGTTGATCTCCATTTTCTTCTTAATTCGGTTGAATGCCAAATATGTTCAATTACATCGGTTATAGGTTCTAACATTTTCATGTAAAACTTTTAGGCCATCTTGAACACTTAAATTTAAAATATGACATGCACATCTTTGGTGAGTAAAAGAAGTTTTTATAAGTTGACCCGCATTTCCCACTAAATGGTTAACGGCGCGGGTGTTAGCGGAAGCATTATCAAATGAGTATGAAAAAACACGGTTTTGTAAATTAAATTCTTGTAAAACCGTTTTTATTAAATTAGCAATGTTGGCGGCACTATGTCTTTCATTAAAATGTCGATATGCAATAACAAATTTATGCAAGTACATATCATTATCGATAAAATGTAAAGTGATGCCCATGTAAAAATGTTTTTGTGATAAAGTACTCCAAATATCACTACAAATTGAAACTTGATGCGAAAAAGATTGTAAAACCGTAAGAATTTTTTGTTTTTTTTGTTCATAAGAATGAGAAACTAATTTCGAAACTTGTTTACGAGAAGTTGGTTTATAAGCCGGTTGAAGATAATTAGTGTTATATTCTCTTACATTAATAGATTCCGCATAAGAAAATGGAAATGCTTCGGATGCAATTAAGTTGGCTAATGCTAAAGATTCATCAACATGATTATAATTAAATAAAGAAGATTGAGAGGAAGAGGATGCAAACCCGTGGGACAATTGAGTTTGTCCCCGTGATATTCCGAGCTTCTCCGGATGAGTCTTTTGCATGTGGGTTTGCAAAGTCCCGTATCCGCCCTTCGACTTCCACTTGTACACCTTCGTACAATAATTGCACGAAACTTGGCAATAATCGTCCATCACCGGACCCTTGTTGTAATGTTTGGTGAATATGTCGGAGGTGAGCATTTTCGGTGGAGGGGCTTGTCGGAATGGCCCTTCACCTTGTGGAACTTGTGGGCCTTGTGGCATTTCCAAATCCGGCGGTTGAGTCTCGCTTTCTTGTGTGCTAGGAAAGAAAGCGGGAGTCGGAGTGAAGTCGTAGTCGCTTGGGTAATCCGGGTTTGCCATTTCGAAAGATCGAGAATACGAGAAAGAGAATACGAGATGGAGATTGAGAGTAGTAGTAGATAGATGATAATGTTGGTGTGATTTAAATGAAATAATTGTATGGTATTTATAGGAATAGTGGGTATTAATTTTTTTTTAATTAAACTAATAATACAAAAAAAAAAAAATTTAAACTTCCAACGGCTCTAATAGCCGTTGGAAAGAGACGTTGGCATTGACAACTTGCCAACTTGCCAAAGAGACGTTGGCTTTGCCAACGTCTCTTTTTTTGCCAAACCGCCGGTTAAACCGGCGGTTAACCGCCGGTTTGGCCAAAAAAAAAAATAAAAAAATAAATAAAAAAAGGCTCAAACCGGCGGTTAACCACCGGTTTGAACCGTCGGTTTAGGTTTGGTGTAGAACCAAACCTAAACCTAAACCGCGAACCACCGGTTCAACCAAACCGGCAAACCTAAACCGCCGGTTTGGTCAAACCGGCGGTTTGAGCCGGTTCACAAACCGCCGGTTCGGCGGTTTGGTTTGAACCGACCACACCTCTAGATGTAAGCTTAAAACAAGGATGCGAACCCGCAGTGTACGGGTCAATCGTAGTAAAAAGCAAAAAATTCCAGGGGTCGATCACAGGGACTTAGTGAAACAAAGCAGGTGTAGGTTGTCTATGTAATTACCAACCACAAAAGCGATTAAAACAATCAAAGATGATAAAAAGTCAATTAAGGAAGTATGCAATTCTAGGGATTAAAGCATCTAGTTGTGGTTCCAACTCAAGATCTCAAGATAAAGCGGACAAAGCTGAGATTTTTTGCAAGGGAAGGTGTTACTAAAGTGGAATAGATCACCGGGTAAGTCTCACTACTCACTAATCCCAAACCGTAACTCCTATTACCGGGTAAGTCTCAAGGAATTAAGGAAAAGAACTATAACCTCAAACCAACACTCCAACTAAGGGAATAGAATCAACCTTTACCGGGTAAGTCTCAGGCTAACTCACAAAGATGGAATTAAAACACACTCAATCCGTGAACAAAGTCACAAGTGTCCCACAATAATGTGAAAATCAAATTTAAATCTAATTGTCTTATGAATCTCGTCCTCTAACACTATTTATAGGAGAGATTCCTCTAAAAAATAATCTAAAAATTAATCCTAAAAGATAGGATAAAAAACTAACAAATACATTTAGATTGTTTGAGAGATAAAAAGGTATTAAAAAGATAAGTAGAGGATAATAATCCTCCTATCGAGTCTACTCGATAAAACGCAACAGTGAAGAATCTCGGTCTCGGGTCATAAATCTCGGCCAAGATTTTATTGTGTTGACTGGGATTTTGTATCTTCCATGCAATCCTTCATTTTCTCGGATCCTCCCATGCTTTCATCTTGCTAGAAACCTTTCCTTGAGTGCCTCCTTTTCTTGACTTAGTGATGGTTCCATTTAATTTAGGTGCTATCAAGGATGGTCCCACATCACAACGCCCACAGCTACACCTTCATATAGACCACAAGGGAGTACTTCTAACTCTTCTTCTAGAGCTAGAGATATTGTTTGTTATAAATTTCAAGGTAGAGGCCATTTGATAAAGGATAGCCCCAATATAAAGACTTTGTTGATTAATCACTTAGGGTAATATGAATCTGAAAATGAACATGATGATGATTGTGTTAATGAGACTGTGTTGCATGTACTGAAAATAATGATGATCATGATTATAGGATAAAATATGAGCATGGCGAATCCTTAATTTCTAGGAGAACTTTGCATGTTAGACTTGATCATTTTGAGGATAATCAAAGAGAGAACTTGTTTCATACTAGATATCTTGTTACAGGATAAGTTTGTAACATTATCATAGAAGGTGGGAGTTATTGTAATATTGCTAGCATTGAAATGATATCTAAGTTACAATTGACAACTTTCTACCACCCTAAACCATATAGACTTCATTGGAATTAAAAGTGAATAAGCAAGCTAAGGTGACATTTACATAAGGACATTATGTAGATATTGTTTTATGTGATGTAGTGCCTATGCAAGCTTGTTCATCATGCATAAGTTTTACCGAGAAGTACAACAACCATCCCCCTCCCCTGCAAGGATATGAGATCCTATGTAGTATAATCATGTATCGAATCTCAAGGATCACGTCTGTTTTGGATGATATTGATGGTTAATTATTTTAAGTGAAAAAAACACAATAGGGTAGCAATTGCAACAAGCAAATATGCAATAATGGTTGTAGGTAATGTAAGATGGAGGCAATGTAAAGAAATAGGAATCCGCACTATAATGAATTAAGATATTGACACATATATATAACCCATGGACATTGATATATGATAATTGCATGTAACCATCTAAAATAGCAATTGGCAAAGACAAAGAAAGACCGTGTTTTCCAACTCGTGTAATTCTCAGTCCAGCGGTCCGAAAAATATAGGAAAACCCATTTAAAAAAATTTAGAAATCCAGAAAAACCAAGAACAACATTCTCTTTTGGCTCTTCGGTAAGAAAAATGTACAAAGACCGGAACCTTGTACGACAGTTGAAATCCTCGAAGCTTTGATAAACTAGTTTCTCAAAACCAAATTATTTTCAATAAATCCAACAAAACACCCTTGCTTGTGGTTCTTCAGTTGTTTTATCTAAACCAGTTAAAAACAACACTTTTTTTCGAAGAAAATAAAAGGTGGGAATTAAGTTCTTTGAAAAGAAGCTATATCACAATATACATTCATATATATATATATATATATATATATATATATATATATATATATATATATATATATGCAAACAATAAATTAACCATTGTAGGGATCATTCATCCTTAAATGAGGAGGGAATTTAGCCAGACATGATCAGATATTAAACAAAAACAATATATGGAATCAAGAAAGACATAAACTCATAATTGTTTGGTTCCAGAAAGGTGAACCTTCAAAGCAAACAACTACTTGACGGCTAGGGTAAGGATAAATTCGAGTGATGCCTACTTCGGGAAGAATCAACGTATCCAACCCTATGGCTGACATATGGATATATAGAGACAACTCTCGGAGTCTAGGTTACACAAAATAGAACCTTCCAAAACTACTATTGAAGATATTTACTTTCCTTTTCGGAGGAAGGTGATACGGCCACCTTACGGGCACCATACATTTGTAACATGGTCATAAGGTTGGCCGTAAGTCTGGCCATAAGGAACAATGTTCCGACACCTTCTTTGACAATTCATTAAAACTAACATTTATGATGATCTTCTTGTAGTTACGTGACCCATGAGTACTATTTTTGAAACTCTTTCAAAGATCTATAACTTTTCACTTGGTATGATTGTCCCAATACAAAAGGAAGATGGTCGAAATCAGAAAAATCTTGAAAGGTCATCACAAAATGGTTTCCATCTCGAATGGTTTTCACTTGTCTTCTTCAACCTTCAATCGATCTTGATGTTTCCACGTAGTTTCCGACTCTAAGGAAGATTGAATCCTCGTGTTATGGTACTTTCATACCATTATGCTTGATAAATGAATGCCTGAAACACGAAACAAACTAAAGTAGATACCGAAATATAGAAAGTAAATGTTTTCCCTATGAATATAGATGTATGAGAGAGTGAAAGTGGTATGAAATACATGAACTTATAGTCTAAAAAGTGTTACATTTGACACTCATCGAAATACCTCATACTTAAACCTTGCTTGTCCTCAAGTAATATCATGTCATATGCATACTATGTGTAATAACAAGTGGTAGCCTCAACTAAGAGGAAAACAAACAACTCAAATAATGTCATCATAACATCAATCATTGTAAGAGGATAAATAAAGAATCATATCCACCAAAACCGCTCAAGTGTATTGTGATGTGGGAACATCTCCAACACAAGGACCAATGACACGTTCAAAGGCTAAGGCATTAAAGAGCAAGCCAACAACACCTTCACCTTCTCCGGATTCAGTTATGGATGGAGCGTGTAACACCCCAAATTCTGAGAACTTGGGAGCTATTGGTTAGGACCTCACAATGGGTCCCGATCATAGTTTGACAACAATTATTACTTGGATCTTACAACAAGGCACAAAAGTATTTAAAACATTTGAAAACTGTAAACAATATATACATGGAGAATATGTATCAGCCTTACAAAGCAATGCTACCAAAACGACACATAAGAAGAATAGAAGACATCCTCGTCCCTAACTAAATAAGTACGTGGACCTGGCTGACCATTCCCTCCGGATCTCTCTACAACTGTTTTAACCTGCAAGGCATCTACAAGCGGTATAAAACCGTTAGCTAACATTCTATGCATAAGTATAAAGGTAAAAGCACAAACACATAACATACACAATCAACATGCAACAATCAATCCTTTTATTATCTTTAATTAGGTAATATGTCATTACTAATGATACTTATTTTGTGACACGAGGGATTCCCAAACCTCGCCCCTGTCCCCGTTTACCAACGCGGAATGGTACTAATGCATTTGACCGTCTACCGGACTGGGCTGGTCGCAGGGAACCTCCTAGACTCTCGCAAGAGCTAGGCAGATGATGTCACGACCCGTTATCATACACTTGGGTCAATTACACAATATACTAGAGTCGGCCTATTCCGGTTTCGTTATTTATCTTAACTAGCAAACACCACTCATACACATCACACACATGCAAGAAGCCAGCTATGTAAGTCCGTGGACTTACCAGTGTCCAAGCGCAACAGATCACCACACTCTCAAGTTCCCTCGGGAAAACGCACAACGCCTGTT
Source organism: Fagopyrum esculentum (assembly GCA_033239045.1). Classification (NCBI taxonomy): domain Eukaryota; kingdom Viridiplantae; phylum Streptophyta; class Magnoliopsida; order Caryophyllales; family Polygonaceae; genus Fagopyrum; species Fagopyrum esculentum. Next base: position 33,542,793 of record BSUD01000001.1, on the reverse strand, counting down.
CAAGACAAGGCACACGAATCAAACAATGCTCTAGTCAACTGGAAGTCCTTAGACTTCTAGGCTCAACATCCTCGCAAGAACATAAACGTATAAGATGGATCGTCACTTAAAACCTAACACAACTCTTCTAAACTAAACTATACTAATACCCAACTTCGGAACATCCTAAAATAAACAAAATCCCAAAATACTTCCAAACTATTCTTCAGTCTAACATAAGACGTACTTAGTCTAAAACCCACATTTCAATTAGATCCTCAAAATTACCGAGAAGGGCTTGAACCTACCATGCCCTCTTAGATCAATCTCGCAAAGCTTACTTATTCTCATATATGTACTAGACAAACGAACAAGACATTAGTTAGCATAGCCTACACTAATGTTTTAACCTAAGTTATATTTTAAAAAAAAGGAATTCTATTATACATATATATATATATATATATATATATATATATATATATATATATATATATATATATATATATATATAAAAGTTACGTATAATGGGTACAAAAATTTAGGGTAGCCTAATAAACAAAGTGTAGGATTAGCATACTAAACAAAGTTACTATAAGATATATATATATATATATATATATATAAAAGATTACTATAAAGGTCCATAAAAACAAATTCCACTATAACTAACCAAGTATCTAAAGTATAGATTATCACTTAACTTAAAAAAAATTCTAGTACCATAAACAAACAGCACCCATTAAGCGTCTTTCACATACTGCACTTGGCTGTCATGGATTGCTCCCAATTCATGCCTTTGCCGCAACCTTACAGAGCCATACCAAAATGCACTTAATTAGTCCTAACAACATTTCTACCCCTACTGAATCCAGGAGCGGTAAAGCCCAGTCTTCCCAACTCAATAGTCACACCAACTACAGCTTCTCCCAACCTACTGCTCTAACTCGCATACAACATTGTTGCCCAGACTTCCCTCCCTCGCTACCCCTCCAAACACAGGTAACCGACCAACGATCCACTACAACGATACTAAGAGAAGGAAGAGAGAAACCAAAAGACTTAGAGGCAAAGAGGACTCACTTCCGGGTATCGTTCGATCGAAGTCGCCTGATAACACATCAAGGCGAGGGGAAGACAAGGCTATGCGGCCTGATGACGATACAACAGTCGACGGGTTCGGTCCTGGACCTATTGCTCGTACACTAGCACAAACTACACTCACCACTAGCACAAACTACACTCACCACTGTCACACAAATTAGTCCTAGTGTTGTTACTGCGTGAAGTCAAATAGGAAAGAAGAGGGAACTGCTTTGGCTCACCCGGTTGTCGACGGAAAAGATCGAGGAGGATCGGTGGTGGGCTGCTAGCGACGCTACGAGGCCCTCCGTCTGCTGCGATGCGACCTAGATCGGAGACGGGAGTCGAAGAAGCTTCAGCGGCTGACAATGGAAACCGCCGGTTAGTAAAGGGGCTCGCCAAGAACGGCGTAGGGTGTCGGGACTCACCTCGTCGGTCTGGAAGTGCTGCCGCCACCACCAACTTCCGGCTTGCAGGCGCAGGGGTCACTTGAAGTGTAGATGGTATCCGCTGGTGTGCGAGAGGGTAGCAGCGGCGAGAGGAGGGGTTTGGCGTAGAACGAATTAGAGCGTTGTTAGGTTATGGTTATATTTAATTAATCAAATTAAGGTCTTAATCAGGCCCAAAATTAATTACTTAGATGAGCCCAATTTGGATAGATGCGGAAGGTAAGTTTTTTAACAACGTGAGTAAAGGCCCATCATAACAACTCGATCATGTTAAGGACCCGATAACGTAACATTCCGTCTCATAAGTGTAACTTGGATGGTTATCGGAATAATATTCTCCGGGTTTTGTCTAAATACATAAACATAGGTAGGGTTGTAAGATTAGGGTTTGGTGTACTCTCATCATTTTATGTGAATTAAATTCTACATAAAATGATAGTTTATGGAAGGATGAAATATTAGATAAAATGGGAAAAAAAATCAACGGATCAAAATCCGATTTGACTCGGAAATAAACGGGATAAAATTTACGGATATTACATATTTTCCTATAAAAAGGGTTGGATTTCCACAAATCCAATATCCTGCATACAGCCGGAAAATCTCGCATACATCCCGCAGATCCGTTTACGCAGCAGCAGCCATACTCCAGTTGGGAGTTTTGAAGAACCTTTTTGAAGGTTGAAGGAAGATTGAAGATATTAGCTCTTATAGCTTTTGGAGGGTTTTGTAAGATTGTCTTTGATTCCCTTCCTTGTTGTCTTCTCTTGTTGGATTTATATCCAAAGGAACGCTTTTGTTGTGATATTTGATTCAGTTACTGAAGTCTTTTCATTAAATTCTTCTTGTTCAAATATTCACCTTCTTCCCATATATTTGATTAATACTTTCATGATGATGATGAGTGGCTAATTTCCTTGTGTGATTCTAGGGTGATTGGCTGAAGGTTGTGGGAAAAACAATGATAGAATAATCTTAGATTCCAGTAGGATCCTGAAAGTTCGAGTCTTTAACCTTAACCCTAAGCATCTCGTTCAGTCGATGAACATCTCGGCCGGGGTGGAATTTGGCTGACCGAGGTGACTTATCTAATCCGAAACTGAGAGTTAAGTGTTAGAGTTTGCCAAATCCTATTCTTATTACACCTTTCCTGGTTCAATGCAAGCCTAGGATGAGACTTACCCGGTAATTCCTTAGTTTGTTTACCTAAGATCATAAGTGTAGGTAATAAAGGTTTATCCTTTATTGGGGTTTGAGTGTGCTTTCATTCCATCTTTGTGAGTTAGCCTGAGACTTACCCGGTAAAGGTTGATTCTATTCCCTTAGTTGGAGTGTTAGTTTGAGGTATAGTTCTTTATCTTAATTCCTTGAGACTTACCCGGTAATATGAGTTACGGTTTTGGATTAGTGTGTAGTGAGACTTACCCGGTGATCTAATCCACTTTAGTAACACCTTTCCTATGCAAAAATCTCAGCTTTGTCCGCTTATCTTTAGATCTTGAGTTGGAACCACAACTAGATGCTTTAATCCCTAGAATTGCATATTTTCTTTATTGACTGTTTATCATCTTTGATTGTTTTAATTGCTTTTGTGATTAGTAATTGCTAAAGCTTACCTATTCCGAATTTGTTTCACTAAGTCCCTGTGATCGACCCCTGGAATTCCTTGCTTTTTTACTACGATTGACCCGTACACTGCGGGTTCGCATCCTTGTTTTAAGCTTACATCTAGGGTTATAAATTTAAACCTTGTACACACCGTTTGGAGCGAACAAGCCCTACTACACCCATATGACAAATGAATCTTTTATATATATATATATATATATATATATATATATATATATATATATATATATATATATATATATATATATATATATATATATATATATATATATATATATATATATATATATATATATATATATAGAGTATAGATCCTATGAGAACACTCCCTAACGTGAGAACATGAGAACAAATTCGTAATTATTATTAGTTTTGTTACGAATGTGCCATATCGTTTAATGTATTATTCGTAGTTATTGTTGGTTGAGTGGATTATTCGTAGTTATTGTTGGATTCCTAATTATTATTATTCGTAGTTATTATTATTTTTGATATCTACTATAAATCTCAACCCTTAATACTCACATCCAACGGTGTACGATTGTTCTCATGTTCTCACGTTAGGGGCTGTTCTCATGGGAACCACACCCTATATATATATATATATATATATATATATATATATATATATATATATATATATATATATATATATATATATATATATATATATATATATATATATATATATATATATATATATATATATATATATATATATATATATATATATATATAGGGTTAGGATCCGGTAAGAACATGTGTTACGGTAAGAAATGAGAACGTATATGGACCGTCAGATTAAACAATGAATGTCTTGGATTTGTCAATTATAAAAGGTAATTGTTCATTCACATTTATTGTACCTTTTATGTTAATGGTAAGTACTAGATAAATAATGTACATTATCTTACTCAAATGGAAAGAAATATTACAAGTTGCAAACTAATTGTGCATGTTAACGTAATTCATTATAATTAGAGAATTTTTAAAGACCACCAACAATAACCTCATTATCATAACGAACTCAGTCGTGCATCCCATGTGAAATTGAATTGTGCATTGATATTTATTCATGCACTTATATCCTTTGTTTATTTGATACTAACAAATCAAATATAAACATATTCAAGAATGCACGACCATAAGCATATATTCGTGTGAGAACAATTGCACTACTAAACTTAAGAAAATCTTTGTTGTGCACATGATTGCACAAGTGCACACCTAATATGCAGTTTAAAAGTATAAAATAATAAAATAAGTCATTTGCATAAATTATGAAAAATGGACGTGAACTTAGATGTGCACGTTTAAATTTTTTTTCGGTTTATGTGCACGAGT
>BSUD01000001.1:33514546-33538299 GCA_033239045.1 Fagopyrum esculentum | reverse complement strand
GAACACTCCCTAACGTGAGAACATGAGAACAAATTCGTAATTATTATTAGTTTTGTTACGAATGTGCCATATCGTTTAATGTATTATTCGTAGTTATTGTTGGTTGAGTGGATTATTCGTAGTTATTGTTGGATTCCTAATTATTATTATTCGTAGTTATTATTATTTTTGATATCTACTATAAATCTCAACCCTTAATACTCACATCCAACGGTGTACGATTGTTCTCATGTTCTCACGTTAGGGGCTGTTCTCATGGGAACCACACCCTATATATATATATATATATATATATATATATATATATATATATAAAAGATTACTATAAAGGTCCATAAAAACAAATTCCACTATAACTAACCAAGTATCTAAAGTATAGATTATCACTTAACTTAAAAAAAATTCTAGTACCATAAACAAACAGCACCCATTAAGCGTCTTTCACATACTGCACTTGGCTGTCATGGATTGCTCCCAATTCATGCCTTTGCCGCAACCTTACAGAGCCATACCAAAATGCACTTAATTAGTCCTAACAACATTTCTACCCCTACTGAATCCAGGAGCGGTAAAGCCCAGTCTTCCCAACTCAATAGTCACACCAACTACAGCTTCTCCCAACCTACTGCTCTAACTCGCATACAACATTGTTGCCCAGACTTCCCTCCCTCGCTACCCCTCCAAACACAGGTAACCGACCAACGATCCACTACAACGATACTAAGAGAAGGAAGAGAGAAACCAAAAGACTTAGAGGCAAAGAGGACTCACTTCCGGGTATCGTTCGATCGAAGTCGCCTGATAACACATCAAGGCGAGGGGAAGACAAGGCTATGCGGCCTGATGACGATACAACAGTCGACGGGTTCGGTCCTGGACCTATTGCTCGTACACTAGCACAAACTACACTCACCACTAGCACAAACTACACTCACCACTGTCACACAAATTAGTCCTAGTGTTGTTACTGCGTGAAGTCAAATAGGAAAGAAGAGGGAACTGCTTTGGCTCACCCGGTTGTCGACGGAAAAGATCGAGGAGGATCGGTGGTGGGCTGCTAGCGACGCTACGAGGCCCTCCGTCTGCTGCGATGCGACCTAGATCGGAGACGGGAGTCGAAGAAGCTTCAGCGGCTGACAATGGAAACCGCCGGTTAGTAAAGGGGCTCGCCAAGAACGGCGTAGGGTGTCGGGACTCACCTCGTCGGTCTGGAAGTGCTGCCGCCACCACCAACTTCCGGCTTGCAGGCGCAGGGGTCACTTGAAGTGTAGATGGTATCCGCTGGTGTGCGAGAGGGTAGCAGCGGCGAGAGGAGGGGTTTGGCGTAGAACGAATTAGAGCGTTGTTAGGTTATGGTTATATTTAATTAATCAAATTAAGGTCTTAATCAGGCCCAAAATTAATTACTTAGATGAGCCCAATTTGGATAGATGCGGAAGGTAAGTTTTTTAACAACGTGAGTAAAGGCCCATCATAACAACTCGATCATGTTAAGGACCCGATAACGTAACATTCCGTCTCATAAGTGTAACTTGGATGGTTATCGGAATAATATTCTCCGGGTTTTGTCTAAATACATAAACATAGGTAGGGTTGTAAGATTAGGGTTTGGTGTACTCTCATCATTTTATGTGAATTAAATTCTACATAAAATGATAGTTTATGGAAGGATGAAATATTAGATAAAATGGGAAAAAAAATCAACGGATCAAAATCCGATTTGACTCGGAAATAAACGGGATAAAATTTACGGATATTACAGAGCGATCACAAGGTCAAGAGCAAAGGCAATTCAAGATGAAGTTACGAGCATACTCATGACATTTACGCTCGAGGAAACTCTCGTCACTCTCAAGAGCTCATTGGTAACATTATTGACTGTTATAGAAGAGTCAAACCTCGACCAAGAAGATTCACCAAGCAAGGAAGAAGGATAAAAACAAGGAAGATTTCCAGAGGATAAAAATCAACCGATTTTTAAATAAATCGACCGATTTTCAAATAAATCGACCGATTTTCCTATAGGAAATGTCGATCGGTTTCGTATTGTCGATTGGAACGAATTCTGCGAAAGATCCGGCCATGATCTTCTATTTTTTGATGATTCTATCTTGTTTTAATTCTTTGAAGCTCTCAGAATATCTTAAGGGATTATTAGTTTTTTCTTTTAGATTTTATATTTTATAAATATCTTAAAGATATCTATACAAGATTATCTTTAAGCATATTTTCCTAGTCTTAGTAGGAATAGTCTCCCTTATTAATAGCCTTAGTGGGGGAGATTGTTTAGTACATTAGATTTGATATATTTCCACAGAATTTGTGAGACTTGCAACTTCAATTACGAAGATTGTGTTTTATTCATAAAAATCATTCAATCAATAAAGAGAGATGTTGATTGAATTGTTTGTGAAGTCCTTGCTAGATTGTGCTTGTGTGTGTTAATCTTATTGAAGGTTGGTGCTTTTGGTCAATACTAGTCCCTCCTTGTGCTTGTCTTAATTAGAAGACTTGTCTAAGGTTAAAGAACTGTGGGTTAACGTAATCTTCTCGTTTAAGGGTTTTGACACATCATTGGTCAAGGTTCTTTTGCGGAACTATCTTGGTTCATATCTTCCTATATCTTTCATTTATCATTCTATAATCATCTACTTTTCTTTCCATATTATGAGTTTTTTGAAAAATCGACATGTTCATCTAGAATAAATCGAGCGATTTATTCCTTAGAACGACCCGATTTTTATCCCAGTTAAGGACTTTCAATCTAGATCCGGAACTGCGGCTTATCCCCGTATCATATTATGTTTGTTCTCAATCTCACATGATGTGTTTAGGCATATATAATAGACTCTCAAAGTCAGCAGACATGAATAGATCTTGCCATAGGCCTGTCAAGGCGTTCTTCAACTCCACCACCTGTCAAGTGAAACTAAAATAAAAGATATATATCATTAGGTATTTTATAAAGATGTAACGGGGATATGGTACGTGGAAGAGTGATGTTGGTAGGCCAAAAGAGTAGTTAAAAAATAGAAAATGATATCTGGGGTATCAAATCTTTATAACTCGAAACACCTTCAAGTCATTGTCACTTCACACTATTCTTCATAATATGTACTTCTTCGTGAACTATAACACTTTGATCTTTGTAGCAGTTGAATTATCTTTCAAGGAATAAGCTTTTCTTCACTTTTGAATCATTCATTATTATTTGTTGCTGCATATTTGGCGGGAACTTTTTGTCCTCTCCACCAAACATGAAAAAATCTGCAATAATCACAATATGCATCCGAACTTGCACATTTATTTCTTGAGGCTATTCACGGGTGTAAGGCATTTTTGAGGAGAACCAAAAAAAGGAAAAATAAAGGCAAGAAATGGCCACTAGAAAGGAAACATATATAAAGGTGAAAATGTCACATAGGCTTAAATCATTTAAATATCAAGCATATAAAATCAAATGAGTGTGTAATTTTGAAAGAGAGTCAACTACAAGTTTTAGAAGAAACTAAACATGTTGGAGATCTCAAAAATAATAAAAAGTAAAGGACCTGTAATAACCGGAAAATTTAATTCCGATTATTTTCGAGTTAAACCGGACTTTGACCGGTTTGATTCTTTTTCCGTCGCCTTATCTTTTTAATTATGTGATTTTGAGTTTCATATTTCTTCAACCTTCCTTTATATCAGTTCATGTGAGTCTTGTTATATATCTCCTACCTATGGGTACTATTTTATGTGAAGGTTCTATTCACTTGAAGTACCCAAATTATCATCTAGCAACCAAACTACTCCTTATTTATCTACCTTCTTTATTCTTTAAAATAGACCCAAACAAACTACTATTTACAGCTTTGCTTACAAAGTTTGTATTTTATTCAATCCTATTCAATCAAAGAGAGAGCCTTGATTGAATTCTTGTGAAGTTCTTGCTAGATTGTGCTTGTGTGTGTTAATCTTTTTGAAGGTTGGTGCTACTAGTCAATTCTAGTCCCTCCTTGTGCTTGTCTTACTTAGAAGACTTGTGTAAGGTTCAAGAAGTGGGGGTTAAGGTAAGCTCTTCGTTAAGAGGTTTTGACACATTATTGGTCAAGGTTCTTTGTGGGAATATCTTGGTTCATATCTTTCTATATTTATCATTTATCAATTCAATTCATCTTCTTATCTTTCCATATCATCCATTAATCCGTATTTTGAGTTTCAGAAAATCTCGGTTCGTTCTTACGAAATCTCGCCCGAGATTTCTATTATTCACCCGAGATTTTGCTTTTGTCGTGGACTTTCAATCTAGATCGGGAACTACGGCTTATCCCCGCATCAAAGTGGAATCAGAGCTAAATGATTGAAGTCCGAACGTCCATCAAAGGTTTGAGTCTTCTTTGAGTCATAAAAGTCGAGTCTTTTCTTGTTCGCTATCTTTGTGAGATTATTTGAGTTTAACGTGCGTTGACTTGTGCAAGCTAGGAAAGAGAGAAACCATAAATCCAAAACACAAGCCAACAAGTACCCTCGAAACCTCATTGATCCCCAAAATTCGAACAAACTTGTGCTTCAAGTTAAGATCTTTTCTAGTAGTCAAGATCTTACCTACCCTTTGTCAAAAAACCAAATGTTACAAATACTTCTCCAGCAACAAAAGACCACAAGGCGACCAAGGAGTAGCAGCCCCAAAGGTGATTGCTGAACTTTGACATAAAAAGTCAATTTTTCAACAATCTCGGCCAACCCTTAGGAATCTCAGCCGATATTTAACCCGAGAAAGCTACTGTTGTCCAATTTTCGAGAAAAATTTGAGGCATAATTTGAAGAATCCAAGTGCGCCCTGTGCAAGAGTCTAACAAAGGAAGAGTTTCTGCAACGATTGTGAAACAGTTAAGAGTCCTAGCCACACCCAAAACCAATCCCGGCTATCTCTTTTTCTAAACTTCACAAACTCAAGGTACGTTCTTTCTCTCTTCTTAATCATTTGTTTGCCTTTTCTTAGCCTCTTTTCTACTCTAAACACTTGAGTCTTATTTTCTTTGGGTGTGTTAGTTAGTATCTATACTTCCTAACATACTAGTGTGTCTATCCGCAATATTTCTTTCCACTTTGTCGTGTGTTGAATAAACTACCTACAGGAGACCTTAACCATTTCACAACACAAGAACCTTTATCCGAACTAAGTTGACTACTTGATTCAGTCAAGGAGATCTAGTGAGACCAAGACACTAGTTGGTAAAGAAGCATTAATCCATCCAAGACAATTACATCGAACCAGCTTGCGACAACACAACAGAGTGTAAGTGCGAGAGAAAACGAGAAAGGTACTTTCGTTTTCACTAACCTTACAAGTTTGTTGTTACTTTGTGTACTTGTGTTGATGTTTGAAAGAGATAGTCCACGAGCATCCCAAAAGAGTGACCCTCCCGGTCCCGATGTTGCGGAAATGTTCAAATAATTAATGGCCAAGATATCCAACATCGATATCCGGTTAGAGCAACTGGAAACGAGGCCCAGTGTAGAATCTCGGTCAGAACCTCAGCTTAGATTTGAACCGAGATCTGCATACGAGTTAGGTAGAAGATGTATGGCCCCGCCACCACCACCACAACCAGCCCCCGTATCAATACCAAAGCATCCCCCCTCTCCAAATAATACTTGTCCTAATCAATTCTTTAACGCTAATCCACGTTTTGGTGAAGAGTTTCAGGACCTAGGTGATGACGAAGATAAGGGCATGTAGAGATAATATCCCTGACGTCATTACAATCCCAGGAGAGGACGCGACCACGACTATTATAGACCTCCTCAGGATAATGACAGACTTGGTAGAGTAAAGGTCAAGATTCCCAATTTTCGAAGTCGGAATTGTGTATTTTCATCCAAGCCTTTGTAGTAGATCTCAAGAAGTTATATCCTTGAGATTCCATGATGAGGACAATCAAGTAGAAGATCCTTGAATCTCTCCCAAGACTTGAACAAGTTTTCCCTGTCTTTCATAGTGAAAGCATTAATTTTACCTCTAAATTTTGCTGTCTTGGAAGATAGATAGAAATTTCTAAGAAATTCGGAGGTCATCTCCTTCCATGTGTTTACTCTTCCTTCCGGTAAAGATTGAAGTCATGCATACGCCCCGTCTTTCAAAGAAAAAGAGAAACCTCGCAATTTATGATTGTTAGTTTCTAATCTAGGGGGTCTCAGTGTTTCCATAAGACTTTCATAATTTGTAAATGTAAATGAGGAGACTCCCCTTCGGATCCTCCAAACTGGCTTTGGCGGATGATAGTAATAACTTGAGTGTGGAACTCATAATAATGGTTGGCTAGGTTTCAAAAATCTATTCTGATAGTGCACATACGTTGCATTGGATCCATTCGTTGTCCAAGCGTTTATGGTTTTCCCACATTTGGATTAACTCTAACGTTCCTCACCGGAGGGTGAGGTGCCGCAGCTTGTGGTTGAGGACGAGCAACAATAGGAGGTGGAATCTCAACGCGGACATGTCCTCCTCTTTGAAGGAGTATGTCTCTCATATTGTTGTTCATCTCGTCCACTTGTGCTTGAAGTGTCTCCTCCCTCTGGCGCGTCGCTTCCTCCCTCTCACACGCCCTTTCTTCTACTTCACGTGATCTTTCTTCTACATCATGTGCTCGTTGATTTGCACGCCTTATTTGTTCCAAGGCTTGTTCCAACGCAACTTGGACGTCTATTTCAGTCATCCTTTTTCTACTAGCTTCTCTTAATCTCCTACGGACGGTTATTTCCCTTTCAGGATCGTAAGGAACGTATTCTCTACCGGCGCGAGTTCTTCGCATAAACCTAAAAAAGAAAAAGAGAATTCCTGTAAGCGAAATTACACAAAGCAAAAGAATTAATAGAAAAGCAAAAAGCCTTAACTAGACAACCGAAATATCGCTTGGTCTACACCAAGTCCCCGACAACAGCGCCAAAAACTTGTTCACTAAAAAACGTACGTGTATACGAAGGAAAATAGCTCTAAATTTATACCAAGAATAAAAGCAATTAGCCAACCCGCGATGTACGGATCGATTGCAAAAAAAAAAGCAAGAATTCTAGGGTCGCTCACAAGGGACTATGGTGAAACCAAATTGTAAAAGAAATCTAGATAAACAATTTGAAAATAAATCGAAAGACTAAAATAACAAAAAGTGAAGATAAGAATATATGTAAATATGAAGAAAACGCAGATTCAGAGATCAAGGTATCCAATTGTGGTTTTCGATTCAAGACATCTAAAGATGTATGGACAGAGTTAGGGTTGCTAAGGAAAGGTGATTCAAAAGTGAGATACATCACGGGGGAGGTTATTCACTCCAAAACGTGTGTGAATTTGAAGAGAAATAGCTTTGAACTTATAACCAAGAATAAAAGCACTAGAGAGCCCAGTGTACGGATCAATCGCAATAAAGACAAATATTCTAGGTTCGATCACATGGACTATGGTGAAGCCAAGCGGAAAAATCAACTAGACAAGATTCTTGCAATAACAAAGAACAGATCGAAGCAATCAATGAAAATATATCAATAAAGGAGAATGCAGATTCTAGAGATCGTAGCGTCAAGTTGTGGTTTTCGATTCAAGACTCTAAAGATTCATGGACAAGGTTGGGTTGCAAAGGTAAGGTATTTCTCCGATGGGATAGATAATGGGGTTGGTATGACTATCCACTATCAACTAACCTAAGATCCTATTACTGGGTAAGTCTCATCCTATCCTCTAGCGTAAGCCTTAGAGGAATCTAAGGGTATATAGCTCTCAACAAAGACTAGGATTTGGGCAAACAATGACATAGGCTTAAGGATAAGACATGGTCGGGCATTTTGATGACGTGATTTATGACACTAGATTAGACACTCTTTTAGGTAGTTTTCATATTCATTCATGCATGGTTTTGCACATGTTCGGGACGTTCTATGCTTTATCGAGTCATATTGTCGGAATAGACGTCTACACGAGCGTTTTTCGATTTTGTAGGTATTTTAGGGAGCTTCCTTGCATTATTGATCATATCCGAGGTTCAAGCCTGGTGACGACACGAATTCAAGGTCCCAATGGAGCAAGCATGGAGAAAAGAAGAAGAAGTTGACCTAAATTGGTGTGTGCCATGCAATGGCTTTGTGTTTAGCCATGATCCAAGCCATGCAGCCCTTCACCTCGGTCCAAGGCCAACCCATCTCGGCCGAGATGCTTTCTGGGCTGACCGAGATCGCCCTTTGGACAACAACGACACTTGGCACACATCTTCTAACTTCCGACCCTTGCTTTCCTTGGTAGAGTGAGGGGTTGTATTACTGTAAAGACACTTTTTTAGGGGGGGTCCTCATTCAGATTTGGGGAAGATTCCATAGTGTGGAGAAGGGAAGAGAGGAGACTCCATTGAAGAGAAGAGAAGCACACCATTTTCATAGTCCTAGAGTTAGTTTTTGAGAGACTTGTAGTGAGAAAAGTTGTAGATATTGTTGACCTCGCTTTGAATATACTATTGGATGGTTGTAAGCTTGTTCTAAACTTATTATTCAGCTTGTTCTTGGTTTATATTGTTTTCTATCTCTTTATCTAGCTATGGCATGCATGTTTGTTGTTTCGATGATGAATGAACTTAAGATGATAGTTGTTTGCTAAGTAGCATGTGATTCTAGGGAGATGGATGAAAGGTTATGGCTTGAATAATGATAGGTTGGACTTAGATGCATCCTAGGATAGTCGCTTGCTCGAATTACCTAACTCGGTTTGCAATCTCGGCCTGTTCTTCAACCATTTCGGCCGAGGTGTTCTTGATCAACCCGAGGTGTATGAGTTGTTGTTCCTATTGTGTTATATCTTCATGTTAGGGAGTTTGAGAGTTGAAATCCTAGTGTTTGTTGAGCCTAATCTAACATTAGGGTGACCTATGTTAGTAAACTAGGTGGGGGATGAGACTTACCCGGTAATTCTTGCTCTTAGGTATATAAGATGACAATCATTAGGTAGTAGTGAGCCTCAACAACCGCTATTGGATTGAGTGTGCTAGGATTGTTGCTTAGGACTTGCGTTTCCGAGACTTACCCGGTAAGAAGAGGTTTGACCCCTAAGTAGTGACCCGGTTTGTGTAGAATTCCCGACCTTAGGTTCCTAGAGACTTTCCTGGTAATAGGACCTTAGGTGTGGGATTAGTGGACCATGAGACCTACCCGGTGATTGATCTTATTAGAGAAACATTCTTTCCCAACATACCGCAGCTTGTTCCTAGGTAGATTAAAAGCTTGAGTCCATGCCATAACCGGACATCCGAACCTCTATAATCCGCTTTCTATACATTGATCTTATATCTTGCGTTTGCTTTGTTGTTTGGTTGACATTGTTGTTCATTGTGATATTTGCTTGATCACCCTAAAACCCATCTAAAACATATGATTTTCATTTCTTTGTTTCCGTCTCTTTTCTTGATCTAGACTTGAACTATCTTTGATCATTGCATGAATGAATCTCACCTCGGTCTTTGTGTTCGACCTCGGAATGCTTCCCTTTCTACTATATGACCCGTACACTGCGGGTTTTGCTAGGTAGTTTAGGAGATATATCGAGTTTAAATTTAAGACTTTGTGCGTGCATGATTGGATGAACAAGTTATTGGCACTCTTGCCTTGGATTTGTAGCATTACTTCCTAGCCCTAACAATTTTTTGGCGCCATTGCCGGGGAGTAGGTTAAGATTGAATCATTGAGAGTAATTTTTTATAGTTTAGGTCTTTCTTTTGCTTGTGATCTTGTTTGTTTTGTGTCTTTGATTTTTCAGGACATCTCTTACTCTTTAGGTGCATGCGATGATCTCGTGGCAAGTATTTAGGTCCATTCGATCCCGAACCGGAGAAAACCCTTAAGACTAGATGCAAAGATGCTAAGAGGAAGAAAGGGATGGCCGAAGCAAACCTTAGGGCTGAATTGGAGTGTCTTTGATTTTTCAGGACATCTCTCACTCTTTAGGTGCATGCGATGATCTCGTGGCAAGGATTTAGGTCCATTCGATCCCGAACAGGAGAAAACCCTTAAGACTAGATGCAAAGGTTCGAAGAGGAAGAAAGGGATGGCCGAAGCAAACCTTAGGGCTGAATTGGATGCAACAAGAGAGGAAATGACACTTAGGAAATAAGCTTTTGAAAATGAGAGGAGACTTACAAACCAGAGGCAAGAAGCTTTTAGGAGGGAGATTGAGGAAATTAGGCAAGCTTTTGAGCAAAGGGAGCTTAATCTTCGTCAACCACTGCCTCCACCAGAACCTCAACCGGCCGCACATGCTCGGTTTAGGCCGATTATTATTGAGGAGCCACAAATACTTGCCAACGCATGGATCCAGCTCAAAGGGTACACTGTCCGGGTGTCAATTTAGGAGTTCCCGCAACTCATGACTATGAGCTCCGTCCTCAAGTGCTACAAATGATTTGACACAATCAATTTGGAGGGATGGGAGGAGAGTCACCTCATCAACACTTGATGAATTACGAGATTTTGAAGGAGACTCTTAGACCGTCTAGATTGGAGAACAATAACCATAAGCTTAGGGCTTTTTCCTTCTCACTTAAGGATAAAGTCTTGGCTTGGTACCAATCCATACCACAAGGACGAGTGGCCATTTGGGAGGAGAAGACAACCGAGTTCTTAACAAAGTTCTTCCCGCCTTCCAAGACAACCGCACTAAGAGGGAAGATAAACGCCTTGACCATGAAGGATAGAGAGAGCCATTTCAAATATTGGGAGAGATTCAAGGATCTCCTCCTAGAGTGTCCACATCACGGAATTCCGAAGATAGAGTTGTTGGAAATTTACTTCAAGGGGCTTGATGAAAATAGCCAATTCAAGCTCCAATCACTTTCCGAAGGTACATTTATGGAGAAGAATGTGGATGAGGCTTGGGAGTTTATAGAGAAGCAAGCATTGGTGATAGAGAAATACTCCCATAGAAAGAGTGATGGTAGAAAACCGGGAGCTTATGAAGTGAATGAAGTGACCATGAGTAACTTCAAGCTTGATGCCATCAACAATGAGTTAAAGTCCTTGAGAGAGTTGTTTGCTACCACTTTGAAGAACCAAGAAACTCATCAAGTACAAGTGCAAGCTCAAGCAAATTTGGCTTCTAAGGTAGAAGATGTGAATAATATGGGGAGAAACAACTTCAATGGACCAATGCCCTAGGAACTTCAACAACAATAGGAACTTCGACAACTACCGCCCCAACCACAACCATCCCGGGTTCTCATATTCTAACCTGAATGGTGCCTTAAACCCTCCCGCTTCCACAAGCGCAACCCCACCACCAAGGGCTTCACAAGAGCCTCCACAAGTTTTCACCCAACCACCAAAAGATAGAACCGAGGTGTTGCTTGAACAATTGATAGGAAAGATGAACGGATTTAAGAGAAATCTCACATCACTTACTAAGGCTCATAAGGTGTTAGAAGCACAAATGTTCGAAAAGGCGGGAGAGACACAAAGGAATCCGGGAAAGCTTCCTGGAAGGACCGAGGACAACTCTAAAGAGAAAGTGTTGGCAATTACCACTAGGAGTAGATTGAGCACAAATTATCCCTTGCCCAAGGGTGTTGACAAGGGGAAAGAGGTCATGGTGGAAGAAGAGCCAAAGCAAGATGAAGGTGGCAAGAGCAAGGAGGATGAACCAATCTATGTGCCACCTCCTCCATACAAATCACCGCTACCATTTCCCCAATCTCGAGCAAGAGCTCGGTTGGACAAACACTTTGGTAAATTCTTTGAACTTATTTCTAAATTGCATATTTACATTCCGTTCATGGATGCTATATTAGGTATGCCGGCTTACAGGAAGTTTTTTAAAGAGATACTCTCTAACAAGAGAAAGTTGGAATATTATGGTGAAGTGAGGATGACAAACAGATCCTCCAAGTTGATCCAAAATATGAGGGAGGCGATGCCTCCTAAGCTGCATGATCCGGGCTCATTTTGTGTGTCGATTGGTGTTGGAGAAGTGCAATATGAAGCTCTATGTGACCTTGGTGCTAGTGTAAGCATAATCCTGCTTGCACTATGCAAAACGGTTGGGCTAGGTGATCCAAAGCCGGTCAAGATGACCCTTTATATGGCGGACCGATCCATCACCCATCCGGTAGGAATACTAGAGGACATCCCGGTGCAACTCCGAAAGTTGTATGTGCTAATTGACTTCGTTGTGTTGGACATCCTAGCGGACTATCACATTCCCATCATCTTGGGAAGGCCATTCTTAGCTACATCCGGATGTCTAGTTGATTGCAAAAATGGAACCCTCTCGTTCAACATAGGAGAGGAGCACATAAAGTTTAAATTGTCCACAATGGTGAAGGGGACAGCTCTAGATTAAGATATCTTTGCTGTTTGTGATGATGAAGAGTCTAGAGAGGTGGTGAGTTCCATCTTGATTAAGGACCATTTGGAGAAGGTTCTAATCATGAGCATCATGGAGGAAGGTCTATAAGAGCATTGAAATGAAGAAATGTGAGCCTTGGATGCATTAGAAGAAGAGCCGAATGCTGAATTTGAAGCACTAGAAGAGGAAACAAGTGTTGAAATTAAGGAATGGGGCAAAGCTGGTTCTGATTTCAGTTGAAAGCAAGCCATCTCAACCGAGATGAGTTTAGAGCCATCCGAGGTGAATACAGCAGAACCTCACCTTGGTTCATACCTCGAGTGAAATGCCTCTGAGCCAACCAAGGCACCCAAAATCCAAGAAGAAGGTCCAATTGTTGTTGATGAAGCTTCAAGGTGTCTTGGAGAGTCTTCAATGGTTTTGGATTCATCTAATGTTGAGCTATATGGAGCACATCCCATTTAGAAAGGTCTTCCTTAACTTGATCTCCAACCTCTCCCTTCTCATTTAAAGTATGCTTTCTTTGGTGATAATTTTACATATCCTATGATTGTGAATGCATCTTTGAATGATGATGAGCTTGAGAAGCTTTTGAATAAATCGAAATTGCATAGGAAAGATATGGGTTACACCATTGATGACTTAGTTGGCATTAAACCATCATTATGCATGCATAAAATCTTAATGGAAGACAATCATAAGCCATCTATAGAACCTCAAAGGAGATTGAACCCTATTATGAAAGAAGTAGTCAAGAAAGAGATCTTTTTATTGCTAGATACGGGAATCATTTTCCCGATTTCGGATAGTAAATGGGTTATTCCCGTGCATGTAGTACCTAAGAAGGGTGGTATGACCATAGTAACTAATGAGAATAATGAACTTATCCCGACTAGGACGGTTACGGGTTGGAGGATGTGTATTAACTATAGAAAACTTAATGTGGCCTCTAGCAAAGATCATTTCCCTCTTCCCTTTATTGACCAAATACTAGAGAGGTTAGCTCAACATTCTCAATTTTGTTATCTTGATGGTTATAGTGGGTTTTTCCAAATCCCGATTCACCCGGATGACCAAGAAAAAACTACATTCACATGTTCATGGGGAACATTTGCATATAGAAGGATGCCATTTGGGTTGTATAATGCACCCGCCACCTTTCAAAGGTGTATGATGGCTATTTTTTCTGAATATATTGAGAATATTATGGAAGTGTTTATGGATGATTTCTCGGTGTATGGCTCTTCATTTGATAATTGAATAAATAATCTATCTTTGGTGTTGAAGAGATTAAGGAAACTAATCTTGTGTTGAATTGGGAGAAATGTCACTTCATGGTGAGTTAAGGCATAGTGTTGGGACACTTGGTTTCCCACCATGGAATCGAGGTTGATAGAGCCAAGATAGAGACGATAGAAAAGTTTCCACCACCTATCTCGGTGAAAGGGGTAAGGAGTTTCTTAGGGCATGTCGGTTTTTACCGGAGGTTTATAAAAGATTTCTCTAAAATTTCTAAGCCTCTCACTAACCTACTAATGAAGGATGTTGAGTTTGTTTTCTCCAAGGATTATCTTGAAGTGTTTTGTAGGTTGAAAGATACTTTGATCTCCGCCCCGATTATGCAACCTCCGGATTGGAGCCTACCATTTGAAGTGATGTGTGATGTGAGCGACGTGGCTGTTGGGGCTGTTTTAGGAAAAAAGAAGGATGGGCTTACACATGCCATCTACTACGCTAGCAAGGCGCTAGATAATGTCCAACTCAACTAAGCCTCAACCGAGAAGGAGTTGCTAGTGGTGGTGTATGGCTTTGAGAAGTTCCGCTCATATCTTGTTGGAGCAAGGGTTATTGTGTACATAGATCATGCTGCTATTCGCTATCTCCTCACAAAGAAAGATGCCAAGCCTCTCTTGATTCGGTGGATCCTCCTCCTCCAAGAATTCGACTTGGAGATTCGAGACAAGAAGGGTTCCGAAAATTCAGTAGCAGACCACCTTAGTAGGCTACCACCATTGGAGATTGAGAGAGATGAGATCCCGAGTGATGACTCATTCCGGGATGAGCAATTGCATGTGATGGAGGAGTGCTTACTTCAAGTGTCTAGAGGAAGTGAGTTGTGGTTCGCGAACATTGTGAACTACTTGGTTTGTGAAGAAGTTCCTCCGGGTTTGTCCTATGCCCAAAGAAAGAAGTTTTTCAAGGACGTGAGGCACTACTTTTGGAGTGAACCTTTCTTGTTCAAGAGAGGACCGGATGGAGTATTCCGAAGATGTATTCCGGAGGATGAGATGGAGAGCGTGATCCGGCATTTCCACTCTCTACCATATGGAGGCCACGCTAGCTCACACAAAACGTGTGCAAAGGTATTGCAATTTGGATTTTATTGGCCTAATTTGTTTCCTGATGTGCAGAATTTTGTTATGGCATGTGATGCTTGTCAAAGGACGGGCAATATTTCAAGGAGAAACGAGATGCCATTGAACAATATTCAAGAGGTGGAGATATTTGACCTTTGGGGTGTGGACTTCATGGGTCCATTCCCCTCCTCATGTGGCAACCTCTACATCCTCTTGGCAATGGACTATATATCTAGATGGGTGGAAGGAATTGCCTCTCCCACAAATGATGCCAAGGTAGTGGTGTAGTTTTTCAACCGAGTGATCTTCCCGAGATTTGGAACACCAAGAGCAATTATAAGTGGAGGAAAGCACTTCGCCGCTAGAAACTTTAGAGCTTTGTTGGTTAAGTATGGGGTAACTCACAAGGTTGCAACACCTTATCACCCCGAAACAAGTGGGCAAGTCGAGATCTCCAACCGGGAGATCAAGGGGATTTTAGAGAAGAGGATGTCAAGGGATAGAAAGGATTGGGCCATGAGGCTTAATGATGCCTTGTGGGCATATAAAACTGCCTTCAAGACACCAATTGGAACAACCCCCTACAAGTTGGTCTATGGCAAGTGTTGCCATCTCCCGGTTGAAATGGAGCATAGAGAGTTTTGGGCCACTAAGTGGTTGAACTTTGACATTAAGGAGGCCGGTGAGAAGAGATTGCTCGATATTAATGCACTTGAGGATCTTGGACTTGATGCTTACGAGAATGCCAGAATCTAAAAGGAAAGAACCAAGCGTTGGCACGACAAGCGACTCATACTAAAGGAGTTGAGTGAAGGAGACTTGGTCCTTATCTTCAACTCAAGGCTGCGTCTCTTCCCCGGAAAGCTCAAGTCAAGATGGATTGGCCCGTATGTGGTGAGGAAGATCTTTCCTCATGGAGTAGTTGAAAGTGGAGGAGATCATTGTGGTAACTTCAAGGTGAATGGGAACCGGTTGAAGAAGTACATCCGGGAAGCACCGGTTGATGTGTTTGCCTCGATTTACCTTGAGTAGATACTCCGGAGTTTGGTCAAGCTAATGACCTTAAAGAAGCGCTTGGTGGGAGGGAACCTATTGGTACACGTTTTTCCCTTTTTGTTTTGCTTTTGTTTTCTTTTTTGCTTTTGTGTGTGTGTTTTTTTTTGTCTTTAATGATAGATTGTAGGAGTTGTGATGAGTGTTGATATTGTTGGAGGCTATTATGGACCTCATGGATTAATTGGAGTGAAGTGAAAGATCCAAGCAAAAAGGCATAGGAAGTGTTGAAGGTCACCTCAACCGAAATGGTGCTAGGACCAACCGAAATGCATACAACAGAACCTCACCTCGGTCTGGACCTCGGTCTAGATGCCTTGGTGATGGTTCGAGATCCCTCTGTTGAGCCATGTTTGCTTTGGTGTGTGCCCGTACTTCATGGATGCAGCTTGCAATTTCATCTCCACTTGAGTGAACCAAAATACTGACATCCCGATCATTTTACATTGTGAGGACTTCTTTCACTCTCTATTTAACTTTCACATTGGGGACAATGTGGTTCTTAAGTATGGGGTGGGGTTTTCATGATCTTTCACATGATCGCATCTAGGATAGTTTCATCTCTTATTCGCACGTTTCTTATCATGTTTTGCATTGTATATACATATATCAAAATTCCAAAAAAATAAAAACCGAAAATTTTAAAAAAAAATTTGTGCTTCTAAGTTTAGATATGACCCTAATGATGAATTTTGTTTTGTGGATTGGATATGGATGGCCTTGTGTGTTGAATGCATACATGCATATATGGACTTGAATACTTCTCTTGAATCTTATGGTTGAATTGTGATGATGATGTTTGCCTTGATTGGATTGAGAGTTGATAGTCGAAATTACATGCTAGTTCTTGCACATCATCTAGGAATGATTAAGGCAATTCATCTCTTCTTCTTCTCATCTTGATCATGTTGTTTGAGCACCTCACTTGAAATGAAAATTTGACCTCTTTTGACCCATCCGGGAATAGCAGCATGTTATGTGCAAAAAAGCAAGTGTGGGGTGATGTGAAGTGAATGAATATGGTGAATGAAGAAGTTGAATGTGTTGTGAAAAAGTGCAAAAAAAAATATAGGTTTGGGGACTTTGGTTTTGATGACAAGTAACTCGGCACCATTCACATAATCGGGTGTTTGTGTCTTTCCAAATTCGGATAAACCGAATGTCCTAACAAGCCTTGGTATGTGTGCCCGGTGTGAGGCACCTCGGAAAAATCCCGAGGACCGCTAATCATCAAGGTTTAGGTTGTTGTACACCAATGCCATTGCTTCAAAAATAAAAGAAATAGAAAAGAAGGAGAAAAATACACTTTGGTGGATGAAGAAAAAAAACGAAGTAGTGGTTTAGCTCCTTTCCCAGATTAGCACCACTTTGCCTAGAAAATTCCCACCTATCATCACGTTTCTTGGTCTCTTCTTTCCTAAAGTCCTTGTGACCTATTTGCATATGTGTTTGACTTAGTGATCTAGATTGGATATTCTCATGATCATCTTGACATTCTCGTTTTTGCCTTTCATGCATGTTTTTGAGTTAAGTGTGATTGCCTTTCCGTGCCTCTATTCTTTTAATGCATGATTATTCATCCATTGCTATGAATCATAACTATGAAGGTGATCTAGACTTGAAGCACAATTCCAAAAAGATTTTTTGTTTTTCCACATTCATAACTCACGCCATCTTGTAGCCTACATTTTAACCTTGCTCGGCGACGAGCAAGCGATAAGTATGGGGTATTTTGATGACGTGATTTATGACACTAGATTAGGCACTCTTTTAGGTAGTTTTCATATTCATTCATGCATGGTTTTGCACATGTTCGGGACGTTCTATGCTTTATCGAGTTATATTGTCGGAATAGACGTTTACACGAGCGTTTTTCGATTTTGTAGGTATTTTAGGGAGCTTCCCTGCATTATTGATCATATCCGAGGTTCAAGCCTGGTGACGACACGAATTCAAGGTCCCAATGGAGCAAGCATGGAGAAAAGAAGAAGAAGTTGACCTAAATTGGTGTGTGCCATGCACTGGCTATGTGTTTAGCCATGATCCATGCCATGCAACCCTTCACCTCGGTCCAAGGTGTTACGCTAGGATTAATAGCACAAAAAGTTTTACATTTATAAACTCGATCTAATCTCCTAAACTACCTAGCGAAACCCGCAGTGTACGGATCGTTATGTAGAAAGGAAAGTATTCCGAGGTCGAACACAAGGACTGAGGCGAAATCAAGTCATTCAATGATCAAAGATAGTGCAAATCTAGTCTAATAAAAGAGAAAGAAATAAAGAAATGAAAATGATGATATTTTTGGTTGGGTTTTTGTGGTGATCAAGCAAGATCACAAATCAAGTAAGATAATGAATCAAACTAACAACTCAAGCTAGCAAAATAAACAAGCAACACAAACACAAGATATGAGATCAAAGATGGAAAAAGAGGATTCTAGAGGTCAAGATTTCCGATTATGGCATTGGACTCAAGCTTCTAAAGATTCTAAGGACAAAGCTGCGGTGTTGGGAAAGGGTGTTTCTCTAATGAAAGCAATTACCGGGTAAGTCTCATGCTTCACTAATCCCGCACCAAACTCCTATTACCGGGTAAGTCTCAAGGAGGTAAAGTTGGGAATTCTACACAAACCGGACACTACTTAAGGGGCAAACCTCTCCTTACCGGGTAAGTCTCGGAAAAGGTAAGTCTCAAGCAATAATCCTAGCACACTCAATCCAATAGCGGCTTGTGAGGCTCACTACTACCTAGAATTCATCATCTTAGGTATCTAAAATCGGAAATCACCGGGTTGGTCTCTTTCCTCACTTAGTTTGCTAGCATTAGGTCACCCTAAGCTATATTATGCTCAACAAAACTAGGATTTCAACAATCTAACATCCTAACATACAGATTCATCAATTAAAGAGCAACAGAAGGAAAAATCGGGTGGATCATAGTAAAAATCGGCCGATTTACTATGAAGAACAGGTCGATTTTTATGTCTGAGTTAGGTTTTGTGCATACGAATCATCCTAAACTAACATATAAGTCCATTCTATCACCACCCAAGCAATAACCATTAATCCATCACTCTAGAATCACATCAAACTAGCCAACAACATGCATTTCAAGATCTAAAATCATCATACAAGCATACATGGAATCCATAGCAAGAAGATGAAGTAAGGAAATGAAAGCAATGAAACTTAGCTGGATTTGAGCTCAAAACAAGTCTTTCAACACACCAAATGTAGCTCCAAGTCGGATCTTACAACCTTCAACAAGCTTCTTCACAAAAATCACTCAAATCTCACTATGAAATTGAAATCTACACTAATCTCTCTCAAGAACACCCACAAGGGTGTCTTGAAGAGAGCTCCCAATTGGAAGATTCTTTGGGAAGATGCTAGAGGATGTTGGAGAGGAGGAGAATGAATGGGAGAGCAGCAACAGCTTTGAAGGACCACTTATATTCTCCACCAAGAGCAAGGCCGGACAAGAGATTGTGGGACACGTGGCTTAAGCTGTCAAAGGCCCAAAAATCGACCCAGAGGAATAAATCGGCCGATTTTCCTGGGTGTAGGTCGATTTTCTTCAACAGAAGCATGCTATGATCGTCTAGCCATGAGTCGCTCCATTGCTTGCACCAATAGTGGTCTTTGTGTCCTTTGTTGCTCCAATTATGTTCCTTCAAAGCCTTGGATGTGTACCACCATGAGGCTTGACTCTCGAATGTATCGATTAATGCCCAAAAGATCCCCGAAATACCTACAAAACCGACAAAAGCTCGCGTAGACGTCTTTTCTAGAAATATGCACGAAATGAGTGTAAACGTCGTGAACTAATGTCAAACCATGCATGAATAATGGGAAAAACTATCTAAATGTATGCCTATACTAACGTCATAAATCACGTTATCAAAATACCCCATACTTAAGATTTGCTCGTCCCCGAGCAAGACCCAACTATAGACTAGGAGATGACGTGATTTATGCATGCAGAAAAACAACAAAATCTTTTTGGAATTGTGCTTCTAACATTGGATCACCTTCATAGTCATGTTTCATAGCAATGGACAAGCGATATGCATAAAATGAATGAAGGCATGGAAAGACAATTACACTTAACTAGAAAGCATGCATGAGAGGTGAAAATGAAGAAGTCAAGATGATCATGAGTATGTCCAATCTAGATCACTAAGTCTTACACATGTGCATTTAGGTCACAAGGACTTAGGAAAGAAAAGGCTAAGAAACGTTGTGATTAGGTGGGAATTTCTAGGTCATGTGATGCTAATCCGGGAAAGGAACTAAACAACCACAACTTCACATTTCTTATCAACTTCCCTCAAGTGTATATTTTTCTTCATTTTCTTTTCTTTCTTTTCTTTTATTTTTGAGACAATGGCATTGGTGTACAAAAGCCGAAACCTTGGTGATTAGCCATCCTCGGGCTTTTTCTATTTTTCGAGGTGCATCCACACCGGGCACACATACCAAAGCTCGTTAGGACTATCGGTTTATTTGACTTTGGCAAGGCACCAACACCCGATCATGTGAAGTGTGCCGAGTTACTTGTCATTTAAACCAACGTCCCCAAACCTATATTTTTTTCTACACTTTTCACAACAAATTCAGCACTTCATTCACATCATTCTTTCTTCAACAACTTCACCCCACACTTGCTTTTCACACACATCAACATACTAGCATGCTCCTAGTCCGGGATGGGTCAGAAGAGGTAAAATTTTTCATCAATTGAGGTGCTCAAACAACATGATCAAGATGAGAAGTAGAGAAAGATGAATTGCCTTAATCACTCCTAAATGATGTGCAAGAACTATCATGTAATTTCGACTTTCAATCCTCAATCCAATCAAGGCAAACATTCATGATCACAAATCATTCATAGGATTCAAGATAAGTACTTCAAGTCCACATATGCATTCATCTATTCAACACATAAGGCTATCCATAGCCAATCCACAAGACAAGGTTCATCATTAGGGTCATATCCAAGCCTAGAAAGCACAAAATTTTTTAAAATTTTCTGATTTTTTTTGGATTTTTTTGAAATATGTATGTACAATGCAAGATATAATAAAACATGTGACTAAAAAGAAACTACTCTAGATGCTAATCATGCAAGTGATCATGAAAACCCCACCCCATACTTAGAAACACATTGTCCCCAATGTGGAAACTAAATAAAGATGTGAAAGAGAGTCCTCACAATGTAAAATTGGTGATGCTTTGGTATTTCGGTTCACATCGAATGATGATGGTGGATGATCGATCAAGGATGGTAGAGAGCTCTTGATGTTCATTATGGTGTCGGAACCCGCGCTTGGCACCGCAAGCCGTCCAAGTTCCACGTCCGCTCCACCCATGCTTGATTGGAGATCATCACTTTCCTTTACAGAGGAAAAATCGGACCATCTCCCAGGAAATCGGCCGATTTCTGTTGAAGAACAGTCCGATTTTCTGGGTGTTTTCTTCCTCGTCCATGTGCTCGGATCTTGTACCTTCAGCAGTTCCATGAGGTTTTCACATGACCTCCAACATCTCATCACACATGACAATCAACAAGATCTAGCACCCAAAAACACAAAAGAAAAACAAAGCACACCAAAA
The DNA here is from genome assembly GCA_033239045.1 of Fagopyrum esculentum. Classification (NCBI taxonomy): domain Eukaryota; kingdom Viridiplantae; phylum Streptophyta; class Magnoliopsida; order Caryophyllales; family Polygonaceae; genus Fagopyrum; species Fagopyrum esculentum. The sequence goes on along the minus strand of BSUD01000001.1, from coordinate 33,516,913 downwards.
GCAAAATCAAACAAAAACAAGAAAAATAAAAGGGAAAGACATGTACCAATGGGTTGCCTCCCATTAAGCGCTTCTTTAAGGTCATTATCTTGACCAAACTCCGAGGATGTGTCAATCCACCTCGAATACCATGGTTTGCTTGAGGAGTCCAAGCAACCATCGCTTTCCGGCATCCATGATGACAAGCAAGGGCCACTTGATGCCCAAATAAGCTTTAAGTTCTCTCTTCACCGGTGAGTAGTAGACTCCTTCATCACCGCTCCTTTGATGATAGTATGGAGTTGCAACCATAGGTGCCACCCCATACTTAGACAATTGGTACTCCGCGGTCATACCGGTGAGATACTTGTCATCCTCATCCTCTATGATCCAAAGAAGGCCGGTTCTTGGAAAGAATTCTTTATTGAGGTGCTCCATAACCATCATGGATCCATCATGCTTGCCTCCATCATTCAACATGGGAAACTCCTTAGGAAAGGGGCTCCAATCTTCGTGTGTACTCCGGGCAAGCAAGGAGGGATTGGAAGGAGTTGAGGTTAGCTTAGGGCTCTCCCTCGTGAGCTCTTCAAGTGTGGTTCCCGGGTTGATGGCAAGGATGACCGGGGGTGAGAATACTTCATTGCACTCCTCCAAAGGTGAAGGAGGTGGAGGTAAGCCTTGAAGGATGGTTGGATCTCCTAGCATAAGAGCATTCCTAATCTCCTCAATCTCCCTCCTCATTTGTTCTTCTCTCTCAGTATTCAATCTCCTTTCTTCCTTCAGGGCCAAATCCCTTAGCCACAATTGCTCTCGAGCTTCATTCAACTCTTCCTCAAGGCTTCTATTGGTTATTGTTGAACCGGGCAATTCTTGGATCTCCTCATAGTGAACCTCCTCTTGATGACATACTTCCGCTTCAAGCTCCATGTGGGAACTAGAAATGGAAGCAAGGTTGCTTTCTAGATCATCCATCTTCCTCAACATTTCCTCTAGCATTGATTCCAATCGATCTTCATGAAGTTGATGGTGAGGTTCCTCATGAGGTAATGTAATCATGTGAGCTTGATCATGGGACTCATGATGGGCATTAAACTCCTCCCAATACTCAAACTCATCATGGAGAGGTCCTAGATCTTGGCTTTCTATCCACTCCTCATACTCCATGTTGTCAAGGTCGTCTTGGAGGTACAATCCGTCCATGGCAAACATGAAAAGCTTTACATTTATAAACTCGATCTAATCTCCTAAACTACCTAGCAAAACCCGCAGTGTACGGATCGTTATGTAGAAAGGAAAGTATTCCGAGGTCGAACACAAGGACTGAGGCGAAATCAAGTCATTCAATGATCAAAGATAGTGTGGATCTAGTCTAAGAAAAGAGAAGGAAATAAAGAAATGAAAATGATGATATTTTTGGTTGGTTTTGGGGGTGATCAAACAAGGATCACAAATCAAGCAAGATGATAAAACAAACTATCAACTCAATCTACCAAAACAAACAAGCAACACAAACACAAGATGTGTGATCAAAGAGAGAAAAATGGATTCTAGTGGTCAAGATTTCCGGTTATGGCATTGGACTCAAGCTTCTAAAGATTCTAAGGACAAAGTTGCGGTGTTGGGAAAGGGTGTTTCTCTAATGGAAGCAATTACCGGGTAAGTCTCTCGCTTCACTAATCCCGCACCAAACTCCTATTACCGGGTAAGTCTCAAGGAGGTAAAGTTGGGAATTCTACACAAACCGGACACTACTTAAGGGGCAAACCTCTCCTTACCGGGTAAGTCTCGGAAAAGGTAAGTCTCAAGCAATAATCCTAGCACACTCAATCCAATAGCGGCTTGTGAGGCTCACTACTACCTAGAATTCATCATCTTAGGTATCTAAAATCGGAAATCACCGGGTAGGTCTCTTTCCTCACTTAGTTTGCTAGCATTAGGTCACCCTAAGCTATATTATGCTCAACAAAACTAGGATTTCAACAATCTAACATCCTAACATACAGATTCATCAATTAAAGAGCAACAGAAGGAAAAATCGGGTGGATCATAGCAAAAATCGGCCGATTTACTATGAAGAACAGGTCGATTTTTCTCCTCTGGTTTAGGTTTTGGGCACAAAAATCATCCTAAACTAACATGTAAGTCCATTCTATCATCACCCAAGCTATAACCATCAATCCATCACTCTAGAATCACATCAAACTAGCCAACAACATGCATTTCAAGATCTAAAATCATCATACAAGCATACATGGAATCCATAGCAAGAAGATGAAGTAAGGAAATGAAAGCAATGAAACTTAGCTGGATTTGAGCTCAAAACAAGTCTTTCAACACACCAAATGTAGCTCCAAGTCGGATCTTACAACCTTCAACAAGCTTCTTCAC
>BSUD01000001.1:33455742-33514536 GCA_033239045.1 Fagopyrum esculentum | reverse complement strand
AGCATAAGAGCATTCCTAATCTCCTCAATCTCCCTCCTCATTTGTTCTTCTCTCTCAGTATTCAATCTCCTTTCTTCCTTCAGGGCCAAATCCCTTAGCCACAATTGCTCTCGAGCTTCATTCAACTCTTCCTCAAGGCTTCTATTGGTTATTGTTGAACCGGGCAATTCTTGGATCTCCTCATAGTGAACCTCCTCTTGATGACATACTTCCGCTTCAAGCTCCATGTGGGAACTAGAAATGGAAGCAAGGTTGCTTTCTAGATCATCCATCTTCCTCAACATTTCCTCTAGCATTGATTCCAATCGATCTTCATGAAGTTGATGGTGAGGTTCCTCATGAGGTAATGTAATCATGTGAGCTTGATCATGGGACTCATGATAGGCATTGAACTCCTCCCAATACTCAAACTCATCATGAAGAGGTCCTAGATCTTGGCTTTCCATCCACTCCTCATACTCCATGTTGTCAAGGTCGTCTTGGAAGTACAATCCGTCCATGGCAAACATGAAAAGGCAAAGACAAAAACAACACAAGATCAAAAGTAACAAGAAAGATAAACACTAAAAACGATCAAAAGAAAATGACTCAATCTAGACCTAGTCCCCGGCAACGGCGCCAAAAACTTGTTACGCTAGGATTAATAGCACAAAAAGCTTTACATTTATATACTCGATCTAATCTCCTAAACTACCTAGCAAAACCCGCAGTGTACGGATCGTTATGTAGAAAGGAAAGTATTCCGAGGTCGAACACAAGGACTGAGGCGAAATCAAGTCATTCAATGATCAAAGATAGTGCAAATCTAGTCTAAGAAAAGAGAAAGAAATAAAGAAATAAAAATGATGATATTTTTGGTTGGGTTTTTGTGGTGATCAAGCAAGATCACAAATCAAGTAAGATAATGAATCAAACTAACAACTCAAGCTAGCAAAATAAACAAGCAACACAAACACAAGATATGAGATCAAAGATGGAAAAAGAGGATTCTAGAGGTCAAGATTTCCGATTATGGCATTGGACTCAAGCTTCTAAAGATTCTAAGGACAAAGCTGCGGTGTTGGGAAAGGGTGTTTCTCTAATGGAAGCAATTACCGGGTAAGTCTCATGCTTCACTAATCCCGCACCAAACTCCTATTACCGGGTAAGTCTCAAGGAGGTAAAGTTGGGAATTCTACACAAACCGGACACTACTTAAGGGGCAAACCTCTCCTTACCGGGTAAGTCTCGGAAAAGGTAAGTCTCAAGCAATAATCCTAGCACACTCAATCCAATAGCGGCTTGTGAGGCTCACTACTACCTAGAATTCATCATCTTAGGTATCTAAAATCGGAAATCACCGGGTAGGTCTCTTTCCTCACTTAGTTTGCTAGCATTAGGTCACCCTAAGCTATATTATGCTCAACAAAACTAGGATTTCAACAATCTAACATCCTAACATATAGATTCATCAATTAAAGAGCAACAGAAGGAAAAATCGGGTGGATCATAGTAAAAATCGGCCGATTTACTATGAAGAACAGGTCGATTTTTATGTCTGAGTTAGGTTTTGTGCATACGAATCATCCTAAACTAACATATAAGTCAATTCTATCATCACCCAAGCAATAACCATCAATCCATCACTCTAGAATCACATCAAACTAGCCAACAACATGCATTTCAAGATCTAAAATCATCATACAAGCATACATGGAATCCATAGCAAGAAGATGAAGTAAGGAAATGAAAGCAATGAAACTTAGCTGGATTTGAGCTCAAAACAAGTCTTTCAACACACCAAATGTAGCTCCAAGTCGGATCTTACAACCTTCAACAAGCTTCTTCACAAAAATCACTCAAATCTCACTATGAAATTGAAATCTACACTAATCTCTCTCAAGAACACCCACAAGGGTGTCTTGAAGAGAGCTCCCAATTGGAAGATTCTTTGGGAAGATGCTAGAGGATGTTGGAGAGGAGAAGAATGAATGGGAGAGCAGCAACAGCTTTGAAGGACCACTTATATTCTCCACCAAGAGCAAGGCCGGACAAGAGATCGTGGGACACGTGGCTTAAGCTGTCAAAGGCCCAAAAATCGACCCAGAGGAATAAATCGGCCCATTTTCCTGGGTGTAGGTCGATTTTCTTCAACAGAAGCCTGCTATGATCGTCTAGCCATGAGTTGCTCCATTGCTTGCACCAATAGTGGTCTTTGTGTCCTTTGTTGCTCCAATTATGTTCCTTCAAAGCCTTGGATGTGTACCACCATGAGGCTTGACTCTCGAATGTATCGATTAATGCCCAAAAGATCCCTGAAATACCTACAAAACCGACAAAAGCTCGCGTAGACGTCTTTTCTAGAAATATGCACGAAATGAGTGTAAACGTCGTGAACTAATGTCAAACCGTGCATGAATAATGGGAAAAATTATCTAAATGTATGCCTATACTAACGTCATAAATCACGTTATCACAAGGCCAACCCATATCGGCCGAGATGCTTTCTAGGCTGACCGAGATCGCCCTCTGGACAACAACAACACTTGGCACACATCTTCTAACTTCCGACCCTTGCTTTCCTTGGTAGAGTGAGGGGTTGTATTACTGTAAAGACACTTTTTTAGGGGGGTCCTCATTCAGATTTGGGGAAGATTCCATAGTGTGGAGAAGGGAAGAGAGGAGACTCCATTGAAGAGAAGAGAAGAACACCATTTTCATAGTCCTAGAGTTAGTTTTTGAGAGACTTGTAGTGAGAAAAGTTGTAGATATTGTTGACCTCGTTTTGAATCTACTATTGGATGGTTGTAAGCTTGTTCTAAACTTATTATTCAGCTTGTTCTTGGTTTATATTGTTTTCTATCTCTTTATCTAGCTATGACATGCATGTTTGTTGTTTTGATGATGAATGAACTTAAGATGATAGTTGTTTGCTAAGTAGCATGTGATTCTAGGGAGATGGATGAAAGGTTATGGCTTGAATAATGATAGGTTGGACTTAGATGCATCCTAGGATAGTCGCTTGCTCGAATTACCTAACTCGGTTTGCAATCTCGGCCTGTTCTTCAACCATTTCGGCCGAGGTGTTCTTGATCAACCCGAGGTGTGTGAGTTGGTGTTCCTATTGTGTTATATCTTCATGTTAGGGAGTTTGAGAGTTGAAATCCTAGTGTTTGTTGAGCCTAATCTAACATTAGGGTGACCTATGTTAGTAAACTAGGTGGGGGATGAGACTTACCCGGTAATTCTTGCTCTTAGGTATATAAGATGACAATCATTAGGTAGTAGTGAGCCTCAACAGCCGCTATTGGATTGAGTGTGCTAGGATTGTTGCTTAGGACTTGCTTTTCCGAGACTTACCCGGTAAGGAGAGGTTTGACCCCTAAGTAGTGACCCGGTTTGTGTAGAATTCCCGACCTTAGGTTCCTAGAGACTTTCCTGGTAATAGGACCTTAGGTGCGGGATTAGTGGACCATGAGACCTACCCGGTGATTGATCTTATTAGAGAAACATTCTTTCCCAACATACCGCAGCTTGTTCCTAGGTAGATTAAAAGCTTGAGTCCATACCATAACCGGACATCCGAACCTCTATAATCCGCTTTCTATACATTGATCTTATATCTTGCGTTTGCTTTGTTGTTTGGTTGACATTGTTGTTCATTGTGATATTTGCTTGATCACCCTAAAACCCATCTAAAACATATGATTTTCATTTCTTTGTTTCCGTCTCTTTTCTTGATCTAGACTTGAACTATCTTTGATCATTGCATGAATGAATCTCACCTCGGTCTTTGTGTTCGACCTCGGAATGCTTCCCTTTCTACTATATGACCCGTACACTACGGGTTTTGCTAGGTAGTTTAGGAGATATATCGAGTATAATATTAAGACTTTGTGCGTGCATGATTGGATGAACAAGTTATTGGCACTTTTGCCTTGGATTTGTAGCATTACTTCCTAGCCCTAACAATTTTTTGGCGCCGTTGCCGGGGAGTAGGTTAAGATTGATGATGAATGAACTTAAGATGATAGTTGTTGGCTCAGTAGCATGTGATTCTAGGGAGATGGATGAAAGGTTATGGCTTGGATAATGATAGGTTGGACTTAGATGCATCCTAGGATAGTCGCTTGCTCGAATTACCTAACTCAGTTTGCAATCTCGGCCTGTTCTTCAACCATTTCGGCCAAGGTGTTCTTGATCCACCCGAGGTGTGTGAGTTGTTGTTCCTATAGTGTTATATCTTCATGTTAGGGAGTTTGAGAGTTGAAATCCTAGTGTTTGTTGAGCCTAATCTAGCATTAAGGTGACCTATTTTAGTAAATTAGGTGGGGGATGAGACTTACCCGGTAATTCCCGCTCTTAGGTACAGAAGATGTCAAACATTAGGTAGTAGTGAGCCTCAACAACCGCTATTAGATTGAGTTTGCTAGGATTGTTGCTTAGGACTTGCTTTTTTCGACACTTACCCGGTAAGGAGAGATTTAACCAGTAAGTAGTGATCCGATTTGTGTAGAATTCCCGACCTTAGGTTCCTAGAGACTTACCCGGTAATAGGACCTTAGGTGCGGGATTAGTGGACCACGAGACCTACCCGGTGAATGATCCCATTAGAGAAACATTCTTTCCCAACATACCGCATCTTGTTCCTAGGTAGATTAAAAACTTGAGTCCATGCCATAACCGGACATCCGAATCTCTAGAATCCGCTTTCTATACATTGATCTTATATCTTGTGCTTTCTTTGTTGTTTAGTTGACATTGTTGTTCATTGTGATCTTTGCTTGTTCACCCTAAAGCCCATCTAAAACATATGATTTTCATTTCTTTGTTTCCGTTTTCTTGATCTAGACTTGAACTATCTTTGATCATTGCATGATTGAACTTCACCTCGGTCTTTGTGTTCGACCTCGGAAAGATTCCCTTTCTACTTTATGACCCGTACACTGTGGGTTTTGCTAGGTAGTTTAGGAGATATATCGAGTATAAATTTAAGACTTTGTGTGTGCATGATTGGATGAACAAGTTATTGGCACTCTTGCCTTGGATTTGTAGCGTCACCTCCTAGCCCTAACACAAATAGAAGCAAATCTCGGATGGATCATACTCAAATCTCGGCCGTGATTCCTGGACTCATCCGAGATCGTCAATTGTGTGGGTAAAACTCAACCTTCAGGATCCAATCTAACTTAAGGGTCATTCTATCATCATCTAAACCACAACCATCAACAAGTCACCCTAGAATCGCAAGGGTTCTAGCCAGCAATCATCATATTTAAATCAAAGGAGTTACATGATATCAAATAAGGCTTAAAGCAAGAAAACCAAATAAAACTTAACTAACAATCTTCAATATCAAAACTGAATCCAAATCAATATCAAAGGTTCAACCTTTCAAATCCAATAAAGAAAATAACAACTTAAGATATCCTTCCAAAAATAACTCACAAAGCCTCAAGGCAAATCAATGCAAATCTTCAACCCTTCGATGTTCTTCCTTTTATCAATCTTCACCCTCTATACTTGCTACAAAGTCGGACTCCACAATCTTCCAGAAAGCCGTGCTGAAAGTCCGTCATCAAACCCTTACTGCAACTTTTCTTTTAATGATAAAATCAAGGTTTTGACTTTGGGCCACGGGCTGTTTTCCGGCAAAAATCTCGGTCGGGCCCGGAGAAAATCTCGGCCGAGATAGTATCTCTTCAACCGAGATTTCTCTTCTGTTACGTACTTTCTTGTGTCCTTTGCTTCTTTTCCAACTGAATCTTCTTCTTCTGTGATCCTTGAACTTCTTCTTCTCCTTAATTTATCTCCATTATCCTCTCTTCTGACTCCTTATCTCCTTGTGCTCCTTTTTTGCTCCAAAATGCATCATATATTCCCTACAATTACAACAAAACTGCGTGTAGACCTCTATTTCCGCAAAGTAGGAGAATATAAACATAATCGATGTGAATATATGCCTATGCATGCAAAACAAACGGAAAATTTACCTAAATGCATCCCTAAACTAAGGTCATAATTCATGTCATCAAAATACCTCATTCTTGCCTCTTGCTTGTCCCTAAGCAAGGTTCAAATCTACAATAGAAGATGAAATGGATTATAATCATGCAAGACAAGAAAACTCACAATATTTTTGTTGTTGTGCTTCTATTCATTGATCACCCTTAGGGAATGTATCATAGAAAATTACAATAAATATATGATCAAAAGGAGATATAGACATGAAGAAGGATAATCAACCTTACATAAAATCATAGCATGCATATCAAAATAGATTTATCAAAATCAATCATGCAATATCCAATTTAAACCACAAAGTCAAACCACATGCTGAAAGATATTTCGGACTTCCAAATATAGGGCAAGAAATGTGTTAGGGTAGGATGTATATAGGGTATGTGGTGCAGATCCGGAAAGAGGATAGAAACTCCACAACTGCAAACATAAAACTCAACATCCAACATATAAGCTCTTTTCACTTCTTTTGCATTTTTACTTTATTTTCACTTGAGAACATGGACAAAGGTGCACAAAAATAGAAACTTTGGAGATCAACTAACCTCAATTTTACGAGGTGCCTCAAACTTGATGCACATACCATGGCTCGTTAGGACTATCAATCAATCAGACTTTTGCAAGACACAAACACCCGGTTATGTGAATAATGTCGAGTTACTCATCATCATGACTAATGTCCCCAAACCTATTTTTCTAACAAAAACTCATCACTTTCAAACTTCAACTTTTGCTTTTTATAACATGCATCCTAATTCCCGGATAGGTAAAGGGAGCAAATATATATATATGAGGAGCTTAAATCCTGGTCAAGAAGAAGAAAGAAACCGAATTGCCTTAATCATATAAAAAAGATGCGTAAGAACTTATTTTACCTCTCAACTCCGTAGTTTTTTATGGTGGAAAGGACTTGGTGAGGAATTCCGTATTCATCTCCTCCCAGGTGCTCACTCTTCCGAACGGTAGTGACTGATACCAAGCTAAAGCTTTATCCTTCAAGGAGAAAGAAAAATCCCTCACCTTGGGATTATTATTCTCTAAACGTGGAGGTCGTAGCGTCTCCATAAGAATCTCGTAATTCTGCAAGTGTTGATGTGGTGACTCCCCCTCCAATCCTCCAAACTGATTTTGTCGGATCATCTGAAGAACTTGAGGGCAAAGCTCGTAATCATGTGCGGCTGGATCTCCTAGATTAACGCCCGGACGGCGCACTCTCTGAGCGGGATCCATCCTTTGTCCCAATGTTTGCGGCTCTCCAACAAACGGGTCAATACTCATTGGAAGGTGAGGTACAGCATGTACTGCAGCGGGTAGTGGGTCTTCTACTCCAGCATTCTTCTCCCTTTCGAGGAGTAAACGCCTCATAGTAGCTTACAACTCATTCATGTCAGCTCGAAGAGCTGCTTCTCTTTCACATGTAGCGTCTCTCTCTCCAACAAAAGCATCATCTTGAATCCTTACTTGGTCTAAGGTATCATCTAACTCATCTTGAACATCTCTTTCTTCCAAAGCCATCTTAGCTTCTTGTAACCGTCTTATGTATGTCTTTTCCGGCTCAAGATCGTAGGGAGCTAACTCCTTTCCGGTGCGAGATCTTCACATAAACCTAAGAACACAAATATGCAAGAACACTCAAGCAGAAAGATAAATAGCAAAAGAAAGAACGGTCTAGCAAACCAAATACCGGCTTGGTCTTGACCAAGTCCCCAACACCAGCGCCGACAAAATGTTCGCTCCAAAATGTGTGTGAAATTAAGCGGCTAGAGAACCCGCACTGTACGGATCAATCGCAATAAAGGCAAAAATTCTAGGGTCGATCACAAGAACTATGGTGAAATTAAGCGGATAAGTCAACTAGACAAGAATCTTGCAATAGCAAAGAACATATCAAAGCAATCAATGAAAATATATCAATAAAGGAGAATGCAAATTCTAGAGATCGTAGCGTCAAGTTGTGGTTTTCGATTTAAGACTCTAAAAATTCATGGACAACGCTAGTGTTGCAAAGGTAAGGTGTTTCTCCGATGGGATAGATCTCGGATGGATCGTCAACTGTGTGGATAAAACTCAACCTTCAGGATCCAATCTAACTTAAGGGTCATTCTATCATCATCTAAACCACAATCATCAACAAGTCACCCTAGAATCGCAAGGGTTCTAGCCAACAATCATCATATTTGAATCAAAGGAGTTACATGATATCAAATAAGGCATAAACCAAGAAAACCAAATAAAACTTAACTAACAATCTTCAATATCAAAACTGAATCCAAAGCAATATCAAAGGTTTAACCTTTCAATCCAATAAAGAAAATAACAACTTAAGATATCCTTCAAAAAATAACTCACAAAGCCTCAAGGCAAATCAATGCAAATCTTCAACCCTTCGATGTTCTTCCTTTTATCAATCTTCACCCTCTGTACTTGCTATGAAGTTGGAATCCACAATCTTCTAGAAAGCTGTGCTAAAAGTCCATCATTAAACCCTTACTGCAACTTTGCTTTTAATGATAAAATTGGGATTTTGACTTTGGGCCTCGGGCTGTTTTCTGGAAAAAATCTCGGTCGGGCCCGGAGAAAATCTCGGCCGAGATAGTATCTCTTCAACCGAGATTTCTCTTCTGTTACGTAATTTCTTATGTCCTTTGCTTCTTTTCCAACTGGATCTTTTTCTTCAGTGATCCTTGATCTTCTTCTTCTCCTTAATTTATCTTCACTATGCTCTCTTCTGACTCCTTATCTCCTTGTGCTCCCTTTTTGCTCCAAAATGCGCCATATTCCCTACTATTGCAACAAAACTACGTGTAGACATCTATTTCCGTAAAGTATGAGAATATCAACATAATTGATGTGAATATATGCCTATGCATGCAAAATAAAGGGAAAATCTACCTAAATGCATCCCTAAATGATAGCATGTATTATAGTCTATGTTTTGGGATTGGTTTGGACGTTGTATCTTCATAAATCTGCATGCATGGATGTATATTCTTGATCATTATGTTCTTTTGTTTACCTTTGCAAGAATCGAGGTCTACACCTAGTTTTGTTATAATTGTAGGGAAAATAACACGTTTTGGAGCGATATGGAGCTAAGGGATCTAAGGAGTCATTGGAGCTACTTTATGGAGCATTGAGGAGCTACAAGAGAGGATTAGGAACCATGGAAGTTGGACAGAAGATTGATTTAGGACCAGATTAGAGAGATTTACGCGTAGCTAAGGTTCACCTCGGATGGCTACAATGTCACCTCGACCGAGGTGATTCCACTGGACTGGACCGAGACGGGCGGCCCACGGCCCATAAGATCTTTTATTCATGGCTGAAGATCTTTTATTTTAGGCAAGTGTTTTTCCTATATATTGGGATGTATTTTCTGGTTGGAAAAGATATCAATCAGATTTGGAAGTCCAAGGAAGTTGATTAGTTTGGAAGATTAAAGATATTCCAAGGAAGGAAGGAAGTTGGCTTTGAAGATAAAGTTGAAGGCTTTGAAGGAAGTTGTAAGGTTTTTTTAGATTGTTTGATTGTTGTCTTTTGGTTTGTGATTGAGGAACGTAGTTTGCTTGTTTGATTGATTGTTTGATTGAGTTATTGAGACCTTTGTGTTAAGGTTTTATTGTTTGAATATTGATTCCATTTTCATATATTTGATTGCTATCATCACGATGATTGTTGGCTAAGTTTTTTGTGCGATTCTAGGGTGATTGGCTGAAAGTTGTGGGAAAGACGATGAAAGAATGAGCCTTCACCCCAGTGGACCCTGAAAGCTCGAGCCATACCTTAACCGAACCTCACCTCGGTCAGTCCGTAGAACATCTCTACCGAGATGGAACATGAACTAAGCGAGGCGATTCCTTTCATGATCCTTATAAGAGTTGAGGTTTCAGTTCGCCAAATCCTATCCTTGTTATACCTTTCCTGACCCATATGCAAGCCTAGGGTGAGACTTACCCGGTGATTCCTTTGCTTGTATACCCAAGATCATTAGTGTTAGGTAATAAAGGTTTATCCTTTATTATGGCTTGAGTGTGCCTTCATCCTACCTTTGAGAGTTAGTGATAGGTGATGGAATCACTATAATTTAGGTTAGTTTTTAGAGTCTTTTCATTGTATTAGAGTCGGTTTGTGCTGCTAACTTCTTAATCTAGAAGAAGAAGTCAAAAATAAGCAAAAAGAGAAGTTAGAAGCACTTGGGAGTTGAAGATCATTCACGAAGACAAGTTTCTGGTGCCACACCGCCCCCGCGGAGCGGTATCACCCGCAGGGCCCTGCGGGTGACACTGCACTCCGGAACGCAGCCTGCGCCTTCGCCAGTGCCCGGAACAAAGCATGTCACCGCCCCTGCGCCACCCCTGGACGCCCTTGCGGTGACTCACCTGGAAGAAGCGAAGCCAGCGCCCCTGCGCCTCTGCCTGCGGACCAACCTGCGGAGTTGTGAATCCAAAGAGCCAGTGTCACCACCCGTGCGATGACATTGTGCCGCCCCTACGGCTCGACATCAGAAGCGACAGAAAGATGAAGAGTCAGACGTTTGAAGAGCATTAAAGATCCGCCCCAGCGGAATTGCCATGCTGTCCCTGCGGCCATGAAGAACACCAAACGTTTTGGCCTAAACCGCCCGTGCGGCCTTGAAGCCCGCCCTTGCGGTTTAGCGTCCGAGACTTTACTCCAGATGTTTGCACCACCTTTATGGAATTAAAGGTGGCTGTTTAGGCCGGCCATTTACTCCCATTTAGTGCCAATTCTAGTATAAATAGGTCCATGGCTGATTGCTAGAATCATCCACCATTTTTCCCATTATTCTCTCTTTTTCCCTTACTTTCCTTTGTAATGTGTTTCTAATCTCCTTGCTACATTGGGTTGTTTTGACGTTGCATTACTGTTTTGGTTGTAAGTCTTTGTTAATATAAGTAATATTCAGTCATACGTTTTATATTCCTTGTGCTTTAACTATCAATTGCATGTTTCTTACCACTTAGCTTGATCACCTTAATGTCTAATTGCATGCAAAGAACTAGGATTAATTGATTCCGCGTGAGGGTCTTTAATCTAGTAGAAAACTTTTAGGTAAAAGCTGGTTGTGATTACTTAAAGGAAAAGGAATATAAATATAAAGAAAAGTCTAACAGTTTTATTCTTCTCTTTATATCTCTTTGTCTTTGTTTGAAAGCTAACTTGTGACTTGTTCTTGTAGGTTTACGGAACATTAACTTGTTAAGTTGTGTTGATGTCAGTTGGCTCAACACATATATATGATCAAGACGAGAACATTGCTGAAATACTTATACAAAAGAACCAACCAAAGTAGCATTGCATGCTAAGTATCAACCTAGTGTAGTCCTTTTCTCGTCAATTTATTCACATCTTTACTTGTTTATTATGCTTTTGTCTTGTTATAAATCAATCCAAACCCCACCCCTCCTTTATTGGTTACAATCTCAATATATGAATTTAAATAAAAACATCAACTTAACTCTCTTGGGTTCGATCCTTACTTACGCTATGCATAAATTTGTTATTGTAACGTTAGGACTTCTACTTTGACCTAAGCTAAAATACAACGACCTAGGATTTTAGCGCTCGTCAAATTTGGTGCCGTTGCCGGGGAGTTTATTTGTGTTTTTATTTTCTTTTGATTATTGGTTTGGGCCATTTATATGGTTCAAACCCGTGCTACTAACTCCAAATTTGTTCCTTTTGATCCAGAAAATAAGAGAACGCACATCCGGCAACGTAGACAACAATGATTCTGTGAAGAGATGGCTGACTGAACCCTTCGCCAACTCACGCAGCCAGACTTGACTCAACATCTTCTTGCGGTTACTATAACGGCAATAGGGGAAGGTGTCAACTTCGAGCTCAAGCCGGGGCTGATCCACTTGCTCCCATCATTCCATGGGTTAAGTGGTGAAGACCCCATCAGGCATCTAGGGAAATTTCATACCGTGTGTATGAGCATGAAGCCAGCCAACATTACCGAATAGCAAATCAAGATTAGGGCATTCGGTTTCACGCTCAAGGATGGGGCGGATGATTGGTACTACCATCTACCGTCCGGTACCATCGACACATAGGAAAACCTCCATAAGGCTTTTTTGAGAAGTATTTTCCAGCTAAGAAGGCCAATAGCTTGAAGAAAGCTATAAGCAACATCGAGCAAGAGGCGGACGAAACTCTTTACGAGTATTTCGAGCGTTTTGCAAGACTTTGATCCAACTGTCCTTTCCATGGGTATTCTACCCAAGACCTAGGGTCCGTTCGGCAACACCTTTTTATTGGGTTATTGGAGGGGTTATTGTACTCGGATTATTTTAGGAGGTTATTTTGGCCCAAAAAAAAGTATCCAACTTCAAGTGGATTATTGGATTATTGGGAGATTATTGAAAATTTTCATCTCTCAAAAGAATCTCCAAGACACACCAAACGGACCCCTAGTCTTGTACTTGTACAATGGCTTGCTTGACAATGAGAGGAGGATCGTCGATGCTTCTTGTGGAGGTAATATTCTGAACACTACTCTTGACCTTGTTTTAGAGAAAATGCAGGAACTAGCTGAAGGAATTCGGAATTTCGGAAAAACCTCTTCCAAAAGAGGAGTTCATGCTATCAATCATGGGCGAAATGAGATCTCAACTGAAATTGTTGATTTAAAGGAGATGGTGAAAAGGTTAATTTTGATGGGAACTCCACAACAACTCAAGGCATGTGGAGTGTGTGCCGATCCATACCATCCAACGGATATGTGCCCTCAAGTCCAAGATGACGATGCTGAGGTGAACGCATTAGGCTATGGGAAACAACAACAGCAAAGGCCAAGGAACGATCCATATGCGCAAAATTACATGCCAAATTGGTGTGATCAACAGAATTTTCGATGGCGGGATCAACAAAACCACCAGCAGCAGTCCCGCCAAGGTAAGTCTCAATCTACTGAGGATATGCTGCAGGTTTTGACTAAGCATTTTGCTACCCATGTCCAAACTACAGAATCCAACCTCAAGAACCTTAAAAAACAAGTTGGACAAATGACAGAAGCCATTACAAGGATCGAAGCTAGATCCTCCGGAAATTTGCCTTCACAGACAGTGGTCAACCCCAAAGAAAATGTTAGTGCCTTAACGTTGAGGAGTGGAAAGCAAATCCAGCAGAAGCCAACAACAGAAGTGTAGAACAAACCCTTTGACGAGTCTGCCGCCTCCACATCCGCACCTACGGTTGCAACTGCGCCAGCCTCTGAGCAGATGCCGCCCCTGCGGTTGGATGTCACCGCCCCTACGGTGACATCCCCTGAGCCACCCCTGCGCCTGCAACCTTCCGCCCCTGCGGAAAAGACGACAGAGGGTTCTGATGAGAAAGATTCTTACATTCGTCCTGAGTTTCCCCCTTGTATGCTGAGAAACCACCGGCTCCCTCCCTGAAGCACTGAAGGAGCGAAGGGTGATTGAGGACAAGGATCTCTTTGAGACTTTTTCCAAATGCGAGGTAAACAGCCCTCTCCTAAAACTTGTGAAGAGTATTCCTAAGTATGCTCATTTCTTGAAGGAACTCTGCACCATCAAGAGGAACCAGAAGCTGAAGGGCAAGCAAAAGGTGCAAGTAAGCGAGCATGTGTCTGCCGTCTTCCAACACCGAATGCCCAAGAAGTGTAGCGATCCGGGCATGGTAAGCATACCTTGTGTTATAGGGGAAATCCGTTTTGATAAAGCTATGCTTGATCTTGGTGCTTCTATTAATTTCCTTCCCTATTCCATCTATAAATCACTTAGCCTTGGGCCGTTAACTGAAACTCGGATTTTGGTACAACTTGCTGATAGATATAATGTTTACCCAAAAGGGATTATTGAAGATTTGTTAGTAATGGTAGATAATCTGATTTTTCCTGCTGATTTCTTTGTGATGGATTTGGAAAATGACTCACATGTTGCACCAATATTGTTGGGAAGACCGTTTCTAAAGACCGCTAGGACTAAGATTGACTATGTTAGTGGCACATTGACCATGAAATTTGATGGGAGGTAGTTGAATTTGACATTTATGACGCAATGAAATACCCTATTAATGATCATTCCCTATCTGCCATTGATATTATTGAACCTTTTGTGCAAGATGTTTTTGATATTTCTGACATGGATGAGTTGAAAAACATAATTGAGCATGACATTGACATTCACACTTCAGAATATGCCTTGACATCTAGCATGAAGGAAGTCCTAGCCCAATTGGATGGGCACAAAAGGCTACCTATCTCCACTTTGGCCACTAGGCTCACCTTACTAACCCCAAGCGAGAAGCTTGTTCCATCTATAGTGTAGGCACCGGAGATAGATTTGAATAACCTTCCACCTCACCTCAAGTATGCTTTTCTAGGAGACAACAATACCTTACCGGTAATCATCTCTAGAAAGTTGTCCACTGGTCAAGAGGAAAAATTGGTGAAGGTTTTGAAAGAGCACAAGACGACTCTTGGGTGGACTATTGCGGACATCAAGGGGATAATTCCATCCACTTGTATGCATAGGATCCTCCTTGAGGAAGAGGCGAAACCATCTAGGCAACCCCAACGAAGGTTGAATCCGCCAATGATGAAAGTGGTCAAGAAGGAGGTATTGAAACTCCTCCAAGCGGTCATGATTTTCCCCATCTCGGATAGTAAGTGGGTTAGACCAACCCAAGTGGTTCCAAAGAAGGGGGCATCACCATGTTGGAGAATCAATACGGAGAGATGGTCCAAGCAAGACACAAACCGGTTGGAGAGTTTGCACTGACTATCGCAAACTTAACACGGTAACTCGTAAAGACCACTTTCCTTTACCTTTTATTGATCAAATGTTGGAACGTCTTGCAGGTCATCCCTACTATTGCTTTTTAGACGGATATTCGGGTTATTTCCAAATAGCCATTGCTCCGGAGGACCCGGAAAAAACCACTTTCACATGTTCATTTGGCACTTTTGCATACCGTAGAATGCCATTTAGACTTTGCAATGCACCCGGCACCTTCCAACGGTGCATGATAAGTATTTTTCTGAATACATAGAAAACTTTATTGAAGTTTTTATGGATGATTTCACCATCCATGGAATTAGTTTTGATGCATGCCTAGGACATTTAAAACTTGTTCTTGAAAAATATGTAGAAACTAATTTACTTCTTAATTCGGAAAAATGTCATTTCATGGTTGAACAAGGAATAGTGCTAGGATATGTGATATCCTCAAAAGTGATAGAAGTCGATAAGGCAAAAGTTGATATTATTCAAAGTTTACCTTACCCTACTACGTGTGTGAAATCCATTCTTTCCTAGGTCATGCAGGTTTTTATCGGCGATTCATCAAGGACTTCAAAGATCTCAGTGCCGTTATGTGCGTTACTCAATAAGGACACCACTTTCATAGTGGATGAGGATTGCAAGAAAGCTTTCGACACTTTGAAAGCATGCCTCACTAGTGCACCAATCATCCGGTCTCCGGATTCGGAGAAGCCATTTGAGATTATGTGTGACGCCAACGATTATATTGTAGGAGTTGTCCTAGGACATAAGGATGGAAGATCATCGCATGTCATCCATTATGCATCCATGACGCTTAATGGAGCTCAAAGAAACTACTCCACCACCGAGAAGGAGATGTTAGCGGTGGTGTTTGCACTAGAGAAGTTCAGACAGTACCTCCTTGGAGTAAAGGTAATCGTATTCACTGACCATGCAGCTCTTAGGTATCTCATGGCGAAGAAGGAAGCAAAGCCAAGGTTGATTCGGTGGGTGCTCCTTCTAAGCGAGTTTAACTTGGAGATACAGGACAAGAAGGACGCTGAGAACCTTGTGGCCGATAATTTGAGCAGGCTGGTAAAAGAGGAAGAAGATCCAGCCAAAGGAAGAGCCATAGTTTGAAGCTTTTCAGACAACACCTTCTACACAACCCTATGTTGTGTAACCGCCCTTGCGCATCCAGAGACCCGCCCCTGCGGACAGCCGCCCCTACGGCTCGAGCTAGGCGCCCCTGCGAATTACTCGATAAAGGTTTTGTTTAAACTTCAATCATTTAAGCCTTGGTTTGTTGACATTTTAAACTTCCTTGTTAGGGGTGAGTACCCTCCAGACTTCACCAAGGCACAGCGAGAGAAGGTGAAGGCCGAAGCAAGACACTACGTTTGGGATGATCCATACCTTTGGAAGCACTGTAGTGATCAGGTAATACGTCGTTGCATCCCGGACAATGAGGTACAATATGTCCTTACATTTTGTCATTCTGAAGCATGTGGGGGACATTTTGGGGCCAACAAAACTACTAGGAAAGTTTTAGATGCGGGATTCTTTTGGCCACACATCTTTAGAGACGCTTTTGCATTTTGTAAGGTGTGTGATAGGTGTCAAAGAGTAGGTAACATCTCTAAGAGAAATGAAATGCCTCAATCTTCTCTTATATTTTGCGAAACTTTTGATGTTTAAGATAGATTTCATGGGTCCTTTTCCTACTTCTTTTGGGCACACTTATATATTACTTGCGGTGGACTATGTTTCCAAGTGGGTGGAAGCAAAGGCCACCAAAACTGATGATTCTAAAGTGGTTGTAGCATTTCTTAAGGACAATATTTTTGCAAGGTTTGGAATCCCGAAGGCATTGATAAGTGATAGGGGCACCCATTTTTGCAACAAGACAATAACCTCTCTCCTTAAGAAGTACCACGTCCACCAACGAGTGTCAACAGCCTACCATCCGCACACAAATGGTCAAGCGGAGGTGTCCAACCGGGAAATCAAAACCATTCTTGAAAAGACGGTTTCCCCGGAAGGAAGGATTGGAGTTTAAGGCTTAATGACACTCTATGGGCTTACCGGATAGCATACAAGACTCCTACAGGGATGTCTCCATTCCGGCTTGTGTTCGGAAAAGGTTGTCACCTTCCGGTAGAGCTTGAACACAAGGCATCGTGGGCGGTGAAAAAGTGCAACATGACAGTAGAGGAGGTAGGAGAGTTCTGGAAGCTCCAATTGTAAGAACTGGAGGAGTTGAGGCTCGATGCGTATGACCATGCCACTGCGTACAAAGAGAAGACAAAAGCGTCGCATGACCGGAACATTCTTCGGAAAGACTTCAAAGCGGGTAATAAAGTTCTCCTTTTTCAATCTCGTTTGAAGCTTTTTGCAGGCAAGCTGCCCTCAAGGTGGACAGGTCCGTACGTGATAGCTGAAGTATATCCACATGGCGTTGTGGATCTTAATGATCCACAAACGCACAAGATATTCAAGGTCAACGGACAAAGGCTCAAGCCCTACCTTGAAGGAGTGAAGAATGACCCCATAGATGAAATGGTGTTGGAGGAGGCCCAAGCGGAGAAGTAGGATCCTTACGTCGAGCCAACGACGTAAAACAAAGGCGCTGCTCGGGAGGCAACCCGAGAGAATAAGAAGAGGAGCTTCTGTCAAGAAAACCGCCCATACGGCCCCCATGTCACCGCCCCTGCGGTGACAACCTTTCCCAGTGCCGCCCCCGGCGCTAGGTCTACGTATGCTCTGTCTCTGTCACCGCCCCCGCGGTGACATCCCCACGCTCCTGCGGCGGCCACTCTTGACATGCAGCCCTAGTGCCGCCCCCGGCGCTTGGTCTGCGTCTCCCTCTTCCTTGTCACCGCCCCCGCGGTGACAAGCCCCCGCCCCTACGGATTTACCCAGAAAAGATAAAAAAAATTAGAATTTCCAAAAAGGCCCTACACCTACCCCACCAACCCTACTCCCCCTCCTCACCTACCACTCATCTCTCCCGATCTCTCACTCTCACAAACCTACGCCCCTACGCCCCCAACCGACTCTCCACAACCATCTCTACAACGCCCCTGGGCCACCACTCCGATGCCCTTACCAAGCCCTCCAACGCACCTGCGCTGCCCTCCTCACTCTCTCAACCACCACCACTGTTAGCATGAAATATTGTAATATTTTAGGCACGTTTCCTAAGTGTATTTCATCCATATTGGTATTCATTGATAAAGCATTCAAGTAATTGTGAGTTAGTTTATCTATATTGTCGATATAGAGGTCTACATAAGCTTTGTGTTGATTGTAGGCAATTAAGAGCTAAAACCGGACGAATCAAGGGAGAATGGAGATGGATTGAGCATGTCCAAGAATTGAGGACATCACTAGGAGCTAAGGAAGATGCTAGGATGAAGAATGGCACAAGACAAAGGAGAATTACGAGCTACTTCTGTTCCACACCCTAAAATACGGCCGTACTAGAGTCCACGCTCTAAACCACGGCCGTGGAACTTTGGCAACACAAGCGTGGAGCATTCCAGGGGGTTACACGGTCGTGGAAGTTGTGACAAACCGTGATGAATTTCCACACTCTGAACCACGCTCTAAACCACGGGCGTGGAATCCCAAGGAACCGTGATTCTGGCGATCTTTTAACGTACAATTTGAAGCCATGATCTTTTACACAATGGGCTGGACTCATATTTTATCTTGCCCTATAAAAGGACGGGAAGAGAGAGATTCCGTCACCTCTTCTTAGACCTTCGCTTACGCTGATTGCACGTGCCTAGGGTTTCAAGTTGGACGTGTGGAGATTGCTATTCCGCAACGGAGATTTGCGAAGAGTTGAAGATTTGGAAGTTACGCTTTGTCCTTAGGTTTGATTAGAAGACGGATTGACATCCCGTTCTTCGTTCTTATCAAGGATTGTGATTGGTTTGTGTTATTCCGAATCTGCTTATATCATTGTTCTTGTTTGTGGATTTGAGATTTGTTTGAGATTTATTCAAGGTTTTCGAAGGTTTTCATCTTTCATTCTTTTAAATCTTGAATTTGATATCAATATGACTGTTGTTGGCTAAAATCCTTTAGCAATTCTAAGGTGAAGGGTTGATAGTTGTGGCTTAGATGATGATAGATCGATCGTAAACAGATTGGATCCTGAGAGTTAAAGAGAATCGCCGACGTACCAAAATCACGGTGTGTTCTTGAGTTCCACGGCCGTGGAATCTCAAGATCCACCCGTAATTTCCCTCAGTTTACGAACCTTGCTTTTACTTTAATCCAAAGTTAAAGATTTGCTTTAACTTAGTCTTGGCTTGCCTTTTCTAGGTGGTAGTGAAGCCTCAACAACCTCTACCTCGATTTCGAGTGTCACAACCTTAATTGGTTTAGTTAGTCTTGATCCTTGGATTACAAGTTTGGGTCTTTGACACTAATTTTTGACTTTAGATCCTTTCTATACTGAAGCCTCAACAACCTTTATAGAGAGTGTCTTTAGTTGAGTTACATAAAGCCTTGGAACTTCACCGTACATTGCTTTGTATTAGTATACCTTTGCAGCTCTTAACTCTGTCCTTATATCTTTAGTATATCTTGAATCGATTGCCACAGCTGGATTCCTGGATCTTTAGGATTGTTGTTTTCCCAATATTTACAAAGGTTCATACATTTACCTGCTTGACAATTCTATAACTGGATTTAACCCCCCAAATCCCTGTGTTCGATACTCTGGAATTCTTGCTTAACTATATCGATCCGTACACTGGGGGTTCGCTTGCTTGATTCTAGTTTTATAAATTTAAGACTTATTTGCACGCACGCTAAGTGGCGAACAAGTTTTTGGCGCCGTTGCCGGGGATTTGGTCTAGGCCGAATTTGGTTACCGGTTGTCAAGCTTGGTAGTTTTTCCCTTATTATTTGATATCTCTTCGAGTGTAATGGCAGGTCTAGGAACAACGAAGACCTCTTACCTCTTGATCAAGAGCTTGAGAGGACTTTGAGGAGAAAGCTTAAGGAAAGAAAAATGGCTGAAGAAAGAGAACGTGATTTCCAAACGGAGTTAGCGGAAAAGGAAGCTCAACTCCAATGGAGTGAGAAGACTCGTAGGGAAGAAACGGATCGTCATCAAATGAAGGTTGATGATCTAACGGACATGATGTTTCAAATGAGGCTGGAAATAAACAACCTCAAGGAGAAAAAGAAAAGAAGGAGACCGAGAAGATCGGTTAGAGCCAACTCATCCAATGAGGATAGCGACACCACTAGAGGAAATTGATCCAACGATCAATGTGAACCCATTCTTTCCATGGTCAGCTGCAAATCGCCGTCTTCCACCTAGAAGTGCGAGAGTCGAACGTGTGGATGAGGAGCCAAGAACTCTTGGCCAAAGGATGGATCCAACGCAGCAACCACGCCGTTTAGGTGTGAACTTTGATGCTGATGATGCACAAGGGTTTAGCTTCAACCCTCAAGTTATTACCATTGTCCGCCAAAATCAATTTGGGGGAACAAGCGCTGAATCTCCACACCAACATCTACAAAATTTTGAGATTATGATGGAGACAATGAAGCCAAAGAACGCAACTACCAACAGCTACAAACTCAAGCCTTTCTTCTTCTCCTTGAAGGGGAAAATGTTGTCTTGGTATCAAGCTCTTCCAAGTGGGAAGCTTGAAACATGGGAGGATCTTTCTTCGGAATTCCTCACTAAGTTCTTTCCGCCATCCAAAATGGAGGAGTTGAGAGGTAAGATTAATGCATTTTCCATGAGATCTAAAGAAAGTTTGTTTCAATCTTGGGAAAGATTTCAGGATTTGCTATTGGATTGCCCTCATCATGGCATATCCAAGCTTGCACTATTGGAGATATACTATAAGGGGCTGGATGTGGAGACACAATTCAAGCTCCAATCCCTTTCATGTGGTACATTCATGGACATGAGGGAAGATGACGCTTGGGACTTCATTGAGAAGCAAGCGCGAGTTATAGAGAAGTATTCTCATCGGAAAGTGGAGACAAATCATGTGGATCAAGGAGCAAAGCTATCACAAGCAGCTCAAACTCAAATCTTTTCTCTCAATACGGAGATTAAAGAAGTGAAGGAAGCCATCAAAACCAACTTTCCAAAGCAAAAGGAACAAGATGTGGGTTATTTGGGCAACAACAATAACCACAACGGTAATGAGAATACCAACCGCAACAACCGGAATACAAACCGGAACAATTGGAACAACAACAACAACAACAACAACAACAACAACCGGAACAACAATTGGAACAACAATAGGGGTTCAAACAACAACAATTGGCGTCCCAATCAATAAAATTCCGGTAATTCTTATCCTTCCAATTCAGGAAATTCACTAACTCCACCTTCCTCTTCTTCCACTCCTTTGAAAAGCCATGGGGCAAGCATCTAATGGTGGAAGTACTTCGGAGAAAGAGAAGCCTGATCCCATGTTGGAAACAATTTTGGGCAAGCTTCAAGGTTTGGAGACTCGCATCATCAAGGTTGATGATCACATAACTAAGGTTGATAAAGCCCAAAAGGTTTTAGAAAACCAAATGTTTAGCCATGCGGAGGAAGTTCCTAGGAATCAAGGGAAACTCCCAGGAAAAACGGAGGACAACCCAAAAGGAAGGGTGATGGCAATCACAACTAGGAGCGGAGTAACAACTACCGACCCGCAGCCTAAGTTTGTAGAAGGCCCCGTTGAGAAAGAGAAAGAAAAGGGGAAGGAGAAGGAAGATGTACGTTCCTCCTCCAGCTTACAAACCTCCCCTACCGTTCCCGCAATCTAGAGCAAGAGTGCATCTAGACAAGCAATTCGGTAAGTTTATTGAACTCATGAGCAAACTGCATATTAATATACCTTTCATTGATGCTATTGTAGGTATGCCGGCTTATGGAAAGTTCCTAAAAGAGATCCTCTCTAACAAGAGAAAGCTAGAGGATTTTGGAGAGGTTAAGATGAGTTCGGATTCTTCGGATCTCATCAAGACCATGAAAGAGAAGATGCCCCCAAAGCTAAAGGATCCGGGGTCATTTTGTATTCCCATAGGAGTGGGAGATGTCACATATGATGCATTATGTGATTTGGGAGCAAGCGTGAGCATCATTCCATGTAGGAAGATCGGTTTAGGCGATCCTAAACCGGTAAAGATGACGTTGTACATGGCGGATCAATCCATAACTCGTCCCGTCGGTATAGTTGAAGACGTCCCGGTCAAGCTTGGTAAGTTCTATGTTCCTATAGACTTTATTATGCTTGACATTCCTGCAGATAGTCCGGTCCAGATCATTCTCGGAAGACCGTTTCTTGCAACGTCCGGCTGCATAGTCGATTGCAAGAATGCTAGACTCGCCTTTGACATAGGAGAAGAGAAGGTAGAGTTCGTCCTTTCTACTCTAGTGAAGGAACCAATCTTTGATGAGGATATATTCAATATCCATGAAGAAGGGCTATCTAGAGAGGAGGTAAGTGCTATTCTCTTCAAAGATCCTTTGCAAAAAGTTATATCTATGAGCCTAATGGATATAGGGGAAGAAGAGGAGTGCAATGAGGCAATTGAAGCCTTAGAAGCACAAGAAGAAGTGTGTGAAGAAGAGTTCGAGAAACTCCACGATAAGGCAAAAAAGGTACGGATCCACGGTCAAACGGCCTATTCCATGGCCGTGGATTTCACCAACAAAAGCGTGGAGCACTCCAGAGACTTACACGGCCGTGGAGAAAACAGAGCCACCGTATTTACTTTCCACGCCCAAAATCATGGCCGTGGAGAAGGCAGGGCTGCCGTAATTTTGGGTGAACTCGAGGGAGATTGTGCTTCTTCCACAACTTCTCTTGATTCTTCTCCAACACCTTCTACATCCTTAGACACTTCTAAGGAAGCATCGGATGCTCCTCAAGAGCCATTGGAAACTCCGATAGTGATGGAATTGAAACCACTTCCTACACATCTAAGGTACGCATTTCTTGGACCTAATTCTACCTTTCCGGTAATTGTTAGTTCCGATTTGAGTATAGATGAACATAGTAAGCTTATGGTTGTCCTTAAGAAATATAGGAAAGCTTTAGGATATACTATAGAGGATTTAGTTGGAATCAAACCTTCCCTATGCATGCATAAGATCTTAATGGAAGAGGACTTTAGGACTTCGCGACAACCTCAAAGGCGGTTAAATCCAACCATGAAGGAGGTTGTCAAGAAGGAAATTCTTAAACTTCTTGATGCAGGTATCATCTACCCTATCTCCGATAGCAAGTGGGTGAGTCCCGTACAAGTGGTTCCGAAGAAGGGAGGAATGACGGTCATCACCAACAAAAACAATGAACTCATTCCTACACGAACCGTAACAGGATGGCGGATGTGCATAGACTACCGCAAGCTAAACAACGCGATGAGGAAGGATCACTTCCCACTACCCTTCATCGATCAAATGCTTGAAAGGTTAGCATAACATTCACACTTTTGCTATCTTGACGGTTATAGTGGTTTTTTTCAGATTCCGATACACCCGGATGATCAAGAGAAGACCACATTCACGTGCCCGTGGGGTACGTTTGCCTATAGGAGGATGCCGTTCGGGCTTTGCAACGCCCCAGCCACCTTTCAAAGGTGCATGATGGCCATCTTCTCGGAATATATAGAGGAAATCATGGAGGTTTTTATGGATGACTTCTCCGTTTATGGTTCCTCTTTTGACAATTGCCTTTCTAACCATGCTCTTGTATTACAAAGGTGTGAAGACACTAACCTAGTTCTTAATTGGGAGAAGTGTCAATTTATGGTGAAAGAAGGCATTGTATTAGGACACTTAATATCTAGTAGAGGGATTGAGGTGGATAAAGCTAAGATAGAGACAATAGAAAAGCTTCCTCCCCCAACTTCGGTGAAAGGGATAAGAAGTTTTCTAGGACATGCTGGATTTTATAGGCGTTTCATAAAGGATTTCTCTAGAATATCAAAACCGCTAACTAATCTATTGATGAAGGATGCAGTTTTTGAGTTTTCGTAGGAATGCTTAGATGCGTTTAATATGATTCGAGAAGCTCTAATCTCAGCCCCGATTATCCAACCTCCGGATTGGAATCTTCCCTTTGAGGTTATGTGT
Source organism: Fagopyrum esculentum (assembly GCA_033239045.1). Taxonomy (NCBI): domain Eukaryota; kingdom Viridiplantae; phylum Streptophyta; class Magnoliopsida; order Caryophyllales; family Polygonaceae; genus Fagopyrum; species Fagopyrum esculentum. Next base: position 33,490,665 of record BSUD01000001.1, on the reverse strand, counting down.
GACGCAAGTGACGTAGCAATAGGAGCTGTCCTTGGACAAAGAAAGGAAGGGCGAACCCACGCTATCTACTATGCTAGCAAGACGCTAGATGAGGCGCAGCTCAACTACGCCACTACCGAAAAAGAGTTCTTAGCTATTGTATATGCAATTGACAAATTTCGCTCTTATCTTGTAGGTGCAAAGGTGATTGTATACATGTTCGCCACTTAGCGTGCGTGCAAATAAGCTTTAAATTTATAAAACTAGAATCAAGCAAGCGAACCCAGTTAAGCAAGAATTCCAAAGTATCGAACACAGGGATTTGGGGGGTTAAATCCAGTTATAAATCGTCAAGCAAGTAAATGTATGAGCTTTTGAAAATATTGGGAAAACAACAATCCTAAAGATCCAGGAATCCAACTGTGGCAATCGATTCAAGATATACTAAAGAACTAAGGACAGAGTTAAGAGTTGCAAAGGTATACGAATGTAAGGTAATCGTACGATGAAGTTCCAAAAACCTTATATGACTCACCTAAAAGACACTCTCTATAAAGGTTGTTGAGGCTTCAATATAGAAAAGATCTAAAGATAAGAATTAACGTCAAATACCCAAACTTGTAATCCAAGGATCAAGACTAACTAAATCGATCAAGGTTATGACACTCACAATCGAGGTAGAGGTTGTTGAGGCTTCACTACCACCTAGAAAAGGCAAGCCAAGACTAAGTTAAGGCAAATCTTTAACTTTGGATTAAAGTAAATGCAAGTTCGTAAACTAACACAAAATTACGGGTAGTTCTTGAGTTCCACGGCCGTGGAAGCTCAAGAACAGACCGTGGATTAGGTTCGTCGGCGATTCTCTCTAACTCTCAAGGTCCAATCTGTTTACGATCGATCTATCATCATCTAAGCCACAACTATCAACCCTTCACCTTAGAATTGCTAAAGGGTTTTAGCCAACAACAGTCATATTGATATCAATTTCAAGGTTTAAAAGAATGAAAGATGAAAACTTCCGAAAACCTTCAATAACTTTCAAGTCAATCTCAAATCCACAAATCAAGAACAATAATGTCAATAGATTCGAAATAACACGAACAATCACGAATCTTAGATAAGAAGGAAGAATGGGATGTCAATCCGTCTTCTAATCAAACCTAAAGATGAAGCGTAACCTTCTTGCGAACAATCTTCCAAATCTTCCACTCTTCCGTCAATCCGGAAATCTCAATAGCAAAGCGCAAATCTCTCAATCATAATCTCCGCAAAGGCGCGAAATTAGGGTAAATCCAAGTGTAAGCGAAAGTGCGTCTAAGCGTAAGCGAAGGTGACGGAATCTCTCTTCGTCCGTCCTTTATAGTGTAAGATAAAATATAAGCCCGGCCCAATTGCGTAGAAGATCGTGGCTTAAAGTATGGCGTAAAAGATCGCCAAGATCACGGTCGTGGAAGGGTTCCACGACCGTAATTTAGAGCGTGGAAATTGGTCACGGTTTGTTTCAATCCTTCCACGGCCGTAGAAGTTGCTGGAATGAACCACGCTTCCCTTGCCAAGGTTCCACGGCCTTGGACTTGAACGTGGAATGTAGTACGGCCGTATTTTAGAGCGTGGTTTAGGGGTAAACCGTAATTCTTCCTTTCCTCGTGCTATTCTTCAAGTTAGCACCTTCCTTAGCTCCTAGAGATGTCCTCAATCCTTGGACATGCTCGATCAAACTCCATCCTTGCTCAATCCGTTCGGAAATAGCTCTTAATTGCCTACAATCAACATAAAGCTTGTGTAGATCTCTATTTCGACATTATAGACAAACTAGCTCACAATTGCATCAATGCTTAATCAATGACTATCAATATGGATGAAATACACTTAGAAAACGTGCCTAAAATATCACAATATTTCATGCTAACAAATAACCCCATACTTGCCACTTGCTTGTCCCTAAGCAAGGTCTTTCAAAAAGCTTTTAAAGCACAAGTTAGGATGAAATATGTGTACCTTCTCAAAGCAAAACTTCTTTTGGATGAATGTGCCTTCTAATCAATAGATCATTCTCAAATCTTGCTTCATTCGTTTATAAGACTTTCATACACTTAATCAAAGAGTAAAGAGTAAAGAAAGCTCATGAATTAATCAAACTTCCATGTAAACATCATAACCTTCAAACATTATCAAAATCAATCATAAGAAACTTCAATTTAGATCACCAAGTCATATAACATTCTTTTGATCTTAAGGACTTTCAAACAAGGTCTAGAATGTGGAAAGGGAAGGAAAACTTTAAGGAATGTGGTGCATGAATCCGGGAAAGTGGATAACTACTCTTTTCTTCTTCTCTTGCGGTTTCCGCAACACTTTCAACTTAGAGCTTCGCTCTCTTCTTTTCATTTTTCGACTTTACTTTTGGAGTTATGGATAGAGGTGCACAAAAACCGAAGCCTAGGAGATTGGCGTTTCTCAGTTTTTATGAGATGCCTCAAACCCTTAGCGCACATACCATAATCCGCTAGGAATATCGCTCAATCCGACTTTGGCAAGACACAAACACCCGGCTATGTGAATGGTGCCGAGTTACTTATCATCATGATTGACTTCCCCAAACCTATAATTTCTTTCTATTCTTTTGATTGCAAATAATTGCTTTCAAGGCCCTCCCACATCAAATATGCCAATATCAATCAACTCCTCCAAATTCCCGGATAGGTAAAGGAGGCCATTATTTCAATGAGGGGCTAAATGATCAAAGAAAGAAGAAAGAAAATCGAATTGCCTTAATCATCTCAACAAGAAGTATAAGAACTGATATTGTGATTTCAACCTTAATTTCTCAACATGATTTAAGTAACATTCATCATATTATGAAACTTGCAAAAGAGGTATAATCAACTCATTCAATTTCTTTTCAATTCACTATTCGTTTAAGCATGCAATTGTCATCAAAACTCAATTCACAAGTGGTGATTATCATAGAAATCATCTCTATCCTTAGAAGCACAAAATTTTCAAAATTTTTCAATTTTTATGGGTTTTTCAAACTCTTTTTCATGCAATGCAATAATGAAACGTGTAACAATATAATGAAACATGCAAGATAGTCTCAATAGAAGCAATCAACGTGAGTAAGAGTTATTACAGACGATTAGTCACACCCCACCCCATACTTGGAACAAACATTGTCCCTAATGTTCAAAGAAAAGAAAAAGAAGAAAAGAAAGAAAGAAAAAGAACTCACAAAATGGCGGTGGAGCGGCTAAAGCTGTCGGTCATCATCGTCATCACTGCGGTGGAGGTGGAAATGGAGAGAAGCTAGGATCGTAGTACCGCCCGAACTGCTAGCGGTAAACATCCCTCATCATATGGTCAAGGTCGTCCATACGTGCATCTCTAGTGTCAGCTCGAATCTCCAAAGCTCCCACCCTATCAGAAAGATCGGTGGCCCACTCCGGAAACTGCTCATACCAGCCAGGCGGCTGGCTGTACCATGCCGGTGCATCTGACGGTGCTGGTGCTGGTGGTGCCTGTGTAGACCATGGTGGTGGAGCTCCGTACCACGCAGGAGGGGTCTCCATCCAAGTGGGCCTCTCGCTCACGCTGGCGCGGCGAGAAGAAGATCCTGAAGCTCTAGCTGGACGTGGAGAACGTCTAGGCATGTCAGGAGCTGCGTCCGGCTGATCCGGAAATGTGCCAAAATCCTGCTCAGCTCCTCCTCCTCCTCCCTCATACTCATCTCTCATCTCCTCCTCCTCAACTACAGGTGGTGGTGGGACATATGGAGGGGCTGCAATCCTGTTCGCATGTATAGCAGCGAACGTCTCCTTCCAGTTATGGCATCCAGCCATAATGGAATACTCTGGGAGCCACTCAATGCCTCTCCTCGTCCTGCTCTCCCATGGCATAGCAGCATAAGGTAGACCTCTATGGGTAGGGAAGATGAGGCCTCTAGTCATAAGGGCCTGGAGTCCTAGGGGTACAGCAAGAATGCGTGTGCAGGCGGAGAAATCTACCCCTAATGTCCTAGCAAGGTGGGTGACTATCCCACCATATCCAATGTTGTCAGCCCTCTTATTCTTTAGCTTGCTCATGGTAACAGCTAAGAGGGTGGCGCAGTCAGCAGGTCGTCCATATAACATGGAGTAGAGAAGAAAGAGCTCATCCGTCTTGATCTTCTGAGGTGTCTCCGTCCTAGGGAAGAGACACTCAGAAAGTACCCGGTGAGCAATCTTCAAGGCTAAGTGATACATCAACTTAGCCTTGGTGTCAGCCGGCTGCCAGCGGTCCTCGCTGGCATAGATCATAGCGACCTCTTCCCAGAAATCCTTGGCGTACACGCCGCTGGGGAAACGACCATTGAAGATCTCATGGAACCCAAAGAAGGCTCCAAACTCCCGGATGGAGAAATCATAGTTTCTTTCCATCAGCCGGAAAGAAACTGTCCTATCAACATGGTTGTGCTCAAAAGAGGTCACAACCTCTCTCGTGATCTCCTCATATGCGTCTTCTCGGATAGCCGAAAAGACGACAAGACCGGCTCTATCTGAGAGCCAAGTAAGGTCCCCTATGACATGTAGAGGAGCTAAATCCTCCAACAGTAGGTACCTAGGTCCTATAACAGCCCTCTTATGGATCTCTCTAAGGCGTCGAGATGATCCTCGTGAATGGTAGGGACTCTAGGGTGAGGTGGTGATGGTGATGAAGGTGATGATGGAGGTGAAGGGGATGAAGGTGGTGGTGCTCTAGAGGAGGAAGAGGAAGAGGGGGTTGCCCTTCCTCTTTTTACTCTTATCTTTGTCTTTGTTCTTATCCTTATCCCTCCTGGACACTCTCCTTACAAAATCCATTTTCTGGCAGAAACCACGGTCTGTTCTTGGTGTTCCACGGCCGTGGAAGTTACAGAGACCGTGGTTTGTCTCGACTTTTCTCAAAACTCAGCAATCAATCACCAAACTCAGCAATCAATCAGTCCTAGACTAATTTCTTCCAATTCCAATCAATTCTCCTACAAATTCTATCAAAATTAAGGCCGAATCGACAAAGATAGAGAAGAGCGAAAAAACCTAGGTTTCGGATTTTAAAATCCGAGTTCTGCTTTCCTTGGTGATTTGCCGCTCGAATCATTGCTTGGATCTCGTTGGTGGTTGGATTTGCTTCAGTTTGGGTCAAAGAATCGCTAAAAACGATTAACGAACGAAGAATTGAGGTGAGGGGCGTGGAATCGGCATTTTTGGGCGTAATTTGGGTTTTGTGTGTTGTGTTTTTGTGAAGAACGTGGTTTATATAGTGGTCGTCAAAATTTTTGAAAACCACGGTCTATCGGGGGGTTTCACAGCCGTGGAAATGTACGGAACCGTGGTTTTTGTGATTTTTTAAAGGCTTTTGGAAATTACAGTCACTGTAGTTGTCACGGCCGTGGTTTAGGCCGTGGAACTCTCTGTAATGCTCCAAAGTCCAAGTTTCGTCACTTTTCTTCAAACATGCTCTTCCCCTTTCCTTTTCCACTGTTCCTACATCCAAAAACACGAACATACCGGAAGGAATCGAAGGCAAAACAAAGCAAAAACGTCTAAACTAAGCTAAACTATGAATCGAAAACAAAAACGTAAATGCAATACCTTGGGTTGCCTCCCAAGAAGCGCTTTGTTTAAGGTCCGTAGCTAGACCAAATTCGCACTTATTCGAGTGCGGTAGGCGCGAACTCTTCAGCTTGGAGTTCCGACGTATACTTCTTGAGTCGTTGACCGTTCACCTTAAAGCTTCCGCCCGCTTCACCCCATACTTCAACTGCACCATGGGGAAAAATGCGTTTGATAAGAAAAGGTCCGGTCCAACGAGATTTAAGCTTACCTGGAAAGAGACGAAGCCTTGAATTGAAGAGGAGAACTTGATCTCCTTCTTTGAAGTCCTTTGGAATGATATGTTTATCATGCCAACGTTTTGCTCTCTCCTTATAGATCTTGGCGTTTTCATAAGCGTTCAAGCGGAGTTCTTCAAGCTCATTAAGGTCCAAGAGACGCTTCTCTCCCGCTTCCTTCATGCTGAAATTCAACCACTTGATGGCCCAAAACGCCTTGTGCTCTAACTCTACCGGTAAGTGGCAAGACTTTCCATACACAAGGTTGTATGGTGTAGTTCCTATGGGAGTCTTGTACGCAGTCCGGTACGCCCACAATGCATCATCAAGCTTCAAGGACCAATCCTTCCTAGTCCTTGAAACCGTCTTTTCTAGGATTCCTTTGATCTCCTGGTTTGAGATTGATAACACGATTTATGACTTAGGATTAGGTAATCATTTAGATAGAATTTTCACTCATTCACGCACGTTTTGGCATTGGTTCATGACGTCTTCGCTCAATTCATGCACATTTCTAGAAAAGATGTCTACACCACCTTTTATCGGTTTTGTAGGTAATTCGGGGATCTATTGGACGTTAATCGATACATTTGAGGGCCAAGCCTCATGATGGTACACATCCAAAGCTTTGGAGGAGCATAATTGGAGCAACAAAGGACACAAAGACCACTATTGGTGCAAGCAATGGAGCAACTCATGGCTAGACGATCACAGCATGCTTCTGTTGAAGAAAATCGACCTACACCCAGGAAAATCGGCCGATTTTTTCCTCTGGGTCGATTTTTAGGCCTTTGACAGCTTAAAGCCACGTGTCCCACGATCTCTTGTCCGTCCTTGCTCTTGGTGGAGAATATAAGTGGTCCTGCAGGTGGTTGCTGGGCATCTCTCCTCTCCCCCACTCTCATTCACAGCTCATCAATTTTGGTAGGAAGATTGGAGGAGAAGAAAAGCTCTCAAAGGTTGAAGGAAGAAGAAGAACACCATTCTAAGAGTCTAGAGGGATTTTGAGTGATTTTGTAGTCTTAGATTGAAGAATTAATTGCAAGGATTGTTAAGAACGTTTTGAATCTTCATTTTAGAGTTTGTAAGTCTTGCTACAACTTGGATTTGGCTGAGATTTATTGATTTTGCTTACTCATCTTTCATTATCCATCTATGAACACCATGAATGCTTGTTTGATGATTTCGGATCTTGATATGCATATTATTGGCTAGTTTATTGTGATTCTAGAGTGATGGATTGATGGTTATGGCTTGGGTGATGATAGGATGGACTTATATGTTAGTTTAGGATGATTTGTATGCACGAAACCCATTCCAGAGACAAAAATCGACCTGTTCTTCATCTAGATCGTCCGATTATTGTATGATCCACCCGATTTTCTTCTCTGTTGTTCTTTAATTGATGAATCTGCATGCTAGGGTCTTTGTTTGTTAAATCCTAGTGTTTGTCAAGCCTAATTTAGCTTAGTATCACCTAATGCTACCAATCTAAGTGAGGGAAGAGATCTACCCGATGATTTCCGACCTTAGATACCTAAGATGATGAATGCTAGGTAGTAGTGAGCCTCATAAGCCGCTATTGGATCGAGTGTGCTAGGATTATTGCTTGAGATTTCCCTATTCCGAGACTTACCCGGTAAGGAGAGGGTTACCCTTAAGTAGCATCTAGTTTGTGCGGAATTCCTTACTCTAACCCCTTGAGACCTACCCGGTAATAGGAGTTTGATGCGGGATTAGTGAAGTGAGAGACTTACCCGGTAATCGCTTCCATTAGTGAACATTCTTTCCCAAACACCGCAGCTTGTCCTTAGAATCCTTAGAACCTTGAGTCCAATGCCATAACCGGAAATCTTGACCTCTAGAATCTACTTTTCTCTCTTGATCATTATTCTTGTGCTTTGTGTTACCTACTTGTTTGCTAGCTTCATTTGTTAAGTTGTTTTATTACCTTGCTTGACTTGTGATCTTTGTTTGATCACCATAAAAACCAACAAAAACATTGCGTTTTCCATTTTCTTTGCTCCTCATCTTATCTTAGTCTAGATTCACACTATCTTTGATCATCGTTTGACTCGATTTCACCTTAGTCTTTGTGTTCGACCTCGGAATACTTTCCTTCCTACATAACGATCCGTACACTGCGGGTTTCGCTAGGTAGTTTAGGAGATTAGATCGAGTTTATAAATGTAAAGCTTTTTGTGCTATTTCCTAGCGTAACAGAGATCTCAACTTGTCCACTAGTTAGTGGATGATAAGGGGTGGCGATCTTGTGAGTAACCCCATACTTAGCTAGAAGAGCTTCAAAGCGCCGGGCAATGAAGTGAGAACCTCCATCACTAATGATTGTCCTTGGTGTCCCAAATCGTGGGAAGATGGTCTTGTTAAAGAACTTAACCATCGCCATGGCATCATTGGTGGGAGAGGCAATTGCTTCCACCCATCTAGAAACGTAATCCACTGCCAAGAGTATGTATTGGTTTCCACAAGATGATGGGAACGGTCCCATAAAGTCAACTCCCCAAACGTCAAAAATCTCCATCTCTTGGATGTTATTGAGAGGCATCTCATTCCTCCTAGAGATATTTCCTGTTCTTTGACAAGCATCGCAGCAGGAAACAAAGGTTTGCACATCTCTAAATAAAGTAGGCCAAAAGAATCCAGATTGCAATACCTTAGCGCTAGTTTTGTTTGAACTAGCGTGTCCTCCACATGGTAGTGAATGACAATGGCGGATGACACTTTGCATCTCATCTTCTGGCACACATCGCCGAATAATGCCATCCGGACCTCTCTTAAAGAGGAGAGGTTCATTCCAAAAGTATTCCCAAACATCCTTAAAGAACTTCTTTCTTTGTGCGTAGGATAATCCGGGCGGTATCTCTTGACAAACCAAATAGTTAACAAAGTCAGCAAACCATGGTTCGTTACCTTTGGAGATCACATCGATGCACTCCTCTATGATATGTAAGTGTTCATCCGGGAAGGAGTCATCTATAGGTATATGGTCGTCCTCTAGATGTGTTAGACGACTCAAATGATCCGCAACAGAATTTTCCGAACCCTTCTTGTCGCGGATCTCTAGATCGAATTCCTGCAGGAGAAGAATCCATCTAATTAGCCTTGGTTTCGCATCCTTCTTTACAAGGAGGTACCGGATCGCAGCATGATCCGTGTATACAATCACCTTTGCACCTACAAGATAAGAGCGAAATTTGTCAATAGCATAAACAATGGCTAAAAATTCCTTTTCCGTAGTGCCGTAGTTGAGCTGCGCTTCGTCTAGCGTCTTGCTAGCGTAGTAGATAACGTGGGTTCGCCCTTCCTTTCTTTGTCCACGAACAGCTCCTATAGCTACGTCACTAGCATCGCACATAACCTCAAAGGGAAGGCTCCAATCCGGAGGTTGGATGATAGGTGCTGAAATTAGAGCTTCCCGGATCATGTTAAACGCATCCAAGCATTCCTGCGAAAACTCAAAAACTGCATCCTTCATCAATAGATTAGTGAGCGGTTTTGATATTTTTGAGAAGTCTTTTATGAAGCGTCTATAAAATCCAGCATGTCCTAGAAAACTTCTTATCCCTTTCACCGAAGTTAGGGGAGGAAGCTTTTTTATGGTCTCTATTTTAGCTCTATCTACTTCAATCCCTCTACTAGAGATTAAGTGTCCTAATACAATTCCTTCCTTTACCATAAATTGACACTTCTCCCAATTAAGAACTAGGTTAGTGTCTTCACACCTTTGTAATACAAGAGCAAGGTTAGAAAGGCAATTGTCAAAAGAGGAACCGTATACGGAGAAGTCATCCATAAAGACCTCCATGATTTCCTCTATATATTCGGAGAAAATGGCCATCATGCACCTTTGAAAGGTGGCTGGGGCGTTGCAAAGCCCGAACGGCATCCTCCTATAAGCAAACGTACCCCATGGGCACGTGAACGTGGTCTTCTCTTGATCATCTGGGTGTATCGGAATCTGAAAGAAACCACTATAACCGTCAAGATAGCAAAAGTGCGAATGTTGTGCTAACCTTTCAAGCATTTGGTCGATGAATGGCAATGGGAAGTGATCCTTCCTTGTCGCATTGTTAAGCTTCCGGTAGTCTATGCACATCCGCCATCCTGTCACGGTTCGGGTAGGAATGAGTTCGTTATTCTTGTTGGTGATGACCGTCATTCCTCCCTTCTTCGAAACTACTTGTACCGGACTCACCCACTTTCTATCGGAGATAGGGTAGATGATACCTGCATCAAGAAGTTTAAAAATTTCCTTCTTGACAACCTCTTTCATGGTCGGATTTAACCGCCTTTGAGGTTGTCTTGAAGTTCTAAAGTCCTCTTCCATTAGGATTTTATGCATGCATAGGGAAGGTTTGATTCCTACTAAGTCTTCTATAGTATAACCTAAAGCTTTCCTATGTTTCCTAAGGACAACCATAAGCTTACTATGTTCATCTATGGTTAAATCGGAGCTAACAATTACTGGATAAGTAGAGTTAGGTCCTAGGAACGCGTACCTTAGATGTGTAGGAAGTTGTTTCAACTCCATAGCTGCAGGAGTTTCCAATGGCTCTTGAGGAGCTTCCGATACTTCCTTAGAAGTGTCTAAGGAAGTAGAAGATGTTGGAGAAGAATCAAGAAAAGTTGAAGAAGAGGCACGTCTACCTTCGTCCACGGCCAAAATTACGGTTCCTCTGCATCCTCCACGGCCGTGATTTTGGGCATGGAATGTAGTTACGGGTGCTCTATTTCCTCCACGGCCGTGTAACCCTCTGGAGTGAGCCACGCTTTGGTTGGTGAAATCCACGGCCGTGGAATATAGTGTATGGCCGTGGATTTTCACGTTTTCTGCCTCGTCGTGGAATTTCTCAAACTCCTCTTCACATACTTCTTCTTGTGCTTCTAAAGCTTCAATTGCCTCATTGCACTCTTCTTCTTCTCCTACATTCATTAGACTCATAGTAATAACCTTTTGCAAAGGATCTTTGAAGAGAATAACACTTACCTCCTCTCTAGACAACCCTTCTTCATCTTGGATATTGAATATATCCTCATCAAAGATTGGTTCCTTCACTAGAGTGGAAAAAACGAACTCTACCTTCTCTTCTCCTATGTCAAAGGCAAGTCTAGCATTCTTGCAATCGACTATGCAGCCGGAAGTTGCAAGAAACGGTCTTCCGAGAATGATCGGGACCGGACTATCTGCAGGAATGTCAAGCACAACAAAGTCAATGGGAACAAAGAATTTACCTAGCTTGACTGGGACGTCTTCTACAATACCGACGGGACGAGTGATGGATCGATCCGCCATGTACAACGTCATCTTCACCGGTTTAGGGTCGCCTAAACCGATCTTCCTACATAATGCAAGTGGTATGATGCTCACACTTGCTCCCAAGTCACATAATGCATCATATGTGACATCTCCCACTCCTATGGGAATACAAAATGACCCCAGATCCTTTAGCTTTGGGGGCATTTTCTCCTTCATGGTCTTGATGAGATCCGAAGAATCTGAACTCATCTTAACCTCTCCGAAATCTTCTAGCTTCCTCTTGTTGGAGAGGAGCTCCTTTAAGAACTTGCCATAAGCCGGCATACCTACAATAGCATCAATAAAAGGTATGTTAATATGCAATTTGCTCATGAGTTCTATGAACTTACCAAATTGTTTATCTAGACGCGCTCTTGCTCTAGATTGTGGGAACAGTAGGGGAGGTTTGTAAGCCGGAGGAGGAACGTAGACATCTTCCTTCTCCTTCCCCTTCTCTTTTTATTTCTCAACGGAGACTTCTACAAACTTGGGTTGCGGGTCGGTAGTTGTGACCCCGCTCCTAGTTGTGATTGCCATCACCCTTCCCTTTGGGTTGTCCTTCGTTTTTCCTGGAAGTTTCCCTTGATTCCTAGGAACTTCCTCCGCATGAGTAAACATTTGGTTTTCTAAAACCTTTTGGGCTTTATCAACCTTAGTTATGTGATCATCAACTTTGATGATGCGAGTCTCTAACCCTTGAAGCTTTCCCAAAATTGTCTCCAACATGGGATCGGGCTTCTCCTTCCTCGAAGTGCTTCCTCCATTAGATGTTTGCCCCTGGCTTTTCAAACGAGTAGAGGAAGAGGAAGGTGGAGTTAGTGAATTTGAATTGGAAGGATAAGAGTTACCGGAGTTTTGTTGATTGGAGCGCCAATTGTTGTTGTTTGAACCCCTATTGTTGTTCCAATTATTGTTCCGGTTGTTGTTGTTGCCGTTCCAATTATTCCGGTTGTTGTTCCGGTTGTTGTTGTTGTTGCGGTTTGTATTCTCACCACCGTTGTTGTTGTTGCCCAAGTAGCCAACATCTTTTCCTTGTTGCTTTGGAAAGTTGGTCTTGATAGCTTCCTTCAACTCTTTGATCTCATTGTTGAGGGAGAAAATTTGATTTTGAGCTTCATGTGTGAGCTTTGCTCCCTGCTCCACACGATTTCCCTCCACTTTCCGGTGAGAATACTTCTCTATGACCCTTGCTTGCTTCTCAATGAAGTCCCAAGCGTCATCTTCCCTCATGTCCATGAATGTACCACATGAGAGGGATTGGAGCTTGAATTGTGTCTCCACATCCAGCCCCTTATAGTATATCTCCAAAAGTGCAAGCTTGGATATGCCATGATGAGGGCAATCCAAGAGCAAATCCTGAAACCTTTCCCAAGATTGAAACAAACTTTTGTTAGATCTCATGGAAAATGCATTAATCTTACCTCTTAGCTCCGCCATTTTAGATGGCGGAAAGAACTTAGTGGGGAACTCCGCGGAAAGATCCTCCCATGTCTCAAGCTTCCCACTTGGAAGAGCTTGATACCAAGACAATGCTTTCCCCTTCAAGGAGAAGAAGAAAGGCTTGAGTTTGTAGCTGTTGGTAGTAGCGTTCTTCGGCCTCATCGTCTCCATCATACACTCAAAATTTTGTAGGTGTTGGTGTGGAGATTCAGCGCTTGTTCCGCCAAATTGGTTTTGGCGAACAAGAGTAATGACCTGCGGGTTGAAGCTAAACCCTTGTACATCGTCAGCATCGAAGTTCACACCTAAACGGCGTGGTTGCTGCGTTGGATCCATCCTTTGGCCAAGAGTTCTTGGCTCCTCATCCACGCGTTCGATCCTTGCGTTCCTAGGTGGAACACAACGATTTGCAACTGGTCGTGGGAAGAATGGATTCACATTGATCGTGGGATCAATTTCCTCTAGCGTTGGCATGGAGGAGTCGCTATCCTCATTAGATGAGTTGGCTCTAACCGATCTTCCCGGTCTCCTCCTTTTCTTTTTCTCCTTAAGGTTGTTTATTTCCAACCTCATTTGGAACATCATGTCCGTTAGATCATCAACCTTCATTTGGTGACGATCCGTCTCTTCTCTACGAGTTTTCTCACTCCATTGGAGTTGAGCTTCCTTCTCCGCTAATTCCGATTGGAGATTACGTTCTCTTTCTTCAGCCATTTTCTTTTCCTTACGCTTTCTCCTTAAAGTCCTCTCAAGGTCTTGATCAAGAGGTAAGAGGTCTTCGTTATTTCTAGACCTGCGCATGCACTTGAAAAGATATCAAATAACAAGGGAAGAGCTCCCAAGCTTGACAACCGAAAACCGAATTCGGCCTAAACCAAATCCCCGGCAACGGCGCCAAAAACTTGTTCGCCACTTAGCGTGCGTGCAAATAAGCTTTAAATTTATAAAACTAGAATCAAGCAAGCGAACCCGCAGTGTACGGATCGATATAGTTAAGCAAGAATTCCAAAGTATCGAACACAGGGATTTGGGGGGTTAAATCCAGTTATAAATCGTCAAGCAAGTAAATGTATGAGCTTTTGTAAATATTGGGAAAACAACAATCCTAAAGATCCAGGAATCCAGTTGTGGCAATCGATTCAAGATATACTAAAGAACTAAGGACAGAGTTAAGAGTTGCAAAGGTATACGAATGTAAGGTAATCGTACGATGAAGTTCCAAAAACCTTATATGACTCACCTAAAAGACACTCTCTATAAAGGTTGTTGAGGCTTCAATATAGAAAAGATCTAAAGGTAAGAATTAACGTCAAATACCCAAACTTGTAATCCAAGGATCAAGACTAACTAAATCGATCAAGGTTATGACACGCACAATCGAGGTAGAGGTTGTTGAGGCTTCACTACCACCTAGAAAAGGCAAGTCAAGACTAAGTTAAGGCAAATCTTTAACTTTGGATTAAAGTAAAAGCAAGTTCGTAAACTGACACAAAATTACGGGTAGTTCTTGAGTTCCACGGCCGTGGAAGCTCAAGAACAGACCGTGGATTAGGTTCGTCGGCGATTCTCTCTAACTCTTAAGGTCCAATCTGTTTACGATCGATCTATCATCATCTAAGCCACAACTATCAACCCTTCACCTTAGAATTGTTAAAGGGTTTTAGCCAACAACAGTCATATTGATATCAATTTCAAGGTTTAAAAGAATGAAAGATGAAAACTTCCGAAAACCTTCAATAACTTTCAAGTCAATCTCAAATCCACAAATCAAGAACAATAATGTCAATAGATTCGAAATAACACGAACAATCACGAATCTTAGATAAGAAGGAAGAACGGGATGTCAATCCGTTTTCTAATCAAACCTAAAGATGAAGCGTAACCTTCTTGCGAACAATCTTCCAAATCTTCCACTCTTCCGTCAATCCGGAAATCTCAATAGCAAAGCGCAAATCTCTCAATCACAATCTCCGCAAAGGCGCGAAATTAGGGTAAATCCAAGTGTAAGCGAAAGTGCGTCTAAGCGTAAGCGAAGGTGACGGAATCTCTCTTCGTCCGTCCTTTATAGTGTAAGATTAAATATAAGCCCGGCCCAATTGCGTAGAAGATCGTGGCTTAAAGTATGGCGTAAAAGATCGCCAAGATCACGGTCGTGGAAGGGTTCCACGACCGTAATTTAGAGCGTGGAAATTGGTCGCGGTTTGTTTCAATCCTTCCACGGCCGTAGAAGTTGCTGGAATGAACCACGCTTCCCTTGCCAAGGTTCCACGGCCGTGGTCTTAAACGTGGAATGTAGTACGGCCGTATTTTAGAGCGTGGTTTAGGGGTAAACCGTAATTCTTCCTTTCCTCGTGCTATTCTTCAAGTTAGCACCTTCCTTAGCTCCTAGAGATGTCCTCAATCCTTGGACATGCTCGATCAAACTCCATCCTTGCTCAATCCGTTCGGAAATAGCTCTTAATTGCCTACAATCAACATAAAGCTTGTGTAGATCTCTATTTCGACATTATAGACAAACTAGCTCACAATTGCATCAATGCTTAATCAATGACTATCAATATGGATGAAATACACTTAGAAAATGTGCCTAAAATATCACAATATTTCATGCTAACAATACACGGATCATGCTGCAATACGGTATCTCCTTGCAAAGAAGGATGCGAAGCCAAGGCTAATTAGATGGATTCTTCTCCTACAAGAATTCGATCTAGAGATCCGCGACAAGAAGGGTTCGGAAAATTCTGTTGCGGATCATTTGAGTCGTCTAACACATCTAGAAGACGACCATCTACCTATAGATGACTCCTTTCCGGACGAGCATTTACATATCATAGAGGAGTGCATCGATGTGATCGCCAAAGGTAACGAATCATGGTTTGCTGATTTTGTTAACTATTTGGTTTGTCAGGAATTACCGCCCGGATTATCCTACGCACAAAGAAAGAAGTTCTTTAAGGATGTTCGGGAATACTTTTGGAATGAACCTCTCCTCTTTAAGAGAGGTCCGGATGGCATTATTCGGCGATGTGTGCCGGAAGATGAGATGCAAAGTGTCATCTGCCATTGTCATTCACTACCTTGTGGAGGACACGCTAGTTCGAACAAGACTAGCGCTAAGGTATTGCAATCTGGATTCTTTTGGCCTACTCTATTTAAAGATATGCAAACCTTTGTTTCCTGCTGCGATGCTTGTCAAAGAACAGGAAATATATCTAGGAGGAATGAGATGCCTCTCAACAACATCCAAGAGGTGGAGATCCTTGACGTTTGGGGAGTAGACTTCATGGGACCTTTCCCATCATCTTGTGGTCACCAATACATACTCTTAGCGGTTGATTATGTTTCAAGATGGGTTGAAGCGATTGCCTCCCCCACCAATGATGCCATGGTAGTGGTTAAGTTCTTTAACAAGACCATCTTCCCACGATTTGGGACACCACGGACTATCATTAGTGATGGAGGCTCCCACTTCATTGTCCGGCGCTTTGAAGCTCTCTTAGCTAAGTATGGGGTGACTCACAAGATCGCCACCCCTTATCATCCACAAACTAGTGGACAAGTGGAGATCTCAAACCGGGAGATCAAAGGAATCCTAGAGAAGACGGTTTCAAGGACAAGGAAGGATTGGTCCTTGAAGCTAGATGATGCATTGTGGGCGTACCGGACTGCATATAAGACTCCCATCGGAACTACACCATACAACCTTGTGTATGGGAAGTCTTGTGATAGCATGAATTATAGTCTATATTTTGGGATTTGTTTGGACGTTTTATCTTTCATAATCTGCATGTTTGTGTGTATAATATGTGATTATATTACCATTTCATCTACCTTTGCGGGAATCGAGGTCTACACCGAGTTTTGCTGTAATCGTAGGTAAAATGGCACGTTTTGCATCAAAAAGGAGCAAAAGGAGTTATGGAGTCATTGGAGCTACATAAGGAACCATCCAGGAAGCATAGCCATGGATTAGAGATTCACTTTGGACCAGATTTGAGAGATTTCACATTCAGTTGTGACTCACCTCGGTTGACTACAGATTCACCTCGACCGAGGTGATCCAGAGAAGTCGACTCGACCGAGGCGAACACCTAGGACGCGGCGAGAATATTTTATTCTTGGCTGAGATCTTTTATCTTTGGAAAGAGATCTTATATTTTTGGGCTTGGCTCCTGGAAGGAAGAAGATATACTAGATCATATATTTTACCTATTTTTATGGGAAGACATCTTTCTAAGATATCTTATCTTTGGAGGGTTATTTTCCTATAAAAAGGGTCGGATTTCCCACAAATCCGGCATCGTGCATACATCCGCTATCAGCGCAAGATCGTGCTATACCATCGATCAGGGTTTATATGCAGCAACAGCCATATTCCAGTTGGGAGATTTGAAGAACCTTTTTGAAGGTTGAAGAAGGAAGATTGTAGCTTTTATAGCTTTTGGAGGTTTTCTTGTAAGATTATCTTAGATTCCCTTCCTTGTTGTCTTCCTTTGTTGGATTTCTATTCAAGGAACGCTTTGTTGTGATATTTGATTTAGTTATTGAAGTCTTTTCATTAAATTCTTCTTGTTCAAATATTCACCTTCTTCCCATATATTTGATTATTGCTTTCATGATGATGAGTGGCTAATTTCCTTGTGTGATTCTAGGGTGATTGGCTGAAGGTTGTGGGAAAAACAATGATAGAATAACCTTAGATTCCAGTAGGGCCTTGAAAGTTCGAGTCTTTAACCTTAACCCTAAGCATCTCGCTCAGTCGATGAACATCTCGGCCGGGGTGGAATTTGGCTGACCGAGGTGACTTATCTGATCCGAAACTGAGAGTTAAGTGTTAGAGTTTGCCAAATCCTATTCTTATTATACCCTTCCTGGTTCAATGCAAGCTTAGGATGAGACTTACCCGGTAATTCCTTAGTTTGTTTACCAACGATCATAAGTGTAGGTAATAAAGGTTTGTCCTTTATTGGGGTTTGAGTGTGCTTTCATCCCATCTTTGTGAGTTAGCCTGAGACTTACCCGGTAAAGGTTGATTCTATTCCCTTATATGGTGTGTTAGTTTGAGATTATAGTTCTTTATCTTAATTCCTTGAGACTTACCCGGTAATAGGAGTTACGGTTTAGGAACTTGTCTCAAGCTTTGGAGAACTTTGCAAAGTACATTCTCCTACTTCATTTGAATTCCCTATTAATATTTCTGAATTTTCAAGAAGGCACCAGAGAGTTGGAGGTCTCTTCCGAAAGAACCTCCTAAGATCAAGATGAAACCTCCCTTGAAACCGATAGAAGAAGATACCCCTTGGATTATAAGGAGTGGAGTTTGCAAACACTACACCGTTAAGGCGATGAAGTGTCTCTTGTTCAAGTATGGGGTCCCTCACATGCTAAGGACCATGTACCATCCCCAAGCTATAGATGGGGAAGCTGCTAGGATTCTCGAGAACTTGTTTTCTCGATCCAGGAAAGGATGGGACACGAGGCTAGATTATGTCCCATTGAAGTGCAGGAAATCTAGAAGGATTCCGGTGAGAATCAAACCGTACAAGCTTGTACGTGGGAGATCTTACCATTTGCCGGTGAAATTAGGAACCAGAACCTTTTTGGAAGAATTTTATGATGGATGTGATGAGCACTCCATGGTGTTCAAGGTACATTGAGTAATTCTATGGAGAAGGGTCCAGCTAGCGACCTTAAACCAAGCGCTTCTTGGGAGGCAACCCAAGGTATTGTTTTCTTCTCCCTTTTCTAGTTTAGTTTAGATAGTTGCTTTGTTTTTGTTTTCCAATAGACAACAACCAGGTATTCCAAAAGGAAGGATCACAACTCAGGAGCTACACTGGAAGAACAAAAATTTCGAGAAGTTGAGGGAACGAGCTTTACTGAGATACATCTCGGGTACTATCAGAACTCCTCGACCGAGATGTACTTCGCCGACCGAGATGGTCTTATCTGGGAGCTGTTTCTTACTTCTTCATGCAGTTTAGCTATGTTCGGTGAGTATCCTGTCCTTAGACTTATTTTGACCCACTGGGACAGTGTGTCCCAAGTATGGGGTGTTTATGTATTTGATTGACTTATGTGATGTATGACTCTACTTGATCAGATATTTATGCTTCAGTTTGCTTCTATGATTTTATCTGAGATTGCATGCATACACACAGGTTATTTGATTGAGAAAAGCGTCAAAACTGGACAGAAAAAAAAAATTTGACCTCGACCGGGATAGTTCTGTCCGACCGAGGTGTTTCACCTCGGTTGACCTAAGAACACCTCGACCGAGGTGGGTTAACTGAGAGTTTTTGAAAACGATTTTTGTGCTTCTTATCTGGATATGATCTCAGTGAAGATCTTGCTTACTGACTGGTTTTGAAATTCTTTATGTGTTTGAAAGGTTTTATAATATGTTTAAGTTGCTAAATGCTTTGTTTGAAATTATTGACTTGTTTAATACTTTGTTTTTATCCAAATTATGTTGAATTTGAAGGTTGACACCACATTATGAGTTCTCTCACTTTCTTCCTAGAAAGACCAAGGCAATTCATTCTTCTCTCTTCTTCTTCTTGATCATGCTTAGCCCCTCATATACATTTTGACTCCCTTTACCTATCCGGGAATTTGGAAGCAAGCGAAGTGGTGAAAGCAAGTGAAGTTAAAGTTGAGAAGTTGGCTGGAAGTAAAAGTGTTAGAAAGTAATCTTAGGTTTGGGGAAGTCAATCATGAAGATGAGTAACTCGGCACCATTCACATAGCCGGGTGTTTGTGTCTTGCCAAAGTCGGATTGAGCGATATTCCTAACGGGTCATGGTATGTGCATCAAGGGTTTGATGCATCTCGAGAAATTGATGATTGCGGATTTCCTAGGCTTCGGTTATTGTGCACCTCTGTCCATGCATCCCAAAAAGTAAAGTAAAAAGAAAAAGTGTGAAATAAGCAAAGCTTATTGGTGGAAGATTTTGCAAGTCAAAGTGAAAGTGAAGTTCATCCTTTTCCCGGATTCTAGCACCACATTACCTTACATACATCCCTACCCTACACGTTTCTTGACCTTTCTTTTGGGAAGCCCTTGAGACCTTGAGCTTGTTGATTGACTTAGTGGTTTAAACTGGATTATGCATGATTAATTTTGATAATTATGACTTATTATGCATTCTATGATTTTATGCAAAGATGAACAACTTTTCTATATTTATAAAATGTTTTGATCATATTTAGTTTTTAAGTTCCATGAAGTATTCTCTTAGAGTGATCTATGATTGTAGCACACCATAAAAATGTTTTTGAAAGACTTTTCATTGATTTTATTGACTTATAATCCATTCTATCTTGTCTTTTATATGCGGAACTTGCTTGGGGACAAGCAAGGGCTAAGTATGGGGTATTTTTATAGCATGAGTTATAGTCTATATTTTGGGGTTTGTTTGGACGTTTTATCTTTCATAATCTGCATGTTTGTGTGTATAATATGTGATTATATTACCATTTCATCTGCCTTTGCGGGAATCGAGGTCTACACCTAGTTTTGCTGTAATCGTAGATAAAATGGCACGTTTTGCATCAAAAAGGAGCAAAAGGAGTTATGGAGTCATTGGAGCTACATAAGGAACCATCCAGGAAGCATAGCCATGGATTAGAGATTCACTTTGGACCAGATTTGAGAGATTTCACATTCAGTTGTAACTCACCTCGGTTGACTACAGATTCACCTCGACCGAGGTGATCCAGAGAAGTCGACTCGACCGAGGCGAACACCTGGGACGCGGCGAGAATATTTTATTCTTGGCTGAGATCTTTTATCTTTGGGAAGAGATCTTATATTTTTGGGCTTGGCTCCTGGAAGGAAGAAGATATACGAGATCATATATTTTACCTATTTTTATGGGAAGAGATCTTTCTAAGATATCTTATCTTTGGAGGGTTATTTTCCTATAAAAAGGGTCGGATTTCCCACAAATCCGGCATCCTGCATACATCTGCTATCAGCCCAAGATCGTGCTATACCATCGATCAGGGTTTATATGCAGCAGCAGCCATACTCCAGTTGGGAGATTTGAAGAACCTTTTTGAAGGTTGAAGAAGGAAGATTGTAGCTTTTATAGCTTTTGGAGGTTTTCTTGTAAGATTATCTTAGATTCCCTTCCTTGTTGTCTTCCTTTGTTGGATTTCTATCCAATGAACGCTTTGTTGTGATATTTGATTCAGTTATTGAAGTCTTTTCATTAAATTCTTCTTGTTCAAATATTCACCTTCTTCCCATATATTTGATTATTGCTTTCATGATGATGAGTGGCTAATTTCCTTGTGTGATTCTAGGGTGATTGGCTGAAGGTTGTGGGAAAAACAATGATAGAATAACCTTAGATTCCAGTAGGACCTTTAAAGTTCAAGTCTTTAACCTTAACCCTAAGCATCTCGCTCAGTCGATGAACATCTCGGCCGGGGTGGAATTTGGCTGACCGAGGTGACTTATTTGATCCGAAACTGAGAGTTAAGTGTTAGAGTTTGCCAAATCCTATTCTTATTATACCCTTCCTGGTTCAATGCAAGCTTAGGATGAGACTTACCCGGTAATTCCTTAGTTTGTTTACCAACGATCATAAGTGTAGGTAATAAAGGTTTATCCTTTATTGGGGTTTGAGTGTGCTTTCATCCCATCTTTGTGAGTTAGCCTGAGACTTACCCGGTAAAGGTTGATTCTATTCCCTTATATGGTGTGTTAGTTTGAGATTATAGTTCTTTATCTTAATTCCTTGAGACTTACCCGGTAATAGGAGTTACGGTTTAGGATTAGTGAGTAGTGAGACTTACCCGGTGATCTATTCCACTTTAGTAACACCTTCCCCATGCAAAAATCTCAGCTTTGTCCGCTTATCTTTAGATCTTGAGTTGGAACCACAACTAAAATGCTTTAATCCCTAGAATTGCATGTTTCCTTTATTGACTTCTTAATCATCTTTGATTGTTTTAATTGTTTTGTGGTTAGTGATTGCTTAAGCATACCGTAATTGGACTTTGTTTCACTAAGTCCCTGTGATCGACCCCTGGAATTCCTTGTTTTTTACTACGATTGACCCGTACACTGCGGGTTCGCATCCTTATTTTAAGCTTATGTCTAGGGTTATAAATTTAAAGCTTTCACACACCGTTTGGAGCGAACATCTTGTCACTTACCGGTAGAGTTGGAGCACAAGGCGTTTTGGGCAATCAAGTGGTTGAACTTCAGCATGAAGGAAGCGGGAGAGAAGCGTCTCTTGGACCTAAACGAGCTTGAAGAACTTTGCTTGAACACCTACGAAAACGCCAAGATCTATAAAGAAAGAGTAAAGCGTTGGCATGATAAGCATATCATCCCAAAGGACTTCAAAGAAGGAGATCAAGTTCTCCTCTTCAATTCAAGGCTTCGTCTCTTTCCAGGTAAGCTTAAATCTCGTTGGACCGGACCTTTTCTAATCAAACGTATTTTTCCCCATGGTGCAGTTAAAGTATGGGGTGAAACGGGCGGAAGCTTTAAGGTGAACGGTCAACGACTCAAGAAGTATACACCGGAACTCCAAGCTGAAGAGTTCGCGCCCACCGCACTCGAATAAGTGTGAATATGGTCTAGCTACGGACCTTAAACAAAGCGCTTCTTGGGAGGCAACCCAAGGTATTGCATTCACATTTTTGTCTTTGATTCATAGTTTAGTTTAGTTTAGACGTTTTACTTTGTTTTGCCTTCGATTCCTTCAGGTATGTTCGTGTTTTTGGATGTAGGAACAGTGGAAAAGAAAGGGGAAAGGAAAAGTTTGAAGAAAATTGACGAAACTTGGACTTTGAGACATTACAGAGAGTTCCACGGCCAAAACCACGGCCGTGACAGCTACAGTGACCGTAATTTTCAAAAGCCTGAGAAAAATCACCAAAACCACGGTTCCGTATAATTCCACGGCCGTGGAACCCCCCCGATAGACCGTGATTTTCAAAAATTTTTACGGTCACTATATAAACCACGTTTCTTCACAAAACACACCACAAAATCCAAAACCACGCCCCAAATCGCCGATTCCACTCCCCATCTCTCAAATCCTCATTCGTTAATCGTTTTTGACGATTCTTTGGCCAAAACTGAAGCAAATCCAATCACCTACAAGATCCAAGCAACAATTCGAGCGGCAAATCACCGGAGAAGGCAGAATTCGGATTCCAAAATCCGAAAACCTAGGTTTTTGGTTCTTTCTCTCTCTTTGTCGATTTGGCTTCATTTTGCTAGTATTTTTAGGATAACTGATTGGAATTGGACTGAAATTAGTCTAGGGCTGCTTGTGGTTGAGATTGGTGAAATTCTGTTGAGTTTTGAGAAATCACGTGCCGAACCACGGTTCCTGGAGAAACCACGGCCGTGGAAACCTTAGAATAGACCATAGATTTTAACAGAATATGGATTTTGTGAGAAGAGTGTCCGGTAGAAATAAGAACAAGAAGAGGAAAGGAAACAATGCTTCCTCTTCTAGAGCACCACCCGTTGAGCCTCCATCACCTCCTTCATCACCATCACCACCTCCCCCTAGGATCCCCACTATCCATGAGGATCATTTAGATGCCTTAGAGAGGATTGAGGAGAGGACGGTCATAGGACCTAGATACTTACTGCTTGAGGAGTTAGAGCCTCTACATGTGATAGGGGACCTTACTTGGCTTTTGGATAGAGCCGGTTTAGTCATCTTCTCCACTATTCGGGAAGATGCTTATGAGGAGATCACTAGGGAGTTTGTGGTTTCCTTCGAGCACAGTCACGTAGACAGGACAGTTTCTTTCCGGCTGATGGAGAGAAACTATGATTTTTCGATTAGAGAGTTTAGAGCCTTCTTTGGGTTCCAGGAGACCTTTAATGGTCGATTCCCCAATGGCGTGTACGCCAAGGATTTTTGGGAGGAGATTGCGATGATTTACGCCAGTGAGGACCGCTGGCAGCCTGCTGATACCAAGGCTAGATTGATCTATCATTTAGCCTTGAAGATTGCTCATAGAGTGCTTTCTGAGTGTCTCTTCCCTAGGACGGAGACACCTCAGAAGATTAAGATGGATGAGCTGTTTTTGCTTTACAGTATGTTATATGGCAGGCCAGCTAACTGCGCCACCCTCTTAGCTGCTACCATGAGCAAGCTAAAGAATAAGAGGGCTGGCAACATTGGATACAGTGGGATGGTCACCCACCTTGCTAGACAGTTAGGGGTAGACTTCTCAGCTTGCACCCGCATCGCAGCTAGACCCCTAGGACTTCAGGCCCTCATGACTAGAGGCATCATCTTTCCCACATATAGAGGTCCACCATATGCTGCTATGCCTTGGGAGAGTAGGACTGGGAGAGGCATTGAGTGCCTCCCTGAGTATTCCATTATGGTTGGACGCCATAACTGGAAGGCGACGTTTGCTGCCATGCATGCGAACAAATTAGTAGCCCCTCCCTATGTTCCACCACCACCACCAGTTGTAGAGGAGGAGATGAGAGGGGATGACGTGTTTGAGGGAGAAGGAGCTGATCATGACTTTTGTACATTCCCGGATCAGCCGGATGCAGTTCCTGACCTTCCTAGATACTCTCCCCGCCCTACTAGAGCTTCAGGTTCTTCCTCTCGCCGTGCTAGTGTGAGCGAGAGGCCTACATGGATGGCGGATCCTCCTTCATGGTATAGCACTCAGTCGGATTGGATGGGAGCTCCACCGCCTTGGCACGCACAGCCACCACCTGCACCAGCACCTTCAGATGCACCGGCATGGTACAGCCAGCCGCCTGGTTGGTACGAGCAGTTGCCAGAGTGGGCTACCGACCTTTCCGGTAGGGTCGGAGCTTTGGAGATCCGTGCAGATGCTAGGGATGCACGAGCCGACGATCTTGACCACATGATGAGAGATGTTTACCGCCAACAGTTCGGGCGGCACTATGATCCCAGCTTCTCCCCGTTTCCACCACCGCCTCCACCTCAGTGATGACTTTGATGATCGACCGTTTTAGCCGCTCCACCACCATTTTGTGAGTTCTTTTTCTTTCTTTCTTTTCTTCTTTTTTTCTTTTTGAACATTAGGGACAATGTTTGTTCCAAGTATGGGGTGGGGTGTGACTAATAGTTTATAATAACTCTTACTCACTTTGTATGCTTTTATCGAGACTACCTTGCATGTTCATTCTATTGTTACACGTTTCATTATTGCATTGCATGAAAAAGAGTTTGAAAAACCCATAAAAATTGCAAAAATTTTGAAAATTTTGTGCTTCTAAGGATAGAGATGATTTCTATGATAATCACTACTTGTGAATTGAGTTTTGATGACAATCGCATGCTTAAACAAATAGTGAATTGAAAAGAAATTGAAGGAGTTGATTATTCCTCTTTTGCAAGTTTCATAATGTGATGAATGTTACTTAAATCATGTTGAGAAATCAAGGTTGAAATCACATGATGAGTTCTTATGCTTCTTTTTGAGATTATTAAGGCACTTCGATTTTCTTTCTTCTTCCTTTGATCATTTAGCCCCTCAATGAAATAATGACCTCCTTTACCTATCCGGGAATTTAGAGGAGTTGATATTTGGCATGTTTGATGTGGGAGGGCCATGAAAGCAATATTTTGCATTCAAAAGAATAGAAAGAAATTATAGGTTTGGGGAAGTCAATCATGATGATGAGTAACTCGGCACTATTCACATAGTCGGGTCTTTGTGTCTTGCCAAAGTCGGATTGAGCGATATTCCTAGCGGATTATGGTATGTGCATCAAGGGTTTGAGGCATCTCGTAAAAATGAGAAACGCCAATCTCCTAGGCTTTGGTTTTTGTGCACCTCTATCCATAACTCCAAAAGTAAAGTCGAAAAATGAATTGAAAAGAAGAGAGCGAAGCTCTAAGTTGAAAGTGTTGCGGAAACCGCAAGAGAAAAAGAAAAGAGTTAGTTATCCACTTTCCCGGATTCATGCACCACATTCCTTAAAGTTTTCCTTCCCTTTCCGCATTCTAGACCTTGTTTGAAAGTCCTTAAGATCAAGAGAATGATATATGACTTGGTGATCTAAATTGAAGTTTCTTATGATTGATTTTGATAATGTTTGAAGGTTATGATGTTTACATGGAAGTTTGATTAATTCATGAGCTTTCTTTACTCTTTACTCTTTGATTATGTGTATGAAAGTCCTATAAACGAATGAAGCAAGATTTGAGAATGATCTATTGACTAGGAAGCACATTCATCTAAAAGAAGTTTTGCTTTGAGAGTGTACACATATTTCATCCTAACTTGAGTTTTAAAGTTTTTGAAAGACCTTGCTTGGGGACAAGCAAGTGGCAAGTATGGGGTTATTTGTTAGCATGAAATATTGTGATATTTTAGGCACGTTTTCTAAGTGTATTTCATCCATATTGGTATTCATTGATAAAGCATTGAAGCAATTGTGAGTTAGTTTATCTATATTGTCGATATAGAGGTCTACATAAGCTTTGTGTTGATTGTAGGCAATTAAGAGCTAAAACCGGACGAATCAAGGGAGAATGGAGATGGATTGAGCATGTCCAAGAATTGAGGACATCACTAGGAGCTAAGGAAGATGCTAGGATGAAGAATGGCACAAGACAAAGGTTGAATCCGCCAATGATGAAAGTGGTCAAGAAGGAGGTATTGAAACTCCTCCAAGCGGTCATGATTTTCCCCATCTCGGATAGTAAGTGGGTTAGACCAACCCAAGTGGTTCCAAAGAAGGGGGCATCACCATGTTGGAGAATCAATACAGAGAGATGGTCCAAGCAAGACATAAACCGGTTGGAGAGTTTGCACTGACTATCGCAAACTTAACACGGTAACTCGTAAAGACCACTTTCCTTTATCTTTTATTGATCAAATGTTGGAACGTCTTGCAGGTCATCCCTACTATTGCTTTTTAGACAGATATTCGGGTAATTTCCAAATAGCCATTGCTCCGGAGGACCCGGAAAAAACCGCTTTCACATGTTCATTTGGCACTTTTGCATACCGCAGAATGCCATTTAGACTTTGCAATGCACCCGGCACCTTCCAACGGTGCATGATAAGTATTTTTCTGAATACATAGAAAACTTTATTGAAGTTTTTATGGATGATTTCACCGTCCATGGAATTATTTTTGATGCATGCCTAGGACATTTAAAACTTGTTCTTGAAAAATGTGTAGAAACTAATTTACTTCTTAATTCGGAAAAATGTCATTTCATGGTTGAACAAGGAATAGTGCTAGGATATGTGATATCCTCAAAAGTGATAGAAGTAGATAAGGCAAAAGTTGATATTATTCAAAGTTTACCTTACCCTACTACGTGTGTGAAATCCGTTCTTTCCTAGGTCATGCAGGTTTTTATCGGCGATTCATCAAGGACTTCAAAGATCTCAGCGCCGTTGTGTGCGTTACTCAAGAAGGACACCACTTTCATAGTGGATGAGGATTGCAAGAAAGCTTTCGACACTTTGAAAGCATGCCTCACTAGTGCACCAATCATCCGGTCTCCGGATTGGGAGAAGCCATTTGAGATTATGTGTGACGCCAGCGATTATATTGTAGGAGTTGTCCTAGGACATAAGGATGGAAGATCATCGCATGTCATCCATTATGCATCCATGACGCTTAATGGAGCTCAAAGAAACTACTCCACCACCGAGAAGGAGATGCTAGCGGTGGTGCTTGCACTAGAGAAGTTTAGACAGTACCTCCTTGGAGTAAAGGTAATCGTATTCACTGACCATGCAACTCTTAGGTATCTCATGGCGAAGAAGGAAGCAAAGCCAAGGTTGATTCGGTGGGTGCTCCTTCTAAGCGAGCTTAACTTGGAGATACAGGACAAGAAGGACGCTGAGAACCTTGTGGCCGATCATTTGAGCAGGCTGGTAAAAGAGGAAGAAGATCCAGCCAAAGGAAGAGCCATAGTTGGAAGCTTTTCAGACGACACCTTCTACACAACCCTATGTTGTGTAACCGCCCTTGCGCATCCAGAGACCCGCCCCTACGGACAGCCGCCCTTGCGGCTCGAGCTAGGCGCCCCTGCGAATTACTCGATAAAGGTTTTGTTTAAACTTCAATCATTTAAGCCTTGGTTTGTTGACATTTTAAACTTCCTTGTTAGGGGTGAGTACCCTCCAGACTTCACCAAGGCACAGCGAGAGAAGGTGAAGGCCGAAGCAAGACACTACGTTTGGGACGATCCATACCTTTGGAAGCACTGTAGTGATCAGGTAATACGTCGTTGCATCCCGGACAATGAGGTACAATATGTCCTTACATTTTGTCATTCTGAAGCATGTGGGGGACATTTTGGGGCCAACAAAACTGCTAGGAAAGTTTTAGATGCGGGATTCTTTTGGCCACACATCTTTAGAGACGCTTTTGCATTTTGTAAGGTGTGTGATAGGTGTCAAAGAGTAGGTAACATCTCTAAGAGAAATGAAATGCCTCAATCTTCTCTTATGTTTTGCGAAATTTTTTATGTTTAAGATAGATTTCATGGGTCCTTTTCCTACTTCTTTTGGGCACACTTATATATTACTTGCGGTGGACTATGTTTCCAAGTAGGTGGAAGCAAAGGCCACCAAAACTGATGATTCTAAAGTGGTTGTAGCATTTCTTAAGGATATTATTTTTGCAAGGTTTGGAATCCCGAAGGCTTTGATAAGTGATAGGGGCACCCATTTTTGCAACAAGACAATAACCGCTCTCCTTAAGAAGTACCACGTCCACCAACGAGTGTCAACAGCTTACCATCCGCACACAAATGGTCAAGCGGAGGTGTCCAACCGGGAAATCAAAACCATTCTTGAAAAGACGGTTTCCCCCGGAAGGAAGGATTGGAGTTTAAGGCTTAATGACACTCTATGGGCTTACCGGATAGCATACAAGACTCCTACAGGGATGTCTCCATTCCGGCTTGTGTTCGGAAAAGGTTGCCACCTTCCGGTAGAGCTTGAACACAAGACATCGTGGGCGGTGAAAAAGTGCAACATGACAGTAGAGGAGGTAGGAGAGTTCCGGAAGCTCCGATTGTAAGAACTGGAGGAGTTGAGGCTCGATGCGTATGACCATGCCACTGTGTACAAAGAGAAGACAAAAGCGTCGCATGACCGGAACATTCTCCGGAAAGACTTCAAAGCGGGTAATAAAGTTCTCCTTTTTCAATCTCGTTTGAAGCTTTTTGCACGCAAGTTGCGCTCAAGGTGGACAGGTCCGTACGTGATAGCTGAAGTATATCCACATGGCGTTGTGGATCTTAATGATCCACAAACACACAAGATATTCAAGGTCAAAGGACAAAGGCTCAAGCCCTACCTTGAAGGAGTGAAGAATGACCCCATAGATGAAATGGTGTTGGAGGAGGCCCAAGCGGAGAAGTAGGATCCTTACGTCGAGCAAACGACGTAAAACAAAGGCGCTGCTCGGGAGGCAACCCGAGAGAATAAGAAGAGGAGCTTCTGTCAAGAAAACCGGCCATGCGGCCCCATGTCACCGCCCCTGCGGTGACAACCTTTCCCAGTGCCGCCCCCGGCGCTGGGTCTACGTATGATTTGTCTCTGTCACCACCCCGCGGTGACATCCCCACGTTCTTGTGGCGGCCACTCTTGACATGCAGCCCCAGTGCCGCCCCCGGTGCTTGGTCTGCGTCTCCCTCTTCCTTGTCACTGCCCCCGCGGTGACAAGCCCCCGCCCCTGCGGATTTACCCAGAAAAGATAAAAAAAAAATTAGAACTTCCAAAAAGGCCCTACACCTACCCCACCAACCCTACTCCCCTTCCTCACCTACCACTCATCTCTCCCGATCTCTCACTCTCACAAACCTACGCCCCTACGCCCCCAACCGACTCTCCACAACCACCTCTACAACGCCCCTGGGCCACCACTCCGACGCCCTTACCAAGCCCTCCAACGCACCTGTGCTGCCCTCCTCACTCTCTCAACCACCACCACTGTTAGCATGAAATATTGTGAGATTTTAGGCACATTTTCTAAGTGTATTTCATCCATATTGGTATTCATTGATAAAGCATTGAAGCAATTGTGAGTTAGTTTATCTATATTGTCGATATAGAGGTCTACATAAGCTTTGTGTTGATTGTAGGCAATTAAGAGCTAAAACCGGACGAATCAAGGGAGAATGGAGATGGATTGAGCATGTCCAAGAATTGAGGACATCACTAGGAGCTAAGGAAGATGCTAGGATGAAGAATGGCACAAGACAAAGGAGAATTACGAGCTACTTCTGTTCCACGCCCTAAAATACGGCCGTACTAGAGTCCACGCTCTAAACCACGGCCGTGGAACTTTGGCAACACAAGCGTGGAGCATTCCAAAGGGTTACACGGTCGTGGAAGTTGTGACAAACCGTGATGAATTTCCACGCTCTAAACCACGCTCTAAACCACGGGCGTGGAATCCCAAGGAACCGTGATTCTGGCGATCTTTTAACGTACAATTTGAAGCCATGATCTTTTACACAATGGGCTGGACTCACATTTTATCTTGCCCTATAAAAGGACGGGAAGAGAGAGATTTTGTCACCTTTGCTTAGACCTTCGCTTACGCTGATTGCACGTGCCTAGGGTTTCAAGTTGGACGTGTAGAGATTGCTATTCCGCAACGGAGATTTGCGAAGAGTTGAAGATTTGGAAGTTACGCTTTGTCCTTAGGTTTGATTAGAAGACGGATTGACATCCCGTTCTTCGTTCTTATCAAGGATTGTGATTGGTTTGTGTTATTCCAAATCTGCTTGTATCATTGTTCTTGTTTGTGGATTTGAGATTTGTTTGAGATTTATTCAAGGTTTTCGAAGGTTTTCAACTTTCATTCTTTTAAATCTTGAATTTGATATCAACATGATTGTTGTTGGCTAAAACCCTTTAGCAATTCTAAGGTGAAGGGTTGATAGTTGTGGCTTAGATGATGATAGATCGATCGTAAACAGATTGGACCCTGAGAGTTAGAGAGAATCGCCGACGTACCAAAATCACGGTGTGTTCTTGAGTTCCACGGCCGTGGAATCTCAAGATCCACCCGTAATTTCCCTCAGTTTACGAACCTTGCTTTTACTTTAATCCAAAGTTAAAGATTTGCTTTAACTTAGTCTTGGCTTGCCTTTTCTAGGTGGTAGTGAAGCCTCAACAACCTCTACCTCGATTTCGAGTGTCACAACCTTAATCGGTTTAGTTAGTCTTGATCCTTGGATTACAAGTTTGGGTATTTGACACTAATTCTTGACTTTAGATTCTTTCTATACTGAAGCCTCAACAACCTTTATAGAGAGTGTCTTTAGTTGAGTTACATAAAGCCTTGGAACTTCACCGTACATTGCTTTGCATTAGTATACCTTTGCAGCTCTTAACTCTGTCCTTATATCTTTAGTATATCTTGAATCGATTGCCACAGCTGGATTGTTGGATCTTTAGGATTGTTGTTTTCCCAATATTTACAAAGGTTCATACATTTACTTGCTTGACAATTCTATAACTGGATTTAACCCTCCAAATCCCTGTGTTCGATACTCTGGAATTCTTGCTTAACTATATCGATCCGTACACTGCGGGTTCGCTTGCTTGATTCTAGTTTTATAAATTTAAGACTTATTTGCACGCACGCTAAGTGGCGAACAACCACCCTCAAGCTCTCTAACCTAACCCTAAAACACTCCCCACCACCAACACTCACCTTCCACCACTCTTCACCACCACCGGCAACACTCTCCACTAGCTAGAAGCAGCCGGAAAGCACCCCAGCTCAACCATTAGTGAAGCTGTCACAAAATCGCCTTTGTGTTTTCTCCCGCCCCTGTGCCTGCAAGCTTCTGCCCCTGCGCCTCACCGCCCCTGCGGATCTCACAGTCGCCCCTACGGAAATAGAAATAGAGGGTTCGTCTTCTTTCTCTATTTTTGAGAATTCTAATTCATTTGCTTAAATTCCTTGCAAGAATGAAATCCCAGAGGAAGTACAAGATGTCCGACGTTGAGAAGACTCGTTACGGGATTGTGCAAGATCAGGTTGTGTATGCAACTCGGTTTTTGCACATTCTAACATTGGAGAAGTTGGGCATGTTAGAGAGCATGCAATCTTTCCTTACCAACGCTAGGCTCAGGGACTTTCTGAAGAAGAGTGCTCCCACATACCCCGAGCTCAACAGACAGTTCATTGCCACTTTCACCATGGAGAAGGAGGATCATGTTTGTGTTGGGCTTTTCTTCAAGTTCAATAAGAAGAAGTACACACTTGACTACCTCCAGCTGCAGGAGGCCTTTGGGGTGACTCTCAACCCCTCTAACAAGTGGTGGGAACCCATTCCGACACTGAAGTTGTGCGAGTTCTAGTAAGCTGCCGCCGGATCCGAGTTTCATGCCAGGGGTGAGTATAGCAACAAACTCACTCACCCTTGCTTGAGGATCCTCTCCAAGATCATCATGTGTGTCTTCTGTGGACACAAGGAGGAGAACAAGGTCACTCTTAAAGACCTTCCATTGATGTACACTTGCCTCCCGACGAGTGAGGCGGTGCTGGATTGGTCGTACCTCTTCCTTACCGCTTTGAAGCGGATTAGGAAGAACGAGCCAAGAGATATTGTTGGCGGTGGGGTGATCTCCTTGATCGCCGAGTAGGTGATGGACCTTTCTGACCTTGAGGATGGGATGGCGATCCCATTCTACACGGAAGGGTTGCTCTAGAGGTGCAAGCTCCTCAAGCGGGATGGGGAGAATCTTTGTTGGCTTTCTTTTGCAGATGGGAGCCACATCACCTACCTTCCACGGCCCTTACCTTTTGGAGATGAGCTCTCTGAGCTCTACATCCCGGATGATCCGTTTTTACCGAGGCGGCCTCAGGTGGCCATTGTGGGGAGACATGCTGTGAGCTCCAGACGGGCTCATTATGAGGACCACATGCTCATCCCGGACGATGAGGAGATGCCTACTGCAGCGGAGATGATGGTCCCGAACTTGGGAGCCTCCAGGCCCAAATGGCTGCCTTGCCCACTCAGCACCAAGCTTGGCAGACCGAGTATTAGCAGACCATGCTGGAGGAACAACAGACTTGGTAGTCCAGCTTTGCCACGTCTATGACCGCCCACTTTGACCGGCGCTAGGACGCTTGGCAGGTAGCCCAGCAGCAGCAGCTTGAGGCTCAGCAGTTGGCTTGGCAAGCCAACTTTGAGTCCACTATTGGAGGCCGGCTGACCGCTCAACAGGACCGCCTTAACGACATCTACCGCCGGCAGGAGCACTTCTTCAACCATTTCCCTTATCCGCCGGAGCAGGGTTTGGATGGTCCAGCCGGACCATCCCATTAGTAAGTATCATCTCTTTCCCTTCTCTACCATTAGTCCTTTGCTTTCATTTCTACTTTGAGGGCAAAGTATGCTTCAAGTATGGGGGAGGGAATACTATCTTGCATGTATAGTTTTTGAGTTGTTTGAGTTTGATGATTGTTTGAGTTTGTTTTAGCTGTAATTCAGTTTATTATTCAGTCATAAAAAAATAAATAAATAAAAAAGAGAAAAAGCCAAAGAAATTGAAAAAGGCATGAAAAAATCCTTGGATAAACCGAAAACCCGAAAGGGCGGTTTAGGCAAAAAGAAGGTAGTCCGACCAACACTAGGTTAGTGCAAAAATGGACTTAAGGGATGTAAGGAATTAGTGAGATCATCAAGAAAAGAAGAAGAGTGGCAAGGTGAAAACCCGAAAGGGCACCTTGGCAAATTGAGCGACACCGAGTATAGGTTCTCCTTCCGACGTTTGGAGGCATAAGAAAAGGAGTCATAAGGAGGTTGTCCGGGTAAGTCACTCTTGGAGCAATAAGGATGGTAGTTTTCTCACTTTATTCTCCCTTTCTCTCTTTTCCCTTCTTTCTTTCTTGGTTTGTCTCTTGTTTACATTATCTATGTCTCTGCACCATGCTTCCTGAGGCTTTTGAGTTCTGAACTGTTGTCATATGTGTTACTTGGGATGAGTAAAAGGTCTAAGTGTGGGGGAATTTGATAGGTAATGGAATCACTATCATTTAGGTTAGTTTTTAGAGTCTTTTCATTGTATTAAAGTCGGTTTGTGCTGCTAACTTCTTAATCCAAAATAAGAAGTCAAAAAGAAGCAAAAAGAGAAGTTAGAAGCACTTGGGAGTTGAAGATCATTCACGAAGACAAGTTTATGGTGCCACACCGCCCCCGCGGAGCAGTGTCACCGCCCATGCGGGTGACACTGCACTCCGGAACGCAACCTGCGCCTTCGCCAGCGCCCGGAACAAAGCTTGTCACCGCCCCTGCGTCACCCCTGGACCCCCCTGCGGTGACTCACCTGGAAGAAGCGAAGCCGGCGCCCCTGCGCCTCTACCTACGGACCAACCTGCGGAGCTGTGAAGTCGAAGAGCCCGTGTCACCGCCCCTACGGTGACATTGGGTCGCCCTTGAGGCTCGACATGAGAAGCGACAGAAAGATGAAGAGTTAGACGTTTGAAGAGCATTAAAGATCCGCCCTTGCGGAATTGCCAGGCCGCCCCTGCGACCATTAAGAACACCAAGCGTTTTGGCCTAAACCGCCCCTGCGGCCCTGAAGCCTGCACCCGCGGTTTAGCGTCAGAGACTTTACTTTGGCTATTTGCACCACCTTTATGGCATTAAAGGTGGCTGTTTAGGCCGGCCATTTACTCCCATTTAGTGCCAATTCTAGTATAAATAGGTCCATTGCTAGAATCATCCACCATTTTTCCCATTATTCTCTCTTTTTCCCTTACTTCCCTTGTGTAATGTGTTTCTAATCTCCTTGCTAAATTGGGTTGTTTTGAAGCTGCATTACTGCTTTGGTTGTAAATCTTTGTTAATATAAGTATTATGCAGTCATATGTTTTATATTCCTTGTACTTTAACTATCAATTGCATGTTTCTTACCACTTAGCCTGATCACCTTAGTGTCTAATTGCATGCAAAGAACTGGGATTAATTGATTTCGGGTTCGGGTCTTTAATCTAGTAGAAAACCTTTAGGTAAAAGCTGGTTGTGATTACTTAAAGGAAAAGGAATATAAGTATAAAGAAAAGTCTAACGGTTTTATTCTTCTCTTTATATCTCTTTGTCTTTGTTTGAAAGCTAACTTGTGACTTGTTCTTGTAGGTTTACGGAACATTAACATGTTAAGTTGTGTTGATGCCGGTTAGCTCAACACATATATATGATCAAGACGAGAACATTGCTGAAATACTTATAAAAAGAACCAACCAAAGTAGCATTGCATGCTAAGAATCAACCTAGTGTAGTCCTTTTCTCGTCAATTTATTCACATCTTTACTTGTTTCTTATGCTTTTGTCTTGTTATAAATCAATCCAACCCCCCC
>BSUD01000001.1:33422396-33455443 GCA_033239045.1 Fagopyrum esculentum | reverse complement strand
TTTATTGGTTACAATCTCAACAATTGAATTTAAATCAAAACATCAACTTAACTCTCTTGCGTTCGACCCTTACTTACACTATACATAAATTTATTAGTGTAACGTTAGGACTTTTACTTTGACCTAAGCTAAAATACAACGACCTAAGATTTTAGTTCTCGTTAGTTAGCCTGAGACTTACCCGGTAAAGGTTACTTCTATCCCCTTGGGTGGTGTGTTGGTTTGAGATTATAGTTCCTTTCCTTAGTACCCTGAGACTTACCCGGTGAGAGGATCTTTGGTTTGGGATAGTGAGTAGTGAGACTTACCGAGTGATCTATTCCCTCCTTAGAAACACCTTCCCTTTGTGAACGTCAGCTTTGTCCACGTTATCCTTTGAGATCTTGAGTCGAAACCACAACTAGATGTTTTGACCTCTAGAATCTGCATTTTCTTTATCTGATTATTACATCAGCTTTGATTCCTTTGCTTTGTTGCTTGTTTTTATTGACAACCTGAATTGCCGAGCTTTGTTTCACCACAGTCCCTGTGTTCGACCCTGGAGTATTTGTTGTTATTACAATTGATCCGTATACTGGGGGTTCGCATATTGTTTCAGGCTTATATTTTAGGTTATAAATTTAAAGCTATATTGTTCACCATACACACACGTCTGAGAGCAAACACTAAATTAAGATCATAATTCATGTCATCAAAGGTCTCACTATCGGCTATTCCAAACCAAAGAAACTTATCACCGGGTAAGTCTCAAAGCTTCAAGGGAAAGGAATGATAGTCTCAAACCAACCACTCAACCTAAGGAAATAGAATTAACTATCACCGGGTAAGTCTCAAGTTAACTCTCAAAGGCAAGAGGAAGACACACTCAAACCTAATAAAGGATGAACCTTTATTACCTAGAACTAATCATCTTTGGCAACCAAGCAGGAAATCACTAGGTAAGTCTCTTCCTAAGCTTGGATATAGGTTAGGTAGGTTCAAGAAGGCTAGGGTTTAGGCAATCTTTAACCAAAGCTTAAGGATAAAGCATGAAAGGTATGAAAGAGGAAATTTTGGTCAGATCTTGGTGGGATCTAGACCGAGATTCTCAAGAACAACCCGAGATTTGTCTCTACGAAGGTAAAAACACAACTCTCAGGGTTCAATCTGTTTGTAAAGGTCAGTCTATCATCATCTAAACCACAACCTTCAAACAATCACCCTATAATCGCAAGGATTTTAGCCAATAACACACATTATCAAATCAAGATATACATATATATATGTGTGTGTGTGTGAAATTAAGAACCGAAAGTAACCAATGAAACCAAAATAAAGGTAAGAAATATTTAGCAAGGTGTCTTCTATAATCATAAATTGAATCAAATCAATAACAAAAATCCGTTCTTGTGTTCTAAATCAAAGAAATCAAAAAGCTAAAATAGTCTCACAAAGAATCTCAATGTCTCTCTCAATCTCTGGTGTTGTCGTCGTACGGGTTGCCAATCCGTGTCCAAGCTGCGAAATCTACAATCCAAAGTGCTTCTCTTGTTGCCGTCTCCCGTAAAACTATTTGTCCATCTCGTTCTTGTAGCCTTCTAACTTATAGAATGAAGCTAGGGTTTAGAAGATTGCATTTTGGGCCAAAATATCAAAACCACAGCCAAGCCCGAAGAAAATCTCGGCCGATATTTATTGTTCTCAACCGAGATTTTTTCTCTGAGGCGTGTGATTTTTGGGATCTCCCTTATATCTCCCGAAACTTGATCTCATCCTTCTTTTAGGTTCCGGAATGCTCCCCATGTGGTCCACTCTGATCCATTGTCCTTGAATAATCCATTTCCACTCCAATTTACGTCAATCCACCTACAATTGTAATAAAACTTGTGTAGATCTCGATTCTAAAAAAATAGGTGAATACAAACCGTAATTGCCATGAATGTATGTCTATGCATGCAAAAGAAAGGGAAAAACTAGTTGCATTCGCATCTATACTAAGGTCATATTTCATGTCATCAGTTGTCTCCCATGAAACGCTTGTTTTTTGTCATTAGCTCGACCCATTTAGCTCACTTTGGTGGGAGTCCATTGATGTATTGAACAAACATGTAGCTTAGGTGGGAATCTTTCGATCTAGGGAAGTGTGATGGAAGATAATGAAGTCCTTTATGCCTTCAATGGCGGGATGAGTAACCGATCTCGTTGGTGTAGGAAAACGATCTCTTCCGAGGGGAAAGTGGAGTAGTGGAAGATAAATAGACATCATCCAACTGATAAGGTCGAGGATTAATTTATAGAGGGGAGGAAAGACTACAAGAATTAGTTGAAGATTGCGACACTTCAGCTTCGGGTGATAGAGGAGGGGAAATGTTTTATGAGACGGTCATTAGATGGCATAGCAAGCTGTTGCGACCCCGTCTCATCCCGGTCTCGTAGTTTTTCTTCTGGTTCAACGAATTTCACATGTAGTCTGGCCGTCTTTGCCCATCTACATGTCGTCCGGAAGCCGTCTAGAGATTTGAATTTTGGAATTTAATTATGGAATTATTTAATTTCGGGCCAAAAGACTTGGCGTCTCTACCAGTCTACATGCAACTTGTCTCAAGATACGGCATTTTGCTTTCCATTGCATTAATTAATTTAATCCCCTTTCATATTTTTCAAGGACGTTCTCTTGGACTTCGTATTTTTTCTTGCCTTCATTTCTTACTATTTCTGATGTTTTGTGGTGGTTAGAAGTCCGTCTTGGACTTCCTCAATATCCGCAACTTGAAATTCCAAGGCTTCATAATTCTCGAAGAGATTGGGAACAATTGTAGCTAATCCACGTACCGTGGCTTGTAGAACTTGTTGACCTTTTAGCCGCTACCCCATCATCAACTCCATGGGAGTCTTGCTAGGTGTTCGCTCCAAACGGTGTGTGCAAGCTTTAAATTTATAACCCTAGACTTAAGCTTAAAACAAGGATGCGAACCCGCAGTGTACGGGTCAATCGTAGTAAAAGCAAGAAAATTCCAGGGGTCGATCACAGGGACTCGGTGAAACAGAGTCAATACGGTATGCTAATGTCAATACTAACCACAAGAGCGATTAACACAATCAAAGATGAATAAGAAGTCAATCAAGCAAACATGCAATTCTAGGGATTAAAGCATCAAGTTGTGGTTCCAACTCAAGATCTAAAGATAAGCGGACAAAGCTGAGATTTTTGCGTGGGGAAGGCGTTGCTAAAGTGGAGTAGATCACCGGGTAAGTCTCACTACTCACTAATCCTAAACCGTAACTCCTATCACCGGGTAAGTCTCAAGGAATCAAGATAAAGAACTATAACCTCAAACTAACACACCATCTAAGGGAATAGAATCAACCTTTACCGGGTAAGTCTCAGGCTAACTCACAAAGATGGGATGGAAGCACACTCAAACCCCAATAAAGGATAAACCTTTATTACCTACACTTATGATCGTTGGTAAACAAACTAAGGAATTACCGGGTAAGTCTCATCCTAAGCTTGCATTGAACCAGGAAGGTGTAATAAGAATAGGATTTAGCAAACTCTAACACTTAACTTTCTGTTTTAGGTCGGATAAGTCACCTCGGTCAGAAGAATTCCACCCCGGCCGAGATGTTCATCAACCGAACGAGATGCTTAGGGTTAAGGTTAAAGACTCGAACTTTCAGGATCCTACTGGAATCTAAGATTATTCTATCATTGTTTTTCCCACAACCTTCAGCTAATCACCCTAGAATCACACAAGGAAATTAGCCACTCATCATCATAATGAAAGTATTAAAATATATGGGAAGAAGGTGAATATTTGAACAAAGAAGAATTTAATGAAAAGGCTTCAATAACTGAATCAAATATCACAACAAAGCGTTCCTTGGATAATAATCCAAAAAGACAAGACAACAATTGAGGGAATTGAAGACAATCTTACAAAACCCTTCAAAAAGCTATAAAAGCTATGGTCTTCAATCTTCCTTCAACCTTCAAAAAGGTTCTTCGAAAACTCCCAAATTGGAGTATACTGCGGCTGCTGCGTGTGTGGGGTGTGCTGCGTCGTATGCGAGATGTTGGATTTGTGGAAATCCAACCCTTTTTATAGGAAAATAAACCTCCAAAGATAATAAATCTTAAGAAGATATTATCCCATAAATATAGGTAAAATATATATCCTGCATATCTCCTTCCTTCCAGAAGCTCAGCCCAAAAATATAAGATCACTTTCCAATTTTAAAAGATCTCTTCCAAGAATAAAATATTCTCGCCGCGTCCTAGATATTCGCCTCGGTCGAGTCGGCGTCTCTGGATCGCCTCGGTCGAGGTAAATCAATGGTCAACCGAGGTGACTCACGATCAGAATGTGAAATCTCTCGAATCAGCTCCAAAGTGAATCTTCAATCCATGGCTATGCTCCCTGGATGTAGCTCCAAATGACTCATGACTCCTTTCCGCTCCTTTTTTATGCAAAACGTACCATATTACCTGCAATTACAACGAAACTAGGTGTAGACCTCGATTCTCGCAAAGGTAGATGAAATGGTAGTAAAATCACATAATGTACATACAATCATGCAGATTATGAAAGATAAAACGTCCAAACTAACCCCAAAAACTAGACTATAATTCATGCTATCAAAATACCCCATACTTAGCCCTTGCTTGTCCCCAAGCAAGTTCCTCACATAGAAGACAAGATAGAATGGATTATAAGTCAAGAAAATCAATGAAAAGTTTTTCAAAAATTATTTTATGGTGTGCAACTATCATAGATCACTCTAAGAGAGTACTTCCTGGAATTAAAAACTCAATATGCTCAAAACATTTTATAAATATAAGAAAGTTGTTCATCTTTGCATAAAATCATAGAATGCATAATAAACCATAATTATCAAAATTAATCATGTATAATCCAGTTTAAACCGCTAAGTCAATCAACAAGCTCAAGGTCTCAAGGGCTTCCCAAAAGAAAAGGTCAAGAAACGTGAAGGGTAGGGATGTATGTAAGGTAATGTGGTGCTAGAATCCGGGAAAAGGATGAACTTTACTTTCACTTTGACTTGCAACATCTTCCACCAATAAGTTTTGCTTATTTCACACTTTTTTCTTTTTCTTTACTTTTTGGGAATGCATGGACAGAGGTGCACAATAACCGAAGCCTAGGAAATCAGCAATCATCAATTTCTTGAGATGCATCAAACCCTTGATGCACATACCATGACCCGTTAGGAATATCGCTCAATCCGACTTTGGCAAGACACAAACACCCGGCTATGTGAATGGTGCCGAGTTACTCATCTTCATGATTGACTTCCCCAAACCTAAATTACTTTCTAACACTTCACTTCCAGCCCACTTTTCAACTTTAACTTGCTTTCACCACTTCGCTTGCTTCCAAATTCCCGGATAGGTAAAGGGAGGCAAAATGTATATGAGGGGTTAAGCATGATCAAGAAGAAGAAGAAAAGAACGAATTGCCTTGGTCTTTCCAAGAAGAAAGTGAGAGAACTTAACCTGCGGTGTCAACCTTCAAATTCAACATAATTTGGATAAAAACAAAGTATTAAACATGCCAATAATTTCAAACAAAGCATTTAGCAACTTAAATATATTATAAAACCTTTCAAACACATAAAGAATTTAAAACCAGTAAGTAATCAAAATCTTAACTGAGATCATATCCAAATAAGTAGCACAAAATCGTTTTCGAAAACTTTCTGTTACGCCACCTCGGTCGAGATGTTCTTGGTTCAACCGAGGTGAAACACCTCGTTTCGCCAGAATCTCCCCGGTCGAGGTCAAAAATTTTTTTTTTAAAACCAATTTTTTTTTTTTTTTACTCTTTTCGGTTCGGTTTCGACGTTTTTCTCAATCAAATAATCTGTAGGTATGCATGTAATATCAAATAATCATATAAAGGCAAGTGAAGCATAAATATGAAAATATCCGATAAATAAAATACATCATAAGTGTCGAATACATCAAAAGGTAGTCACATAGTCAAATAACAAACACCCCATACTTGAGACACACTGTCCCAGTGGGTATAATAAAAGTCTAAACAGGGGAACTCACCGGATAAAAGCCGAACTGCATAAAAATATAATAATAAAACCCTGCAGCTCCTCAGTAGTCCTGATCCGGCGGTGGTGGTGGTGGTACATAAGGATGCTGGGTCGGATCAAACGGATAGCCCATAGTCTGCTGGAACTGTAGCTCCATCATCCTACGCTGATAGTGCTGCCCCTCCAACATCTGCTGAGTCCAGCTGTCAAGGTGTCGGTGCTGGGCGGCAAATCTCTCATGGATATCCACTGTAAGGGCAGCATATGAGTCTATCATCTGATCTGTCAAGTCGTCGATCCGACGATGAGCCTCTGCATCTCTATGACGGCGTGTCCGACGCCTAGCAGATCTAGCAGGAGGTGCAGCAGGTGCAGGCTCAGTATCCTCCTCATCATCTAAATCAATAATAGGTGGCGCGCTCGTCCCAGCTGTATCTGTCCCTGTGTCCATCGGGACGCCACCTCCTCTCTCATCCACTGTCTCATCATCATCATCGTCCTCCTCCTCAGCCTCCTCCTCAGCCTCAGCAGGGGCAGCTGCTCCCTCTCTGTAATCCTCCATGAGTGGATCCCAAGCAGTCTGCCAGAAATGTGGATCGAAGACAGAGAACTGTGCAGACCATCTGATGCCCTGAGGTGCAGTCCGCTCCCAAGGCATGGCAACGTAGGGTGTAGTCAGTCCACGGGGAACTAGAATCCTCCGTGTAATCATCTCCTGCAATCCCAGCGGCTTCGGAGCCGCCGCCAACGTGCAAACGCTGAGGTCCATCCCGTGGTAAGTAGCGATGTGGGTGACTAGACCTCCACAGCAAATGTCTCCCTTCGCCTTGGCTTTGATCCTGTGCAGATCCTCTGCTAGGAGCAAGCCAAAGTCTGGGAAGCCTCCTGTAACCATGCAATAGAGGCTGAAGAGCTCACCCTGTCTGATCTTCTGGGGCGTCTCAGTACGCGCCAGAAGTGTCTCACTGAAGATCCTGTGGGCAAGTCTGAAGGCTGGGTGAAAGATGACCTTCTCCCTGGAATCTCCAGGGTGCCACCTGTCTGCGTGCGCAGTAATGTGGGCTATCTGTCCCCAGAACTCCCTAGCTATGGATCGGGAGGGGAAGTCTACAGCAGTGGGGTCAGGAAAGCCAAAGATCTCTCTCCAAATCTCTAAAGGAACTATGAAGTTCCGGTTCATCAACCGGTACTTCACAGAACGGTCTGTGGGGAGGTAGGAGAAGGAGCTAACAAACTCGAGTGTCGGCTCTAGGTAGGCTGGGGCTCGGATCTCAGTAAACTGATCCAGCCCGACAGTAGCTATCATCCTCCTAAGGTCAGCATCTAACCCTAGGCAGTCAAAAGCTGACACATCCAGAAATCGTGGTGCGATGACTGGACGGCCAGCTATCCTCTCATAGTCTACCCGGCATCTCTCGTGGATAACCGGGCGGTAAGGTCGGGATGAGGAAGGGGAAGGGGAAGGAGAGGATCTATCTCTAAGGGCTAGACGGCGATCTGAACTCATTTTCAAACACACTGTCAGACTACCTCGGTCGACTGACAAACACCAAGAATCACCTCGACCGAGGTGCAGATCGACTGGATCGAGGCGAAGACAGTTCGATTTCCTCTCTCTGAATTTCAGTTCTTTTCCCCCAAAAATCACTACCGATGCTTCCTAAGGGGTACTTATAGATTTCCTCAACAGAATCAAGGGCAACCAAAGCCCAATATGCAGTAAACGAACGAGTTAGGGTTTCGGTCGTTTTTACCTCGTTCCGGCCGATTCACTCGATTTTCTTGCAGATTCGTTGTTGCAATCGACTCCTCTATCCTTCAATCTCGGTTTGGAAGCAGAAAACGTCGAAAACGAGCAAGAATCGAGAGTGAGCGAAGTGGATCTGTCGCCGCGGTCGAAATGGGTAAAAAAATGTGAAAAGTAATTTTTCCCTTTTTATAATGTTACTGGATCTGCTGTCACCTCGGTCGAGATGGTCTCGACTGGACCGAGGTGGTCTGGACCGAGGCGGTTCTGCAGAAACCCTAGTCGCCTCGGTTGCTTCAAGAATCAACTCGGTCGAGATGCTCTGACAGTGACCGAGGTGCTTCTGTCTTCTCAGAATCTCGAACTTCTGTCCTTCAAGATGTGCTTCTTCCTGTTGTCTGTCCAGAACGCCAAAAACAAAGCAAAGCAAAGCAAAAACAAAAACTATCTAAGCTAGACTAGAAAACGGGAAAGAAAGCAATACCTTGGGTTGCCTCCCAAGAAGCGCTTGATTTAAGGTCGCTAGCTGGACCATAATGCGTCTCAAAGGAGGTGGGAGGTTCCCTCACCCCATACTTCACCTCTATCGTGGGGTGAAGTAAGTAGCTCCATCAAACGCTCCAACAAGTGTAAGTGCTCATCGGGGAATGAGTCGTCTATGGGTGGGTTATCCGTCTCGCGGGAAGATTCCGGTAGCCGGCTGAGGTGATCCGCAACGGAGT
Source organism: Fagopyrum esculentum (assembly GCA_033239045.1). Taxonomy (NCBI): domain Eukaryota; kingdom Viridiplantae; phylum Streptophyta; class Magnoliopsida; order Caryophyllales; family Polygonaceae; genus Fagopyrum; species Fagopyrum esculentum. Next base: position 33,446,926 of record BSUD01000001.1, on the reverse strand, counting down.
TCTCGGATCCCTTCTTATCGCGGATCTCTAGATCAAACTCTTGAAGCAGGAGAATCCATCGAATAAGGCGCGGCTTGGCATCCTTCTTCGCCAACAAGTAACGAATGGCCGCATGGTCGGTGTAGACAATGACTTTCGCCCCTACTAGGTAGGAACGAAACTTCTCGAAAGCATATACAACCGCCAATAACTCCTTCTCGGTGGTAGCGTAGTTGCGTTGTGCTTCATCTAGCGTCTTGCTAGCATAGTAGATGGCGGTGGTCCGTCCATCCTTCTTCTGTCCAAGCACCGCTCCTACGGCTACATCACTAGCGTCACACATGACCTCAAGGGGTAAGGTCCAATCAGGAGGCTGGATAATGGGAGCGGAGATCAACGCTTCCTTAATCCTGTAAAAAGCATCAAGACACTCCTGCGAAAACTCAAAAACAACATCTTTATTCAAGAGGTTTGTTAGAGGTTTAGAAATCTTGGAGAAGTCCTTGATGAATCTCCTGTAGAAACCTGCATGCCCGAGGAAACTCCTCACACCTTTAACAGAACAAGGAGGAGGGAGTTTCTCAATAGTCTCGATCTTAGCTCGATCGACCTCAATGCCTCGATTAGAAACGAGGTGTCCTAGCACAATGCCTTCATTAACCATAAAATGACACTTCTCCCAATTCAAAACAAGGTTAGTGTCTTCACATCTTTTAAGCACTAGAGAAAGGTTAGATAGGCAATCATCAAAAGAGGAACCATATACAGAAAAATCATCCATGAATACCTCCATGATCTCCTCTATGTACTCGGAAAAGATAGCCATCATGCATCGCTGGAAGGTAGCTGGTGCATTGCACAATCCAAATGGCATCCTCCGATAGGCAAACGTCCCCCATGGACAAGTGAAAGTGGTTTTCTCCTGATCATCCGGATGGATAGGGATCTGGAAGAATCCACTATAGCCGTCCAAGTAGCAAAAGTGTGAATGTTGGGCCAACCGTTCGAGCATTTGGTCAATGAAGGGAAGCGGAAAATGATCCTTCCGAGTCGCCGTGTTCAGCTTCCTATAGTCGATGCAAACTCTCCAGCCCGTAACGGTTCTTGTTGGGATCAACTCGTTGTTCTTATTCGTCACAACGGTCATCCCTCCTTTCTTCGGAACGACATGCACTGGGCTAACCCACTTGCTGTCCGAGATAGGATAAATAATACCTGCATCCAACAACTTAAGAACTTCCTTCTTCACAACCTCTTTCATGATCGGATTTAACCGTCTTTGAGGTTCCCGTGAAGTCTTATGATTATCTTCCATTAGAATTCTATGCATGCAGAAAGAAGGTTTAATGCCAATAAGATCATCCGTGGTGTAACCTATGGCTTTTCGATGCTTTCTCAGGACATGCATTAGCTTAGATAATTCAGAATCGGAGAGGGAAGCACTAGCAATAACGGGATAAGTAGAATCCGGCTCAAGAAAGATATACCTCAAGTGACTAGGGAGTTGTTTAAGCTCCACAACTGGGGGTGCTTTCTGAGAGGGATCTGTGCTTCCTCTTTCCAGTGGAGTGGTATCAGAAACTGGATTAAATGCAATCTCAGTTTGAATCGTCTCGCTGTCGACCTCGGTCGAGGCGCAAAGGCGTTGACCGAGGTGTTCTTCAGACGCCTCGCTCCGTCCAGAAAGTGCCTCGGTCGAGGTACTGCTACTGGAACCGAGACTGGAGATCTTCGTCTCCTGGACTAGCTTCTCAATTTTAGCTCCTGGATCCTCTTCCAGTGCCTTCAAGCTCCGTATATCTGCATCACAAGAAGCATCTATACCTTCCTCCATTAAACTGAAGCTAATAACTCTTTCGAGTGGATCGTTAATAAGGATAGAGCTCACCAATTCCCTTGATTCTTCTTCATCGTAGATGTTGAAGATATCATCAGTTAGTTGCTCCCCTTTCATGGCTGCAAGTAGCGCGAACTCCACCTCATCACCACCAACGTTGAATTTCAACTTGGCGTTCTTGCAATCCACATTGCAACCCGAAGTTGCTAGAAATGGTCTCCCGAGAATGATAGGAACAGGATAATCTGCGGGAATGTCAAGTACGACAAAATCTATAGGTAGATAGAAGTTACCTAACTTGACCGGAACGTCCTCCAAAATGCCCACGGGATGGGTGATGGAGCGATCCGCCATGTAAAGTCGAATCTTGACCGGCTTGGGCTCTCCAAGACCGATCTTAGTGCATAGCTCCAGTGGGATGATGCTCACGCTGGCTCCTAGATCGCAGAGGGCTTCACAAGTGACATCCCCAACTTGAATGGGAATGCAAAATGAGCCGGGATCTCTCAATTTAGGTGGCATCTTCTCCTTCATGATTTTGATTAGCTCCGAAGATTTAGACGTCATCCTAACTTCACCAACATCCTCCAGCTTCCTCTTCCTTGATAAGATCTCTTTTAAGAACTTCCCATAGGCGGGCATACCTAAAATAGCATCAAGGAAAGGAATATTAATATGTAGTTTATTCATCAAGTCAAGAAACTTACCGAAGTGCTTGTCTAGATGTGCTCTGGCTCTGGATTGAGGGAATGGAAGTGGTGGCTTATATGCAGGAGGTGGAACATAAGTTTTTGTCGTTCCTCCCACTTTCTGTTGCTCCGCCTCGGTTGGCATCTCGGTCGAGGTGTTCTTCGACTGGATCTGGACCGAGGTGGTCTGCGTCGAACGAGGTACTGGATCAGCAGTTTTAAGTCCACTCCTCGTCGTTATGGCCATGCACTGGCCCTTAGGGTTAGTTTCCGTCTTTGCTGGAAGCTTCCCTGGATCTCTTGGCGCTTCATTCGCCCTATTAGCAAGTTGTTGTTCAAGGGACTTTTGGGCCCTCGAAAATGAAGTCATAGAATTCTCCATAGCGTTAAGCTTGATCAAGATTGCTTCCAGAACTGCGTCTTTCTTTTCTGGCTGAGACGAACTTGATCCTTGCCCTTGGCTTTTCAATGGAGTAGAAGAAGAAGAAGGAGAAGAGAGGAAAGGATTAGAGGAATCATTAGAGTTGGAGTTTGAATAATTGTTACCGTGGTTTTGATTATTCGCCCTCCAGTTGTTGCTATTGGATCCTCTATTGTTGTTGTTGTAGTTGTTGTTTCGGGGTCCGTTGTTGTTGTTACGGTACCCGTTATTGTTGTTGTTGTTCCTTTGCCCTTGCTCTTCCTTCTTAGTTTGAGCCATCAAGAGCTCCTTCAATTGCTTCACATCATTCTTCAATGATGTGAGTTGATTGTTGTTGGGTTGAGTCTCTTGAAAGTTGACTCGTTTCACTCCACCTTCGGTTCCTTGGTGGGTATACTTCTCCATGTGCAAGGCTTGCTTCTCAATGAAGTCCCATGCATCATCAATTGCCATGTCCATGAAGGTACCGGCGGAGAGTAGTTGGAGATTGAACTGGGTGCTTCCGTCCAGTCCTTTGAAGTAGATCTCCAATAACTCGATCTTTGGAATCCCATGATGTGGGCAATCCAAAAGGATATCCTTGAACCGCTCCCAAGATTTGGACAAGCTCTCCTTGTCCTTCATGATGAAAGCATTGATCTTCCCTCTCATTTCAGCAGTCTTTGAGGGGGGAAAGAATTTGGTTAGGAATTCCGTAGTCATCTCCTCCCATGTGCTAATTTTTCCTGGAGGAAGAGATTGATACCAAGTAAGAGCTCTATCTTTTAAAGAAAAGTAAAAAGGTCTTAGCTTGTAGTTGTTATTTTCAATTCTAGAAGGTCGCAAGGTCTCCATCAAGATCTCATAATTTTGAAGATGTTGATGCGGCGACTCCTTCTCTAACCCTCCGAATTGGCATTGGCGAATCATGGCCAGAACTTGCGGTCGAAGTTCGTAGTAATGATCCGCTGGATCTCCTAGGTTCACCCCTGGACGCCTCAGCTGTTGATTAGGGTCCATCCTTTGACCTAGGGTTTGCGGGATTCCTGCAAGAAGAACATCTCGGACTAGTATCCGAAGTGGGAGTACATCGGCCGGGGCGTCAGGTACTGGATTCTGCATCGGTCGAGGATCAACAGGAGGATCTTCCCTCGGTCGAAGTAGAATCTGATCTCGTATGGCTGCAATCTCAGCTTCGATTGTCGCAGTCCTGGCACGATTCTCTTCTTTCTCTTGCCTTAGCTCTTCTTTACTGAGACGTAGCAGCTCCTGCGTCTCTCTCAATTGGGCCGCAAGATCGTGATCGTCTTGTTGGGCCATCTTCGCTTCTCTTAAGCGTCGCTTGTATGTCTTTTCTGGTTCGGGATCGTAAGGAACGATTACCTTCCCAGCGCGGGTTCTTCGCATGTACCTAAGAAAGAACCTGCAAAGATCGTCACTCAAGTAGAGTGGTTAGATGAAACGGGGCAAGCGCCCCAAGAGCAAACCGTACCGGCTCGGTCTAGACCAAGTCCCCGGCAACGGCGCCAAAAACTTGTTCGCTCCAAACGGTGTGTACAAGCTTTAAATTTATAACCCTAGACTTAAGCTTAAAACAAGGATGCGAACCCCCAGTGTACGGGTCAATCGTAGTAAAAGCAAGAAAATTCCAGGGGTCGATCACAGGGACTCGGTGAAACAGAGTCAATACGGTATGCTAATGTCAATACTAACCACAAGAGCGATTAACACAATCAAAGATGAATAAGAAGTCAATCAAGCAAACATGCAATTCTAGGGATTAAAGCATCAAGTTGTGGTTCCAACTCAAGATCTATAGATAAGCGGACAAAGCTGAGATTTTTGCGTGGGGAAGGCGTTGCTAAAGTGGAGTAGATCACCGGGTAAGTCTCACTACTCACTAATCCTAAACCGTAACTCCTATCACCGGGTAAGTCTCAAGGAATCAAGATAAAGAACTATAACCTCAAACTAACACACCATCTAAGGGAATAGAATCAACCTTTACCGGGTAAGTCTCAGGCTAACTCACAAAGATGGGATGGAAGCACACTCAAACCCCAATAAAGGATAAACCTTTATTACCTACACTTATGATCGTTGGTAAACAAACTAAGGAATTACCGGGTAAGTCTCATCCTAAGCTTGCATTGAACCAGGAAGGTGTAATAAGAATAGGATTTAGCAAACTCTAACACTTAACTTTCTGTTTTAGGTCGGATAAGTCACCTCGGTCAGAAGAATTCCACCCCGGCCGAGATGTTCATCAACCGAACGAGATGCTTAGGGTTAAGGTTAAAGACTCGAACTTTCAGGATCCTACTGGAATCTAAGATTATTCTATCATTGTTTTTCCCACAACCTTCAGCTAATCACCCTAGAATCACACAAGGAAATTAGCCACTCATCATCATAATGAAAGTATTAAAATATATGGGAAGAAGGTGAATATTTGAACAAAGAAGAATTTAATGAAAAGACTTCAATAACTGAATCAAATATCACAACAAAGCGTTCCTTGGATAATAATCCAAAAAGACAAGACAACAATTGAGGGAATTGAAGACAATCTTACAAAACCCTTCAAAAAGCTATAAAAGCTATGGTCTTCAATCTTCCTTCAACCTTCAAAAACTCCCAAATTGGAGTATACTGCGGCTGCTGCGTGTGTAAACCCTGATCGACGGTATAGCGTGATGTCGGAATTGTGGAAATCCAACCCTTTTTATAGGAAAATAAACCTCCAAAGATAATAAATCTTAAGAAGATATTATCCCATAAATATAGGTAAAATATATATTCTGCATATCTCCTTCCTTCCAGAAGCTCAGCCCAAAAATATAAGATCACTTTCCAATTTTAAAAGATCTCTTCCAAGAATAAAATATTCTCGCCGCGTCCTAGGTATTCGCCTCGGTCGAGTCGGCGTCCCTGGATCGCCTCGGTCGAGGTAAATCAATGGTCAACCGAGGTGACTCACGATCAGAATGTGAAATCTCTCGAATCAGCTCCAAAGTGAATCTTCAATCCATGGCTATGCTCCCTGGATGTAGCTCCAAATGACTCATGACTCCTTTCCGCTCCTTTTGTATGCAAAACGTACCATATTACCTGCAATTACAACGAAACTAGGTGTAGACCTCGATTCTCGCAAAGGTAGATGAAATGGTAGTAAAATCACATAATGTACATACAATCATGCAGATTATGAAAGATAAAACGTCCAAACTAACCCCAAAAACTAGACTATAATTCATGCTATCAAAATACCCCATACTTAGCCCTTGCTTGTCCCCAAGCAAGTTCCTCATATAAAAGATAAGATAGAATGGATTATAAGTCAAGAAAATCAATGAAAAAGTCTTTCAAAAACATTTTATGGTGTGCAACTACCATAGATCACTCTAAGAGAGTACTTCCTGGAATTTAAAAACTCAACATGATCAAAACATTTTATAAATATAGGAAAGTTGTTCATCTTTGCATAAAATCATAGAATGCATAATAAATCATAATTATCAAAATTAATCATGTATAATCCGATTTAAACCGCTAAGTCAATCAACAAGCTCAAGGTCTCAAGGGCTTCCCAAAAGAAAGGTCAAGAAACGTGTAGGGTAGGGATGCATGTAAGGTAATGTGGTGCTAGAATCCGGGAAAAGGATGAACTTCACTTTCACTTTGACTTGCAACATCTTCCACCAATAAGCTTTGCTTATTTCACACTTTTTTCTTTTTTACTTTACTTTTTGGGATGCATGGATAGAGGTGCACAATAACCGAAGCCTAGGAAATCCGCAATCATCAATTTCTTGAGATGCGTCAAACCCTTGATGCACATACCATGACCCGTTAGGAATATCGCTCAATCCAACTTTGGCAAGACACAAACACCCGGCTATGTGAATGGTGCCGAGTTACTCATCTTCATGATTGACTTCCCCAAACCTATTATTGCTTTCTAACACTTTCACTTTCAGCCACTTCTCAACTTTAACTCCACTTGCTTTCACCACTTCGCTTGCTTCCAAATTCCCGGATAGGTAAAGGGAGGCAAAATGTATATGAGGGGCTAAGCATGATCAAGAAGAAGAAGAAGAAGAGAATGAATTGCCTTGGTCTTTCCAAGAAGAACGTGAGAGAACTTATGCTGCGGTGTCAACCTTCAAATTCAACATAATTTGGATAAAAATAAGGTATTAAACATGCCAATAATTTCAAACAAAGCATTTAGCAACTTAAACATATCATAAAACATTTCAAACATATAAAGAATTTAAATCCAGTCGGTAAACAAAATCTTCACTGAGATCATATCCAGATAAGTAACACAAATCGTTTTCGAAAACTTTCTGTTAACCCACCTCGGTCGAGATGTTCTTGGTTCAACCGAGGTGAAACACCTCGTTTTGCCAGAACTGTCCCGGTCGAGGTCAAAAATTTTTTTAAATCCATTTTTTTTTTTTCGGTTTCGACGTTTTTCTCAATCAAATAACCTGTAAGTATGCATGCAATCTCAGATAAACATATAAATGCAGAATGAAGCATAAATATGAAAATATCCGATACATCATAAGTCGAATAATACATCATTGAACACCCCATACTTGGGACACACTGTCCCAGTGGGTCAAAATAAGTCTAAGGACAGGATACTCACCGAACATAGCTAAACTGCATGAAGAAGTAAGAAACAGCTCCTAGATAAGACCATCTCGGTTGGCGAAGCACATCTCGGTCGAGGCGTTCTGACAGTACCCGAGATGTATATCAATAAAGCTCGTTTTCTAAACTTCTCGAAATTTTGTTCTTCCAGTGTAGCTCCTGAACTGTGATCCTTCCTTTTGGAATACCTGGTTGTTGTCTAGAGGAAAACAAAAACAAAGCAACTATCTAATCTAAACTAGAAAAGGGAGAAGAAAGCAACACCTTGGGTTGCCTCCCAAGAAGCGCTTGATTTAAGGTCGCTAGCTGGACCCTTCTCCATAGAATTACTCAATGTACCTTGAACACCATGGAGTGCTCATCACATCCATCATAAAATTCTTCCAAAGAGGTTCCGGTTCCTAATTTCACCGGCAAATGGTAAGATCTCCCACGTACAAGCTTGTACGGTTTGATTCTCACCGGAATCCTTCTAGACTTCCTGCACTTCAATGGGACATAATCTAGCCTTGCGTCCCATCCTTTCCTTGATCGAGAAAATAGTTTCTCGAGAATCATAGCAGCTTCCCCATCTATAGCTTGGGGATGGTACAGGGTCCTGAGCATGCGAGGGACCCCATACTTGAACAAGAGATACTTCATCGACTTAGCGGTGTAGTGTTTGCAAACTCCACTCCTTATAATCCAAGGAGCTTCTTCTTCCAACAATTTCAAGGAAGACTTCATCTTGATTTTAGGAGGTTCTTTCGGAAGAGACCTCCAACTTTCCGGTGCATTCCTGAAAAATTCAGAAACTTTAATAGGGAGTTCAAATAAAGTAGGAGAATGTACCTTGTAAAGTTCTCCAAAGTTTGAGACGAGTTTCATGTTGGGTTGATAGTCCACACACGAAATCTCTCCCAGCTCAGCTGGCCTTTCCTCCACCTTGACCACAGTCTCAGTAATTTGGTCAGGGTTCGCTGCATCTTCCACTTCTGGTTTTGCAGATTCTTCTTCCATCTCGGTCGAGATCTCTTCCACCTCGGCCGAGGTCTCAACAGTCGGATCGGGATCCTCCACATCCTCCTCTTCCACAAAAACTTCAGGAGAAGCTTCCGGTCCGACCAGAGGAATGCTTGGAAAGTGTAACACTTCCTTATGCTCCTCTTCCGGCTTAGCATAGGATATGGTGCTTTCCTTGAGCTCCTCCACCTTCTTCATCAACTTTTCCAATCTTGATTCGAGAGAGTCTTCGAAAGGTTGCTCATAAATGTTTTTAGGGACATTCTTCTCATCCCATATCGCAAGTTCATGTTGAATGGCCTCTTCTCTTTCCCATTCATTGTTGAACCAATAGAAGGAGTACTTCTCCTCCAAGTATTCATAATGGTCCGCCCTAGCACTTTGTCTTGCTATCCAGGCTGGATCAAACATAGCCATCAGAAATCCTGAAAACTACAAAACTCATAGAAAGAGTGGTTAGATGAAACGGGGCAAGCGCCCCAAGAGCAAACCGTACCGGCTCGGTCTAGACCAAGTCCCCGGCAACGGCGCCAAAAACTTGTTCGCTCCAAACGGTGTGTACAAGCTTTAAATTTATAACCCTAGACTTAAGCTTAAAACAAGGATGCGAACCCCCAGTGTACGGGTCAATCGTAGTAAAAGCAAGAAAATTCCAGGGGTCGATCACAGGGACTCGGTGAAACAGAGTCAATACGGTATGCTAATGTCAATACTAACCACAAGAGCGATTAACACAATCAAAGATGAATAAGAAGTCAATCAAGCAAACATGCAATTCTAGGGATTAAAGCATCAAGTTGTGGTTCCAACTCAAGATCTATAGATAAGCGGACAAAGCTGAGATTTTTGCGTGGGGAAGGCGTTGCTAAAGTGGAGTAGATCACCGGGTAAGTCTCACTACTCACTAATCCTAAACCGTAACTCCTATCACCGGGTAAGTCTCAAGGAATCAAGATAAAGAACTATAACCTCAAACTAACACACCATCTAAGGGAATAGAATCAACCTTTACCGGGTAAGTCTCAGGCTAACTCACAAAGATGGGATGGAAGCACACTCAAACCCCAATAAAGGATAAACCTTTATTACCTACACTTATGATCGTTGGTAAACAAACTAAGGAATTACCGGGTAAGTCTCATCCTAAGCTTGCATTGAACCAGGAAGGTGTAATAAGAATAGGATTTAGCAAACTCTAACACTTAACTTTCTGTTTTAGGTCGGATAAGTCACCTCGGTCAGAAGAATTCCACCCCGGCCGAGATGTTCATCAACCGAACGAGATGCTTAGGGTTAAGGTTAAAGACTCGAACTTTCAGGATCCTACTGGAATCTAAGATTATTCTATCATTGTTTTTCCCACAACCTTCAGCTAATCACCCTAGAATCACACAAGGAAATTAGCCACTCATCATCATAATGAAAGTATTAAAATATATGGGAAGAAGGTGAATATTTGAACAAAGAAGAATTTAATGAAAAGGCTTCAATAACTGAATCAAATATCACAACAAAGCGTTCCTTGGATAATAATCCAAAAAGACAAGACAACAATTGAGGGAATTGAAGACAATCTTACAAAACCCTTCAAAAAGCTATAAAAGCTATGGTCTTCAATCTTCCTTCAACCTTCAAAAAGGTTCTTCGAAAACTCCCAAATTGGAGTATACTGCGGCTGCTGCGTGTGTGGGGTGTGCTGCGTCGTATGCGAGATGTTGGATTTGTGGAAATCCAACCCTTTTTATAGGAAAATAAACCTCCAAAGATAATAAATCTTAAGAAGATATTATCCCATAAATATAGGTAAAATATATATCCTGCATATCTCCTTCCTTCCAGAAGCTCAGCCCAAAAATATAAGATCACTTTCCAATTTTAAAAGATCTCTTCCAAGAATAAAATATTCTCGCCGCGTCCTAGATATTCGCCTCGGTCGAGTCGGCGTCTCTGGATCGCCTCGGTCGAGGTAAATCAATGGTCAACCGAGGTGACTCACGATCAGAATGTGAAATCTCTCGAATCAGCTCCAAAGTGAATCTTCAATCCATGGCTATGCTCCCTGGATGTAGCTCCAAATGACTCATGACTCCTTTCCGCTCCTTTTTTATGCAAAACGTACCATATTACCTGCAATTACAACGAAACTAGGTGTAGACCTCGATTCTCGCAAAGGTAGATGAAATGGTAGTAAAATCACATAATGTACATACAATCATGCAGATTATGAAAGATAAAACGTCCAAACTAACCCCAAAAACTAGACTATAATTCATGCTATCACTAGGTCCGGGAGTGGGCTAGGGTTCTTTTTCTTCTTTCAAAGCATGAGGTTTTTACATTTTTTCAAACTCTTGTAAGTTATCAACAACAGATTGCTAATGGTCTTCAATAATCATACACTCATCATCATCAATCACATTAGAAATTAAGCAAATACCGTTATCAATAATAAAATGTTTAGGGAATTTAGGAAGAGTAAACTTTCTTAAGTCTTCATTATATCTCAAGACAACAAAGTTGTCCCTAGCCTCTATGAGCGCTCCAGTTGTGGCAAGGAAAGGACGTCCGACAATCACCGAAACATAAGTGCTCTCTTCAACATCTACAACTACGAAATCAACCAACATCTTGTACTTGTCTAACTTTAGAATCACGTTCTTTAACATTCATGTAGGTCCTATAATAGATTTTTCGGCTAAGGTCAAAGTGAACTTAACCGGCAAAATCTCACCTATTTCCAATTATTTACACAATTTCAATGGGATAACACTAACACTAGCACCTAAATTGTTGTATGTTTTCTTCCTCCAAAATTCAAGAATATGTAGAAACTTCTAGAGTTATCTCTCTTAGGAGGCATTTTGCTCATCAACATTGCGCTACACTCTTTGGTCATCTCGATAGATCCCTTGTCGTTGAGAAGCCTCTTGTCGGAAAGCATATCTTTCATGAATTTTGAGACTTTGGCATTTGTCTCAATGCGTCCACAAGTGGGATCTTCAAATATAGCTTGTTCATCATCTCCAGAAATTTCTCAAAGTTAGCATCTAGCTTCTTCCTATTATGAGATTGAGAAAAAGGAAGGGGTGTTTGTAAATATGAGGGAAAATGATTGGTACCTCTTTAGGTTTTGTTTCTACCGCATCATTCTTCTCAATAATTTTTTTCAACAGCAATGGAATTTAAAGTTTCTTTCCCACTCCTCAATGTGATAGCACAAACTCCTCTAACATTATATTATGTTGTTGTATGTAGATTGCCTTAGAATTTGTCCATTTGTTGGCTGAGTTGGGCAACTTGATTCTCTAGCATTTTATGTCCTCTACTTAGGACATCTACAATAGTTTCCTCGTGGTTGGTATTGCAATTGCGGAGGGAAGACTTGGATGGAGCTTGAGCAGGTTGCTTTGGAGAAAAGTTTCCTCGTGGTTGGTATTGCAATTACGGAGGAAAGTTCCGTTGTTGCTAGTAGGGAGGAGTAAGTCTATTGTAGTTTCCGCCTTGATTATAGTTGTTGTAGGTATACTCCTTTTGGATTCCCTTGTAGTTTACTTGCTACATGGCCTCATGGTGTGTCATATGTTCGTTGAAGCATCACACTCCTTTATTTCATGTCCATGTCTATGCAATATTGACATTTAATATTAGTTTCCACATTTGCGACCGTAGCAATAGGCTTACTTTATTCAGTTCAACTTGCTTCATCAAGGCTTGAACATTTTCAACTAGCCTGTCGATTCTATCATTGTCTTTAATCTTGTAGACACCTCATCTCTTGTTTCTCTTCTTGGAATATTTCTCCATTTGTTCTACAACATTCACAAGATAATTCATTAAACCTTTCCTAAGCATAATATATATTATCTTCGTCTTCTATGTTAAAGTGAGAGATCTTTTCTCTAAATAGTGAAAGTACTTGCATGTTGGTTTTGAAGCCAAGTAAAGCATCCCTACTTGTTAAAGAAAAGATGAATGCCCTATTTCTTAAAGCATCCACAAAAATATTTTCATATTTAAGGGTGTTCATAATGTTCTCAAAATTTCTAAAGTGTTGGTATGGACTCTCGTTCAACAAGCCAAAAAAATTGAGCATTTTGAATTAGCCCGATAGTGTTCATTCTAAGGTTGAAAACTCTAGATCCTAGCGCAGGAAGAGTTAAGGCGTGGTTTGGAACCGTATATCTAGGGTTCATTCTAGCATCCAAGGTTTGAGGGTGACGAGTGCGTTCAACAACAAGCAAAATAGTGAGTCTAGCAATTTCTACTCATTTGGTTGACATTTTCTCCGTTTTGTTTGCCCATTGATCGCCTTTCGGAAACTCTTCGGTTGGACTTTTGTCTACGGAGGGTGCGTTCAGGCCCGTTGTCTAAAGAGACAAGTTCACTTGGATCAAGAACTTTTCGTATTCAACAACCAAACTTGCTAGACAAAGACAAAAAGAAAACAAAAATCACCAATATAAGAAACTTAGAATGGCCGAAAATTAGAAAGAACCAAAACTATCGGTAATCCTCGACAACGGCGCCAAAAACTTGATAGTACTAAAACATACCCGTACGGATGACGGGGTCAATTGCAGTAAATCGAGTGTCGAATTCACAAGATTACGTCTGATTTGAAAATTTTTTAACAATTAACTATTCTAGGTGAGAAAATGAAAAGATAAAAAAATTTGTTTTTGTAAACGTTTTATTTTGCACGTATTATAAGGGCAAAAAGGAAGCAATGGTTGTTTTGTGAAATATATGAGCGAAACGATCTAAGAAACAATAATCACCGCTATATTGAATTATAGTGAAACCGTGTATATGAATATCATGAACATCGACCAATGAATATTGCAGGTAGTTATCTTTATTGTCTTTCCCACAGACAAACCAAATACCTACAAATGTCAAGTCCACTCATATAAGCAGAACCCGTGGATATCCGTGGGTATCCAAAAGTTATTTGAATATCCGCAAATTCCGGATGCCTAAAGTCCGGATCCGGATCCGATCCGTTGAATAGGAAATATATCTCGAATCGGTCGGATTTTAAACGGATAAAAAACAAATATCTTAAATGTTTGATTTTTACTAATAATTAACAAATTTTTTGAACCGAATCAACCAATCGGATTGCTTTTTAGCCTCTCTTAAGTTTCGACGGGCCATATCTTATTCATTATTCTCGTTGCCCGTCATTGGAGGCTCTGCAATTACAAGGCTTTCTTTCCTCTAAAACTAGTTTAGTGTCCGCACCTTGTGCGGTTTTTGTCTAAATAAAAAAGTATTATATTTTTAATTTTATATATTATGTATTGGATATTAACTTATAAAGAATATTGAAGACTAAGAAATATCATTACATCCAAACTTAGTCATTTTTATTAACTACTATGACTAACATCATGTTGTGAGGATTAAATTAAAAAATTTATAAAATGAAAGGACATACTTAAAAATATATCAAAAAGATTATTATTAGAGTATTGTATTTATACCTCAATATAGTTTTTAAAACTTAATTATTTATTATAAAAAGTGATAGAAAAGATTGAATAGATTTATAAAATAACATATAAATTTTTAAAAAGTGAAAAAATGGTAAAATTTAAATTAAGTTGACTGTCGAATAAACTATAAACTATTTTTATTAAGAAAGAACAAACTAATTATATATATTATCATCAACATTAAAATTTTGATATTGTTATGAATAAATAATTAAGTAAAATAATTTCTTATGATATTTAACTATTAAAAAATTATAAATGTACGTTAAAAAATTCGTAACATGTAGGATATATCAACAACAATTTCTCAATTTTTAAAAAGTGTCATTGCTGATTGTTTATTAATATTTTTTTAAAAAAATTCTAGGTGACATACCTCAGTGATTGCCATGCGCCCTTAATGGGTTCTCTTTTAGTATGTTATATAGATTTAATATCTAGGGTGTGTTTAGTTAGAATTTCTCAATTTCATTTAGATTCAGTTTTTTGAGAAATTTTTTTTGCGAAGCGTTTAGTTAGAGTTTTGTTTAGGATTGGGGTTTACAGGTTTTGAAACCTCAGTTTTCGCATTTTGCTCATCCAAGATTTTGAGAGTTTCTAGGATAGATTATGTTATTCATGCCCTTCTCCACATATGCTTCTCTATTCAAGTTGGATGATTAGGGTTTGGCCTTCCTTTCTCATTTCCAATCTCAACAATCCGGCGACACCTCCTTCTTCTCAGCATCAGCATGTCCGGCGACACCTTCAAGCCTTCTTCTTCTTCTTCTTCTTCAAGGCTTCTGAACTAGAAAAGCGTTTTTCTCAACAGTGTTTTTCTCCAAGCATCTTCTCTTCTTCTCTATATTTCTTCTTCGTTCTTCTTCTTCTTCTTGTGAACAAGAGTGTTTTTGAATCTAGATCCTTTGAAATAAATGAATTAGAAAATTAAGAACGAAAACTAGTCTTGGATCTAAATTTTTTTTCTTCCAAATTTTATATCGACTATTATTGGTAAGAATATTTTAATCTTTATATAAAATCAAAATTAATTTTGAACAATATAACAAATCACGTATACGGAGTTTTAGAACAACCTCGCTAAAACACAACCGCAACGTTAACTGCTAGGGGTGAGCATCTCCGGATATCCGATCCGATCTGTAGGCTCGAATATCCGATCCGACAAACTTTAAAAAGTCCGATCCAAATCCGA
Source organism: Fagopyrum esculentum (assembly GCA_033239045.1). Lineage (NCBI taxonomy): Eukaryota > Viridiplantae > Streptophyta > Magnoliopsida > Caryophyllales > Polygonaceae > Fagopyrum > Fagopyrum esculentum. Next base: position 33,431,661 of record BSUD01000001.1, on the reverse strand, counting down.
TCCGAGAACACCCGGATATCCAACAGTTTGATCTGGACGGATATCCGATCCGAAGATCCAATCTGATCCGGAGATTTATTCATAGACTAGTAAGATATATCTGATTCGATCCGACCCGTTCCTCTAAAACCCGATCCGTATCCGATGATCCGAAAATATGTCCGGATCGAATTGGAATCGGATCACCAATTGTCGAATATCTTCGAATTCGGATATTTCGGATCAGATCTTCAGATTAGTAAATCGGATTAGTCGGAGCGTATATTTTTGCTTATATAAACGCAATTATAAACACGCCCCTAATCTCTGCAACTCTATTTCTCTTTTTCCTTCGTCGTCCTTCACTTCGCCGTTTCTTCTTCATTCTTCATTCTTCATTCTTCATCATTTGTTCTTCACTTCTCCGTCTCAGTCTGTAACAATACCAACCTGAATGAATGAGTGAAATAGGAAAAACAGACAACCACCTAGACATACGGTGTACAAGTGAAGCAGAAGAACCCACTACGGGGCCGTTTACCTCACTTCTCTCCTTTGTAAGTTTCCTTCAAACTTTCTCTCTCCCCTCTCATACTCTTTTTGCATCTAGTTTTTTTTTACTGAATCTATCATTCCGTGAATGCGCCGATTTCACTGTTTTCATTTCCTAATATTTAGTTTCGGCCCTGGGATTATACTCATTAGTCATTAATTTCCCTTCAGATTTTTTTCTTCGCATTATTTCTTCAAATTAATGGCGGATAGTGTTAACTTTATGAGTTAGAATGCTGAAACAGGAAAATGTGGCGTCCTGGATGAAAAGGGGATTTTATTTTAGAAGCATTCAATTCAAAATGCCTCTTTGGTCTGTGTTTTATAGTGACTTTACGTTTTTAGGGCTTTTGGAATCTAGGTCACAAGCCCGGGGGGTCTGATATGGGTGAGAATTGGAATTGGCCGAACATTGCTACATGAAATAGGAGCTACAGGAATATATAGGGTTTGCTTCAAAGCCAGTTTGTTTATTTGACCGACTTCTGAGAAGATTCTGTACGGATTTGCTAAGAGACGGCCCTTCCTTCTCTCAGGTCTGAACTTAACCTAATACCTCATCCCCAGTCTGAAGCAGGAAGAAGACAAGTAAAAATGGCACCATCAGCAGCAACTCCTTCCTCTCTCCATGCAAGTTCGGAGAACAATCTTCAGGTTTCTGCCTCTCTCTTTTTCTCAACGATTTGATTATTTTCCTTAAGCTAATTTCACAACTAGATAGACAGTTGCTTTTTCAGATTTCTGATTGTGCGTTTTGGGGCATGTTGGTAGCCCTTCTTTGTCATGCAGAAGGGGCCTCAGAGAAGGCCATCCGCATCTAAAACGAGGAGGAAAATTGGTTTCTCCTCTAGCCACAATGGCCCTGCAGACTCCGATGAAGACGATGATACCTTGAATCGGCTGAGATATGAAGCCTTTGATTTGGTCTGGTCTCAAATCGAGTCTTCTATAAAGGTTTTCTGTTCTTCTCTTCCATTCTCAAGTAGTAGCAAATTGTGCATTTATTTCAATTCATTAAATCATTCATGTGAGGTGGAGAACCTGCAGTATATTTGTATAATGATGCCAATTGTAAGCATTTCAATGCAGGATGTTCTGAGGAAAATCAACAGAAATGTGTTTGACGAGTTGCATCACTGGGTCTGTCAATCTTTTCAAACCATTAGGTCTTCTGGTAGACCTAGTTACATTCAAGCCACTCGCCCTTATCCCTTTGCAACTGATACCTCTCTCAAACAAGTCTACACGGCTCTTGTTTGTACTAGTATGCTTCCACCTACAATTTCTTCTGCCATCTACTTTTGTTTTATGCTCAGGCTTTGATCAGCTTATTGATTTTCTCTTACAAACAAGTTCCCCTGAATTGAAATCTGCAGGAAACATGGAATTCGTTGATGATCTCCTTACTTTTGAGGATCTTGGTCACCATTTGAGGTCTTACGGTTCTTATGTAGCTAAACTTTCTTCATCGGACTTCTCAGCCAACATTGGAATTAGTGGTTGTTTAAGAAGCTTGTTGCACCAATTTCTGACCGCTGCACCAGATGTGCGTACTTGATGTCAATACATTGGCAGTTTTCTATATGACCTTTCTGTTGATCAGGTACTAACATATTGTTGTGTTTTCAAGTAGGCTGCTGACTTGTCCATTTTGGCCTCATGGTACAATGAGCAAAGAGAGGACAAGCCAGTCATCATAATTATTGAAGATATGGAGAGATGCTGTGGGAAAATCTTGTCAGCTTTTATCTTGATGCTGAGGTAATTGATCAGACTGGACTTTTTACTATCACTCGTTATGTATTTGTTTGAAAAGATTGTTGTTAAGGATCGTGACATAAGATAAGATAAGATAAATGTTGCGGATAATCTGGTTCTATGTTGTTGGTTATTTAGTCCTGCAAATCTGAAAGCTAGATCTAGAACACTTCGCGTGTAGGGATTTACCTGTGCAGCTTTGTTTTCGCACCATGGGATTTTGTTGCTTTTTTTGAACTCTTTTCCATGTCAAAGTTGAGCAATAAGAGTAGCACCCTGGTTCGATATTCATTCAAGGGATTGTTTGTGGCTATTTGTTTATACAAAAGTTATCTTCTGATTATATATATATTCTGATTATATATATATTCTTTTTATTACTCAGTGAATGGGTTATTAAGGTTCCCGTTATGCTAATTATGGGAGTTTCTACAACATTTGATGCCACAAGAATCATACTTCCTTCAGATTCTTTACAAATGTTGCGTCCTTTCAAGTTTGCCTTGGGATCTCCTGCTGAACGTATGGATGCTGTTGTGGAAGCTATTCTTGTTAGGCCATGTTCTAGGTTTACTATTGGCCACAAAGTGGCTCTTTTCTTGAAGAACCATTTTCTAAACCAGGACGGAACCCTAACTGCATTCATCAGAGCTTTAAAGGTGCCATTTTTATATTATTTTTGCCGAAAGGCAGTATTCTTGTATGTCAATGTCATGAACAAGTGTTTATTCAGATTGCATGTGTGCTTCATTTCTCCGTGGAGCCTGTGAGCTTCCTCAGCGAATATTCAACAGAAGGTGTTACTGAGGTCTGAAATCTTATATCCCTCTTATTTTTCTGTTCATTAGACTTAATCATAGCCCTGGATTTCATTTATCTTTTCATTGATGCAAATCCTAGGTAATAATGATGCAATATTTTATGCAGAAAGGATAAACTCTTTTTTTTTATAATATCGGATAATTGTAAATGAAAGAACTATATACTTAGTGTTCTCTTTGAAAGGACTTCTCGTTTGTTAGTTCTTTCCTCAGGCTCTTGATTAAGCATAAGCTCTTGTGTTGGTTCTGCCTTTAACATTATACTAATTTTTGTGTTCTTGGTGATGTTTTGCGCTTTCTCATTTGAATTTCTATAGTAATGGCTTACGAAGCAGCTTCTGTCGTCCCTCCATCAACTGATTGTTTTTTCTTTCTGTTGCTCCAGACTTGTATGGAAAGTCATGCTTATGGCAGCAGGAGGTATAAATTTTGTTGCAAATTCTTTTTTGGAATTGATGTTGCTATTGGTTTGAGAAGAATACTGATAGGTACAAAAAATTTATTGTAACAGGAAGACGGAACATACAGTAGAAAGTTTAGCACATGGATTAACAGCATTAATGAAATCCCAGCAAAGTTGGAGTGCTGTTCTTTTGGTAAGGGAGTGAAGTTCCAGCGTCTTGTAACATCTATTGTGCACTTCAAAAGTTATATTTTGAACTTATCATTGAAAACTTCAATATTTTCATGGATGTTGGCAGTAACTCATCTTTGGGCCAGTATTGTCTGTTTCATAAAAGAAATTCCTCAGTGCCTTCTTTCGAGCTTTCTTCACCACTTTTATGATACAAATTTTTGGAAGAAAGAATCACTTGTTTGACTGATAAATTTGAGTGTGTACCTTTGCATGAAATTTTTTGTTTCAAGGATGTTGATAAACGTCAATCAGTAAGTAACATTGATTTCAGTTTCCATTTTCTGTCAAACACATGCCAGAGTTGTAATCATGCATGAAAAGTGACTTTCTTATTCCCCTTTTCTTTGGTTTTTAGGTACCTATTTACTTTTCCATTTCTTGGGGGATGTAAGTTGTTCAGAGAAAATAAGGGAATGTTTGCCAATGTCTTTTATTAGTCCTTATAGGGACAGTGCCAACCACACCCTTAGTTTAAATACTTCTGATCTTAAACGTTATGATAATTTAATTAATTGTAGAACTAAATATTGCTTCAGCATTACTACATGTATTCAGGCTGTCATTTACGCCATTGTACTTCGTGTGGGTTCTGAACTGCTTAGGCTTTATGTAGTTAGCTTCGGATTCATGCTTGTTAGAGCATGATATCATTATACAATGGTTGCGAAAGGACTTGTAACAAATATGACGATTTCCTCTAATCTCAAATTCTCAATGCTCATGCCAATGAATTTACATACTTCGCTATATTGTAAATTGCTGCATGCTTGGCCTAAGTATTTCTCAAACGTGATTGTTATAGGCTTTACATGGAGATCCTCGGAGAAGAGTTCAGTCTGATCTGTTGGAGTCCTCCAAACTTCTATGCTGCAGTTGCTGCACTGCAGCCAACATGTCATCTCTCCATGATACTTCTGTAATGTGAGATATTTTCTTGTATGAATACCCTAACTGATTCACGTGAAGGGTTCTAAGAAATAAAATATGAATACTCATATCCTCCTCCCTGATGATAATTGAATGGAACTAAAACTCAAGTACCCGAGGACAGTTATTGAATATGGCACAACAACAAGTTCCCTTTTCAAATTGTGAGATGGTTAAGTTTTATGTTAGTTATTGTTATATGTATCACGTGCTTAATCACATGCTTAGCCTAATACGAGAAGGGAGCATGCCTAATGCTTTGGCATTTGCGGTTTTAAGTTGGCTCTTGTTTGATCGTTTCCTTTGGTAACTTGGCAACCTGATATGTCAGGTATCTGCTTGCACAAGAGCATGGCGATTTGATCAATCTTCATGACTGGTATCAGTCATTCAAGGAAGTTAGTTCTCTCCCGATTACCGCAAAGAAAAAGAAGTCAAAGTATTCACCATCACCTAAGAAAAGAAAGCAATGTGTTGATCCTTTGAAGAAGTCTGAAGCAGTGATTCAGTATCCTTGTCATGTTCTTCATTTTAGGTTGCAAGTTGAATTTGATAGTGGAAGGTAAAAAGCATTAAGAAATGATAGAAAGAAAAAGATTTGAGATCCTTGACGAAGTTGTTGTAGAGGAAGATTTTGCAGGGCGATTTTGGAACTCCAGATTGCAGGGCTGCTCCGTATGCCTAGCAAAAGGCGGCCAGATCATGTGCAAAGAGTAGCATTGGGATTGTAGAAAATGGAGATGTAAAGTCCAGGTAGCATTTTGTCCCTGTTAAATCATGCGAGATTTTGATCGTTTGTGCTTTGACTGCTGTGTTTCTGTGCAGAAATTGTCACTTTTGATCTCAGAAAAGGGCAGCAGTTTTGGGAGTACAAAAATTGACCTGTGAGTATTTATTCATGTGGGATTTGAATGGGCAACATGTAAGTAGACAAGTACTTTGGGAAAGTGTTGTTTAGATTAATTAAGATGTGGTCTGCATTGTTGCTTCTGATTGCTCTTTTTAAGATATTCTGTATTGCTGAATTTATCAAAGTTATGGCTAGTTAATTTTTGTTGAGCTGCTTGGTGAACATTTCATTGGAGGTACAATTGATTGATAATATTTCTTTTTGCCGCTACTTTTAGCTGCGTTATAATTACAGTTTGGATTCTGCCTTGTGATTTTGATGCTTCCATATTGAGATTTGGCGTGAATTATGAAAATTGTCGAGGTAGTTAATTATGATGATGTTGAAGTGGAAGATATCAAAAGAGGTCCAAGGTATGAAAGAAACTATTTGTATCATGATACACATCATCTTGATATTATTTAGATATGAGATATTGAAAGCCTCAAACAAAGCAATTAGCAGAAAACAAATCCATATTACTATATAGATGATGACCTTTTTTTTTGAAACCAAAGGATTCCAAAATACTTGAAAACATAGAGATGTAGAAGCTATATAAGAAGAAAATGAATTTAACTAAAACGAATACATACATCATGAACTAGAGGACTCCAAAAAAGAGACCAGAATTAACTTCAGCCCTAACCTTTTTTAATTCAACAATATCCTCTAAACAATTTAAATTAAATTTCAATAATCAATTAAAATTTTAAATTTTAAAAATAATTTAAATAAGTAAAAATTTGTTTTAAAAATTTTTAGGATTTTTTTTTGTCATTGGTTATCATCAGTTATATCTTAACAAACTTTTTTAGTTATATTTTTTACGGAGTAGTTTTTTCTATTTTTATTTTTACAAAATAGATTTGCGTTAGTTATTTTTACCCCAATTGATTTCCTTTTCGTTATTTTTTTTTTATCAAATCTAAAAAAATTTGCCTTATCAAAAAATTGGTATATTCGTCCACAGTGAAAGTTGCGATCTGTTATTACTAAATCACCATTGGTCAAACTTTAATTAATTCATTTAAATAATTTAATGGTCTCATCTAGTTTAGATCCCAACAATGTAACCAAATTTGGCAATATAAATTGATTTTGGAATCCATCCTTCTCATCTTCATTTTTCTTCTCACTGGTCTACACACTCTTCCCCTCTGTTCATTTGTTTGTTAAAGTTGTGTCATCTCATTTTCATCTAATAAGATATTAACACCTACTCAAATTTGACAAGCTTCTAAAAGGTGAGATTCTCTGCAAACTAGATATAAGTACCAAGATACTCAAATATAATTTAGCAATAAGTGTAGTTATTGATAATAGTATCCATGGTATTTGCTCTACATTTTTTTTTGTTGAATTTACCTAAAAAAAAATTATTCGTTGGTCTTTTTAATAAGTTTATTACTCAATGTTCTTTAAAACGATAGTATACATAATAATTCATGTTACAACTCTATGAATGTCATTTGTGAATTGTTGGTGAGTTGTGCGAAATTTTAATTTTTGCGGATCACTTTTTTCGACCTTTAACTTAATATTTATAGTTTTTTTTAAAATTTTATTTGATGAATTTAACCAGGAGCCTGATATATATATAGAGAGAGTTTGAGATCATCCGATACAAATGATTAAGCCGTAAAAGTAACAATGAATTATTTAATTATAGAATAAGATCCTTAAATGAAAATGGTTTGGTTTGGGAGAAAATTTTAGAATAATTATATCTTTTTATTTGTTAGAGGAATAGTTATATCTGTAAGTTATAGATTTGACAATGGTTTGGGGGAACAATGAACTACTAAAGAGCTTTGTCCTTCCTAAAAAAATTCTTAAAGTAAAGAGTTTATAAAAACTCAATTAGTATTAAATCGTTGATAAAAGCTTAATGTTATGATTTCATTTATTAATTAAAACCTCAAAATAAAAATATTGACATAACTTGTAACTTCTATAAGAAGGCTTTTTTCATATAAAAATTACACAGAGAATTTGCTTCAAGCAACAAAGGTACGTATAAACATATAGGTTGATTACCAAAATCAATCACCTCCACTTTACTCTACTTTTATATGTTCCTATTTATACAGTACAAATGTTTAGATCTACTCGGAAAGAATTTGTATTACATTATGAGTAATTTTTATATAATTTCAGACATTGGAAGTTATTTTAAATCAATAATTATTTAAGAGAAATATCGAAATATCGAATTATTGTTTTATGTTCTTTTGTCTACTCGATTTATTTTAGAATTTATCTCATTTGAAATTCATCCGGAACATATATCGGTAAAATCTTTTTCTGATCATATCTAACCAAATTATGTGTTTTATTTATTTAACTTAATCATAAATTCCGAATTATTTTGGATGTACGCAAACTTTACAATAATCTAACATATTAAAAGTGATTATTCGTTAAACTTTCGTAACAAGTTTTGTTAATCATAAAGTTTTCATCATTTTTTTTGCTTACATTTTACGAATAAAGATGAATAGGAAAAACAAAGATACTTTTAACATCAACAAATTTTGTTAATCTTAAAGCTATCTTTGTTTCCTATTTATCATTACTCGTAGAACTGTACGCAAAAAGTTTTGTTAATTTTAATTATTTTTTTACTACATATCCTTACAAGTTTTGTTAATTCTAATTGTTTTTGTTACTACATTTTGCTCAACCACGTAGGTATGCTTGATCCGGTTGATACCAATACAAACCGGGACTAGATTGGTATGAGTTTATCGGCTCTGGTCTACCGAGTCTAGGCCGGTGTGAAACCCAACTTCAGTTATACAATATACTCCGTGATGTTAGGAAATTAAACATCATATTATCACACATTAATCACATAAATAACCGATTAAGAGATATTGGTCATCGTACGTATACGTAATGAGTTAATTTTGAAATTCGGTATAAGAAAATAATAAAATTAGTTATCTAATAAGATGTATTCTCTTTTTATAATTTGATCTCATGTTTTTATGTTTTTATATTTTTAATCGGTTGAAAATATTTTTTTTATAATTATATGTTTGTTATTTACGTCAACATATTCACTTAATTGATTAACTCTAATTCTAACCTTTTTTAAATATATCCAAATTTAATATTTGGTTATATTGGTAGAAATCATATATTCAATATATACTACTAAAGTAGAGTTCTAACCTGCTGACGTGGCGTTCCCTGGTGTTAAAATTTTAAAATCGAACTCTCTCATTAAAAGCCACACAAAAACCTTTTTTAAATTACCTATATAAATTTTTTTAAAACTAATCACCTACAATATCTCTTTAACAAATCTCTTCTTTTTCTTTTTTAAGTATCTATAATTTTTATTTATTCAATGTATTTCGAATAAAATTATAAATATTTTCAATTTAAAAAACAAAAAATATAGAAAAAAAATACATAAATATTAAATCAAAATAAAATTATAATTATTTTCAATTAAATAAAAAATTTTAAAAAAATATCTCGAAATAAATTATAACTTTTTTCACAACTTTTTTTTTTTAACTATTTTACATTACAATTAACCTTTTTAAATTAATTTTTATATTTTATTTGCATTATATAAGTTTCCCATTTCGAATAAAAAATTTGTAACTTATTTCGATATTAAAAATGTAATTTCTTATCTTATTTTATTTATTTTATAAATTTAATCATCTTAATATATCATATTTT
>BSUD01000001.1:33345414-33422289 GCA_033239045.1 Fagopyrum esculentum | reverse complement strand
TTTTTATCTTATTTCGATTATGTATTGTATAAATAATAATCATTATAATATATCATATTTTATACTATTTCACCCTTATAATTTTTTTTAACTTATTCCGATTATTTATAAAAACTATAATAATCTCAACCGAATTTAAACCAAATTCATCCTTTTTTTCTTTTACAAGTATAACAAATCAAAGTATTTTTTAAGAAAGTTTTTTATTTTTTTTAAATTTATTTTTGAAGGATTATAAGCTCAATCTATTTACGTTAAATATTTTCAAAATTTTGCTATCCTACATCGATTATCAAGTAAGACTGATAGTTTGATAACTTATATAAATATAGGATTTGAAGATTAAACAAATCACATATTTCTTGGCCTTTTTGGCTAAGTTGAAGTATAGTTTTTAGTCATAATGGATTAAAATCTACTTTGTTGATCGTTGACCTACCACTTTGTTGGTCGTTAACCTAATGTTTTGTGGTTGTTAATATTTTTAATCTCACGTCGATTATCAAGTAAGACTGATAGTTTGATAACTTGTACAAATATAGGGTTTGAAGATTAAACAAATCAAACATTTTTGACCTTCTTGCTAAGTTCAAGTATAATTTCGGATTAATATATGCTTTGTATGTCGTTGACCAACTGTTTTATGGGTCACTGATCAACTGTTTTGTAGATCTTTGACCTTGTGGGTAGCTAAATATTTTCAATCCCACATTGATTATCAAGTAAGGCTGATAGTTTTATAACTTGTATAAATATAAGGTTTGAAGATTAAAAAATCAAAATTTTTTGACCTTATAGCTAAGTTGAAGTAAAATTTTTATTCATAACAGATTAATATCTACTTTGTTGATCATTGACCTACTGTTTTGTGGGTCGTTAAGCTAATGTTTTGTGGGTTGCTAAATATTTTCAATCTCACATCGATTATCAAATAATGTTGATAGTTTGATAACTTGTATAAATAAAAGGTTTGAAGATTATACAAATCATACATTTTTTGACCTTTCGACTAAGTTGAAGTATAATTTTTATTCATAACGGATTAATATTTGTTTTGTGGGCCGTTGACCTAATGTTTTGTGGGTTGCTAAATATTTTCAACCCCACATCGATTATCAAGTAAGGTTGATAGTTTGATAACTTGTATAAATAGAGGGTTTGAAGATTAAACAAACCATACATTTTTTGACCTTTTGGCTAACTTGAAGTATAACTTTTATTTATAATAAGTATTTGTGGGTTGATGACTTACAACTTTATGAGCCGTTGACCTAATATTTTGTGGGTTGATAAATATTAAACAAATGAAACATTTCTTGACCTTCTAGGTAAGTTGAAGTACAATTTTTACTCATAACGAATTAATATCAGCTTTGTGGGTCGTTGACCTAATGTTTTGAAGGTTGTTAAATATTTTCAATTTCACATCGACTATCAAGTAAGACTGATAGTTCGATAACTTGTATAAATACAGGGTTTAAAGATTAAACAAATCAAATATTTCTTAGCCTTCTCACTAATTTGAAGTATATTTTTTTATTCATAACGGATTAATATCAGCTTTGTGGATCGTTGACCTAATATTTTGTGGGTTGTTAAATATTTTCAATCTCACGTCGATTATCAAGTAAAGCTGATAGTATGATAACATTTCTTACTCTTTTGGTTAAGTTAAAGTATAGTTTTTATTCATAATTGATTAATATCTACTTTCTTGGACGTTGACCTACTGCTTTATGGGTCGTTGACCAAATGTTTTGTGGGTTTATTGGTTGTTGACTTAGGGCATGTTTGGTATCGTATGGGTATTCTTTTTTTAGATTCTTCGGGTTGGAGATTCTTGAGATTCTTGGGGATTGTTGGAGATGGATATTGATAGAGATTGTATTTTACGTAAAATTTTTCTGTTTGGTATCATATTATTGTTAGAGATTCATTTAGATAAGATTACCAAAATGCCCTCAAAATTTAACCCCAAATTTTAGTCTTTCTCCAGCCCTAATTTCTAATCGACAACTCCACCGTCTCTTCTCCTTCGTCGTACCTCTCCATTTCTCGCCACATTGTTGCTGCCGCACCCCTTCTCGTCATTCTCCATTTCTCAACCATATTCCACAACCACTAATTAGGCAATTGCATATTCCCAGTCCCTTGCAAGACCACCTGGAACAAACCACAGTAGTTCGTCCCTCGTATTCGCCACAGTCCCGTGCAAGACCACCTGGAACAAACCACAGTCCCGTCCATGAACCACATTTCGCGATAGAGGAGGCAAAAGACATGGTCGTTATCAACAAAAGGAGCAATGACGTCGACGGAAGGCCATGGCCTGCAATCGATCGCTTATACTGATGGAGAAGATCTGAAGAGAAGGAGGAGAACGAGACTGGAAGTGTAACACCCCAAATCCGCGGGACTCGGGGCGCTACGGGTTGGGACCTCACAATGGGTCCCGACCCTTAGCTTGACAACAATTTCACCGGATCTTGCAACAAGACACAAATATAGGCCAAAACCGAAATACATTTTATGCAATGTAAGAAAACCCAAAAGAAAACAAACAACGGACTTCAGCCGAAAACAACTACAAAGACCAAACGCCATACATGCGGCATACAATAATACAATATACAAAACTCCAAACGTGACTCCAAACAAAACCCTTCCTAAAATGTACGGACCCCGGCTGCCCACCCTTCCGGATCTCTCGGAGCATGCCTAACCTGCAAGGCAAACTACAACATTCGGTATAAAACCGTTAGCTCACATTCGAAGCATTAGAATTAAAGGGAAAGGCACAAACACAATTAATTCAACATAGTCACACAACATACTCAAAGCACACAAATCCGGTTTATTATCTTTATTTATTAAGTCATATCCCGTTCTAGTTCAACTTCTTTTGTGACACGAGAATCCTCCGAAACTCGCCTCGGTCCCTTCTTCCGGCAATGGAACGGTCGGATGCCTCCGACCGTCTAACCAGCACGGGCCAGTCGCCGAGATCCCCCTAGCTCTCACGGGGAGCCAGGCAGTGATGTCACCGCCCGTTATCATACACTTGGGCCAAATAATATAAAGGTCGGTAATCTTATTTCCGGTTTAGTTGTTATAAACAGTAAAATAATAAACACACACCACCCAACGCACAGTAATGCTAATACAAAGAATACGAGCTAAGTAAGTCCGAAGACTTACCTCGTCCCATAGGTAAACCCGATAACCACTACTCTCAACTTCCCGTAGGAAGACACTCAACGCCTGGTCAAAACAAGGCACACTATCAAAACTCTCTCATAAGCTAGAAGCTTTTAGACTTCTAGTCCCAATGATCTCGCAGGATCATAAACCACAACTATGCTAGGATAACAATCTCCTAGCCATCCCGATCTCACCAGGTCATAACCATCACAACACAGGCTAGGATACTCTCGTTCTAGTCTCCACAATCTCAACAAGATCATACAACCAAAATCTCAATCCTCATAAGCTCACAAAATCAACCAAACACTCAACGCCCTACAATCCTCACAAGATAACATCAATACCTTGAGTCTTAAGACATTTCACAATCCTCAAGCACTCACCTAAGGTCCATAACCACTACTTGGTATTTACTCTAAGTTATGCTAGATCCAACCTAGCATGATACTAATACTAAACATAACTAAATCGAGTAAGATCATAAACTCGGGGAAGAGGGTACTCACATGACGTCAGAAGACGAAATACGATCTAAGGATGTCGACTTGGACTTGTTAGGTCTTTATCGGGGCGCTTCTGAACCTAATACCAAAACTAAGCAAGTTTAGCTCATACGCTAAACTTGAACGGAATATATATAACTTATATAAAATCTAAAACCCGTTTTCAAAACCAAGATTAAAAACCTCTTAAATACTTTCCGGGATAAATTATACCACTATATACACATGGGTCATAATATATAACAAAAATAAGCTATAAGAATAAAATCCTTAAAAACCTTTTTCGGGCAATTCATGAATTTCCATAAACTTGGGATATATTCCGTAAATAAAACCTTGGGCCAAAACTGTAATTTCACATGCAGTGGGTAGATTTGCCATTACACAAAAGTTGAGCCATAAGCTGTAAAAGCAAGTTATGGGTGCATTTTGTAATTACTCTTAAAAGAGGGGGCCCGATTTAATTAATTAAGGGTTTTCTTATCACCGATAGATCTCGCGCAGGGGCTGAGGAATGAAGAGGCAGATGGCGGCGAAGGAATCCGGCGAGGGAAGCGAGGCATCTGCGGCAAGGTGAAGGCGGTTGTTGGGGAGAGTTGTCCGGCGTCGATGATAGGGCCCTCCCAGGCACGGCGGTGGGAACGAGAGGTGGCTCCCCTGGTTTCCAGTGAGGCTCGACAGGGCGTAGAAAGAGGCAGAGTGGGTGTGGGCCTGCACAGGGGCTCCGGCGGCAAGGAGCAACGCATGGAAACTCCGACAGGGTGGCGAGGCTTCCTCCGGCTTCGATAGGGCGGCAACACCTCATCTCCGGTGGTGTTTGGCGGCGCCAAGGGTTGACAGCCCCCCCTGTTTTCTGGCGATAGATGTAGACGGATTTCAATCAGATGGTGAAGGAGGAGAGGTAGAACGAGGAGATGCTTCGATTGTTGGGGATATGGTCGCTGCTTCGTTTGAGAGGGAAAGGTAAGGCCGAGATTGAGGGGAGTGTGAGCATGGAAGCAGAGGAGATGATGTTGAGTTGCTGCTTGCTCTTGGTGTGGACGGAGTACAGGAGAAGGGTGATGGGTGAATAGGTTCCAATCCAGAGGCAGAGAAGTGGTGCAGGAGCTAAGGAAGGGAAGGTTGCGTGAGATGGAGATGGTGGCAGGGTAGGGCGGCAAGGCTAGCTCCTTGGTCAGCCTGCGGGACACGAGGTGACGGGACTCTCACAGTCTCACCTGCTACGAAGAAAAGGGAGAAAGGGAGAAGGAGAGAAAAGAAATAAAATAATAGAAAATGAAAAAAGTAATGATATAGACTCGGTCAAATCATTCGGAATAGGATTTTCGAATCGGAAACTTCCCGATTTTTTCGAGAATAGTATACATACTATATATATGTATCAATATATATATATATATATATATATATATATATATATATATATATATATATATATATATATATATATATATATATATATATATATATATATAAATACCGAGGTAAATATACTTTTCGATATAGGGGTCATTCTCGTAACATACTTTTAATAAAATAAAATAAAATAAAAGTTGAGATAATAAAATATCGATAAAAGTAGGGAAATAAATATCGAAAACGCGTCTAATAAAATGGGGCGTTACATCAGATCCCCCTAAAAACAAGTTTCGTCCCGAAACTTGCTATGCGTCGAACTTCTCTGTCCCTAAGGTCGAGGTAAGAACTCACACTCTAAGAAGGTTGAAACGTTCTAATCTATATACACAAACTACTCAAACTACCATCACAAGATATATCAGGTGATATAACACATTCCTGCACAGGACACAACTACACATAACATCACACATGCACATAACTCAACCAAGGGAAAAAAAAACTAGGTCTAACCCGACGATTCTATCAATGCTACTAGCTCAACGTAAAACTCAACCAAAGATGTTATCCTCCGTCTTCTATTAACATAATCGGTTCCTTATTTGTCACTAGATCCTCATGACCTACAGTATGTCTCGAGTCATGTACATATTCACTCGATTGATACACATGAAACACTGGGTGAGCACCCTCTACTCTTGGTGGTCACGCGAACCGTTAAACCACTTTCCCACTTGCGCTAAGGTCTCAAAAAGGTCCGATATATCGGAAACTCAGATTCCCTCTCGGGTCCTTCTCAATGCGAAATGTTCATTGTTTCTCCTTGATCGTCTCAAACAAGGAAGATTGAATCTTCCCATTTACACATTGTGCTTTGATTCTTGTCAAACCAACTTTGATGTTACGTTTCCTCAATAATTGTTGCACGTTCCAAGTAAGGAAGGGGGTACTTTACTTCTCACTACTTTTGCTAACAAGGCATGTATGTTGTTACTTCTCACTTTTACATCAGTACTTAACCCATACCTTGTCTTTGAAGAATCACTTGTAAAACACCAAATCCATCATACCTCAAGGCAATGTGAAAACAATTGACCAACGACTCTTTTATTAACTCTTAACAACTCTTATGACCCTTGTCCATTTTCAAAACTCCTTTCTCCTCCAAAGTAGGATAGCCATTGATGTTATTACTTTGGAGGATCCCTCCACAAATCCGGGAATGACCGGCATATCCAAGAAAGCCTGCAACTTCTTTCACATTCTTCGGGGTTGCCATCCCGAGACAACTTGTCATACAGCTTCTCTCTTCTTCAAGAGTAGACCAAAGTATCTTATCCGGGGCATTAGTAAGCCCATATGGCCTCACTAGAACTTGTAGTGGTCATGGTCTGTCCGGAATACCGTATTTACAATATTCAATCTCGAATTCTCAATTGGTGGCAATCATACCTTAAATCATTCTTAGAAGAGACTACCGACCCTTGCAACCGGTCGGGTAGATCCTCTAGCTGTGCGAGGGATACTCGGTTCTTCATTGTTATTTTGCTCGGCTCACTGTAATCGATGTACAAACGGAGATAACCGTCTCTCTTTTTGCAATTTGGTGTTCTCCATAACAACTTCAAATCAAGAGTTTAAGATATATACCAATATGAGCTTCAAATCGAGAGTTCAAGATAAACTTCAGAGTTCTCCATAACAATTCACTAATTCCAATGAACTCTTTTCAATAAGTTCTTGCAAATGCTCCTTCACTTGTTTCCACAACTCATGTCTCTTCACAAGTGTCATTCCATACGACGCCTTAGATATCGGCATCGAGTCAAGCTTGACCTTAGTGGACAAATCCACATTCTGACGTGTTGGAATCTGATATATCTCGGTTTTCGTCTTTCCTTCTTTATTCCCATAAATAAGACCTACACAACCTTGTCTTAAAACTTGACAGGTGGTCCACTCTAATCTGTTGGGGTGACGTCCTGCAACCCTTTTATTGCTCCTTCTGTAGCTACTATGTTCACCGTCCTCTTTCATAGATCCTTCATCTACAAAACTCGAGAGACTTGCTCGAGTCTTCTAACTCTTGGGGCCTTAGTTAAGCAATACTGCAGCTTAATCCCCCTTTTACTTCAAACGAATGGCGATAATAATATTTCTTGATAATTTTACGAACAACTTCACAACCGTACCAATATGCCCCGTGAAAACGCTAGAGGATAAATTCCCCATCCAAAACCACTGAAATATCCAACTCCCAACTTCTCAAGTGGTAACGTCATAAGCTCTAAGCTTGCGGTGTTACTATAATCCAAGTTCCCCGTTCCATGCCATCACTATCATAGCTTCTCTGTGTGAGTCAGGAAAACTATGACTCAACTTCTGCTCGCGAAAACCTACCATCCATTTCATTAGAACGAATATACTATACATCCTCTTTATACATTCCTCTTTACGTACATCAACCATAGAAGACCCATCTTCCTCCTTGTCTTTCTAGTTCTCTTA
The DNA here is from genome assembly GCA_033239045.1 of Fagopyrum esculentum. NCBI lineage: Eukaryota > Viridiplantae > Streptophyta > Magnoliopsida > Caryophyllales > Polygonaceae > Fagopyrum > Fagopyrum esculentum. The sequence goes on along the minus strand of BSUD01000001.1, from coordinate 33,414,715 downwards.
CCCTCATCCGTGTCATTCCCCCATATGCAAATCCCATGACTTAAGAAGATCGCATATGGTCATTACAATCCTTCCCTAGGAGGTCTGTTACAGTTACCTGGTTGAACTCACTCGATATTAGTTGATTAGGACATTTGTGCTTCCATTGATACACCTCCTTACTACTGACATTGAACCACCAGAAATATTTCAAGTTCTTGTTACCGTTTTTATATGATTCCACAACTTGGGTTACTCTTCACCTCCACACTCACCAATAGACAACCCACACCGGTGCGTTCTAAGTTGTCACCGATTGACTTGTATTTGACCTTCTCCGAAGTCAACGACTTATTAAAACACTTCTCATGTTACCATTCTCATGAAGGCTACCCTCGTCGGAGTACTTACCTTAAACTCCGTTAGTTCTTTCCCCGTTCCATGCTTTCTTCCTCTTCCAAAGGTAACCATACTCTTTCAGGCCTCACACGCCGTATAACTCACCTTCCTAAGCTTAACCGCTCTTCCTTGATGTCTTTCAAGTGCACCTGTCCAAATATTATAGTCTTAGTTAACATCCACTCGCGTTCCTATTGGTTGGTATCTTAAGTCTTTCGATCAAAGCTTCTTGTTTCCTCTTTCATCTTCTCAAACCATCATATATGTGCACTTCCTTCTTCTTGGCGTTTCTTAGTCTTATCATTATAATGGAAACCAGTCAACTCCACGTGAATCCCCACCATGCCCTTCTTCTCATAACTCTAGTAATGTTGACACTTCACTTATTGGTACCTCGTAAGCTTAACTTACGATATCTTAATCTTTCGCCAATGGTTCGTTCACTCTTGCTCATCTTGACTTCAATACTTAGGAGCTTCTAAGGAAAGCTTCTCATCTTAATTGAATACCACCTTTAATCTTGCTAGAATGTATCCCTCTTCTCCTCGATTCGCATCTTTAGTTGTCCACGCGTCTTCTTGAAGAACTTATGTTTGTTATCCCTATTGGTTTCGTTGTCTTTCTAATCGTGACTTCTTTGTAACCACTTCTACACCTTTGTGTTACTCCTTTTTCTTGTATGTTCCGCATCTGAATTTCTCTTAAGTTGTCATCTTTAATCCTCCTCTTCGGCATCCTCCTAAAGGAGTACAAGAACTCCAAGGTGTTCTCCTGAACGTAGTTCTTAACTCGATAGGTGAGCATATTCGTCCTCGTATGTACACTATCCGAAGTCAAACGACGTCGTCCAAGGATGATGATATCATACGATCATCTTAGCTAAAAGGTCCCATAACTTCATATGCTACTATATAATAAGAATACTTATACATAACTTTATAAGTCCTAAGTCCATATCACTACCATAACACATCCAACATTCCATCAACAATATAAGATCCCAAAACATATAACCGTTTACATATAAACTATACACATATATCCAGTTCATCATGCAACATGCAATCACAAAAATACACATCAATTCTATCATGCATAACTACAAACCTCATATCCATATTTGTATATACATATATATACATACCAAAATCCAATAAACTAAGCTGCCGAGATCCGCCGAAGGAGTGGTGGTCCGTACATTCTACCCCGACTCATGCAAGTGATTTTGAAAACGAAAACTCAGAACCCGTGGGGTTCTATTTATTCCTTATTCGGCTTTTAGAAGATTGCGAGTGCCATTGTTGTCAACCTAGGGCTCTGATACCACTTTTGTAACACCCCAAATCCGCGGGACTCGGGGCGCTACGGGTTGGGACCTCACAATGGGTCCCGACCCTTAGCTTGACAACAATTTCACCGGATCTTGCAACAAGGCACAAATATAGGCCAAAACCGAAATACATTTTATGCAATGTAAGAAAACCCAAAAGAAAACAAACAACGGACTTCAGCCGAAAACAACTACAAAGACCAAACGCCATACATGCGGCATACAATAATACAATATACAAAACTCCAAACGTGACTCCAAACAAAACCCTTCCTAAAATGTACGGACCCCGGCTGCCCACCCTTCCGGATCTCTCGGAGCATGCCTAACCTGCAAGGCAAACTACAACATTCGGTATAAAACCGTTAGCTCACATTCGAAGCATTAGAATTAAAGGGAAAGGCACAAACACAATTAATTCAACATAGTCACACAACATACTCAAAGCACACAAATCCGGTTTATTATCTTTATTTATTAAGTCATATCCCGTTCTAGTTCAACTTCTTTTGTGACACGAGAATCCTCCAAAACTCGCCTCGGTCCCTTCTTCCGGCAATGGAACGGTCGGATGCCTCCGACCGTCTAACCAGCACGGGCCAGTCGCCGAGATCCCCCTAGCTCTCACGGGGAGCCAGGCAGTGATGTCACCGCCCGTTATCATACACTTGGGCCAAATAATATAAAGGTCGGTAATCTTATTTCCGGTTTAGTTGTTATAAACAGTAAAATAATAAACACACACCACCCAACGCACAATAATGCTAATACAAAGAATACGAGCTAAGTAAGTCCGAAGACTTACCTCGTCCCATAGGTAAACCCGATAACCACTGCTCTCAACTTCCCGTAGGAAGACACTCAACGCCTGGTCAAAACAAGGCACACTATCAAAACTCTCTCATAAGCTAGAAGCTTTTAGACTTCTAGTCCCAATGATCTCGCAGGATCATAAACCACAACTATGCTAGGATAACAATCTCCTAGCCATCCCGATCTCACCAGGTCATAACCATCACAACACAGGCTAGGATACTCTCGTTCTAGTCTCCACAATCTCAACAAGATCATACAACCAAAATCTCAATCCTCATAAGCTTACAAAATCAACCAAACACTCAACGCCCTACAATCCTCACAAGATAACATCAATACCTTGAGTCTTAAGACATTTCACAATCCTCAAGCACTCACCTAAGGTCCATAACCACTACTTGGTATTTACTCTAAGTTATGCTAGATCCAACCTAGCATGATACTAATACTAAACATAACTAAATCGAGTAAGATCATAAACTCGGGGAAGAGGGTACTCACATGACGTCAGAAGACGAAATACGATCTAAGGATGTCGACTTGGACTTGTTAGGTCTTTATCGGGGCGCTTCTGAACCTAATACCAAAACTAAGCAAGTTTAGCTCATACGCTAAACTTGAACGGAATATATATAACTTATATAAAATCTAAAACCCGTTTTCAAAACCAAGATTAAAAACCTCTTAAATACTTTCCGGGATAAATTATACCACTATATACACATGGGTCATAATATATAACAAAAATAAGCTATAAGAATAAAATCCTTAAAAACCTTTTTCGGGCAATTCAGGAATTTCCATAAACTTGGGATATATTCCGTAAATAAAACCTTGGGCCAAAACTGTAATTTCACATGCAGTGGGTAGATTTGCCATTACACAAAAGTTGAGCCATAAGCTGTAAAAGCAAGTTATGGGTGCATTTTGTAATTACTCTTAAAAGAGGGGGCCCAATTTAATTAATTAAGGGTTTTCTTATCACCGATAGATCTCGCGCAGGGGGCTGAGGAATGAAGAGGCAGATGGCGGCGAAGGAATCCGGCGAGGGAAGCGAGGCATCTGCGGCAAGGTGAAGGCGGTTGTTGGGGAGAGTTGTCCGGCGTCGATGATAGGGCCCTCCCAGGCACGGCGGTGGGAACGAGAGGTGGCTCCCCTGGTTTCCAGTGAGGCTCGACAGGGCGTAGAAAGAGGCAGAGTGGGTGTGGGCCTGCACAGGGGCTCCGGCGGCGAGGAGCAACGCATGGAAACTCCGAGAGGGTGGCGAGGCTTCCTCCGGCTTCGACAGGGCGGCAACACCTCATCTCCGGTGGTGTTTGGCGGCGCCAAGGGTTGACAGCCCCCCCTGTTTTCTGGCGATAGATGTAGACGGATTTAAATCAGATGGTGAAGGAGGAGAGGTAGAACGAGGAGATGCTTCGATTGTTGGGGATATGGTCGCTGCTTCGTTTGAGAGGGAAAGGTAAGGCCGAGATTGAGGGGAGTGTGAGCATGGAAGCAGAGGAGATGATGTTGAGTTGCTGCTTGCTCTTGGTGTGGACGGAGTACAGGAGAAGGGTGATGGGTGAATAGGTTCCAATCCAGAGGCAGAGAAGTGGTGTAGGAGCTAAGGAAGGGAAGGTTGCGTGAGATGGAGATGGTGGCAGGGTAGGGCGGCAAGGCTAGCTCCTTGGCCAGCCTGCGGGACACGAGGTGACGGGACTCTCACAGTCTCACCTGCTACGAAGAAAAGGGAGAAAGGGAGAAGGAGAGAAAAGAAATAAAATAATAGAAAATGAAAAAAGTAATGATATAGACTCGGTCAAATCATTCGGAATAGGATTTTCGAATCGGAAACTTCCCGATTTTTCCGAGAATAGTATACATACTATATATATGTATCAATATATATATATATATATATATATATATATATATATATATATATAAATACCGAGGTAAATATACTTTTCGATATAGGGGTCATTCTCGTAACATACTTTTAATAAAATAAAATAAAATAAAAGTTGAGATAATAAAATATCGATAAAAGTAGGGAAATAAATATCGAAAACGCGTCTAATAAAATGGGGCGTTACAGGAAGAAGAACGAGAGATCGAGTAGAATGCGAACCTGATGGAGAAGATCTGGAGAGAAGGAGAAGAGAGATGAGATTGGAAGAAGAACGAGACTGGAAGAAGAATGAGAGCTCGAGATTGTGAGAGGAGAGGAGAACGAGGGTATGAGGGAAAATAATAACAATCTAACCTAAAGAATCTCGAAGAAGCTTGGGGGTCAAGCTTTTTTTTCGGGATTCTTTTAGCAAAAGAATCTCGTAAAAGAATACAATACAAAAACTCAATCCGATAGCAAACGCTTACAATTTTTCTATCCCGAAGAATACAGTGAAAAAGAATCTAAATGAATCTCCATCTAGCTGATACCAAACAGGCCCTTAATGTTTTGTGGGTTGTTAAATATTTTCAATCCCACATCGAAAATAGTTTGATAAATTGTATAAATAGAGGGTTTGAAGATTGAACAAAAAATACATTTCTTGGCCTTATTTTCAATGCACATCGATTATCAAGTAAGACTGATAGTTTGATAACTTGTATAAATAGAGGATTTAAAGATTAATTAAATAAACATTTATTGGCCTTCTGACTAAGTTGAAGTATAATTTTATTCATAACTGTTTTTTTTTCTGCTTTGTGGGTTGTTGACTACTGCATTGTGGGTTATTGACCTAATGGTTTGTGGGTTGCTAAATATTTTCAATCCACATCGATTATCAAGTGTGAATGATAGTTTGATAACTTATATAAATAGAGGGTTTGAAAATTAAACAAATCATACATTTTTTTAGTCTTTTGGCTAAGTTGAAGTATAATGTTTACTTTGATGAATTAGGTTCCGTGTCTCTTTTGAAATCAACCCGATCATAATTTTTCCAATATATCCTTTCTATTTTAACTAACGGTTTCAATTTTTATCAATTGCTGAATGAATTTTGTTTATTTTTAAATTTTAAACTCGGTTAAAAATAAATCTTTTTCTCTCTCTATATATTTCTTATGAAGTCCGTACATTCTTCTTTTTTTTTATGGAAAATAATAAAAGGGATTAAAAACTGATGGCTACTATTTTTATAAAAATTAAATTGATAATTTTTTTTCGAAACCGTATCGGTAGAAGATAAGAATGTAATCAAATTAATTTTAATCTTCTCAAATCTCTTCGGGTGATTATGAACGTTGAGTATATAATTGGATACGAGTCAACCACTTAATTATTATCTTATATTATACATTAAATAATTATATGGTAATTAATACTCGACGTATATTGACGTATATTATCAATGTACTTAAAATTAGTATATATTTTTAAATACCCGTGCAAGGCACGGGTCCTAAACTAGTTTTGACTAAAATAATTTACATTTCAAATGAAAAAACAGCAATAAAAATAGTTACCTTATCCTTTTATTTGAGATTTTAATTCTAACAATTTATAATATATGAAAAATCTATGAAAAAGTATTTTCTTAGAAATATTTTATATATTTTAAAAAATAATCGGATATTCACATACGACAACTTTTTTTATATTCGGATATTGGTGTCTAAAATACCCTCAGGGTTTGATACTTTACATTGTTCAATTCAACATCTCTTCTCTTACCAAAAAAATCCAACATCTCTTCAACAGTCGGCGAAGACGATAGACCGTGAGTCCGGCCAGTAGAGACTTCGGCGAGCATCGCCGTCTTCTCGACGATCGAACCTTCGGCGAGCCGGGACTTGTTTCGACCTCCATCTGTTCAGAACAGGCATTGTTTCGACCTTCATCTTCGAGCATCGACCTCTTCTTGAGCAGCGACTTCGGCCTTCGTCTTCTTGAGCAGCAACCTTCGACGAGCAGGGAGTTCGGGCTTCATCTCCGGCGACCTTCATCTTCGACTCGATGTGGTAAGATGTGGTAACTTACTTTGGCAAATTTTCTGCACACTAATACTTTGGCAATTTGACCAGGGGCCTGAATGCCTGATTCAGAATTTTCGGAACCAACGTCTGGTTGTACAGTCGTTGTCGCTGTGATCAAGGATACACAAATCTTTGTCGCCAATTCTGGTGATTCTCCCTGCGTGATTTCTAGAGGGGGGCAGGTGATTTTCTTCATATATCACACATTGGCTTTTTGACAATTCCTTGCTGAATATTCAACTCATCCCAGTGGATTTAATTTGGTGAATTAATGTTATAACTGATAATCAGCAGTGCAAATGGTATATAGCTGAACTCCCGTCGACTTTTGGGCATCATGTTGTATCTATGTAAAATTTATAGTGCATCGGCCTTTTATTAGGAAGGTTACAAACAAAATATTTTATCAGTTTATTTTTGAGATTGAGAAGCATAATGGTATATAGCTGAACTCCCGTCGATTTTAGGCAGCATTATCAATTCTTTCGCTCTGTCACTGAAGGAAGAACAAAAACTTCTTTTTGTTAGGGCACTGATTCCGCTGCATAAACCCAGGTGCTTACCGATTTACCCTCGGCAGTTATCTTACTCCATAGCACAGTTCATTGAAACTTGCTGATATTGTCATAGGGGTTATTGAAATATTGGCTAGTCACAGATAACTCCAAGGAAGTTGTGTTATCTTACTGCATAGCACAATAGTAGACTATTGGTAGTAGTAATAGTTTTGTTCCCTTCCGTTGTTTTCTTTGGTCTCCCTTGTGAACTTTGTTTGTAAGTTGTGTTGTACAGTGTATGCTATGACTTTTTAAAATCGAATCAAAATTTGTAATGTCTATAAGTAGAACTGGTGGCTGGTTGGAAATTTTGCAGTTTCAAAGGTTCATAAGCGAGTTCAAAGTTTCTTTAGTAGTAGACTTATTGTTGTAGTTTTGAACACAGTTGAAGATTAATTACTGGTGGTAATGATTAAGAAATATGTACTGTCATTCTACCAAAACAGATATCTTTTGTATGACAGGGCTTTGGAATACAGTTTGTTCTGTTGCCTCATTTCATTTTTTCCTTTTTGCTGATATGAAACTACTTAACCATCTAATGGCGCTGACCTTTTTGTAGGAACTCTCGGTTTCAGTTTGGATAAATTGGCTACATAATCTTGTTAGTTTCGACTCCCAGCAATGAACCATGCTTGTATATTTAGGCTCTCATGTATACAATGCCATTCCGCGTTATTATCCTTTTCCTTGCCCATGCAAACGAAAAGGAATCAAGCCAGTCGATTAGTAAAATCCTTTTCATCCTTGGCAAGCTCAACATGGTCCCCTGTCATCAGCCGTTCGCCTCCGCTAATGTTGGTTGCACAGCTCATCCCTTCAAATACCCCACAGCGCTCAGAAGAGTGGTTTGCCTTACGCAGAGATAGGCTGACAACGAGCACATTCAGCACAGCTCTTGGGTTCTGGAAAGGGACCCGCCGTGCTGAGCTTTGGCACGAGAAGGTGTTTCCGATGGATACTGAAACAACAAGATCTATCAACAGCATGCATGCCATGGAGTGGGGTGTGGTTAATGAAGCTGCAGCTATTGAAAGGTATAAAACAATTACTGGTAATGATGTGAGCTCGTTGGGTTTTGCAGTTCATTCCGAGCAAAGACTAGATTGGCTTGGTGCCTCTCCGGATGGTCTTCTTGGGTTTTTCCCAAATGGCGGAATCTTAGAAGTTAAATGCCCTTTCAATAAGGGGAAGCCTGAACTGGGTTTGCCTTGGTCCACAGTGCCCTTCTACTACATGCCTCAAGTTCAGGGTCAGATGGAGATAATGGATCGTGAATGGGCCGATTTATATTGTTGGACCCCAAACGGGAGCACTTTATTTCGTGTTTATAGAGATCGGGGATACTGGGACCTCATTCATGGAGTTTTGAGGGAGTTTTGGTGGGAAAATGTGGTTCCTGCTAGAGAAACTGTGTTGCTTGGTGACAAAGACAAGGCTTTTTTGTTCAAACCAGCTTCAACACACAAGAGAACAGGTCAGGTAACTGTGACTAGCTTGAAATTAGCTGCAGGTGCAAAGATGTTGTGCAGGGAGATAGCTGGCCATGTTGAATACTACAAATGATGGCACTTCTAAATTAAAACAGGTTATATTTTTGTATTCGCTTCGCTCATGTCAAATTGTACTATTTTGAAGTACTAATGTATCCCGAATATTTATACGTTCTTTCTTGCTGGCCCTCTTTTCCCTCTTCCATTTAAACAATTGTGGCTCATCAGGGTACTGAGTTACCAAACTCAGCAATCATACTTGAATAAGATGAGTCAAAGTTGTCCATAGCTTGACTATGAATGATAAGATTTTCTCTGAGCTTGACCCTGAACTATACAAGGAGTTTTTGTTGAAGTTCAAAGAAGACGACGAGTACAAGAGGAAATAAGAACAAGGGAAACGACACGAAGAAGGTTAGAAGAAATAGCTGCGGAGAAATCTTCAAGCAGTGAGCCTGTCGTCGTCTCCTGGTTTCCTCCTACTCAAACAACCCCAGTTTAGTTATGAGTTATCAGTTGATGAATGGTGATGTGGTTTGGAGAGCAAGAGTGCTTCAGACGGTTAGTTTTGACACTTCTTAAGCACTGTGCTCTTAGATTCGCTCCTATCTGGAACATCACTGACACGGATATTCATATTTGTAATATTGATTAGAAAAGTTATAGTAAGAGAGCTTCTTAATAGAGTTCATCCTTAAATTAATCATTTGCGCTGAGTTGCACAGGAAGTTGTAGGAACATCCTTTTTGGTGCTATTTTTGTCTCTCTTGTGCAGTTTTTGACAACAAACCAAGAGCTGATGAAAGGACACTTGTTCTTAGAACTTGATGGTGAGCATCAGCACTCTTGGTTGAGACTAGATAGCCCTTCTTAATATGTTGTTTGTCTTATTTTGCTTGGATTGATCAGGGTCAAAACTTATTGGTTGTTCTCATTTGAGGCATTGTGAAGATGAAGCCTCCAAGGATAGCCAGAGAACACTGCCTTTGGTGCCACAAGAAGCTGTAGCTTGAAGATCTGGTAGCAGCACAGAAAAAGTATACAACTCACAATCTGTAACAAGCTACCATATTGGAGCTCATGTATGATCGGAATGGGAGTTGTTACGCGAGACTCTTCCAGGGCGTTTGTAATACTGCAACAAAAGGATAATGAACAATTATAATCCCGTTAAGATAATAAATATTAAGTCGATGAACAATTGAATGAAAAACCATTGAATAATTCTTAAAAAAGAATGAACAATCGAATGAAAACCGTTGATGAATTCTTAAAAAAGAAAGAACAACCAAATATTATATTAATTGAGTAGAAAACCTTATCCAGAAAACCCTATGAACATTACCGCACTTCTACTGCACTAAATTAATCAAGAAAACCCTATGAACATTCCTAATTTGAACATAAAATAACAATATGGAGGAAGATGAAGCCCTTCGTAGAGTCGCAAACAAAACCTCAGTGAATCTAGCAAATCCCATTGCAACTCGCACAACCAATGTCTTCCTAGCGCCGTCGACGACAACACTCTCGACAACTATGATACAAAAGCCTTCAACTCTTCGAAGTTGATGTCATTCATTTATACATAGTTTTTCACCATCATTTTCATTCATATCCTTAATATTTATAGTGTAAATTTGTCTTGTTTTATAGTAGATTTAATTGACTTTGCTAAATTGAGCTACTTGTGTTTTTATGAAAATGCAAGCGTAAGCGTTTGAGGCCTTTTTGAGCATAAAATGAAAAACGTTTGCAACTAGATAAAGTTCTCCATGAGGCCGAGGATGTCTAAGTCAAGAGCAAATCGATTGAGACAAGATAAACAAAGTAGAAATGATCAACATTATACAAGTGATCAAGTCGACTAATGGATAAAGTTGATTCAACCGGGTTCATTTCCCGATATTCTATCTTTATGGACCACAAAAGAAGAAATGAGCGCAATAAGGATCAATTTTTTCACATCGGTTGATTCGATCAATAGAGCGGTCGATTCGTCAACGGCCAACGAGGGTGGGAAGCAGGCGGCGAACAAACGCCAAGTGGTGGCTATTGGCGTAGATCTGGGCTCGAAGATGGGAACAAGAGGCCGAACGATGTTGATTTGGGCGGTGGCGTAACAACGAGGCTTGGGCTTCCTTTGATGTGAGACCATCCTCGACACCACTCATACAAGGGTCAATCACAAGATCGAGGGCTAACAGGATCCGAGAGGAACAACCAACAAAGAAGATCAAGAACGAGTTGCAGAGAAGCAATCTCGGTTGAGCCACAGAAAACTCGACCGAGATTTGGTCTCTGACGCGCCTTTGAAGATCCGGTCAAGATCTTTTAATCTTGCCAACTATCTTTTATATTTTATTACCTTAAATCTCTCAAACATTCTTAAGGTAATTGTTAGCTTGTTGATATCTTTGGGATTATTTCTTTTTCCTAGAATATCTTTTAGAAAATATATTTTCTTAGTTTACATAGAAGATCTCCCTTATAAATAGCCTTAGAGGAGGAGATTGTTAGGTAACTTAGTTGTGATTATTGATTTTCAGATTATTGTGAGATACTTGTGACTTCGCTCACGGGGTTTGCATTTTATCATTTCTATTCAATCAAAAGGAGAGTTTTTTTTTTTATTGAAAAGTTGTGAGTCTTTGATATGTTGTTCTTGTGTGTGTTAATCTTTTTAAAGGTTGATGCTACAAGTCAAACTGATCTCTCCTTGTGCTTGTCTTACTTAGAAGACTTGTGTAAGGTTAAAGAATGAAGGGTGAAAGATAGTTCTTTGTTAAGAGTTTTGATCCAATTTAGGTCAAGGTTCTTTGCAAGTCTTATCATAGTCCTATCTTCATATATTTATCATTTATCATTCCATATAATCATCTTCTTATCTATCCATATCATTCGTATTTCCGCATTCTGAGTTCTAATAAATCTCGGGCTGTTTTTGAGTAAATCTCGGTCGAGATTTCCTTCGGATTCATCCAAGATTTCCTTCTTTTGTTTGATTTGAGGACTTTCAATCCAGATTGGGAGACTGCGGATTTCACCCCGCATCATTCTTCAACTCAGAGGCAAAGCACGGGAGCTTAGGATGATTTTCAATCTTCCGACGAGGCTCGATGCATGTTCTATTGGAGGGATGGCTCTAGGGTTGACAATTCCGGCGAGAAAATGAAGGCAGGGATTGGGCTAACAACTCTGGTGGAAGCTTGCTAGTGGAGGACAAAGAAGACGGTGGCAAGCTCCGGTGAGATGAACTAGGGCTCGAGGTGCTGCAAAACTGGCTTGGTTTTTGTCTCAAGTGGACTCGGGAATAACGCACACAACTCTGATGGGACTCTTCAATTCCGATTGCGACGAACCATGTGAGTGAAATGAAAGGGAAAGAGGAGAGAAGTGAAGAGAGAGAAAGAGAGAGGTAGGTTAGGGTTTAGTGAATAAGATGAATGGTGACTCGAAAATGTACCCTATAATGGTAGGGCATCCTCAAAATTTTCAAATCCGCAGATAACGTCAATTATATTCGTATCATTTCCTTCTTGAACTAAAGTGTATTTATATTATTAATCCAAAATTAAATCAACTATGAATATTTCGAAAAAGACGGAGATTACAAGCAAGAACAATAGTGTGATTTATTGAAAACCAGATGACATAAATTATTGTCTTTGGTTGTAGTGACTTTTAGCCTCATAATTCTACTATATCTATACAATGAACCTTTTATTTTTTTAAAAAAATGAAATATTTAAATTACTTGAACCAATTGTTGATATTAGATTAACTAACAATTATTTTAACTAGTATTGTGGTTAATATAAACAAACTAATTTTTTTGTTATCATGAACAACTCAAAATAATTGATAGAAAGTGAATATTGATGTGCAAAAGCAATAATATCTATTACTGTAATAGCTAGGATTTCCGAATTCTAATTAATGTTGATTAACTTAATCAGTGATAGTAATTGACATATAACACGCGAAGATTGCGTAAGTGTTGAGTATAAGTCCCACCGTTATGTTCCTGACGTAATTTTGGACTTATGGTGAAATTTTCACTTTTACCCATGGGTAATTATTTTTACCCTCCGGTATTATTTGGAGCATTTGGGAGCTCCAATTAATAAAAATGCAGTTGAGAGAAATGATTAGGACATCGGACATGTCCTAGATATGAAATAACATGGAAAGACAAAACGATCAAAAGAGTCGCTATTTCGTTTCTTAACAGCTAAGAAATTTGGCTTAATAATATACGTTTTCCGAGGCAATTGTGGAATAATTATCCCTACAATATTCAAGATTTATTGTTCCAATTTCGAAAAGTTTGGAGAAGGGGGTTCAACCTGCCATTGGATCGGTTAAAGAATAATTATCAACTTCGCTAAAGGATAATTATCTACTTCACTATAAATAGCGGAAAATCGTTTATTAATTCATTTCCTTTCACGTTTTCTCGTAAAAGCTCTGGTTTCTCTCAAACTTCAAACTCAGATCTACTCTCCGTTTCTAATCCGATTTCAATTCCGTTTGAGTTTCCGGATTCCTCTCTTCATTCTCTTCATATCGGTACCAAGTTTGTGCATTTCCGAGCAGATAAGGACCTGGTCGAGCATATATGTCACCAAGACAGTTCCGTCGCTCAAATTCCGGTGAATTTGATGTTGTACATGCGTAGCCCGCGTCGTTGTGATTCCGAATCTTCTTTCAGATCGTCAATTGGGTTAGTAACGAATAAGTTATGAATTTATTCGTTTTCCGTACTACGATTTGGCCTAAATTGACCTTAGGCTTTTCAAAATGGATAATTAGAAATTCCATTATGATCATTATATTATTCTGGTGTTTATGGGTTGTTTGTTTGATGAAATCTGATGACAGGTGGGTTTAGAAATGGCCTGCGGGCAAAACGTTATTCTGGTGAAATTTAATTAATTAATTAAAGGTTAATTAATTAAATTCGGATTAAATTTGAGATTGAGGAATACTGATTAGATGCATGCTAGGTGTCAGAATGAGTTGAGGATCATGAGATGTTATGTTGAGGATATGCCTTAGGCATTTATGAATGTGCTGAGGATCTGAGGTTTAGATTTGAGATATAAGTTTGTGGTTAGTGATAACCTTTGCAATATGTGATTGTGTGTGCCTTGCTATTGCAGGCGTTGATTACTTCCCCAAGAGGAAGCTGTGACGTGGTACAGGTTACGAGTATATCAGGTAAGTTCATAGGACTTACTTAGCGTGCAGTTGTGGATTGTATGATTGTGATGGTTGTGTGTGTTCATATGATTGTGCATTTATAACCTAAACCGGACTAGGATGACCATTTATTACATTTATTTGGCCGAAGTGTATTATAACGGACGGTAACCACCGGTCTCCGCCTGCTGGTTAGGAGGAGGTGCTTGGAAGCCAGTAACACAGGGGGGGACGAGTGACGATCACCCCCAATGCAAACTCATGTGTTAACGGGGAAAGGGACGAGGTTCTTTAGGTTCCTCGTGTTACAAAAGTAGTTGAATTAGTAATGAAATAACGTAATGAAAGATAATAAATGAATGTGTGTGGCATTGCATGTATGAGATGTTAATGTGTGGTTGTGCTATTACCTTCATGCCTTTCACTGCTGTAGCTAACGGTTTTATACCGTGTTGTAGATGATCTGCAAGTTAGGAAGACTGCAGGGTGAGTCAGATGGTGTTACCAGCCGAGGACTTCTGTACATTAGGATGCGTGGGATGGGATATCTTTTGTGGTTATGGTTTATGATGTTGTTTTGTACTCGGCTTGAAGTTTGTAAACTCTTTTGATGTATCTTATACAGCTTTTATGTATTTGGTTTTAATCTACCTGTGTCTTGTTGTAAGATCTAGTGAACTTGTTGTCAGGCTAGGGTCAGGATTCATTGTGAGATCCTAGCCCAATGTGACACTCCAAGTCCCGTGAATTTGGGGTGTTACAATTACAAACCACATTGTTTTATTAATCAACCAAACCCCATTGCTTTGTTTACATCCAAACCCGAAATTATTTTGTTCAAAAGCCAATCTACCTATTACAAGCTAAATCAGTTTTGTCCCTCTACTTCCACCAATACACGCTACAAATATTCATTCATTTCAAAAGTGACAATCTTATGCATGTACTTCTCACGCATAGATTGTATTTTCTTCATGTTGTATTTTTTGAAACCTAGTGTCCATCCTTGAATGTCATTTCCCATATATGTTTCTAGATGTCTCATTGCATATACTCCACAATCAATGTTGTTTTGAGAAAATCATGGATGTTTAAACTTCACATATTCCACATTCTCAATATCCTCAATTATTTTCTTTTGGCCATTCATCCTAAGAACTGAACAAATATTTTTCTCTACAATAAGGCACAATGAACATTTCATTAGTGAACTAATTGAAGAAAAATCATGAACTAAATTCTCTTAGTTAATGCTTACCAAATCATTTGATATTATCCCATATTTTGCTTCATTTGATACTTATGGTGTGTTGACATTATCATGATCTCAATCATCTTCTTATTGAAATTGAATGAAATCACATACTAGTGTTCATAAGCAAGTATGAGGAACATCATATGTTTATGTATTGTCCATGTAATATCAAATTAGTATGTATGTTTGACATAACATGTAATTACAACATAAATATATAATTCTTATCATATTAATTGTCCTTCTAAAAAGAAAAATATGTTTCAATCTTTTTTCAAAAATGGAATATCTTTTCTCAAATGGGCGGCTATTATGGTTGATCACAATGTACAACTATATATAATTTTGTGTTATATATACATAAGTCATTTATGATTATTAATATGTACTATTGAAAAAAATAAAAACTTACACTTGAGAATGAAGTCATGAACAATCTGTCTAGAGAGGCACATCATAATAATTTCATTCTCATTCAATATTATTACCCATATATACATTATGCTGATATTCACAAATGTATTTCGTTCCACTGGCTTTAGCTTGAACCTTGATATCATCATATCCGTACTTGAACAATACATCTCTATGTAAAATAAAATAAAATTATGGTGAATTTACTATGTATCATTATGTCACTAATATTGATTAGCATATGTCCACATCACTAATTATATTAGCATTTGACATCATTTGAAATTTTAAGACAAAACTACCCTCATACAAGCAATTACAAGATTGTGTAATTATTATTGCATTTTACATTATGATACACTCTAATTCTAGAAGGTGAATCGATAATGGTTAATAACTTGAATTAACGTAATAAATCGGCTATCATAATATCAGATACTGAAATATTTCTCTTTGGATCTGAATTCTTGTATATGAATTTCAAGTACACTATTAATTAAATCATTTGTGTACCAGAAAAGTAACATCAGCTAATGGAAAATTTCTCTTTTGATATGAATTCTTGTATATGAATTTCAAGTACAAGATTAATCAAATCATTTGTGTACAAGAAAAGTAATCTAATAATACTTTTCATATTTCTGAGTTATATGTATACGATACAATACTCGTGTACAAGAAAATTAGTTACAATGATTCTTGTACACGAAAATTAGTGTACAAGAGAAAATTCAAGGATCATAATTAATGTATATTTATAATTTTCAAAAGAAGAATAAATTGTGAGTTCCAACTTGTTCAATTGGTATTAGGGTGGGAGGGAGGAGCTACCAACCAAAGATCAATTCTCCATGACTACAATCGTTTATTCATATCGTCTCATTTGTGTGCCCATTGAAAAATTATTCAAGCCTTCAAACTGAATAATCTTGTAATTATTACCTTCTTTATTTAAATTTGTGTATTATAGTTTTTGGATTTTGTAGATTTATTCTTGTAACTAAATAATTTAACACCCCAGTTCTGGGAACTTGAAGCGCTAC
The DNA here is from genome assembly GCA_033239045.1 of Fagopyrum esculentum. Classification (NCBI taxonomy): domain Eukaryota; kingdom Viridiplantae; phylum Streptophyta; class Magnoliopsida; order Caryophyllales; family Polygonaceae; genus Fagopyrum; species Fagopyrum esculentum. Next base: position 33,398,255 of record BSUD01000001.1, on the reverse strand, counting down.
GGGCTAGGACCGCACAATGGGTCCCGACCCTCAGAGTAGCAACAGCAAACGGATCTTACAACAAGGCACAAACGAATGAAAACCAAAACTTAATATAAAACCAAAGGTTCAAACAGAAGAAAACACAAAAGCTCTACAACCGGGTCAAAACAAAAGGGAAACAACAAACGAAACAAAAATTCAATCCCGTCCTATAATGTACGGGAACCCCGGCTGACCACACCATCCGGATCACTCAACAGCATCCTGAACCTGCGGAACATCTACAACGACGGTATAAACCGTTAGCTAACATTCTAGGTATTAGCAAGAGTGTAAAGGCACAAACACACATAAGGTAAAGAAAACACATAGCATGCTCACATATCAACCGGTTATTATCTTTCATTAAGGTTATCCATTACTAATTCAACTTCTTTTGTCACACGAGGATCTCCCGAAACTCGCCTCCGCTTCCGTCTACCAATAGGAATAGATCAATATTATCCGTTACCTACGGGCCTGGGTTGCAAGAGCACATTCTAGTCTCCTATAGAACTAGACAAGTGGTCACCGCCCGGTTATAATACACTTGGGCCAATTAAGGTTAACAAAGGGTGAATCCTATTTCCAAATATCCGTTATAAACATGATAACAACACAAACAAGCCAATACAATCCAACTAATACGCGGAATGAAGCTAAGTAAGTCCAAGGGACTTACTTCACTCGAAGGTAAACCAAAAGATCAACACAACTCAGGAACAACTCAGTTTCCCTCAGTAAAGGAGCAATGAAAGCCTATACGAACAAGCAACACGGATTAGGAACGAAACGGTTGCTAGAAGTCTATGACTTCCAGTCTCAAAGATCTCTAAGAGATCAACACATGCTAAGGGCTCAACCTTAGTCTTACAACAACTCGGGGAAACAAGGAACAACCATAAGGAACCAAGGAAGGAACGAGGAAAGGAACGAAGGAAGCAACTCACCAAAGACGGGAGCTACTGCAGAGAAACCGCAGGGGCGGCTAGACAGATGCGCAGGGGCGGCTGAACAGGGGCGCAGGGGCGGTTGTGACAGAGGCACAGGGGCGGCTCTGTGCAGGCGCGGGGGCGGATCTTCGTCAGAAGCTACTGTCGGGCTTCTCTTCGACAGATCTCACAGCAGGGGCAACCAAAGCTCGAACCTTTGGTTCCAACACGTCAAGACTCAACTCCAGAGAGCCTGAGAACAACGAAAGGTCAACAACGGAACGCTCCACAATAATCAAGGCTCATGCTTGATCCTTGTAGAAGAAGAAAGGAAAGGAACGCAAGGGAGAAACCAAACAGAAGGAGAAGACATGCAGCACTATAAGAACGTGAGGAAGAACCAGGAAGGAATGAACTTACACGTTCAGCGAAGTTGCAGGAAGCAAAGGACGGCTGCAGTTCTGTAGGGTTTGAAGGCAATAGCAAGGAACGGGAAAAAGGAGAGAAGGAAGAGAATATATAGGGAGGGTTAGAACGCTAGACGGAAAAGGCGTCTAGGGTTAGAAAGAAAACAACGAAACCGGCCCATAAGATAGAATATCGGGTATTCTATCTATGGAAGAAAGATAAAACGACGAAAACAGATCGGCGTGATCTGTTGCACGATCCGCAGAGGCGGCCCTCTTCACCGTAGGGGCGGTGAAGGCAAAAACCTAAGATCTTACATCAGATCCCCCCTAAAAAGAAGTTTCATCCCGAAACTTGCAAAATTCAAACGGTCAACGCACAAAAACAGAACTGAGCTCATATATTTCCACTCGGAGCACGTAGCACAAAACGTCACACAAAAGCGTTCACAACGCAACAAAGGAAAAACCAAACCACCGACTAAGCTAAAGGTGCAACAAGCTCAACGTAAAACTCCGGATAGTTCCTTTGGATACTATCCCCTGTCTCCCAAGTCGCCTCATCGGCTCCTCGCATCGACCACTGAATCTTCAACGTCGGGATGTCCTTTGAACGCAAGCGTCTCGTACTACGCTCTAAGACAGCCACCGGGTGCTCTACGAACGTGTGGTCTGGCTCGATCACTAGATCCTCATGACTGACGATGTGTCTGGGGTCAGGTATGTACTCCCTTAGTTGAGACACATGGAAAACTGGGTGAAAACCCTCGAGTCTCGGTGGCAACGCAAGTCTGTATGCTGCCTCTCCAACTCGCTCAAGAATCTCGAACGGTCCAACATATCTGGGACTCAGCTTCCCCTTGACACCAAAACGTCTGACGCCTCGTGTCGGGGATACTCTCAACCAAATCTGAGCTCCAACTCTGAACTCCAGAGGTCTGCGCCTCTTATCTGCATAAGACTTCTGTCGGATTTGTGTTGCTAACATCCGCTCCCGGATCACTGCTACTCGAGCCATGTCATCCTGAATCTGCTCGGGTGCTACTCCGCTGGCACTACTGGGCTCTTCCCAACACAGGGGTGTACGACATCTCTGTCCATATAAAGCCTCATAAGGAGCCATCCTGATCGATGCGTGCCAACTGTTGTTGTACGAAAACTCCACTAAGGGAAGGTGATCTGGCCACACCTGTCCCCAATCTAACACACAGGCTCGTAACATGTCCTCCAAAGTCTGGATGGTCCGCTCAGACTGACCATCGATCTGAGGATGATAAGTTGTCGTGAACTGTAGACTCGTACCTAGGGCGGCATAAACTTGCTGTCAGAACCTCGAAGTGAACCGTCCGTCTCTGTCAGAGACTATGGTCCTAGGTACTCCATGAAGTCTCACTATCTGTCTCGTGAACTCCTCTGTTAATCGACTCACTGGCCACGTTTCCTTGATCGGAATGAAATGTGTGGTCTTCGTCAGTCGATCTACTATGACCCAGATAGCATCAAAACCACGACTCGGTCTCAAACCAGTCACAAAATCCATAGAGATGTCTTCCCACTTCCACTGAGGAACGGGGAGTGGGTGTAGCTCGCCTCCTGGTCTATGATGCTCGATCTTGACCTACTGACAGGTCGCACACTGAGCTACATATCTCGTGACGTCTAGCTTCAGACCTCCCCACCAGTAAAAGCGTTTGATATCCTGATACATCTTACTCGCACAAGGGTGTACTGAGTAAGGTGAAGAGTGAGCCTCCTGAAGGATCCTCTGTCTCAACTCCCGACTTGACGGCATACAAACACGCTCCTGGCATCTCAAAACTCCGTCAGCACCAACTGTAAACTATGGTGCCTCTCCTCGAGACATCCGGTCTCGAATTTGTGTCAAAGTTGGGCAACTCTCTTGCTTATGTCGAATTTCGGCCAACAGATCAGGTACTATCTCCAAGGTGGACAACTGGCTGTCGGAATCTGGAAAGTAGATATCCATCTCTAGCCATGTCAAATCTCGCTATAACTGTGGCATAGTTGTCATCCTAGCGATCGCCATCTCCCTGGAAGTCTTCCTACTAAGGGCATCTGCTACCACATTAGCCTTTCCCGGGTGGTATAAGATCTCAAGATCAAAGTCCTTGATCAACTCTAACCATCTGCGCTGGCGGTTATTCAACTCTCGCTGAGTGAATATGTACTTCAGACTCTTATGGTCTGTGAAAATCTGATACGTGGCTCCGTACAAATAATGTCTCCAAATCTTCAAGGCATGAACAACAACAACTAACTCAAGATCGTGGGTAGGGTAATTCTCCTCGTACGTCTTCAACTGTCGAGACGCAACAGTAATCAACTTTCCCCTCTGCATCAAAACACATCCCAAGCCCAACTTGGATACGTCGTTGTAAACCACAAAATCCTCAATGCCCTCTGGCTGAGCTAGGATAGGAGCAGAGGTCAATCTCTTCTTCAGCTCCTCGAAGCTCTGCAGGCACGACTCAGACCATACGAACCTCGTAGACTTCCGCAACAAGGAAGTGAGCGGTCGGGCGATAACTAAAAAGCTCTCAACAAAATGCCTATAGTAGCCTGCCAATCCTAAGAAGCTGCGAACCTCCTTAACGTTCTTAGGTGGCGGCCAAGAAGCTACTGACTCAATCTTTGCCGGATCTACCTTGATCCCTTCAGCTGAAACAATGTGACCAAGGAATGCTACCTCGGACATCCAAAACTCGTACTTAGAGAGCTTGGCGTAGAGCTCTCTATCTTGTAAGACCTGAAGAACGATCCTCAAGTGTCCTGCATGCTCCTCTCTACTGTGGGAGTAAACCAGAATGTCGTCGATGAAGACACTATAAACTGGTCTAGAAAGTCGATGAAGATGCTGTTCATCAACTCCATGAAGACTGTGGGCGCATTCGTGAGCCCGAATGGCATCACTACAAACTCGTAGTGTCCATATCTGGTCCAAAACGCTGTCTTGGCTACGTCCTGCTCTCTCACCCTCAGCTGGTGATATCTTGATCTCACATCGATCCTCGAAAACACTGAAGCTCCATGTAGCTGATCCAAAAGATCATCGATACGGGACAATGGGTACTTGTTCTTGATCGTCACCTTGTTCAACTCTCGGTAGTCGATACATAACCTCATTGACCCATCTTTCTTCCTGACGAAGAGAACTGGTGCACCCCAAGGAGATACACTAGGGCGGATGAAGCCTTTCTCTGCTAACTCCTCAAGTTGCTTCTTCAACTCATGCATCTCGATAGGCGCCATGCGGTAAGGAGCCTTAGAGATCGGTCTCGTACCGGGCTCTAGATCAATGCCAAAGTCTACACTCCATTGTGGAGGTAAACCTGATGGCTCTCCAAAGACGTCCACAAAATCGCAAGCTATTGGAATTTCCTCCAAAGCTGGACTAGTACTATCCTTCATGGCATAGCACCAAAAAGCCTCACATCCGTGACTGATAAGTCTTGCAGCTCGAACTACACTGATAACGGTACCAGTCTTCCCGAGATCCCATCCTCGAAAGATCTCAACATGGCCTGCATCTGTAGTTAATGTCACTGTCCTCTTGCCGATGTCCAGAACTGCTCGATGTCGATCCATCCAATCCATGCCCAGAATAACTTCTTCATGTACTAAGTACATGACGAAGAAGTTACCTGGTCAATCGCGACCTCCCAATCTAATAGGGCAATTGCAAACCTCTCGCGTACCTTGTATCTTACCCCATCGGGTAATCCTATAGAGAAGGGTCTACCCTCTACAATAACTAAGGCCAATCTATCTACACATGCATTAGATATAAAAGAATGCATAGCACCAATATCGAAAAGAACTCTGACAGGAAAACCATTAATGTGAATGGTACTTGTAGCTGTTGGCGTTGTCGGCTCTACAACACTCCTCAACTCATAAACTCGAGCTGGTGCATCTCGGGTGTCTACAGATCCACCAACACGTCCTCTACCTCTCCTATGTCCCGGAGTGGAACCCTGAGGAGCGGCAGAACCTGAAACTCTCTGCTGCTGTTGCTGGTACTGAGATCTTTGTCCTCCTCTAGCAACACTGGCAGGTGAAGAACCCTGCTGAGATAGCACCTTGCTCTGACGGTAAAACATAGCTCTGTGTCCGGGCTTGCCACAAGTAAAGCAAGTCATTGCTGGCATCTTGCAGTCAGCTCGGATGTGTCCAGCTACTCCGCAGTTATGACACTGTCGTCCTCTATCAAAACTCTATTGGAAACTAGAACGTCCAGGCGTCTGACTACTCCCAAAACCAGCTGCTCCAACTCCAACACTGGCTGATCCAGTCTTTTGTCTCTTCTCAGGACCTCCTGTTTGAGAAGCTCTCCTCTGACCCGGTCGGTCTCGCTAATAGGCAGAAGCTCTATCCTGATAGTCCGTCAAAGACTCACAATGGAAACCAGTAAGATAAGAGCGTGTCGATTCTCTCAACCTCCGAGAGAAAAGGTAAACATGTTGATCCTCCGGTGGTGCGGACGGACCTAGCAACGCCAACTCGTCCTGAAACTTGAGGATGATCTCAGCAATAGGCAAATCCTCGAATCCAACCTCAAGGAAATCTTGAAGACGATCCCTCCTCATGGCTGCAGGGCAATAGCGATCCCTAATCATTGTCTTCATTTGCTCATAAGTGGTGATCTTACTACGAATGGTCCTCCACCAAGAATGAGCCTGATCCTTCAGCAACGTCTGTGCTATGTTGACTCGACGTCCCTCAGGGCAACCGATAACCTCCATAGCAGAATCCACTTGTCCTAGCCACTGCTCCACCTCCAAGCCAGTCCTTCTCACAAAGACGGGAACCTTTAGCTGGTCGAAAGCCTTCAACCAACTGTCAGGCTTTGGCTCTTTTCCCTCAGACAACGCTCTAACAACCTCAGCAACTCCAGTAGGTGGGGCAACAACTTGTGTAACTCTCTGCGAAACCTCAGCTGATCTCGCAGGAACTGGCGGCACTGGTGCTGGTCCTCCAATCCTGATAGCCTCCTCAACCCTCTACACATAGTCACGAAATGCAGAAGCTCCGATAGACACTCGTGTGGACTCTGTTGATGGCGCTCTCTGTGCTCCAAACCTAGCAGCGGTCCCATTTCCAGCCTCAAGAACAATGCTCTCAACAACTTCTTCGGCGAACGCCTCAGAGAAAGGCGGATCAGCAACTGGGGCTTGGCCCCGACCTCTAGCTAGTGGAGGTCTTCCTGCACGTCCTTGTCCACGGACGGCAGGTGGAAGTGGTGGTCGACCCCTTCCTCGCCCCATAGCAGATGTAGCTCTAGTACGCGCCATCTACTATAAGGATAGATATATAAGACTATATATATAGATATAAGGTCACGCTACAGCTAAAGCAAAACTCCAGAAAAAGCACATATAAAGGCCACACAAAAGAACTACACTGCTGAGATCCGCAGAGGTAGTGGTGGTTGCCCGTACATCTATCCCAGACCGAAAAGTTAAAACAAAACCCCCTTTTGAAAACGTTAGACCCCTTGCAGGTTCTATTTATTTATCCATCCGACCTGTAGAAGATTTTGAGTGCCATTGTTGCCAACCTAGAGCTTTGATACCATATTGTAACACCCTAGTTCTAGGAACTTGAAGCGCTACGGGCTAGGACTGCACAATGGGTCCCGACCCTCAGAGCAACAACAGCAAACAGATCTTACAACAAGGCACAAACGAATGAAAACCAAAACTTAATATAAAACCAAAGGTTCAAATAGAAGAAAACACAAAAGCTCCACAGCCGGGTCAAAACAAAAGGGAAACAACAAACGAAACAAAAACTCAATCCCGTCCTATAATGTACGGGAACCCCGACTGACCACACCATCCGGATCACTCAACAACATCCTGAACCTGCGGAACATCTACAACGACGGTATAAATCATTAGCTAACATTCTAGGTATAAGCAAGAGTGTAAAGGCACAAACACACATAAGGTAAAGAAAACACATAGCATGCTCACACATCAACCGGTTATTATCTTTCATTAAGGTTATCCATTACTAATTCAACTTCTTTTGTCACACGAGGATCTCCCAAACTCGCCTCCGCTTCCGTCTACCAATAGGAATATATCAGTACTATCCGTTACCTACGGGCCTGGGTTGCAAGAGCACATTCTAGTCTCCTGTAGAACTAGACAAGTGGTCACCGCCCGGTTATAATACACTTGGGCCAATTAAGGTTAACAAAAGGTGAATCCTATTTCCAATTATCCGTTATAAACATGATAACAACACAAACAAGCCAATACAATCCAACTAATACGCGGAATAAAGTTAAGTAAGCCCAAGGGACTTACTTCACTCGAAGGTAAATCAAAAGATCAACATAACTCAGGAACAACTCAGTTTTCCTCAGGAAAGGAGCAAGGAAAGCCTGTACGAACAAGCAACACGGATTTGGAACGAAACGGTTGCTAAAAGTCTATGACTTCCAGTCTCAAAGATCTCTAAAAGATCAACACATGCTAAGGGCTCAACCTTAGTCTTACAACAACTCAGGGGAATAAGGAACAACCATAAGGAACCAAGGAAAGAACGAGGAAAGGAAGGAAGGAAGGAAGCAACTCACCAAAGACGGGAGCTACTGCAGAGAAACCGCAGGGGTGGCTAGACAGATGCGCAGGGGCGCTGAACAGGGGCGCAGGGGCGTCTCTGTGCAGGCACAGGGGCGGTTGTGACAGAGGCGCAAGGGCGGCTCTATTGTTTCAGGCTTATATTTTAGGTTATAAATTTAAAACTATACCGTTATAACACCCCAAATAATAGGCTTTTTGTATAAATATTTTTCAGTATTGTTGTTAATATTTTATTAGCTTAAATATATTTACGAGTATTTTTACGTCGTAATTTAAATTTTACAAGTATGTAAATATCGCTATACATTATTACCCATATTTAAATTATTGTTTTAATCTTGTAAACAACTTACGAGAATGACTTCGATACGGCAAAACATATTTTTGCGGGTTTATTTGATTAACATATATCTTCCGTATTTTATGTTTTTTGAAAATTCGGAAAAGATTTCCAGTTTCAAAAGTCCCGTTATGAGCGTTCCGATCAAGTTTATTTAACCTTGTTTAATTTTGTTTTATTTTACTTTTTTTTCCTCTCCCTTCTTTATTTTCTTCCCTCTTTCCCCTGGTGCCAAGCGACACGACATCATCATGGCGAGTTGTTAACATGTTGTGCCGCCCACCTACCCCTGGTGTCTGCACTGCTTGGGACCCCTTTTCCCTTGCCTCAACTTCCCCTCTGAAGCTCTCTAATGAACACAACTTTGTGCTGGTCAGCTTTGGGTAGGAGATTCACTCAAGCTGCAGCCCTTTGTTGCCTGATGTTCAACCTCCCTCAACACTCTCCTTACACTCACCTTTAGGACTTTGTTAGAACAGAAGAAAAGAAGAGAGAGATATATGCTTTTTGTTAAGTATGGAAGAATTGAATGAATATTATTCTCATGCTATATGGGTATTTATACACTTGTATGCTTGTTATAACAGAGTATATCTGTTTACATTTTATCTATCCTCAACACCCCCCTCAAACTAGGAGGTGTAACCATCCCTAGTTTGCTAAGAAGAATGTTTTATTGTGCTGAGGGAACAACTTTGGTGAGAATATCTGCAAGTTGTGCTTGTGTAGGAACGTATTGAAGATCTAGTAACCCTTCCATCACTTTGTCGCGTGTAAAGTGACAATAAATTTCTATGTGTTTCGTTCTTTCATGAAACACAAGTTTCTTGCCAATGTGTATAGCAGCCTTGTTATCACAATATAGATGGACCGGTTGAGGAGGTTGCAAGCCTAATTCCTGGAGCAAACGAACGAGCCAAGTTACTTTGGCAACTGCTTGTGCCATAGCACGATACTCAGCTTTAGTTGAACTTCGAGATACAGTAGATTGTTTCTTTGATTTTCAGCTAATAGGAGATGTGCCAAGGAGTATAATGTATCCACTTACACTTCGTCTAGTGAATGTGCATGAAGCCCAATCTGAATCTGTATATGCTAGTACAATAGGATTATCACAGGAATTGAGGAGAATACCATTGACAATGGTCCCTTGTAGATACCTTATAGTGTGACATAGAGCATGAAGGTGAGACGTGTGAGGATTCTGCATAAACTGACTCAGACATTGGACAACATAGCATATGTCTGGACGAGTATGAGTTAGAAAGTTTAGTTTCCCTAATAAAGATCGATATATGGATGGATCTGGAATAGGGTCACCTTCTGATGGGAGGAACTTCAGATTAAGAGATAAAGGTGTTGTTGTGGCTTTGACATCTGGTAAGTCAGCTTCAGCTAAAATCTTGAGGGTAAATTTTCTTTGAGTGAGGATAATTCCTTTGGATGTATGGGCAACTTCAATACCAAGAAAGAAGTGTAGTAAGCCCAAGTCTTTGATGCTGAATGTGGAGTCAAGATATGTTTTGAGTGATGAAACTTCAGCTTCATTAGATCTAGTGACCATGATATCGTCCACATAAATAGCTACAATGGTGACATCATTGCCAGAATGTTTAAGAAAAAGGGAGTAATCGTTCTTGGACTGCTTGAACTCTTGAGTCACGAGTGTTGTAGTAAGGCGATAGAACCACTGTCGGGATGCCTGTTTTAACCCGTAAAGAGACTTATTGAGCTTGCAGACTAGAAATAATGGATTGGGAATTCCAGGAGGAACTTTCATGTAGACATCTTCAAACAAATCCCCATGCAAAAACGCATTGTTGACATCCATTTGATGAAGATGCCAGCCCTTGGAAGCAGCAATTGCAATGATAGCTCGTATTGTAGTCATCTTGAATACTGGTGAAAATATCTCGTGAAAATCAATACCCTCTTTTTGATTGAACCCTTTGGCCACCAAGCGTGCCTTGAATCTTTCCAAGCTTCCATCAGCTTGTAGCTTGACTTTGTATACCTATTTGCAACCAATTGCCTTCTTGTGTGATGGCAAAGGAACTAGATCCCACGAATGATTACTTTGTAATGCATGACACTCTTTGTTCATATCCTCAATCTAGTTAGGATCCTTGGAAGCTTCGCTATATGTGGTTGGCTCAACAAAGGAAGTTAAAGAGGATAGAAAAGAAAAATGGGATGATGGTAAAGAACTAGAGTGAGTCATACCTGGTGATGGCGAGCGGGAACTATATGTGCACACAAAGTCTGACAGATATGAAGGGGTCGTGGTTGGACGAGTTGATATTATGAGTTGGGTAGTATTGTGGTTTAATGGTAGATGGGCTACTTGAGTATTAGTATCATGAATTGGTGAAATAGAAGAGTCTATGATATGTGGTGACGTAGTATGTGGTTCTGGAGTATTTTAATGTGTTGAATGAGTGCTCATGGGTTTTAAGAATGAATGTGATGACTCAATTGGAGTATTAGGGCTATCAGCTTGGTCAGGAGGTGGTAAAAATATGATGGAATCGATGGTTGATGTAGTGGATAGAATAGGAAGAAGAGGTGGTGGGTCTCGAGGAATATGGTGAAAGGGTAATATGTGTTCATGAAACGTGACATCTCGGGAGACTAGGATCTGACGAGTAGCTATGGTTAAAAGTTTGTAGCCTTTTTGAGAATGGGGGTATCCAATAAAGATACAAGGCTGTGCACGAGAGGTAAACTTGTCATGATGTACTTTTGGAATGTGAGCAAAGCATAGGTAGCCAAATACCCGTAGGTTATTGTATAAAGGTTGTTTGTTGTGTAGTAGCTCGTAGGGTGTTTTGTGTGAAAGAATAGGTGCAGGGCGCATATTAATGAGAAAAGTGGTTGTCAATATACACTCACCCCAGTAGGAGATGGGTAATTTAGATTGAAAATATAGAGAGCGAGCTACTTCTAGGAGGTGGCGATGTTTTCGTTCAACGATTCCGTTTTGTTGGGGAGTATGAACACATGAAGTCTGATGAATCATGCCTAGGGTATCATAAAGGTGACATGCAACTTTGCTAGAAAACTCAAGAGCATTGTCTGTGTGAATACATTTGATAGAGGTTTGAAATTGTGTTTTAACCATGAGTGCAAAGGTTTGGAGAATGACTAATGTATTGCTTTTGTTAGCCATCAAATATGTCCATTTACATCGGGTATAATCATCGACAATGGTGAGGAAAAACGAGAAACCATTATGGGTGGAGTGCTTATACGGACCCCAAGTGTCTACATGGATGAGTTCAAATGAAGTTGTGGTTTTAATAGAAGAATGGGTGAAAGGTTGTCGATGGTGTTTAGCTTGGGGGCAGATGGTACAAAGTGATGGTTTCTTGGAAAGTTGGAAGAGATTGTCAATATGATGCATATATTCGAAAGGAAGATGACCAAGTCTACAATGCCATACCTCAACTGGGATGGTTTTAGACATAACATTGGGAGACTTATTACAGTTTTTGAGAAGCAAGAGAAATGCTATTACAAGGTATATTGTCAACAACATATAGTCCCTTATACGCTCTTCCAATCACCATAGGCTTCCTCATCAAATGGTCCTGGATAGAACACAATGTAGATGTAAACAAGATATTAGAAGATAGGTCAGTCGAGAGTTTATGTATAGAGATGAGATTAAATTGAAAATCGGGAACGTGTAAAACATTTGTCAAGGTAATATTGTTATTGAGAATAACAGTGCCTTGATGAATAATTCGAGCACGTTTTTCATTTGGCATTGTAATATAGGATGAATGGGTGATAGAGGTATAGGTAGAAAAAAGATGAAGATGAGGTGTGATATGGTCGGTTGCTCCACTGTCAAGGATCCAATTCGAATTGAGATTAGAAGAAAAGAAGCAAGCATGCTTACCAGCAAGCAACGCAGTACTAGTATTACCATCAAGATGTGAAGAAGGTTGTTTATCCAGAAGTGTTATAATGTGTTCCATCTGCTCAGTTGTGAAGGAATTAGCGACAGAAGTGGCTGCTAACTTGTGGCCTTTAGGATATCCTATTATTTTCCAGCATTTTTTGGAATCATGACCAGCTACACGACAGTGTGTACACCAAGAAACGCCTGGTATGGGTGTAGTAGGGTAGCCAATAATCTTCCAGCAACGTTTTGTGGGATGACCAACATTCTTGCAATTATTGCAATATGGTCGTCCTCCTGAGTTCGATTTGGAATCTTCAGAATAGGTGTTCTTGGATGAAGAACGATAAAGTGTAGAACGTTGACTAGAATACAGAGCAGACGTGTTGTCATCAAGATTGGGATTGTTCTGCAAAGATCGTTGGCTTTCTTCTTGCATAACTAATTTGTACACTTCATTCAGACTAGGGCTTAGAGATAGCATCAGAATATGAGATCGAACCAGTGAAAAAGAATCGTTTAAACCAACCAAGAACTGAATAATTTGCTGATTCTGAATAATAGCTAGCACAACTGTATTCGATCCACATTCGCATAATTGTGAAGATAATGCAAGAGTATATTCATCCCAAAGTTTCTTCAGATGTGTAAAATATCTAGACACGTATTGATTGCCTTGTGAAATAACAAAAAGTTCTCTCTCAATGTGATACAGATTAGTTTTATTTGATTTGCCAAATCTCATCTCTAATGCGGTCCATATTTGTGCAGTAGTAAGACAGAACAACATGGATTCAGTAATTTCTTGATCCATAGAATGAAGAAGCCAAGAAATTAGCATACTATTGCATTGATCCCATTTTGCAATCATTTTGGAATCGGTTTTAGGTTTAGAACACTTACCATGAACAAAATTCAATTTGTTCTTGACTGATAGAGAAAGCTCGACTAAGCGTTTCCAGCGGAAGTAATTGGAACTTGTGAGGAGTGTGGTGGAGAGCTTCAAGGATGGAGTGTTGGAATGATGTAGAAATAGTTGTTGAAGGAGATCATCAGCAAGAGGATCGGTGACAGAAGAATCAGCGTCGACCGAATTGGACGCCATGGAAAAGATAACGAAGATTTAGGGAAAATCTGGTGTGAACAATTTTATTCCCTCTGATAGCATGTTAGAATAGAAGAAAAGAAGAGAGATATATGCTTTCTGTTAAGTGTGGAAGACCTGAATGAATATTATTCTCATGCTATATGGGTATTTATACACTTGTATGTCTGTTATAACAGAATATATCTGTTTACATTTTATCTATCCTCAACAGACTTGCCATCTCCCTGAAGCCTTCATCACCCATGTCTCATTTTCTTCTATGTTTTCCTCCATTTTCTGGATGGAGAGCTTGGCCCCTGCAACACCAATCGGAGCTCGCTGCAGCAGCCATCCTTCACGAGTCTGCACTCCCTCTGTTTCTCAGCACCATCCGTTTTGCATTTCTTCTAAGCTATTGCCAGAAAACATGGGGGACTACCAACCTTTGGCGCCGCCAAACACCACCGGAGATGAAGTGCTGCTGCCCTGTCAAAGCCGGAGGAAACCTCGCCAGCCTGTCGGAGTTCCTGTGCTGCTCCTCGCCTTCGGAGCCCTGCTTGCTCGCCATCCCTGGAGTACCCCGCCGTTGTCTCCTTCCCCCTTCTTCTCTAACCGCGACTGCCGCCAAGGAGAAGGGTTGCCTCTCCGCCGAAGTCGCTGCTCCTTCTCCCGCCTACGCCGCCGCCTCTCTTTCCGGTTCTCTCCTCGCCTCGCTTGCCGGAGATTGAAGCTACCGCCGCCCCCTGCGTTGTCTCCCCTGCCCTGGATGCCGCCCTGCTTCTTCCTTTCCCCAACCGAAGAAGGACCTAGCGGGTTTTAAACACTTTTAATCAATTTGTAATTGGGCCCCCTCTCTTTATGGTTTATTACATTTTGTGACCCAGTTTTTACAGATTAACGGTTTTGGCCACTGTTGGATTGTTTACTGATTATGGCCCAAAACTTAATTTTTAAAATATGAACCAAGTTTATGAAATTGCTCACCATTGCCCTAAAGATGTATTTGTCGATTTTTAAACTCGGATTTCAATTACGGGGTTATTCTTATAGTTTGTATATATTATGGAGTATGCCCAAATTTAGCGTTATGCTAAATTTGTTTAGTTTGGTGCTAGGTTCGTAAGCGCCCCGATTAAGGCCAACGAATTCATATCGACATCCATAGATCGTCTTCCGTCTTTTGACGTCACGTGAGTACCCTCTCCCTCGAGCTTATGATCTTACTCGATTTAGTTATGTTTAGTAGTATCATGCTAGGTTGTATCTAGCATAACCTCGTGAGAATACCAAGTAGTGGTAGGACCTTAGGTGAGTTTTGAGGATTTATGATTGTTCTAAGGCATGAGTTGGGTTGTTATCTTGTGAGGATTGTTAAGGATTTGTGCTTAATGGTTGATCTTGTGAATCTTGTGACTTGAGGTGTTGATGTTATCTTGTGAGGCTTGTGAGGTTTGAGAATTGCAGTATATGGTTGTTGAGTTTATGAGCTAGGATATGCGTATCCTAACATGGTGTTGTTACCATTGAGTTTTTTCTGGACTAGGCATGTTTATCCTAGTATGTGCTATGGGTTATGATCCTGCGAGATCATAGGGTCTAGAAGTCTAAGGACTTCTAGCTTGTGTTGAGTGAGATGTGAGCATGAGAGATTCTAGGATGCGGTCCTAGAATGAGAATCAAATGATCTTGCGTAGATCATTGTGTAGAAGTCTAAGACTTCTTGAGTTGAGCTAGTTGTTGATATAAATATCTTGTTGTGAGCAGGTGTAGACTTCTTCCCAAGGGAAGCGAGAGTGTTGCGTGAGTTAGCGTTTGGGACGAGGTAAGTCTCCGGACTTACTTAGCTCGTATTCCTTGTATTAGCATTGATGTGTGTTTGGTGGTGTGTGTTTATTGTTTATGTTATAACAATAAACCGGAAATAGGACCACCAGCCTTTATATTATTTGGCCCAAGTGTATGACAACGGGCAGTGACAACACTGCCTAGCTCTTGCGTAGAGCTAGGAGGTTCTTGGCGACAAGCCCGTGCTGGTTAGATGGTCGGATGTATCCGTACCGTTCCATGCGGTAAGTGGGGACCAAGGCGAGTTTTGGGAGATTCTCGTGCCACAAACGAAGTTGAATTAGAACGGGATATGACCTAATAAATAAAGATAATAAACCGGACTTGTTTGTTGAGCATGATTATGTGATGTTATGATGTATGAGTGTGTTTGTGCCTTTCACCTTGATTCTAATGCCTTGAATATTAGCTAACGGTTTTATACAGATTGTTGTAGATTGCCTTGCAGGTTAGGAATACGGCCGA
Source organism: Fagopyrum esculentum (assembly GCA_033239045.1). Classification (NCBI taxonomy): domain Eukaryota; kingdom Viridiplantae; phylum Streptophyta; class Magnoliopsida; order Caryophyllales; family Polygonaceae; genus Fagopyrum; species Fagopyrum esculentum. The sequence continues at coordinate 33,382,637 of BSUD01000001.1, read as the reverse complement.
GAGATCCGGAAGAGTGGGCAGCCGGGGTTCCGTACATTTTAGGTTGAGTTGGGTTTTGGAGTCCTTGTGTTGTTTTTGTATGATGTTGATGTTGTTGTAAGGACGGCTGAAGTCTTTCCTTTCTTTTGTATTCGGGTTTCATAACATTGCATAAAAATGTATTTTGGTTTTGGCCTTTATTTCTGCCTTGTTGCAAGATCCAATGAAATTATTGTCAGGCTAAGGGTCGGGACCCATTGTGAGGCCCCAACCCGTAGCGCCTCGAGTCCTGCGAATTCGGGGTGTTACAATCGTTCACAATACACACACGTTTGAGAGCGAACAATATATTCGTAGTTCACTACTTTCACAAACTCAATATTTTTCTTTGTCCTCTCCCCGCCCAAGATGTATCGATCAAATTGGTTACACACGTATTAATAAAATTCAGGTCGGGTTATGACTAGTCTACTATTATTTGATTCATTCAGATTTTTGTTTTTTGTATGCCACGCATGATGACAATTAGGGCAAGATAATTTGTCAGTGACTCACCTTTTATCCTTGATGAATAAACTTTCTTTAGATTTGAGGATTTCATATTAGTTCCTTGAGGAGTGAGAACTACCTCCTACAAACTCCTTCTTGCCACGCATCTTTCAGCCCATGCAAACTCCATCCATTGTGATTCAATGACAAACAATAAACAAAGTTCTCCCTACTGCTCTCATCGTCATTCATGTACATGGCCGGAACTTTCGCAAGTACTACTCTCTTTTATACTCTTTCACTCACTCTTTTTATCCTAAACTATGATTGTTTATATCTAAAATCATTCTTTGTAACTTGCATTATATTCCACCACAACTCTGTAACGCCCCGCTTATTCGGGTGCGTTTCGACTTTGCTTTTCTCCCTTCCAACGATTGGTTATCGCTCGAGTTCTTATTTAAAGTATATTTTATTGATTTTAAAAATAACTTTTCCGGATATTATATTATTTTGGGATACATGTATGTATTCCCGTATTTTATTAATTTAATTTTGTCGGAAATCGGAATTTACCGATCCGGAAAGATAAATCCCGTTCCGAATGTTAATCGAGTTGATTATTTTTATAGCCCTCCTCTTTACTCTTTAATTTCTTTTTCCTTTTATGTCTTCCCTTCTATTTTTTTTCCTTGTGCTGCTTTCCTGCGTGTGACGCTTCAGCAGAGGAAGGCCATAAGCGAGCTTTTGCTTCACGCCACAGCCGACCCCTCGACCTCCGGCCTTAGCCTGCAGCCTATCCTAGCCTGCGTCCGACCCCTCGAGCCCGCCTCCCTGTGATGACCACCCCAGCAGTTCACTCACCCTCACTCCTTCTCTCAATCTCTCCCTTATCCTTCATCTCATCTCCCTCACTATCTCAGTGCAACGCCCAACCCCTCCTCTGCTCATTCTGTTGAGCTTGCAGCAAAGGAATCGAAGCAGTGCAACACACAGCCTTCCTTGGCTTTCTTCCTCTGTTCCCGAACCTCAACCGAAGCTTCTCGACGAGCCACAGCCTCCTTCGCGCCCTCTATTTTCCCTCATCTCGAACAGCTGCAACAGGTCGCCGGAGTCACTGCTGTCTTCGATGCGATGCACCACCGGAGGAAGCCATCGGAGCCGCCGTCTCCACCCTCTATCCTTGCCTGCGCAGCCCTGAACCGCCGCCTGCGCAGCCCTTAAATGCCTGGGTGCCGTTTTCCCTCGTCCGCCCTAACGCCGGAGCCGCAGCCACCTTGGAGCAAGCTGCTTTTCCTCATGCCGGAGCCGACAGGAACCGAAGCCGCCGGCATTTCCCCTGTCCTGTCCTGCCCTACCGGAGCCAAGCGGAGCCGCCGGCGCTGCTGCCTGCTCCTCTAGCGTGCCGCCTTCAACAGTAGGTTAAAGGAAACCCTTTTGGGTTATTAGCAAACGGGCCCTTCTGAATTTAGTCTAATTACAGATTTGTAACCATATTTTATAATTGCAGAATTGACCCAAATTTGTGAATTTAACAAAAGTGCCCTCTGCATGTGTAATTACAGAAATGGCCCAAGGTTTGATTTACAGAAAATTCCCAAGTTTCTAGAATTGTATATATTACCCGGAAAATGTTTTACGATTTTAAATTTGGGTCTCACTTGAGTTATATTCTTATTTATATATACCATATGTATTATGCTCATGTTGGATTAATTTCGGATTATGACTCGAGGTTTAATTTACCAGATTTTAACGTTGGCTTTGAAAACGAGTTTTACCTTGGATTTATGATGTTATACAATTTGCCCGGAATTTATATTTACGGTTTTTAACTTGGGTTTTAGAAGTGGGGTTTTCCTTAGATTATATATGTTCATTATTCCGTTCAAATTTAGCTTATAAGCTAAATTTGTTTAGTTTGGTGCTAGGTTCGGAAGCGCCCCGATAAAGGCCTAACGAGTCCAAGTCGACATCCATTGAACGACTTCCGTCTTTTGACGTCGTGTGAGTATTCTTTCCCCTCGATCTAGTTATGTTAAGTTTTAGTATCATGCTAGGATGGATCTAGCATAACTTAGAGTTAATGTCAAGTAGTGGCTTTGAACCTTAAGTGAGTTTCGAGGATTTGATAGTGTTTGATGGATTGATGTTGATTCCAAGCTTGAGGTGTTGGTTATCTTGTGAGGTTGTTATAAGGTTGTAAGTTATATGGTTGATCTTGTGAGCGTTGTGAGGCTCGAGGTGGGGTTGTATGATCTTATGAGATTTTGGAATTTAGGTTTGGCTTATCCTATTTGCGTTGTGAGTTATGATCTTGCGAGATCTGAGGGTTTAGAAGCCTTAGGACTTCTAGCTTGTGTTGAGTGTGATGTGAGCATGAGTGATTCTAGGATGCGGTCCTAGAATTGAGAGTCAAATGGTCTTGCATAGATCATTTGTATAAAAGTCTAAGACTTCTATTGTGAGTGGGTTGTTGTTGATATAGTTATCTTCTTGTGAGCAGGTTATGGGCTTCCTCCCTAAGGAAGCGAGAGTGTTGTGAGTTGAGTGTGGTGTGGAGGTAAGTCTCCGGACTTACTTAGCTCGTATTCTTTGTATTAGCATTGATGTGTGTTTGGTGGTGTGTGTTTATTATTTATAACAACTAAACCGGTAATAGGACCACCGACCTTATATTATTTTGGCCCAAGTGTATGATAACGGGCGGTGACATCATCTGCCTAGCTCTTGCGAGAGTCTAGGAGGTTCTTGGCGACTAGCCCGTGCTGGTTAGACGGTCGGAGGCATCCGTACCGTTCCACGCCGGTAAGTAGGGACCGAGGCGGGACCACGGTGGTCTCGTGTCACAAACCTAAGTTGAATTAGAACGGGATACGACCTAATAATAACAAAGATAATAAACCGGGTTGATGTGCTTTTATGTATGTTGTATGCTTGTGATGAGATATTTGTGTATGTGCCTTTCCCATTAATTCTAATGCTTCGAATATGGGCTAATGGTTTTATACCGAATGTTGTAGATTGCCTTGCAGGTTAGGAATGCGGCCGAGAGATCCGGAAGGGTGGGCAGCCGGGGTCCGTACATTTTAGGATTGAGTTTTGGGTGGAGTCGAGTTTGAGTATTGTATATATTGTATGTTGCATGGCGTTTAGTCTTTGGGGTTGTATTTTTCGGCTGAAGTCCCTTGTTGTTTTCCTTGGGGTTTTTCATTTCATTGCATAAAAATGTATTTCGGTTTTGGCCTTTATTTGTGCCTTGTTGCAAGATCCGGTGAAATTGTTGTCAAGCTAAGGGTCGGGACCCATTGTGAGGTCCCAACCCGTAGCGCCCCGAGTCCCGCGGATTTGGGGTGTTACAAAAGTGGTATCAGAGCCCTAGGTTGACAACAATGGCACTCTCAATCTTCTGAAGGCCGAATAAGGAATAAACAGAACCCCGCGGGTTCTGAGTTTTCGTTTTCAAAATCACATGCATGAGTCGGGTAGAATGTACGGACCACCACTCCTTCCGCGGATCTCGGCAGCATAGTTTATTGAATTTTTAGTATATATATGTATATATATACATATATATATATATATATATATATATATATATATATATATATATATGTATATATGTATATATGTATATATGTAGATATGTATCGTGGACTTAGGATGTTTTTGGAATATTATTGTATGTGGATTGTAGTTGCATGGTGGACATGATTTATGTGTGTAGTTGTATATGTGAACGATTATATGTTTTGGACCTTGTATTGTTGTAATGGAATGCCGAATGCGTGATATTAGTAGTACTATGGACTTAGGACTTATATAGTTATGGATACGTATTCCTATTATATATAGTAGCATATGGAGATATAAGACCTTTTAGTTAAGATGCTATAATGATATCATCGCCTTGGACGACGTCGTTTTACATAGGATAGTGTACATACATACGAGGACGAATATGCTCAAGTATCGAGTTGAGAGCTACGTTGGGGCGAACACCTTGGAGTTCTTGTACTCCTTTCAAGAGGATGTCGAAGAGGAGGATTAGAGATGACGTAAACGAAGGACAACCAAGTAAAAGAACACCACGAGACAACTTAAGAGGAATCAAGATGGAAGCAATACAAGTAATCGGGAGCAAAATTAAAGTGCATAAGTGGTTTTAAAGAAGCCATGATTGAATGACAACGAGACCAATAGAGATAACGAACTTAAGTTCCTCAAGAAGACGCGTGGACAACTAAAGATGCGAATCGAAGAGGAGATGAGTATGTTCTAGCAAGGTTAAGGTGGTGTTCCATTAAGATGCAAAGCTTTCATTAGACGTTTCCAACCATTGGAGTTAAGATGAGAGAAGTGAACGAAACATGTGAGAAGGATTTAAAATACCGTAAGTTAAGCTTACGAGGTACCAAAAAGTAAAGTTAAAACATTACTAGAGTTATGAGAAGAAGGGCATGGTGGGGTTTCACGTGGAGTTGACTGATTTCCGTTATAATAATAAGACTAAGAAACGCCAAGAAGGAGGAAGTGTGTGTAGATGATGATATTCAGAAGATGAAAGGTGAAACAAGGAGTTTGGATTGAAAGACTCAAGCTACCAACCAAGAGAAGAGAGAGTGGTTACTAACGATAGAGGTGTGGGGAAGATGCATTTACAAGATACTATGAAGATCAGTTAAGCTTATGAAGTTGGATCATATGACATGAAAGAGTTGGGGAGGTATAGTTATCTTACAGAAGCGGAAGGAAGAGGGGAGCTTAATAGGAGCTAACGGAGTGGGAAGTAGAGTAAAATGAGCTAATGAAGTTTAAGACAGAGTACCCCGAGACAGTATCCTTCAGGAGTATGGTAACATGGAAGTATGGTAAGAGGGTAAGTCGTTGACCTTAGAGAGGGTTTTCAATGAGTTAATCGGGGACCACGGAGGGTGCACAAGTGCGGGTTATATACTGGTGATTGTAGAAGAGAAGAGTAACCCAGGATGTGAGATCATGAAGAAGGGGAACAAGAAGTGAACATTCGTGGTGGTTGAATGTCGGCAATAAAGATGTATATCAAGGAAAGTGTAAACGTTCTAATCATGTAGCAAATTATCGAATCCAACAAGTGATGGTAATGTACCTTGTTGAGAGGGATTGTAACGACTGGGTGCGATTTTCTTAGGTCATGAGATTGTCATATGGAGAAATGACACGGATCAAGGTAAGCAAATTGGAAGGATAAGGAGGAAGATGAGTCTTCTATAATTGATGTACGAAATAGGGAATACATAAAGAGGATGTGTGGTATGTTGAGGATGCATGGTATGTTTGTGCTAATGAAATGGAGGGTATGTTTTCGCGAGCAAAAGATGAGATAGAGGCGTCAAACTCACATGTAAGAGACACGGTGGCTATGGCGTGAAAAGGAGGACCTAGATTAGGGCAACGCTTCAAGCTTGGAACTACGATGTTGGTGCTTGGTGGAGTAATAAGTGGATCTTTTTGTGATTATGGTTGGGATTTTTGCCTGAAGACATACTAGTACGGTTGTGAAGCTGTTCATGGATACCAAGAGATACATAAGGTGACCAACGAGAGTAAGAGAAGACTGAGGTTTTGAAGTTTTATATCGATATGGGATATATATAAGGAATACATGAAAGATTGAGGTTAGAGCCTCTACGGTCGGTTTGAGGTTACATAAGGAAATGAAGTATAAATTTCTATACCTACTTGAAGAAAGGATGTTTATAGTGCAAGCTTACGTACAATGCAAGGAGTGTTTCCCATATGTTGGGGGATATAGTGGAAAGCGAAGAAGATGAGGTTCACTTGTCTTGAAGCACGGTTAAGTCCTACAGTTTGGACCCTTATGGTTGCACATAAGTGAGAAAGCTTAGAAGATTTTTACAATCATGTCATCAAATGGGGAGAATGAGATTAAGATAGAGGAATACTTAAATAAGGCTACAAGAGTCAAAAGACTCGAGCAAGTCTCTCGAGTTCAAGAGATGAGGGATCTTTGAAAGAGGACGGTAAACATTGTAGCTAAAGATGGAGCAATACACGTGTTAGAAGGACGTCACCCTAACAGATCGGGGTAGATCATTAGTACCATGACCAACTGTCAAGTGTCAAGGCAAGGTTGTGTCGGTTATGACGTTATGTGACGAAAGAAGAAAAGACGAAAAACCGAGATATCACGGATTCCAATACGCCAGCATGCGAATTTTTCCACTAAGGTCAAGCTTGACTCAATTCCGATATCTAAGGTGCCGAATGAAAGGACACTTGTGAAGAGACATGAGTTGTGGAAGCTAGTGAAGGAGCAATTGCAAGAACTTATTAAAAAGATTTCATTAGAATTAGTGAAATGCCATAGAGAACACCAGACGTTATCTTGAACTCTCGATTTGAAGTTCAATTTGGAAAATATCTTAAACTCTTGATTAGGAGTTGTTATAGAGAACACCAATTTGCGAAAAGAGAGACAGTTACCTCTGTTTGTACATCGATAACAATGAACCGAACAAGATCACAATAAAGAACAAGTATCCCTCACCACGGATAGATGATCTACTCGACCGGTTGCAAGGGTCGATAGTCTCTTCTAAAAGTGATTTAAGGTCTGATTGTCATCAATTGAGAATTCAAGATAGGGATATTGCAAATACGGCAACCGGACCAACCTGGGTCACTACGAGTTGTAGTTATTCCCTATGGGCTTATTGATGCCCCGGATAAGATTTTGGTGTCTGCTCTTGAAGAAGAGAGAAGTTGTATGACAAGTTGTCCCGGGATGGAAAACCCTAAAAGATGTGGGAGAAGTTACAAGTCTTCTTAGATGTGTTGAACTTTACCAAATCCGTGAAGAGAGAAGTTGTATAACACCATTTATGGTAACCTCCGGATGACAATGAAGTTTTATATGGGACGAAGAATTGACAAGAGTGTTGTTGAGAGTTAAAAGGGGATTCATTGTTACAACTGTTTTGATTTACCTTGAGGTATTATGGGCTGAAGTGTACAAGTGATTTTCCAAGACAAGGTCTCGATTGTGTATTGAGGAATGATGTAAAAGTTATAGCATATGTGTCTCGTTAGTAGAAACAGTGTAAAGTAAAGTACCTCCCTTCATTTATTGGAACTTTCCACAAGAATTGAGGAAACGTAACATCAAGTTTGGTTTGACAAGAACTAAGGCCAACGGTGTAAATTGAAAATTCGATCTTCTTTGTTAGAGACAAGAAAAGAGAAACATAATAGACATGCTGCATTGAGAAAGACCCGTAAGGAAGTTGAGTTTCTGACATATCATGACCTTTTTTCTTGAGATCTTGGCACGAGTTGATAAGTGGCTTACAAGTTGGCATTGCCACCAAGAATAGAGAGTGTAGTTCTTCCCTTTGTTGAGTTATGTGTATGTGTCATGTTATATGATGTTTGTGCCCCGTGTGGGATGTGTTATATGGCATGTTATATCTTCCGATGGTAGTTTGAGAAGATGGTGTGTATAGATTAAAAGGGTTAAGCCTTCTTAGTTTGAGAGTTCTTTCCTCGGCCTTAGGAGTTGAAAAGTACGGCGTATAGCAAGTTTCGGGACGAAACTTGTTTTTAGGGGGATCTGATGTAACACCCCGCTTATTCGGGTGCATTTCGACTTTGCTTTTCTCCCTTCCAACGATTGGTTATCGCTCGAGTTCTTATTTAAAGTATATTTTATTGATTTTAAAAATAACTTTTCCGGATATTATATTATTTTGGGATACATGTATGTATTCCCGTATTTTATTAATTTAATTTTGTCGGAAATCGGAATTTACCGATCCGGAAAGATAAATCCCGTTCCGAATGTTAATCGAGTTGATTATTTTTAAAGCCCTCCTCTTTACTCTTTAATTTCTTTTTCCTTTTATGTCTTCCCTTCTATTTTTTTTTCCTTGTGCTGCTTTCCTGCGTGTGACGCTTCAGCAGAGGAAGGCCATAAGCGAGCTTTCGCTTCACGCCACAGCCGACCCCTCGACCTCCGGCCTTAGCCTGTAGCCTACCCTAGCCTGCGTCCGACCCCTCGAGCCCGCCTCCCTGTGATGAACACCCCAGCAGTTCACTCACCCTCACTCCTTCTCTCAATCTCTCCCTTATCCTTCATCTCATCTCCCTCACTATCTCAGTGCAACGCCCAACCCCTCCTCTGCTCATTCTGTTGAGCTTGCAGCAAAGGAATCGAAGCAGTGCAACACACAGCCTTCCTTGGCTTTCTTCCTCTGTTCCCGAACCTCAACCGAAGCTTCTCGACGAGCCACAGCCTCCTTCGCGCCCTCTATTTTCCCTCATCTCGAACAGCTGCAACAGGTCGCCGGAGTCACTGCTGTCTTCGATGCGATGCACCACCGGAGGAAGCCATCGGAGCCGCCGTCTCCACCCTCTATCCTTGCCTGCGCAGCCCTGAACCGCCGCCTGCGCAGCCCTTAAATGCCTGGGTGCCGTTTTCCCTCGTCCGCCCTAACGCCGGAGCCGCAGCCACCTTGGAGCAAGCTGCTTTTCCTCATGCCGGAGCCGACAAGAACCGAAGCCGCCGGCATTTCCCCTGTCCTGTCCTGCCCTACCGGAGCCAAGCGGAGCCGCCGGCACTGCTGCCTGCTCCTCCAGCGTGCCGCCTTCAACAGTAGGTTAAAGGAAACCCTTTTGGGTTATTAGCAAACGGGCCCTTCTGAATTTAGTCTAATTACAGATTTGTAACCATATTTTATAATTGCAGAATTGACCCAAATTTGTGAATTTAACAAAAGTGCCCTCTGCATGTGTAATTACATAAATGGCCCAAGGTTTGATTTACAGAAAATTCCCAAGTTTCTAGAATTGTATATATTACCCGGAAAATGTTTTACGATTTTAAATTTGGGTCTCACTTGAGTTATATTCTTATTTATATATACCATATGTATTATGCTCATGTTGGATTAATTTCGGATTATGACTCGAGGTTTAATTTACCGGATTTTAACGTTGGCTTTGAAAACGAGTTTTACCTTGGATTTATGATGTTATACAATTTGCCCGGAATTTATATTTACGGTTTTTAACTTGGGTTTTAGAAGTGGGGTTTTCCTTAGATTATATATGTTCATTATTCCGTTCAAATTTAGCTTATAAGCTAAATTTGTTTAGTTTGGTGCTAGGTTCGGAAGCGCCCCGATAAAGGCCTAACGAGTCCAAGTCGACATCCATTGAACGACTTCCGTCTTTTGACGTCGTGTGAGTATTCTTTCCCCTCGATCTAGTTATGTTAAGTTTTAGTATCATGCTAGGATGGATCTAGCATAACTTAGAGTTAATGTCAAGTAGTGGCTTTGAACCTTAGGTGAGTTTCGAGGATTTGATAGTGTTTGATGGATTGATGTTGATTCCAAGCTTGAGGTGTTGGTTATCTTGTGAGGTTGTTATAAGGTTGTAAGTTATATGGTTGATCTTGTGAGCGTTGTGAGGCTCGAGGTGGGGTTGTATGATCTTATGAGATTTTGGAATTTAGGTTTGGCTTATCCTATTTGCGTTGTGAGTTATGATCTTGCGAGATCCGAGGGTTTAGAAGCCTTAGGACTTCTAGCTTGTGTTGAGTGTGATGTGAGCATGAGTGATTCTAGGATGCGATCCTAGAATTGAGAGTCAAATGGTCTTGCATAGATCATTTGTATAAAAGTCTAAGACTTCTATTGTGAGTGGGTTGTTGTTGATATAGTTATCTTCTTGTGAGCAGGTTATGGGCTTCCTCCCTAAGGAAGCGAGAGTGTTGTGAGTTGAGTGTGGTGTGGAGGTAAGTCTCCGGACTTACTTAGCTCGTATTCTTTGTATTAGCATTGATGTGTGTTTGGTGGTGTGTGTTTATTATTTATTGTTTATAACAACTAAACCGGTAATAGGACCACCGACCTTATATTATTTTGGCCCAAGTGTATGATAACGGGCGGTGACATCATCTGCCTAGCTCTTGCGAGAGTTTAGGAGGTTCTTGGCGACTAGCCCGTGCTGGTTAGACGGTCGGAGGCATCCGTACCGTTCCACGCCGGTAAGTAGGGACCGAGGCGGGACCACGGTGGTCTCGTGTCACAAACCTAAGTTGAATTAGAACGGGATACGACCTAATAATAACAAAGATAATAAACCGGGTTGATGTGCTTTTATGTATGTTGTATGCTTGTGATGAGATATTTGTGTATGTGCCTTTCCCATTAATTCTAATGCTTCGAATATGGGCTAACGATTTTATACCGAATGTTGTAGATTGCCTTGCAGGTTAGGAATGCGGCCGAGAGATCTGGAAGGGTGGGCAGCCGGGGTCCGTACATTTTAGGATTGAGTTTTGGGTGGAGTCGAGTTTGAGTATTGTATATATTGTATGTTGTATGGCGTTTAGTCTTTGGGGTTGTATTTTTCGGCTGAAGTCCCTTGTTGTTTTCCTTTGGGTTTTTCATTTCATTGCATAAAAATGTATTTCGGTTTTGACCTTTATTTGTGCCTTGTTGCAAGATCCGGTGAAATTGTTGTCAAGCTAAGGGTCGGGACCCATTGTGAGGTCCCAACCCGTTGCGCCCCGAGTCCCGCGGATTTGTGGTGTTACAAACTCGACTTTGATCAATCACTAGAAACTCTTTCAATTGTTGCCCTCAAACATATCTCTGGTATGCTTTGTAGAACTTCGATCATATTTACCGATTCCTTATCTCAAATCCAAATAGCTACAATTTAGTATTACCCTTCTTCTAATTCTTTGATTGCGATAAAACCGAAGACAATATGAAATTTTGGTTTATTGTTTTTTATTATATATAATTTTTTATTTCTTTTTTTATTATCCGAATTTGTTTTAGAAACTATATACCAAATTCATTTTTTTGATATATAAACAATTTCTAATTTAGCAATTTTTATTATTTTAGTGAATAATCCAAATTTATATTCAACTATATTATACCGATTTGATATATAGAAAGTCATAGATCTGAGTAAATAATCCAAATTTGTATTAAATTTTATTTCATTTTCAAGTGGTGTAGAGGCTATTCTGCATAGTGCTAATAGAGTTTTGAGTGATCTTTATGCCGATGGGTCTCTGACTATGCTGACAATGGATTATTCCAATGCCTCCAACCTGGTTGACATGACTATTTTGCTTAGGGAGGTTAGAGAGAGATGTCCGTCTATCTCCTTATGGGTTGATTTCTTGTATGGTCAGGCCGCCCGATTGTACAATGGAGATAGATTTATCTAGGTGGCTACTGGTGTGCAACAAGGGGACCCTTTGGGGCCACTCCTCTTCTCTCTTGTCTTGCACCCGCTTCTACATAGGATCAGAGACAGTTGCAAGCCTATCCTACATGCTTGGTAATTGGTATCTTGATGATAGTACAATTATTGGTCGGTCTAAGGAGATGGCTAGAGCACTTGATATCATTCGAGAGTTTGGTTCGAGTTTAGGCCTCGGGTTGAATTTTCGCAAAACTGAGCTCTTTTGGCCTTCATGTGATGGGTCGAAACTTAGAGATGGACTATTTTCATATGACATTGCAAGACCGGCAATGAGTGTTAAGTTGTTATGTGGGGTAATGAGCAGAGATGAAGAGTTTGTTAGATAGCTTGTCATGAAGAGAGTTGTTAAGGCGGTTGAGTTGATGCATCTTCTTCCGCAGTTGAGGGACCCGCATAGTGAGTTTCTCCTGCTTCGTTCTTGTATGGGTGTTGCTAAGATGTATTTTGAGGACTTGTCACCCGGAGCATTGGGAGAGTGCAACAACTTTTTTTAATGTTGGGCTTCGTAGATCAGTCGAGGATATTGTTGTTTGTGGGGCCCTTTCTTTGAAGATCTTCAGTGGCGTCTTTGCTTCCATGCCTATTCGATTTGGGGGGCTTGGATTATACTCTGCTAAGGAGACGTCTTCCTTTGATCTTGTTGCCTCTAGGGCTCAGTCTTGTGTGCTTCAAGACCACATTTTGCGGGACAATGAAGTAGTGGATATGGTGTCTAAGTGTTATGGAGCTTTGGGCAGACTTTAGGTTTCTATTCCTGGTTTCGATATTCCTACCTTTACTGCCAAGAACACCGCCCCCCTAAGCCCAACACTCTTTGGTGAGTGCTCTTTTCGGCAAGGCCGTGCAAGAGATGAAAGTTGCCATTGATTTGTGATAACGTGATTTATGACGTTATTATAGACATACATTTAGATAGTTTTTCCTGTTATTCATGCACGGTTTGACATTAGTTCACAACGTTTACACTCATTTCATGCATATTTTTAGAAAAGACGTCTACACGAGCTTTTGTCGGTTTTGTAGGTATTTCGGGGATCTTTTGGACATTAATCGATACATTCGAGGATCAAGCCTCACGGTGGTACATACCCAAGACCTTGAAGGAACATAATTGGAGCAACAAAGGACACAAAGACCACTATTGGTGCAAGCAATGGAGCAACTCATGGCTAGACGATCATAGCATGCTTCTGTTGAAGAAAATCGACCTACACCCAGGAAAATCGGCCGATTTTTTCTACTGGGTCGATTTTTGGGCCTTTGACAGCTTAAGCCACGTGTCCCACGATCTCTTGTCCGGCCTTGCTCTTGGTGGAGAATATAAGTGGTCCTTCAAAGCTGTTGCTGGCTCTCTCCCATTCAATTCTCCTCCTCTCCAACATCCTCTAGCATCTTCCCAAAGAATCTTCCAATTGGGAGCTCTCTTCAAGACACCCTTGTGGGTGTTCTTGAGAGAGATTAGTGTAGATTTCAATTTCATAGTGAGATTTGAGTGATTTTTGTGAAGAAGCTTGTTGAAGGTTGTAAGATTCGACTTGGAGCTACATTTGGTGTGTTGAAAGACTTGTTTTGAGCTCAAATCTAGCTAAGTTTCATTGCTTTCATTTCCTTACTTCATCTTCTTGCTATGGATTCCATGTATGCTTGTATGATGATTTTAGATCTTGAAATGCATGTTATTGGCTAGTTTGTTGTGATTCTGGAGTGATGGATTGATGGTTATTGCTTGGATGATGATAGAATGGACTTATATGTTAGTTTAGGATGATTTGTATGCACAAAACCTAACTCAGACATAAAAATCGACCTGTTCTTCATAGTAAATCGGCCGATTTTTACTATGATCCACCCGATTTTTCCTTCTGTTGCTCTTTAATTGATGAATCTGTATGTTAGGATATTAGATTGTTGAAATCCTAGTGTTTGTTGAGCTTAATTTAGCTTAGGATCACCTAATGCTATCAACCTAAGTGAGGGAAGAGATCTACCCGATGATTTCCGATCTTAGATACCTAAGATGATGAATTCTAGGTAGTAGTGAGCCTCACAAGCCGCTATTGGATTGAGTGTGCTAGGATTATTGCTTGAGACTTACCTTTTCCGAGACTTACCCGGTAAGGAGAGGTTTGCCCCTTAAGTAGTGTCCGGTTTGTGTAGAATTCCCAACTTACCTCCTTGAGACTTACCCGGTAATAGGAGTTTGGTGCGGGATTAGTGAAGTGAGAGACCTACCCGGTAATTGCTTCCATTAGTGAAACACCCTTTCCCAACACCGCATCTTTATCCTTAGAATCTTTAGAAGCTTGAGTCAAATGCCATAACCGGAAATCTTGACCTCTAGAATCCTCTTTTTCTATTTTTGATCTCCTATCTTGTGTTTGTGTCACTTGTTTGTTTTGCTTGCTTGAGTTGTTAGTTTGTTTTATTACCTTGCTTGATTTGTGATCCTTGCTTGATCACCACAAAAACTCAACCAAAAATATCATCATTTTCATTTCTTTACTTCTTTCTCTAATCCGCGGGACTAGATTTGCACTATCTTCGATCATTGAATGACTTGATTTCGCCTAAGTCCTTGTGTTCGACCTCGGAATACTTTCCTTTCTACAAAACGACCCGTACACTGCGGGTTTCGCTAGGTAGTTTAGGATTTTAGTTCGAGTTTATAAATGTAAAGCTTTTTGTGCTATTTCCTAGCGTAACAAGTTTTTGGCGCCGTTGCCGGGGACTAGGTCTAGATTAAGTCATTTGATTTTGATTGCTTTTAGTGTTTATCTTTCTTGTTACTTTTGATCTTGTGTTGTTTTTGTCTTTGCCTTTTCATGTTTGCCATGGACGGATTGTACCTCCAAGACGACCTTGACGACATGGAGTATGAGGAGTGGATGGAAAGCCAAGATCTAGGACCTCTCCATGATGAGTATGAGTATTGGGAGGAGTTTAATGCCCATCATGAGTCCCATGATCAAGCTCACATGACTACATTGCCTTATGTGGAACCTCACCATCAACCTCATAATGATCGATGGAGTCAATGCTAGAAGAAATGTTGAGGAAGATGGATGATCTAGAAAGCAACCTTGCTTCCATTTCTAGTTCCCACATGGAGCTTGAAGGGGAAGTATGTCATCAAGGAGGTTCACTATGAGGAGATCCAAGAATTGCCCGATTCAACCATAACCAATAGAAGCCTTGAGGAAGAGTTGAATGAAGCTCGAGAGCAATTGTGGCTGAGGGATTTGGCCCTGAAGGAAGAAAGGAGATTGAATACCGAGAGAGAAGAACAAATGAGGAGGGAGATTGAGGAGATTAGGAATGCTCTTATGCTAGGAGATCCTACCACCCTTCAAGGCTTACCTCCACCTCCTTCACCTTTGGAGGAGTGCAATGAAGTATTCTCACCCCCGGTCATCCTTGCCATCAACCCCGGAACCACACTTGAAGAGCTCACGAGGGAGAGCCCTAAGCTAACCCCAACTCCTTCCAATCCCTCCTTGCTTGCCCAGAGTACACACGAAGATTGGAGCCCCTTTCCTAAGGAGTTTCCCATGTTGAATGATGGAGGCAAGCATGATGAATCCATGATGGTTATGGAGCACCTCAATGAAGAATTCTTTCCAAGAACCGGCCTTCTTTGGTTCATAGAGGATGAGGATGACAAGCATCTCACCGGTGTGACCACGGAGTACCAATTGTCTAAGTATGGGGTGGCACCTATGGTTGCAACTCCATACTATCATCAAGGGAGCGGTAATGAAGGAGTCTACTACTCACCGGTGAAGAGAGAACTTAAAGCTTATTTGGGCATCAAGTGACCCTTGCTTGTCATCATGGATACCGGAAAGCGATGGTTGCTTGGACTCCTCAAGCAAACCATGGTATTCGAGGTGGTTGACACATCCTCTGAGTTTGGTCAAGCTAATGACCTAAAAGAAGCGCTTCTTGGGAGGCAACCCCAGGGTAACAACTCTTTCCCTTTTCTCTTTCGTCTTCGTTTTTGCTTTTGTTTTTGGTGTGCTTTGTTTTTCTTTTGTGTTTTTGGGTGCTAGATCTTGTTGATTGTCATGTGTGATGAGATGTTGGAGGTCATGTGAAAACCTCATGGAACTGTTGAAGGAACAAGATCCAAGCACATGGACGAGGAAGAAAGCACCCAGGAAAATCGGACTGTTCTTCATAGAAATCGGCCGATTTTCCTGGGTAGCTGGTCCGATTTTTCCTTCTGTCAAGGAAAGTGATGATCTCCAATCAAGCATGGGTGGAGCGGACGTGGAACTTGGACGGCTTGCGGTGCCAAGCGCGGATTCCGACACCATAATGAACATCAAGAGCTCTCTACCATCCTTGATCGATCATCCACCATCATCATCCAATGTGAACCGAAATACCAAAGCATCACCAATTTTACATTGTGAGGACTCTCTTTCATTCTTTATTTAGCTTCCACATTGGGGACAATGTGTTTCTAAGTATGGGGTGGGGTTCTCATGATCACTTGCATGATTAGCATCTAGGATAGTTTAATTTTGTCACATGTTTCATTATGTCTTGCATTGTACATACATATTTCGAAAAATCAAAAAAATCAGAAAATTTTAAAAATTTTAGTGCTTCTAAAGCTTGGGAATGACCCTTATGATAAAAATTGTCTTGTGAATTGGCTATGAATGGCCTTATGTGTCAAATTTATGATAGCATATGTGGACTTGAAGTACTTATCTTGAAACCCATGAATGAATTTGTGATCATGAATGTTTGCCTTGATTGAATTGAGCATTGAAAGTCGAAATTGCATGCTAGTTCTTGCACATCATTTAGGAGTGATTAAGGCAATTCATTTTTCTCTACTTCTCATCTTGATCATGTTGTTTGAGCACCTCAATTGATGAAAAATTTTACCCCTTTTGACCCATCCGGGAATAGGAGCATGATAGTGTGTTGATGTGTGCGAAAGGCAAGTGTGGGGTGAAGTTGTTGATGAAAGAATGTTGTGAATGAAATGCTGAAATTGTTGTGAAAGTGTAGACAAAATATAGGTTTGGGGACATTGGTTTAAATGACAAGTAACTCGGTACACTTCACATAATCGGGTGTTGGTGCCTTGCCAAAGTCAAATAAACCGATAGTCCTAACGAGCTTTGGTATGTGTGCCCGGTATGGATGCACCTCGAAAAAATAGAAAAAGCCCGAGGACGGCTAATCACCAAGGTTTCGGCTTTTGTACACCAATGCCATTGTCTCAAAAATAAAAGAAAAGAAAGAAAAGATGGAGAAAATTATACACTTGTTGGGAAGTTGAGCAAAAACGAGATTGTGGAGTTAGTTCCTTTCCCGGATTAGCATCACATGACCTAGAAATTCCCACCTAATCACAACGTTTCTTAGCCTTTTCTTTCCTAAGTCCTTGTGACCTAAATGCACATGTGTAAGACTTAGTGATCTAGATTGGACATACTCATGATCATCTTGACTTCTTCATTTTCACCTCTCATGCATGCTTTCTAGTTAAGTGTAATTGTCTTTCCATGCCTTCATTCATTTTATGCATATTGCTTGTCCATTGCTATGAAACATGACTATGAAGGTGATCCAATGTTAGAAGCACAATTCCAAAAAGATTTTGTTGTTTTTCTGTATGCATAAATCACGTCATCTCCTAGTCTATAGTTGGGTCTTGCTCGGGGACGAGCAAATCTTAAGTATGGGGTATTTTGATAACGTGATTTATGACGTTAGTATAGGCATACATTTAGATAGTTTTTCCCGTTATTCATGCACGGTTTGACATTAGTTCACGACGTTTACACTCATTTCATGCATATTTTTAGAAAAGACGTCTACACGAGCTTTTGTCGGTTTTGTAGGTATTTCGGGGATCTTTTGGACATTAATCGATACATTCGAGGATCAAGCCTCACGGTAGTACATACCCAAGACCTTGAAGGAACATAATTGGAGCAACAAAGGACACAAAGACCACTATTGGTGCAAGCAATGGAGCAACTCATGGCTAGACGATCATAGCATGCTTCTGTTGAAGAAAATCGACCTACACCCAGGAAAATCGGCCGATTTTTTCTACTGGGTCGATTTTTGGGCCTTTGACAGCTTAAGCCACGTGTCCCACGATCTCTTGTCCGGCCTTGCTCTTGGTGGAGAATATAAGTGGTCCTTCAAAGCTGTTGCTGGCTCTCTCCCATTCAATTCTCCTCCTCTCCAACATCCTCTAGCATCTTCCCAAAGAATCTTCCAATTGGGAGCTCTCTTCAAGACACCCTTGTGGGTGTTCTTGAGAGAGATTAGTGTAGATTTCAATTTCATAGTGAGATTTGAGTGATTTTTGTGAAGAAGCTTGTTGAAGGTTGTAAGATTCGACTTGGAGCTACATTTGGTGTGTTGAAAGACTTGTTTTGAGCTCAAATCTAGCTAAGTTTCATTGCTTTCATTTCCTTACTTCATCTTCTTGCTATGGATTCCATGTATGCTTGTATGATGATTTTAGATCTTGAAATGCATGTTATTGGCTAGTTTGTTGTGATTCTGGAGTGATGGATTGATGGTTATTGCTTGGATGATGATAGAATGGACTTATATGTTAGTTTAGGATGATTTGTATGAACAAAACCTAACTCAGACATAAAAATCGACCTGTTCTTCATAGTAAATCGGCCGATTTTTACTATGATCCACCCGATTTTTCCTTCTGTTGCTCTTTAATTGATGAATCTGTATGTTAGGATATTAGATTGTTGAAATCCTAGTGTTTGTTGAGCTTAATTTAGCTTAGGATCACCTAATGCTATCAACCTAAGTGAGGGAAGAGATCTACCCGATGATTTCCGATCTTAGATACCTAAGATGATGAATTCTAGGTAGTAGTGAGCCTCACAAGCCGCTATTGGATTGAGTGTGCTAGGATTATTGCTTGAGACTTACCTTTTCCGAGACTTACCCGGTAAGGAGAGGTTTGCCCCTTAAGTAGTGTCCGGTTTGTGTAGAATTCCCAACTTACCTCCTTGAGACTTACCCGGTAATAGGAGTTTGGTGCGGGATTAGTGAAGTGAGAGACCTACCCGGTAATTGCTTCCATTAGTGAAACACCCTTTCCCAACACCGCATCTTTATCCTTAGAATCTTTAGAAGCTTGAGTCAAATGCCATAACCGGAAATCTTGACCTCTAGAATCCTCTTTTTCTATTTTTGATCTCCTATCTTGTGTTTGTGTCACTTGTTTGTTTTGCTTGCTTGAGTTGTTAGTTTGTTTTATTACCTTGCTTGATTTGTGATCCTTGCTTGATCACCACAAAAACTCAACCAAAAATATCATCATTTTCATTTCTTTACTTCTTTCTCTTTTCTTAGACTAGATTTGCACTATCTTCGATCATTGAATGACTTGATTTCGCCTAAGTCCTTGTGTTCGACCTCGGAATACTTTCCTTTCTACAAAACGACCCGTACACTGCGGGTTTCGCTAGGTAGTTTAGGATTTTAGTTCGAGTTTATAAATGTAAAGCTTTTTGTGCTATTTCCTAGCGTAACAAGTTTTTGGCGCCGTTGCCGGGGACTAGGTCTAGATTAAGTCATTTGATTTTGATTGCTTTTAGTGTTTATCTTTCTTGTTACTTTTGATCTTGTGTTGTTTTTGTCTTTGCCTTTTCATGTTTGCCATGGACGGATTGTACCTCCAAGACGACCTTGACGACATGGAGTATGAGGAGTGGATGGAAAGCCAAGATCTAGGACCTCTCCATGATGAGTATGAGTATTGGGAGGAGTTTAATGCCCATCATGAGTCCCATGATCAAGCTCACATGACTACATTGCCTTATGTGGAACCTCACCATCAACCTCATAATGATCGATGGAGTCAATGCTAGAAGAAATGTTGAGGAAGATGGATGATCTAGAAAGCAACCTTGCTTCCATTTCTAGTTCCCACATGGAGCTTGAAGGGGAAGTATGTCATCAAGGAGGTTCACTATGAGGAGATCCAAGAATTGCCCGATTCAACCATAACCAATAGAAGCCTTGAGGAAGAGTTGAATGAAGCTCGAGAGCAATTGTGGCTGAGGGATTTGGCCCTGAAGGAAGAAAGGAGATTGAATACCGAGAGAGAAGAACAAATGAGGAGGGAGATTGAGGAGATTAGGAATGCTCTTATGCTAGGAGATCCTACCACCCTTCAAGGCTTACCTCCACCTCCTTCACCTTTGGAGGAGTGCAATGAAGTATTCTCACCCCCGGTCATCCTTGCCATCAACCCCGGAACCACACTTGAAGAGCTCACGAGGGAGAGCCCTAAGCTAACCCCAACTCCTTCCAATCCCTCCTTGCTTGCCCAGAGTACACACGAAGATTGGAGCCCCTTTCCTAAGGAGTTTCCCATGTTGAATGATGGAGGCAAGCATGATGAATCCATGATGGTTATGGAGCACCTCAATGAAGAATTCTTTCCAAGAACCGGCCTTCTTTGGTTCATAGAGGATGAGGATGACAAGCATCTCACCGGTGTGACCACGGAGTACCAATTGTCTAAGTATGGGGTGGCACCTATGGTTGCAACTCCATACTATCATCAAGGGAGCGGTAATGAAGGAGTCTACTACTCACCGGTGAAGAGAGAACTTAAAGCTTATTTGGGCATCAAGTGACCCTTGCTTGTCATCATGGATACCGGAAAGCGATGGTTGCTTGGACTCCTCAAGCAAACCATGGTATTCGAGGTGGTTGACACATCCTCTGAGTTTGGTCAAGCTAATGACCTAAAAGAAGCGCTTCTTGGGAGGCAACCCCAGGGTAACAACTCTTTCCCTTTTCTCTTTCGTCTTCGTTTTTGCTTTTGTTTTTGGTGTGCTTTGTTTTTCTTTTGTGTTTTTGGGTGCTAGATCTTGTTGATTGTCATGTGTGATGAGATGTTGGAGGTCATGTGAAAACCTCATGGAACTGTTGAAGGAACAAGATCCAAGCACATGGACGAGGAAGAAAGCACCCAGGAAAATCGGACTGTTCTTCATAGAAATCGGCCGATTTTCCTGGGTAGCTGGTCCGATTTTTCCTTCTGTCAAGGAAAGTGATGATCTCCAATCAAGCATGGGTGGAGCGGACGTGGAACTTGGACGGCTTGCGGTGCCAAGCGCGGATTCCGACACCATAATGAACATCAAGAGCTCTCTACCATCCTTGATCGATCATCCACCATCATCATCCAATGTGAACCGAAATACCAAAGCATCACCAATTTTACATTGTGAGGACTCTCTTTCATTCTTTATTTAGCTTCCACATTGGGGACAATGTGTTTCTAAGTATGGGGTGGGGTTCTCATGATCACTTGCATGATTAGCATCTAGGATAGTTTAATTTTGTCACATGTTTCATTATGTCTTGCATTGTACATACATATTTCGAAAAATCAAAAAAATCAGAAAATTTTAAAAATTTTAGTGCTTCTAAAGCTTGGGAATGACCCTTATGATAAAAATTGTCTTGTGAATTGGCTATGAATGGCCTTATGTGTCAAATTTATGATAGCATATGTGGACTTGAAGTACTTATCTTGAAACCCATGAATGAATTTGTGATCATGAATGTTTGCCTTGATTGAATTGAGTATTGAAAGTCGAAATTGCATGCTAGTTCTTGCACATCATTTAGGAATGAATAAGGCAATTCATCTTTCTCTACTTCTCATCTTGATCATGTTGTTTGAGCACCTCAATTGATGAAAAATTTAACCTCTTTTGACCCATCCGGGAATAGGAGCATGATAGTGTGTTGATGTGTGTGAAAAGCAAGTGTGGGGTGAAGTTGTTGATGAAAGAATGATGTGAATGAAATGCTGAAATTGTTGTGAAAGTGTAGACAAAAACATAAGTTTGGGGACGTTGGCTTAAATGACAAGTAACTCGGTACACTTCACATGATCGGGTGTTGGTGCCTTGCCAAAGTCAAATAAACCGATAGTCCTAACGAGCTTGGGTATGTGTGCCCGGTGTGGATGCATCTCGAAAAATAGAAAAAGCCCGAGAATGGCTAATCACCAAGGTTTCGGCTTTTGTACACCAATGCCATTGTCTCAAAAATAAAAGAAAGAAAAGAAAACGAAGAAAAATATGCACTTGAGGGAAGTTGATAAGAAATGTGAAGTTGTGGTTGTTTAGTTCCTTTCCCGGATTAGCATCACATAGCCTAGAAAATTCCCGCCTAATCACAACGGTTCTTGGCCTTCTATTTTACAAGTCCTTATGACCTACTTGCATGTGTGTAAGACTAAGTGATTTAGATTGGATTTGCTCATGATCATCTTGATACCTTCATCTTTACATTTCATTGCATACTATCAAGTTAAGTATAATTGTCTTTTCATGTCTTCATTTATTCGATACATGATTGCTTGTCCATTGCCATGAAACATGACTATGAAGGTGATCCAAAAGTAGAAGCACAAAACCAAAAAGATTTTGCCCTTTTTCTGCATACATAAATCATGTTATCTTGTAGTCTATAGTTGGGAATTTGCTCGGGGACGAGCAAACCTTAAGTATGGGGTATTTTTGATAACAAGATTTATGACTTAGGATTAGGTAATCATTTAGATAGATTTTTCTCTTATTCATGCACGGTTTGACATTAGTTCACAACGTTTACACTCATTTCATGCATATTTTTAGAAAAGACGTCTACACGAGCTTTTGTCGGTTTTGTAGGTATTTCGGGGATCTTTTGGACATTAATCGATACATTCGAGGATCAAGCCTCACGGTGGTACATACCCAAGACCTTGAAGGAACATAATTGGAGCAACAAAGGACACAAAGACCACTATTGGTGCAAGCAATGGAGCAACTCATGGCTAGACGATCATAGCATGCTTCTGTTGAAGAAAATCGACCTACACCCAGGAAAATCGGCCGATTTTTTCTACTGGGTCGATTTTTGGGCCTTTGACAGCTTAAGCCACGTGTCCCACGATCTCTTGTCCGGCCTTGCTCTTGGTGGAGAATATAAGTGGTCCTTCAAAGCTGTTGCTGGCTCTCTCCCATTCAATTCTCCTCCTCTCCAACATCCTCTAGCATCTTCCCAAAGAATCTTCCAATTGGGAGCTCTCTTCAAGACACCCTTGTGGGTGTTCTTGAGAGAGATTAGTGTAGATTTCAATTTCATAGTGAGATTTGAGTGATTTTTGTGAAGAAGCTTGTTGAAGGTTGTAAGATTCGACTTGGAGCTACATTTGGTGTGTTGAAAGACTTGTTTTGAGCTCAAATCTAGCTAAGTTTCATTGCTTTCATTTCCTTACTTCATCTTCTTGCTATGGATTCCATGTATGCTTGTATGATGATTTTAGATCTTGAAATGCATGTTATTGGCTAGTTTGTTGTGATTCTGGAGTGATGGATTGATGGTTATTGCTTGGATGATGATAGAATGGACTTATATGTTAGTTTAGGATGATTTGTATGCACAAAACCTAACTCAGACATAAAAATCGACCTGTTCTTCATAGTAAATCGGCCGATTTTTACTATGATCCACCCGATTTTTCCTTCTGTTGCTCTTTAATTGATGAATCTGTATGTTAGGATATTAGATTGTTGAAATCCTAGTGTTTGTTGAGCTTAATTTAGCTTAGGATCACCTAATGCTATCAACCTAAGTGAGGGAAGAGATCTACCCGATGATTTCCGATCTTAGATACCTAAGATGATGAATTCTAGGTAGTAGTGAGCCTCACAAGCCGCTATTGGATTGAGTGTGCTAGGATTATTGCTTGAGACTTACCTTTTCCGAGACTTACCCGGTAAGGAGAGGTTTGCCCCTTAAGTAGTGTCCGGTTTGTGTAGAATTCCCAACTTACCTCCTTGAGACTTACCCGGTAATAGGAGTTTGGTGCGGGATTAGTGAAGTGAGAGACCTACCCGGTAATTGCTTCCATTAGTGAAACACCCTTTCCCAACACCGCATCTTTATCCTTAGAATCTTTAGAAGCTTGAGTCAAATGCCATAACCGGAAATCTTGACCTCTAGAATCCTCTTTTTCTATTTTTGATCTCCTATCTTGTGTTTGTGTCACTTGTTTGTTTTGCTTGCTTGAGTTGTTAGTTTGTTTTATTACCTTGCTTGATTTGTGATCCTTGCTTGATCACCACAAAAACTCAACCAAAAATATCATCATTTTCATTTCTTTACTTCTTTCTCTAATCCGCGGGACTAGATTTGCACTATCTTCGATCATTGAATGACTTGATTTCGCCTAAGTCCTTGTGTTCGACCTCGGAATACTTTCCTTTCTACAAAACGACCCGTACACTGCGGGTTTCGCTAGGTAGTTTAGGATTTTAGTTCGAGTTTATAAATGTAAAGCTTTTTGTGCTATTTCCTAGCGTAACAAGTTTTTGGCGCCGTTGCCGGGGACTAGGTCTAGATTAAGTCATTTGATTTTGATTGCTTTTAGTGTTTATCTTTCTTGTTACTTTTGATCTTGTGTTGTTTTTGTCTTTGCCTTTTCATGTTTGCCATGGACGGATTGTACCTCCAAGACGACCTTGACGACATGGAGTATGAGGAGTGGATGGAAAGCCAAGATCTAGGACCTCTCCATGATGAGTATGAGTATTGGGAGGAGTTTAATGCCCATCATGAGTCCCATGATCAAGCTCACATGACTACATTGCCTTATGTGGAACCTCACCATCAACCTCATAATGATCGATGGAGTCAATGCTAGAAGAAATGTTGAGGAAGATGGATGATCTAGAAAGCAACCTTGCTTCCATTTCTAGTTCCCACATGGAGCTTGAAGGGGAAGTATGTCATCAAGGAGGTTCACTATGAGGAGATCCAAGAATTGCCCGATTCAACCATAACCAATAGAAGCCTTGAGGAAGAGTTGAATGAAGCTCGAGAGCAATTGTGGCTGAGGGATTTGGCCCTGAAGGAAGAAAGGAGATTGAATACCGAGAGAGAAGAACAAATGAGGAGGGAGATTGAGGAGATTAGGAATGCTCTTATGCTAGGAGATCCTACCACCCTTCAAGGCTTACCTCCACCTCCTTCACCTTTGGAGGAGTGCAATGAAGTATTCTCACCCCCGGTCATCCTTGCCATCAACCCCGGAACCACACTTGAAGAGCTCACGAGGGAGAGCCCTAAGCTAACCCCAACTCCTTCCAATCCCTCCTTGCTTGCCCAGAGTACACACGAAGATTGGAGCCCCTTTCCTAAGGAGTTTCCCATGTTGAATGATGGAGGCAAGCATGATGAATCCATGATGGTTATGGAGCACCTCAATGAAGAATTCTTTCCAAGAACCGGCCTTCTTTGGTTCATAGAGGATGAGGATGACAAGCATCTCACCGGTGTGACCACGGAGTACCAATTGTCTAAGTATGGGGTGGCACCTATGGTTGCAACTCCATACTATCATCAAGGGAGCGGTAATGAAGGAGTCTACTACTCACCGGTAAAGAGATGGTTGCTTGGACTCCTCAAGCAAACCATGGTATTCGAGGTGGTTGACACATCCTCTGAGTTTGGTCAAGCTAATGACCTAAAAGAAGCGCTTCTTGGGAGGCAACCCCAGGGTAACAACTCTTTCCCTTTTCTCTTTCGTCTTCGTTTTTGCTTTTGTTTTTGGTGTGCTTTGTTTTTCTTTTGTGTTTTTGGGTGCTAGATCTTGTTGATTGTCATGTGTGATGAGATGTTGGAGGTCATGTGAAAACCTCATGGAACTGTTGAAGGAACAAGATCCAAGCACATGGACGAGGAAGAAAGCACCCAGGAAAATCGGACTGTTCTTCATAGAAATCGGCCGATTTTCCTGGGTAGCTGGTCCGATTTTTCCTTCTGTCAAGGAAAGTGATGATCTCCAATCAAGCATGGGTGGAGCGGACGTGGAACTTGGACGGCTTGCGGTGCCAAGCGCGGATTCCGACACCATAATGAACATCAAGAGCTCTCTACCATCCTTGATCGATCATCCACCATCATCATCCAATGTGAACCGAAATACCAAAGCATCACCAATTTTACATTGTGAGGACTCTCTTTCATTCTTTATTTAGCTTCCACATTGGGGACAATGTGTTTCTAAGTATGGGGTGGGGTTCTCATGATCACTTGCATGATTAGCATCTAGGATAGTTTAATTTTGTCACATGTTTCATTATGTCTTGCATTGTACATACATATTTCGAAAAATCAAAAAAATCAGAAAATTTTAAAAATTTTAGTGCTTCTAAAGCTTGGGAATGACCCTTATGATAAAAATTGTCTTGTGAATTGGCTATGAATGGCCTTATGTGTCAAATTTATGATAGCATATGTGGACTTGAAGTACTTATCTTGAAACCCATGAATGAATTTGTGATCATGAATGTTTGCCTTGATTGAATTGAGCATTGAAAGTCGAAATTGCATGCTAGTTCTTGCACATCATTTAGGAGTGATTAAGGCAATTCATTTTTCTCTACTTCTCATCTTGATCATGTTGTTTGAGCACCTCAATTGATGAAAAATTTTACCCCTTTTGACCCATCCGGGAATAGGAGCATGATAGTGTGTTGATGTGTGCGAAAGGCAAGTGTGGGGTGAAGTTGTTGATGAAAGAATGTTGTGAATGAAATGCTGAAATTGTTGTGAAAGTGTAGACAAAATATAGGTTTGGGGACATTGGTTTAAATGACAAGTAACTCGGTACACTTCACATAATCGGGTGTTGGTGCCTTGCCAAAGTCAAATAAACCGATAGTCCTAACGAGCTTTGGTATGTGTGCCCGGTATGGATGCACCTCGAAAAAATAGAAAAAGCCCGAGGACGGCTAATCACCAAGGTTTCGGCTTTTGTACACCAATGCCATTGTCTCAAAAATAAAAGAAAAGAAAGAAAAGATGGAGAAAATTATACACTTGTTGGGAAGTTGAGCAAAAACGAGATTGTGGAGTTAGTTCCTTTCCCGGATTAGCATCACATGACCTAGAAATTCCCACCTAATCACAACGTTTCTTAGCCTTTTCTTTCCTAAGTCCTTGTGACCTAAATGCACATGTGTAAGACTTAGTGATCTAGATTGGACATACTCATGATCATCTTGACTTCTTCATTTTCACCTCTCATGCATGCTTTCTAGTTAAGTGTAATTGTCTTTCCATGCCTTCATTCATTTTATGCATATTGCTTGTCCATTGCTATGAAACATGACTATGAAGGTGATCCAATGTTAGAAGCACAATTCCAAAAAGATTTTGTTGTTTTTCTGTATGCATAAATCACGTCATCTCCTAGTCTATAGTTGGGTCTTGCTCGGGGACGAGCAAATCTTAAGTATGGGGTATTTTGATAACGTGATTTATGACGTTAGTATAGGCATACATTTAGATAGTTTTTCCCGTTATTCATGCACGGTTTGACATTAGTTCACGACGTTTACACTCATTTCATGCATATTTTTAGAAAAGACGTCTACACGAGCTTTTGTCGGTTTTGTAGGTATTTCGGGGATCTTTTGGACATTAATCGATACATTCGAGGATCAAGCCTCACGGTAGTACATACCCAAGACCTTGAAGGAACATAATTGGAGCAACAAAGGACACAAAGACCACTATTGGTGCAAGCAATGGAGCAACTCATGGCTAGACGATCATAGCATGCTTCTGTTGAAGAAAATCGACCTACACCCAGGAAAATCGGCCGATTTTTTCTACTGGGTCGATTTTTGGGCCTTTGACAGCTTAAGCCACGTGTCCCACGATCTCTTGTCCGGCCTTGCTCTTGGTGGAGAATATAAGTGGTCCTTCAAAGCTGTTGCTGGCTCTCTCCCATTCAATTCTCCTCCTCTCCAACATCCTCTAGCATCTTCCCAAAGAATCTTCCAATTGGGAGCTCTCTTCAAGACACCCTTGTGGGTGTTCTTGAGAGAGATTAGTGTAGATTTCAATTTCATAGTGAGATTTGAGTGATTTTTGTGAAGAAGCTTGTTGAAGGTTGTAAGATTCGACTTGGAGCTACATTTGGTGTGTTGAAAGACTTGTTTTGAGCTCAAATCTAGCTAAGTTTCATTGCTTTCATTTCCTTACTTCATCTTCTTGCTATGGATTCCATGTATGCTTGTATGATGATTTTAGATCTTGAAATGCATGTTATTGGCTAGTTTGTTGTGATTCTGGAGTGATGGATTGATGGTTATTGCTTGGATGATGATAGAATGGACTTATATGTTAGTTTAGGATGATTTGTATGAACAAAACCTAACTCAGACATAAAAATCGACCTGTTCTTCATAGTAAATCGGCCGATTTTTACTATGATCCACCCGATTTTTCCTTCTGTTGCTCTTTAATTGATGAATCTGTATGTTAGGATATTAGATTGTTGAAATCCTAGTGTTTGTTGAGCTTAATTTAGCTTAGGATCACCTAATGCTATCAACCTAAGTGAGGGAAGAGATCTACCCGATGATTTCCGATCTTAGATACCTAAGATGATGAATTCTAGGTAGTAGTGAGCCTCACAAGCCGCTATTGGATTGAGTG
The DNA here is from genome assembly GCA_033239045.1 of Fagopyrum esculentum. Taxonomy (NCBI): domain Eukaryota; kingdom Viridiplantae; phylum Streptophyta; class Magnoliopsida; order Caryophyllales; family Polygonaceae; genus Fagopyrum; species Fagopyrum esculentum. Next base: position 33,354,344 of record BSUD01000001.1, on the reverse strand, counting down.
TGCTAGGATTATTGCTTGAGACTTACCTTTTCCGAGACTTACCCGGTAAGGAGAGGTTTGCCCCTTAAGTAGTGTCCGGTTTGTGTAGAATTCCCAACTTACCTCCTTGAGACTTACCCGGTAATAGGAGTTTGGTGCGGGATTAGTGAAGTGAGAGACCTACCCGGTAATTGCTTCCATTAGTGAAACACCCTTTCCCAACACCGCATCTTTATCCTTAGAATCTTTAGAAGCTTGAGTCAAATGCCATAACCGGAAATCTTGACCTCTAGAATCCTCTTTTTCTATTTTTGATCTCCTATCTTGTGTTTGTGTCACTTGTTTGTTTTGCTTGCTTGAGTTGTTAGTTTGTTTTATTACCTTGCTTGATTTGTGATCCTTGCTTGATCACCACAAAAACTCAACCAAAAATATCATCATTTTCATTTCTTTACTTCTTTCTCTTTTCTTAGACTAGATTTGCACTATCTTCGATCATTGAATGACTTGATTTCGCCTAAGTCCTTGTGTTCGACCTCGGAATACTTTCCTTTCTACAAAACGACCCGTACACTGCGGGTTTCGCTAGGTAGTTTAGGATTTTAGTTCGAGTTTATAAATGTAAAGCTTTTTGTGCTATTTCCTAGCGTAACAATTTGACCCTTAGACAAAAAGCGGTTTTCAAGTATCTACAATCAGCACATAACCAATATTTCCTTCTTGCCATACCCATTGATGAACTTGGGCAATGTATGCCCCCAATTGAGTATCGCTCGGTTCTTAAGTATCACCTTATGATTCCTCTAGACACGGTTGATGAGATTTATCCTATGCGCAATTGTCGAAGAGTATTGAATGCTTTTGGGAAGCATGGGGTTCATTGTAAAGAGCTCCCTGGCTTCAAATATAGACATGATTTGGTCCGTGATGTTTTGTGTGATGTGTTTAGGAGAGCGGGAGTCTCGGTTAAGAAGGAGGCGCCAGTGTCCTTTTTGACTAACCCACGTCAAGGAAGGTCCACGTTGAGGCCGGCGGATTTCTTGGTGTTTGGATGGGTGAGTGGAAAACATGCTTGTATTGATGTGACTAGGGTTTCCCCACTGATTTTGATTGGGCACTGGACCTTTTGTGGTGGGTAAGGCGGCGCTTAATGCGGCTTCTACTAAGGTGGTCAAAATGAGAGAGCTTGTATTGAAAACCAACATGTGTTTCTTCCTTTCGCTTTCGACACTTTTGGTTTCCTTGCGCCCAATGATATTGAAATTCTCAAGAGGGTGCAATGGGTATTGCATGATAACTTTATGTCTCCTAAGTCTTCTGATGTTGTTTTTAGGAGGATCAAATTCGCTATTCAGAAAGGGTTGGAGGCACAACTTGTTTCCGTCTTCCTTCTAGCTCGATGTAAACTATGTTATATTATATTAAAATATATATCAAAGACGTTTACTATAGATTAACTTAGTTTTTGTTATTTGTAAAATTTCCTTATTCGTCATTTATCTCTAAGGTTAGAAGAAAGTTTAGAGGAATATTTTTTTTTCTTTTCCCCTTTATTTTGTTTTTTTGTCTTTCTTTACCTTTTTTTCTCGAATTCTTCGCTAATATAAACAAAATTATGAAACTTATTCCGAATCTAGGTTCGGAACAAAGTTTATTCCGAAAATGCACGACGTCGTCAGGTACGGAATTAAAACGCGGTGAGACACCGCGTTTCTAGTGTTAAAAAACGCGGTAAATAACCATGTCTTACGGAAATTTTAAAAAAAAAAATAAATGCAAGAAACGCGGTGGCTGGCCGCGTTTCTCTTATTTGTTTTTTTTAAACAAGAAACGCGGTGAGTCACCGCGTTTCTTGCCTTTTTCTGCGCGTGGCAGAAAAGGCGCTGACTCACCGCGTTTTTAACCAGTAAAAACACGGTGAGTCACCGCGTGTTTAACACTTTCCTGCAACAGCGCAATAACTCACCATTATTAGCCTGTTGAACGTTATCCTACAAAATTGAAGACGAGACGAAGGACGAGACGAAGGGAAGACGACAAAGACATTGAAGACTCTGTTGATTCTTTGTTCTATAAATCTTCACACCTCTTCTTCTATTTTCACATCAAACTTCAACTCTTCTTTCTCTCTTGTTATTTTCTCCATTAAAATTGTAAAGCTCACCTCATAGAGGCTGCCGGACCACCGCTGGACCACCGCCGGACCACCCTACACCGCAAACGGACCACCTCACAACCTTTTCTTTAAGGAAGTGATTCCTTCTTAATATTTGTTAGTTTTGTATTAGCATATTTAGGGTTAGGGTTTTGTTAGTAATTAGACAAATTATTTATGTTTACATATTTTGTTATATATTTTGTTAGTATTAAATATATGTTAGTAGTTTAGTTTAGGGTTAAGATATGTTAGTAGTTTAGTTAGATTAGTTTAAGTTTACACATTTTGTTAGTTATATACTTAGATTAGATCATTGTAATTAGTCATGTAATTTTGTGTAATATAAAAATATAATGTTAAAAATTTAATAATATGAAAGATTTTGTTAGTATAAAAATGTTAGTTTAGGGTTAAGATATGTTATTAGTTTAGTTAGATTAGTTTATCTTAACTTAGATAAGATTAGTATTAAATAGAAATTGTATAAACAAATTAGTCTAAATAGATAAGTTAAAAGAATAGGTAAAAAAATGTTATTATATTTTTTAAAAAAATATCAATATTAAATTTGTAAATAGATTTAAGTAAAATATTTTTTTAGAATAGGTAAAAAAATGTTAGTCTAAATATATTTTTTTAGAAATGTCTAAATAGATTAGTATTAATATATGATTTTGCCATTAGTAAAATAGTTTAAATAGATTAGTATTAATATATGATTTTGTCATTAGTAAAATATATTATTTTATTAAGATTACTATATAATTTATAGATTTACTATGAATATTGAGTAGGAAATACTTTTTTTTAGAATAGGTAAAAAATGTTAGTCTAAATATATAATTTTGTCATTAGTATAATAGTTTATGACTAAAAAATTATTAATCATTAGTTTAATGAAAAATATTGAATATGAAACATTTTATTAAGATTACTATATAAATTTTATAGATTTACTATGAATATTGAGTAGGAAATATTTTATTTAGATTAAATAAAATATTTTTTAGAATAGGTAAAAAATGTTAGTCTAAATATATTATTTTGTCATTAGTATAATAGTTTATGACTAAAAAATTGTTAATCATTAGTTTAATGAAAAATATTGAATATGAAATATTTTATTAAGATTACTATATAAATTTTATAGATTTACTATGAATATTGAGTAGGAAATATTTTATATAGATTAAATAAAATATTTTTTTAGAATAGGTAAAAAAATGTTAGTCTAAATATATTATTTTAGAAATGTCTAAATAGATTAGTATTAATATATGATTTTTTCATTAGTATAATAGTTTATGACTAAAAAATTGTTAATCATTAATTTAACGAAAAATATTGAATATGAAACATTGTTGTCCATAATTTAACGTAATGTAAAATAGATGGATGACAACAATAACTACCCCCTACGGCAAAATATGAAAACGTACACGAGATTGCTGACGGATAATGAGTACGCGCAAACTGTGATGGCCGGATATGAAAATATTCCCATGCATACAACTCATCCCACCATGGCACCATCGACATCACATGCATCCTCAAGCCATGGAGATGGAAATGAAGTTGATGACGATGATATACATGTTGATCAGAATGGTGTTGAGACTGATGATGAGATTCTTGAAACTGAAGAAGATCGTCACGTTGACGATGGCCCTGCAACACCAGATTATGACCAAGTCGTAGGAGAAGCGGATCGAATAATAAGAGCTCAAGCCATCAACCCAAATTGGAACAACGTTGTCGAACCAATATCAACACAGATGAATTCATGGGAGGATCCTTATGCTTCCATTCAAATGCACGACGTTGATGGATTTTATATAGGTCAATGTTTCAACTCATTAACCGATTTGAAAATGCAGCTTGGAAGTTATTCTCTTAGAAGTGGATACCCTTACAAGACAGGTAGAGCAGATGCACATTATTACACCGTCTATTGTGCAAGAAAAAGCGAACATGGCTAGTTTCTGCTCATCGGGTTGATCAAGCGCTAGATTTGTTGTCTGTGCACCGGCATAACGGGCCTCATATCCCTGCTTGTGTCTCTCATTCGCGAGAACTCGATAACCGTAATGCAACTTCCAGATTCATCAGCAATGAGATTCATAACCTTGTTCGCCAAGACTTGACAATCAAACCGCGGACCATTATAGAAGTTATAAACATGAAATACAAAGTGATTCCAAGTTACAAGAAAGCTTGGGAGGGCAAACAAAAAGCAATTGCTGATATCTATGGAGATTGGAAGCAGTCGTACGCTGATTTACCGCGATATATGGAAGCCCTACAACAATCAAACCCGGGTACAGTGGTTGACTGGGTCACAACAGAAATAAGTGATCGGTCAGTGAGGATGTTTCAACGCGTCTTTTGGGCATTTGGGCCTTCTATTGCTGGTTTCAAGCATTTCCGTCATGTGATCTCAATTGATGGAACCCACTTATACGGAAAGTACAAGCACGTCTTGCTGATTGCTATGGCTGTTGATGCAAATGAACAACTTTTCCCTCTTGCATTTGCCCTTGTGGAAGCGGAGAATACAGAAAGTTGGTCATGGTTTATGAGTTGCATTCGCGAACATGTGATAGATAGAGTCGGCTTGTGTATAATTTCTGATAGACACGCAAGGATAAGTAGGGCAATGACGGATCCAAGATGGAGTCCACCAAATGCATATCATAGGTTTTGCATCCGTCATCTTAAGTCTAATGTTCAAACTCGTTATAAAGATTCGCAACTCAAATTCCTAGTGGGTGTGACTGCATACGTCCGTGAGGGACGTCCTTTTTCCGCCGGGTTTGACCAAATTGGTGAAAAAACCGTGAATGTCGTGAGTTTCTCCAAGAAATTGGCCTCGAGAAATGGTCTTTACATCATGACGGTGGTTTACGATATGGATGCATGACCACAAACATGTCTGAGTGTTTCAACGGGGTAATGAAAGGCACAAGATCTCTTCCAGTCACTGGCATTGTGCAAGCAACGTTTGAACAGTTATTTTGTTACAAGGCGTGGTCGAGCTATTAAACGCATACAAGAAGGCTTAACCTTATCTCAACATATAGATCAAAAAATTGAAAACTTTAAGGAGGTAGCCATGACAGCAACAGTGAGTCCATTTAACATTGAGCAAGGAATATATCAAGTACAGGTCCCTAGAGTAGACTAGGGCGGTCGCCGCAACTTTACCATTCGTTTACAGCAACGTCAATGTTGTTGTCATACCTGACAGTTGCTGAAGTTTCCGTGCCCCCACGTACTTGCTGTTTGTTATTATCACAAGTGGTCCTTTGAGCTCTTTGTTGATGGATTTTTCACCACACATTCATATCTTGAGACGTACAAGCCATACTTCCAACCTGATGGTGATCAAACAGAATGGCCAATAGTACATGGGCCGTTAATAGTCCCGGATCCACATTCTAAGCGCCCAAGTGGAAGACAAAGAAACTCGAGAATCAGAAATGAAATGGATCAAAGTGAAAGAGGAAAAAGTCGTTGCGGAAGTTGTGGACAACTTGGTCATAATAGAAGGAGTTGTCGTTCTCAAGTTGGGTCATCAAGTAGAGATTAGAAGTTGTTTGTTGTATTAAGTTTAGCTGTCAATGAAATATGAAGTTGTTTGTTTTTATATTAAGTTGTTTTATCAATGAAATATGAAGTTGTGTTTGTTTGTTGTGATATTGTTTAGTCAATCAAACTTAAAGTTCTTTACCACATGTAGATGGATCCTGGCCCACGTGTACCAGATTTGCTTAGGCGTCAGGCTGAGCATCATAGTGATGATGTGTGGTCGCGTGTCCCTTATGTAAGAACAACTCTAAACTAAAATTGATAATTTTTATAATTTGGTGTTGATTTCTTAATCTTAACAATATGCTTAATCATTTGCAGACTCACCAGCCATTGATTGCTAGAATGCATCTTAGAAACATTGTTTCATGCCTCCCACCAGATGAGAGGGTAATTCATTATCTTAAGCTGGCTGGATTTTATGGGATATATCGTCTTGGATCTTCCTTTCAGTTAGATGTTGAGTTGATCACAACATTAGTTGAGAGATGGAGACCTGAGACACATACTTTTCACCTAGCTGTCGGTGAGACGACGATCACACTTCAGGACGTCGCAGTATTGTTGGGTCTTACCATAGATGGACCTGTTGTGACTGGTAGTGCACACTATCAGTGGGGGGTGTTGTTGAGTTTCTTCTTGGAGAGCGCCCCGAGCCGAGTGAAATTAAGGGTTCATCTTTAAAGTTTTAATGGCTACGGAGGTTCATTGCACGAGGTCTCCTAGAGGATGCTGACGAGGTCATAATGCAGCGTCATGCTCGAGCATATATATTGTTGCTCATGGGCGTAGTGATCTTTGCAGATACCAGTGGTGGCTCTATACAGCTTTTGTACCTCCCATTGTTGGGGGATCTAGAGGCAGCTGGTCGATACAGTTGGGGTTCTGCGACGTTGGCTTTTCTGTACAGACAACTATGTAAAGCGGCCCATAAAGAAAAATACGAGATTACAGGACCATTGATCTTATTGTAGGTAAAACCTAAATATTGAACATCTTTCGGTAAATAAATTAACTTGTTTCACATTCTAATATTCATTAAGCAATTGTAGTTATGGTCGTGGGAGAGGAGCCCCATAGGAAGACCCCAATGCTCGTTTTACCCGACTCAGGGTACTAAAGCAGATCGCTGGAATGCTGCGAGAAGGCATAGGAGACAGAGGCATCCAGTAGATCTACACCCACCTCCACTTGGTGATCACTTTCTTCGCAGAGTAGATGCGTTGGCTATGAGGTATATAAATTGATAATTTTTCGGATGTATATATACGTTTATATCAATGATAAAATTCTTTTTTTTATTTTTAAAATATTATAGATGGGTAGGTCACGTATTCTCATATGAGCACGCCCCTAAAAATCTGGCGTATTATCGGGATGCCCTAGATAGTCAAAGGTCTGATGAGGTTAGATCTAATATTCTTCAACGGCATAATCTTGTAAATTATACATGTTTTTCTCACCAAAATGTTTTTGTAGTTTGTATAGGAGCCATATACAGACGACATTTTGGATGCCTTTGCTCCTATTTGTTGTCAGGGTCGACATATTTAGAGGAGTGAGACATCCATGATATGTTTTGATATAGTGGAGCATCATCGACCTGAGCGTGTTTTGAGACAGTTTGGGCAAGTGCAAATCCCACCTATCTCATGTGCTTACAGCAAGGAGTTGTACGTTGTTGATAGAAGGGGCCAACATCATACTGACTGGGCAATTTTTCATAGCACCTACATCGCTGAGTGGGAGAGGCGCGTAGAGACTATAGCACATTCTTACCCACCTGAAAGTGTGCCAAACTTCTTACATGACTATATGACTTGGTACACGAGTAGGACACGTATTTTGATCAGCCCTTCAGGACAGACATCACTTGCCCATTATCAGCCTCTCGCTCCTGATCTTTATGCCAGCGTGAGTATTTTACTAATAAACATATAGTTAATCAATTAGTTCTTGGTATAATGATTTTTTTTCCAGGGTCAATATATTTCTGACGTAACAAGCAGAGGAAGAGAAACGGTTGACCAAGCTTCACAGTTGCACTCACAACAACAATATGGGGACATGATGAGTGGAGTTTCAGGGTACTATGACTACGTGAGTTCACAAGGCGCAGATATAATTAGTCACCTACCCTTTCATCCGTCTTATTACCAGCATCCGAGTTCACATAGCGTTGGTACGTCACAGGGGACACCTCCACAGGTGACACATTATCCACCAGCTACACCTCCCCATGCTCAGCCCCAGACCCAACCAGATTTTACATCCTATGGAGGTGCTTCGGGTTCGGGTGCTATGCCAGGGCCGTCGGGATACTTCACCGGCTCAGGATTTGTTAGCCTTATGGAGAGCATGCCATATTCATATCCATTTGAGAGCATGTCGCAGTTTGGGACGATCCCACAGCTTTTCGTATCTCCCCCTCTTCCTCGTCGGTCTTCATATACAGACCCTATCAGGCACATTGGTCCGTCTACAGATTATCAAGGCGAAAACATGTCAGTTATCAATGAAAGTGATGAAGATGAAGATGAATGATGCATTTGTTTTTTTTTTTTTTGATAAACTAATGAATGATGCATTTATTTATATTTTTGATAAACTAATGAATGATGCATTTGTTGATTGTACTTGTTTTAATAATTATGTATTTTATTTTCATTTATTGTTTCACTATTAAAAAATATCAGTCGAGAGAACAATTATTTTTATTTAAATAACAATAACTAGTAAAACAGAAAAAAAAAGTTTCGGAAACAAATGAAAAACTAGTGTAATACCCTTGCAATTTTTTTTCATTTTAGTTAAAAATGTCGATATGAACTTTCAATCTATTAACTAATAATAAAATTTAGCTTATATTATGAAAAATATTTTATTTTCATAAATATCTTACAATACTTTGGTAAGAAAAAAATTTGTACACAATTATAGAAAATTTTATTTTATACACGAACACAAATATTAGTAATATTAAACTAAATATAAACATCTATAAAATGAAATATTATAATTATTATATTTAAAAAATTGGAAGGCGAAGGAAATAAAGAGGAAATACTTGAGGTAATATTTTTAAAAAAATAAAAATAAAAAGAAACGCGGTGATTCACCGCGTTTCTTGTATTTTTTTTAATGAAAGAAACGCGGTGACTCACCGCGTTTCTTTCCTTTATTCTTTTTTTTTTTTTTTTTTTTT